>OX422142.1:63785351-64985351 GCA_949129095.1 Volucella bombylans
TATTTCAGAGACTAATGAATGAAATTCTAAGGGATCATATCAATGGGACATGTGTCGTTTATCTTGATGATATCTTAATTTTTAGAACTACTTTACAGGAACATGTACAAGTCATTTCAGACATTTTCTAAGTATTAGACGATAAACTAGCAAAAATTCAAGTAGAAAAATGCAATTTTATGAAAAAGGAGAGTGAGTTCTTAGGGCATATTCTTACAAGCGAAGGATAAAATCAGATAAAATAGCATGAATTCAAAAATTACGTCTTCCAGTAACTCAGTGGCAAATTAAAAGCTTCCTAGGTATAACAGGGTACTATAGAAAATTTATTCGCGGCCATGCGAAAGTCGCACAACCTATTACTAGGTATTTGAAAAAGGGTGCAAAAATAAACAAAAATGATCCAAACTACATAGAAGCATTTGAAAAGTTAAAAGCTTTAATCAGTAGTCATCCAATTCTCGAATAGCCTAATTTTGATAAACAGTTCACTCTAACGACTGATGCATCAAGCTGTGCTATAGGAGCGGTCATTTCTCAAGAAGGGCTGCTGTAGGTTTTGCATCAAGAACTTTAGCTCAGGTTTCCATTATGCGCACTAAGCAATGTTTATTTTTTTATTTTTTAAACTTTTCTTTTAATTTTTTTTTTATTTTTAAAGTTTTTAATTTTCACTAGAAAAGTCCATAAATTTCTAAGTACTCACTGTACTGTACACTGAATTGGTGCACACTGCACCAATAGACACTTGAGCTAAGTGATTTCTGTCGCCGTCGAGGGGGATGGGTGGGTGCAGTGAGTGTTGAAAAATATTATGAATATTGCCATATGCCCCAAAGTTAAAATAATTTGAAGTTAATTTTGTCTTTTTTGATATATTTTTTTTTTATAGACTAAAAATATTACGAATATACTGCTAAATAATTAAACTTTAGCTCCAGGCGCTTGCCTGACAGTTGTTGACATACCCTTAAGGTTAAAATCCCTTTAACTAGCGAAGAGAGCCACCCACCCCATAATTTAAATATACCAGACTTTCTTACAAGCGCCTGCCTGACAGTTTTTGGTATAAACTTATTCAACTCTAAAAATAATAATTTCGCTGATTGGATAGTTGAATACCAGTGGAGGTGAGAATTTGCGAAAAAAAAGTTAGATCTCTTTGAAGAGTTGCTTCAAGCAGTGGTGCATGTTTATGGAAATTTCAGAAAACAGGTTTAAAACCCGGGTGTATGAGTTACATAAACATGGGTGGATTAAAAAAAAAAACATTAAAACTTTATTAAAAAAAAAAAAATTTAATTTAATAATAAAAAAAAAAAAAATTTAATAATAAAAAAAAATTAAGACTAAAAAAAATGTTTCATTTCCTCAAGAAAAAAATATTATATTTTTGTTTTTTAGGCTATTTTAAACCAGGAAAAAAAATTTGCTTAGTGCGCATAATGGAAACCCGCCCCAGAACTTTAAACAACCATGAAAAGAATTATTCGGCAACAGATAAAGGGTTCCTTGCGATAATGTGGTCAACAAATTATTTCAAACCTTACCTTTACGGTAATAAATTTAAAATTTTTGCTGGTGATCAGCCAATAAAATATCTTCACGATAAGTATAGAGGAAAAGATCTTTCTCCAAGGCATCAAAGGTGGTTACTAATATTAGGAGAATATCATTTTGAAATGGAATATTTAAAAGGGAAAGAAAATAGGGTAGCTGATTTCCTGAGCAGAATAGAGCATAACGAGGATGTTAAAACTAAAGATAGAGAAGATGTAGATCCCCACACACAGAAGATTGTTCGTTTAAAAATAGTTCAGCACCCGATTTTGTTCTAAACATAGAAGAAGAAGAGACGATCGGAACAATACATTCAGCGGAAGAAGAACTAAGGGATCACATCCCGATTATTGAAAAAATTGTTAATAGATATAAAACGCAATCAATTTCAACAGATAACAAGATAAAGTAAATAGAAACTCTCCACGGGAAAAGAATAATTTTTATCTCGGAGCATGACTTGATATGGGGTCATTCCATGATGGATCGACCGACGTTCTGAACGACATCCCTCCGATTTGGCTGAAAAGTGGTAGAAGTACTCATTGGAGTGGTGCGAATCATAAGGCAAAAACGTTTTGCAGAATTCGATATAGTTTTCTTTTATATTTAAAAAAATCATAACTTTGGCTCTGCTCATTAGAATTTGATAAAATACACCTTGTTGAATTCAGGAAAAGGTAAATTTTCAAAAATTTGGAATAATTTTTATTTTCAAGGACGAAGGATATTCCAAAATATCCTTTTTACATATATCCTTGAATAACTAAAAAAAATGGTATTTTGTTTTTATTTTATTTTTTTTATATATTATAGAGAGATTCGTCCTCAATTTCCATTTCAAAATTTCAAGTTGGGATCTCTATGGGTTCGACCAAAATAATATTTTATAGGCGGCCAAATAAAAAAACTAAATATTTATTACGTTACTCCTCTTATCAAATTCACATATAACCCGAGTGCACATACATAAGTACATAGCTGTTTTTTTTTTTTAGAAAAAAAACGCCACTGTGCTTGTTTTATTACTTCAAAGACCAGTAACTGCACATTACCCGTTTTTGAGGATTTTAGAAGTAAGGCTTAATTTATTTGCACTCACTTAATGTCAATCTGTCGTGAGCTCGTGATTTATTTTAGATTGTATCGTAATAAGAGTTGTGAGTAATATAAATTTATAATGAGTGCTTTTGTGAGGAAAATGTGCTTTCTACAAAGAGCCACATAAAATCTCTTGCTCCATTTATCGAAGATAAAGTAATCCTACGGGTGCGCGGACGTTTGAAATTTTTAGAATTGGACTATAGTGTCAAGCATCCCAGTTACGAAACGAGATCGCACAGCTACATAATAAACACATAATACTATTTTGCGATAATACTATTTTGCGATAATACTATTTTGCTTACGTTTGTTTCCTACGTTACCTGAAGCACATGCCGTAAAGCGAGCATTCATTTTTTAAAAAATAACTGTAATAGTCATAAGTAGATATAAAGATTTTCAGTTGATTGTGAGACGTAGTCCAAAAAGTTGTGTTTTTTTAAATTAAAAGAATCTAAGATTGTTAAGTTGCGTTTACGTATACCTTATTTCGACATCATGAAGATGTGGTAAATCATTACTCGGGTCCGCAAACATTATTAAGTATCGTTAAGCAAACATTTTGGCCTATTCACGAAAAAGTGATCTGTCGACCGATATGTCACAATTGCGTAATTTGTTGCAGAGTTAAGGCTCCGGCCCATAGAATCCGTTGCGTCCGTTACGATGCCGGATAGGTTGACGTTAATGTATTTGACGGAAATGAGAGTCCCATAGAATCCGTGGCATACGTTGGCAGAATAACGAACGAAACGAAACAAAAAAATTTAAATGTCATTTAATCTCAATATTTTCTTTCAAGCTATGACAATTTCTCTTCATTCTCTCAATGTCTCCACCAATGAAAGTGCTTACTCTCAATTTGTGAATGCGTGAACCTCAATGTGTGAAAGTATGGTCGTCAATGTGTGAATGTGTGAACTGCCAACGGATTGAAAAGTAGAAATTAAATCTACTTTATCCGTCCGTTCCGTCATAGCCTTTGTTTATGGCCTGCTTCCATAACAACGTGTATATTCTATCGAGCTGTCAGTCGACGCAATTCACGCAACGGACGCAACGGATTCTATGGGCCTTGGCCTTTAATCCTGGTAAACAAAATCCAATAATGGGAGATCTGCCTGAACTTAGTGTCAGTCAATCACGACCCTTCAATGTAATTTAAATCGACTATTGCGGTCCATTTCAAATATATACCAACCGCTTGGGATTCAATCGACGAAGGGATATATCTCGGTATTTATTTGCTTTGTAACTACGGCAATTCATTTGGAATTGGTAGAGGACCTAACAACAACAGCATTCCTAGCAGCGCTAAAACGTTTCGTTGGTCGCCGTGGCCTGTGCTCAGTTGTACACAGCGATAACGCCACGAATTTCATCGGTGCTAGACAGGAGTTACACGAATTATACAAAATGTTCCAAAACCAACAAAATCTCGATCAAATACTAACCACTTACTCATCAATGGGGATCAAGTGGTAAACAATTCCTTCACGTACTCCTCATTATGGTGGCTTGAGGGAAGCCGCGGTAAAGGCTACACAGTTTGAATTGAAACGCATTCTACAAAATGCCAAATTGATTTTTTTTTAATTTAATACACTTATCACTCAAATTGAGTCTGTTCTTAATTCTAGGCCTATCACAGCTGTTCCTGAGTGTCCTAATGATATGCCAGCATCAACACCAGGCCATTTTATCATACTTACAGCTCTGAATGCCGTACCTGAGCCGGATCTTCAATTAGCAAATTTTAATCGACTTCATCGTTATCAAAGATTACAATGGTATTTTCAACAATTTTGGAAACGATGGTCAAAAGAATATCTGCATAATTTGCAGCAACGAACGAAGTGGACAAAGTGCAGCGATTGGTGATATTGTGATCTTAGAAGAAGAAAACCTACCTCCTCTTAAGTGGCATTTGTCATAAAAGTCATAAAAATACAACTTGGCAGAGACGATGCAGTTAGAGCCGTGACTATTAAAACATCAAATGGTGAAATGCAAAGAGCAGCAGTGAAAGTGAGGCGCCTTCCTATTGAACGTACTTCATTGTCTCAGGGTGGGCGGGATGTTACGAAGTCACTTCATCTACTTTTAAATATAATTAGCTAATGTTTTTATAATAGAATAATTAAACACCCTGTATCACATTACCATACGGTTGTCATGTACACATTACTTTTTCTTGTCATTAAAGAAGAACAGTTGTCATTATTATCGTCTCCAGGATTTTTGTTTCTTTTACAAACCCGCATTTTATACAGTAATCATCGAAACTTACGAGTATTTCAACACAATTTCACCCAAACAGATATGGTGCATTAAACCTTTAAGTTGGAATAAAATGGCAGTCTACAACTAAAAGTCAATGTGTACGGATTACTTTTAGTAAGATCTGTAGCACTTGTCGAGCGAATGGACACTAACACTCCGGGCCGCAAAGACTTCGAATCTAACTCGGAGGGGCAAAGCGGCAATCAGTTAAAGAACTGGCTAACTGGAGAAGTCTGTTAGTTGAGGCCCAGTTTCAGCCCGAACTGTAGCTCCACCTAATTAAGTGAATAAGGTGGGAAAATAATATTTCAGGCCGAATGTTATAAAGAACTTTATTGAAGTAAAAAAAAATTTATACATCTCCATTTCTTTTACCACATTTGAAATAAAAAATTCTTAAATTGTTTTTCTATTATACAGCTACTGGAAGAATCAATCCTTGTTGCATTGGCTTCATCAATAACTTAAATTTGAACAAATCTGTAAAAATAGATTTCGCACTGAACCGCTTGTATTGTAGAAAGATTTTTTTCAACTCGAATGAGGTTCTTAGCCCTTGTTCAGAGAGAATTTTATGCGAAAGATATCAAAGGCATATCTAATGAGGATCCTATGTAAAATATTATTTTAGTAATATGCTATTTTCTTTCGAATTATCGATGAAAAAGCGATACTGTGGGTAAAAGGTCACATAATCATGTAGTTTTGCCTTCTTTCCTACACGAAACGTACTTACAAAACTGATAATTCATGATTAGTAATTATAATTAATTATTGTGATTAATCATGGTTACAATTAATCATGGACTAATAATATGAAAACAATTCATTAGCTGAAGGTCAGCTAATCATGGCAATTCTACTAGGTAGATAGCAGACCATATACCAATACTTTTAAATTCTTCAGGAGTGAAACAATTCAGTGCAACAAGATATGGGGATTTTACCTGCTCTAGGAGTCAACCAGGCTCGTAAATTCCAAATAGCCTAAAGCATATGGAACTACTTTTAATTTGAATTCCACATCTGCTACGCACTTCGTAGAACTTTTGGTTGCAGAGTTTAAGTTGATGAATTATTACTTGAAGAGAATCCTCCATTATTACACCCCGAATTTCGAAGAATATGCTACTTTGTAGACCTAAAAGGGGGCTCGTTTAAACTGGAAATCACATTTGACTGTCAGCGAAGATGTCGATGATCTGCTTATAGTGATCCTCATTGGATCGTCAGTTTATACCGTACCCGAAATAAATTCATCAGACGGTAGTTCACTATTAATATTGTGCTCAAATGCCTGAATAATTTCTAAATTTTAATGCCACCTCACATAAGAAAAGAAGCGTCACTCTTATATGGATGCTGACATTACCAGTATTACCTACATACATTAGATCTTTTATATTTTCTATTTGGGAAATACCGACAATATGCTATTACATCTAATTAATTGAAGAGGTGATAAGGTTAACATTTAAAACTCAGAACTATTTTTCGCAGTGAAAAGCTATACATAACATACATATACGAAAAGAAATAAAGATTACTTTTCTCGTGCGGCCAATTAAATTTATACCGTTTTTCCACTATCATCTAAACTTTAGTTAATATTTTACTTTATTTTATAAATAGTTTATTTTAAAGGCATTAATTTATTGCTGAACTCCAGTTAAATGCAGTTTTTATAAATCGTTGTCAGTAAGTAAATGAACCTCGAGAATCTATTGTACGTATCCATATGTATTATATGTATTGTGATGCATTGTAACTATGAATCTACTGAGAAACGAACGATAGTATGTTAATCTTAGGGAAGCATGCTACGTATGTTTAATTCAAGAAGCTATGGAATAACTTGAGCACAGATATAAAGTTGACAATAATCAATATTTTCACCTATGTATTGTATAAATATATGCATGTATCATACACATATATGTACTGGTGATATTTAACTTGGTCTCAATTTACCAGATTAAAAATAATAGATATGTGTAATTTAATTCTTCACAAGAATATACAGAATATGTATGAAACAGCAATATTCATTGAAATTTGCACTACCAAACATTAAAATATTATATAAGCTTATGCCTTACATATATGTGCATGTGTGCATAGATTTCTGAATGATTTTTTTACACACAGAAACATACTTACAACAGTTAGAGAAAGTTTGATTATTCGTATGCAACTAAGGTCTATCTTGATTAATTACTTCTTCTTCCATGTATTCAACATCAGTCAATGTTTCTAAACAATCTTTTAAGCCCTTTATATATATTTTTTCCTTCTCCACATTGAATAAATTAGTACATTTTTCATTAACTGTGGTATAACTTTCCTGTAGGATGTCGACAGCGTCAGAATTTGTATTAAAGCTACCAGTTTTCTTCCGCAGAACTCGTTTATTAGGCCTTGATTTAGATTGGTTAAATGTTTTTGAATTGTTTTTCTTTCTTCGTACAGAATGTGGGATAACTATGTCCTCTGTGTCTGTTAAATCTTGACTGACATTTCGCTTATTGTTAAAGTTTGTTACATTTTCGGAGAGGTTAACAACATAATTCTCTTGAGTATACTTAAAATCTTCCGCTTCCCCAGTTGGGAAATCATATATATCTTCCATTGCGCTAGAAAAATCCTCATCGTCGGTTAACATGTCCTCATGTAAATCATCAACTAGTCCAAAGTGAAATTTATTTTTCATCATCACGACATGAGTAATTGGGTCACCACTTCTATTTTCTTTTATTAGTGTCATTTCTCTGTGAACTGGTGGAAGGTATTGATCATTTAAGGTTTCAAAATCATATGAAATTCTAGTCGATTCACAATCATCAACTTCTTCTGCATCTGTAATAGAATTATTTGTTGAACCTATTATAACTGCTTTAACTACCGGAATCGCACGTTCATCATCACTAACTTCAGCTGCTGATAGCTCTAGCCTCTCAATGTCCGTCAACGAGTCCTCAAAATTTATAGAAGCATCGAAAAAAATGTTCTTGTCTTCATTTTTGTCATTCTTTTTTTTCGATGTGAAAACTACTTCTATACCCGGTAAATGAATTTCTGGAAAGGCTTCTTGAAAGCTGTTACCCAAAATCTGTACATCTTCCTCAAATCCGGATAGCTGAACAAGTTCATTTTCTGAAGTACATCCAGAGTATGTTTCATCCAAATAATCAATACAGTCACTTTTAGAAAGGTCATTATCTGATTCTTTAAAATGTTCGGTATGAGCTTCAGTAATATCATTCTGTAAATGCATAACTGATAAATCAAAAGCAATGGAATGTTTCTCTGTATTATTATCGTCCGAAATATTGCTGTAGGTCTCGTGATCAGTCGAGCAATCGTCGACAGATTGGCTTTTTTTTAAGCTCATGGGGTCATTGTCGGCCTCAATTTCAAAAGAGTTACTTAATTCATTGTCAAAAGTCTTTTTCTCAGTAATATTATAATTTAGAACCTCTTTTAGAGGCAATTTTATAACAGGGTATTTATCACTTGCTTCATCATCTGAGAGAGGCTCATTATAATCCTCAATGTCCGTTGTAAGAGGAGAATACAAACTATTTGCACTATTGCTGCTATCGAATAAACTATTACTGATGTCATCATAATTGCTTTCCAAATCTTCAATATCTGTTTGAAAAGAAATCAGTCCCTTGACTTCGTCGTCAATATATTCAGTACATTCATCATCTTTCGTTACCGAGTTTGTTGGTGCATCAGACATTATTGTTGTTTTCTTCAAAAGAGTAAATAAAATAAATAATCGTTTTGTTTCCAAACAAAATTTTATCAGTTAATGAATTATTGATCATTTTACTTCAAGAAAGTTCGTATCACGCAAGCCATAGAAATAAAGAAATAAAATTACAAATCTCTATAAAAATGTTTAGAATAAACGAATTTAAAAAAAAGATCCGGCAGTTACATATATGCAAATTTTAATTAAATGTCATTTGTCCTTATATAAACAAACAAATAATAGTATTTAAAACATTAATTTAATTTCTTTTATGCTTTGGCTTTCAAACATGATTAGCTGCATTTAAAAAATAATTAAATATGAATAACTATGTAAGAAAAAACTTAATTCAAAGTGATCATAAAAATTAGAGTTTTGTGTCAAATTGATTTCCATTCGAATATATAACTTCCCAAGTAATTAGAAGTCTATGGGAAAATGTTTCTAATATTTTATAACACTAACAATAGCAATAAAAACGTAAGTTAAAAAATGATAAAGTCAAATGTTTTAAAAAAATATTTGTTTCCAGGCAGATTGTCTGTCTCTTATTCAACTTTATCAACTTTATCAACTCTATTTTTTGCATATCTGAGCCGAACGTTGAAATATTTCTTAGAATTATTTGCACGCTATCACGCTACCGTGGGAATGAATTACAGGTGTATGGTATCAAGTTGGTTCTAATTGATTCTCAGAATTCACTCAAAGTGAAGTCTTCCCTCATTGGATTTGATTGTCGTCAATCGTTTAGAAATATGGGAGATCGTATAGTTTTGTTTGCGGGACGATCGGTTTTGCTGGCTTGGTGTCTAGTTCCATTTTTGAGTGTTTTTTTTTTTAATATGACTTTGAGGGTGAATATGATCAGAATGAGTCCAAAAGTTAATATCAAGCTGTAGGTAGTGTGCTCGTATGTTGACTTCTCTGACGTGAGTAGATTAAGTACCTTCTTGTTTTTTATATGCAGTTCGTTGACCATTTCTAATGATAGGAGCTTACAGTATTCCTTTTCTATCGGGAGGTTTGTAGCATGGCTGGTAGAACTTCATGAGCTGATGCTTCGTGTTGAGATGAAAATCTATTTGTTGATGGTTATGTTGGTGTTAATAAGAACTTACCCGGTGAGGTTTTGCATAGTTGAATACAATTCTATGATTCCATTAAAATCGTTTAGGAGTATTATTCCATGTGTGATTTATTCAACCATAGGCAAATGCTGGCTGCTTATGATATAGCAAGTAGCTTAGATACTTTTAAGTAAATTTGGTATACATGGGAAGTTTGTTCTATTGACAGTGTTTCTAGTTTTACTTATTGAAATATAATTATACGTTTTATAATTGCTAATAATTCCAAATACCTCTTCTTATTTTTTTTTAATTTCTTCAAACTTTAAATCAGTTACAATATATTTTCATTTAATATATTTTATCAATACCTTATCATAGATCCTACTAATAGTAATGGGTATATTGATAATATAGAGAATAGAAGTAAAATTTCTAAGTACCTTTATTTCGGAGAAATTTAGTTCTCTTTCAATGGTAGCGAATGGTTTTTCTTCTTTCTGTAATGTACAATACAAAGGAGCTAATTACACCTAATTTTGCCCGGTGAATGGAAAAATTAATATTCTGAAGTTCTTCCACAATCTTTAATTTATAATCAGATAGCAATGATAGTTTTCCAATTATTATGCTTCAGCAGCTGTCAAAGATACCATGCCATAAAGCATTCAAAATATTCAGTAAGGTTAGCCATTTTATCATGCATCGTTTTACGCTTGAGGAACGCGTGGAAATTATTAAAAAAATATCTTCGAAATTCCGGTTCAGTTGTATACGCAACGTAAATTTCATCGTGAGATCGGTCGTCATCATGGGTTCAGTATGCAGGCAATTCGTTTCACCGTAGACAGCATTGTGTTTTGGAAGCATTAAATTCCACTCTGTTGATAGTTCCCCAATTGGTTATGCTGTTGATATCGGAATTTAATGAGCTTAGCATACGTTGCCGTTCTCGATCTACAGCCGAAGAGCAGGGCCGTGAGTCCGGAAACGAATATGAAAAGCAGAGAGCACTGTCATCAGCAAAGGAATATATTGGATTAGAAGTAGCAGACAAGAGATCATTAATGAAAATTAAAAAGAGTTTCGGAGACAGAACAGAGCCCTGGGGCACACCAGCATTTATTTTGTGAACATCAGACTTGAAACCGTCCAAGATAACTTGAATTGAACGTTCCGAAAGGTAATTTCTAATCCATTGAAGAAGAGAGTCGTCGATCCCAAATGCACGCATTTTCGACAAA
The DNA here is from genome assembly GCA_949129095.1 of Volucella bombylans. Classification (NCBI taxonomy): domain Eukaryota; kingdom Metazoa; phylum Arthropoda; class Insecta; order Diptera; family Syrphidae; genus Volucella; species Volucella bombylans. The sequence goes on from OX422142.1 coordinate 63,796,373, forward strand.
AGAGCTTGATGCCAAACTGTGTCAAATGCCTTAGAAATATCAAGTGCAACTATCTTGCTTTCGCCAGATTGATGTACGCTTTGGTTCCACTTTTCGGTAAGACATGCCATCAAATCACCAGTGGACCTGTTGCTACGAAAACCATATTGCCGGTCATTGAAAAGTTTTCGTGTTTCGAGATATTTCATGAGCTGACGATTTATCAGCGTTTCCATGACCTTGGAAAGAAGGGACGTAAGTGCAATGGGTCTGTAGGAGGAGAGAGAAGATGATTCGCCTTTTTTAGGGATGGGCTGGACAAATGCTGTTTTCCATCTGCTCGGGAAGAGTCCTAAAAAGTAGGATTGATGAAAAAGCTTACGCATTGGTTTTGCCAGCGAGGAAGAACACCACTTCAGAAGAAGGGGAGATATACCATCTGGACCAGCAGATTTATGTATGTTGAGACCTTTAAGTACTCTTGCTACTACACGAGTGCGAAAGTAGATTCGTCCCATTGAAGATTCGACGCACTCAAGTGTAGGCGGAGACAAAGCACAATCTGGGAGTGTTGAGCTGGCCGCAAAGTGTGCATCAAGCAGATTGGCCTTATCCAAAGAGCTGACAGCTGGAATGTCATTGTAAATGAGCGTTGGGATGGAAGATGAGGCGGAATTTCTAATGTTTTTGACGAACGACCAGAAATTGTTACTGCCTTTGGGACATTGCAGTATTTTTTGCCTCAGTGTTTGGTCGTATTGGAATTTCACACGCTTAAGAAATTGCAGTCATTTCTGTCTTGTTTGAACTTTTTTCGGTATTCCTCTGTCGGGTTGGTCTTGTAGGACCGAAAAAACATTTCTCTAACCTTGACGGCCAGTCGTACCATGCCTTTTTGGTTTGATACTTTTCATCCGATGAGGAATAAAGGGTCTCATTCCAAAGAGAATGGTGTCTGTAATCATATCAGCAGCGGCATCCACGTCGTTATCGAGGAAGCATAACGACCAGTTAAAATTCCTAAAGGAGCTGTTAAGACCGCTCCAGTTGGCTTTCTCGTATTGCCATACGGTTCTTTTAGGAATTTTTTCTCTAACTGTGTGGTCGGTGTACGAGAAATTAGCTGATATGACACAATGGTCCGACGAGCCTAGAGGGGAGAGCACATCAATGGTGTACTTATCAGGGTGAGAAGTTAATAACAAGTCCAGGGTGTTGGCGGTATGGCTATCAACGTCTGGTATTCGCGTGGGCCCATTTACAAGCTGCGTTAGGTTATTTTCCGCAGCGAAGATCTCAACACACCGTCCTTCAGGTGTTGTCTGTCCAGAATGTCGAAGCCACCCAGAATTGTGTATATTGAAATCGCTCGTAATAACGATTTCAGTATGAGGATATAGGGATACAATTCTATGAATGGAGTCAGACAGCGCATCAAACTCGTTAAAAGTTGAATTGCTGTCCAGCTTGGGGCTTCTTTAAAAAAAAAACAGTGGTGGATAATTTGCTTACGGAGATGGAATTTTTATCACATGAAGTTGAATTCCGGATTGGAATATGGATCACATTGTGGTGGAGTTTGGTAAGCTACATCACTACGCACATAAATGGCGAGACCGCGGTGAGAGAAGAATAATGGCACTAGTTCTTAGTTAGGTAGCTTCAGATCAGAATGATCTGAGATGTGTGGGCGGGGATCTACCTGTGTGCCAAAACCGCTGGTCTGTACTTACAGACGTGAACGTACGCAGAAAAGTGATTACTTTTTAGCCCGCGTATATTGGCTACGTCTACCCTGAATTCCCTAGTCATAATCACAGACAAACACAGAAAACACAAACACCGACGATACTAAGCAAGGCTGCGAAGTGAAAATTCTGACATTGATTTACCGGATCAAATTGTTGTAGGTGTTATGCCCTTACAACAATATGAAACAGTGCACCAACAAAATTTTCACTCACAACCCGCTATCCATCAGTTGTTACATACACTCAGCCACTGCCCGTACCGTATGGTAAATACAGTAACGGCAGTGATTGAGTGCAAGCAACAGTACTTCGATAAGGAGCGGGAGAGGTGGGATACCCGCACTGTATATTTTTTTTTTTCTCACTGCACTGCACTTTTTGTTTTTTTTTTTGTATTTTTTTTGCACACCCGCGCGGTGTTTTTTTTTTTTGAACAGCACACAATAATATTGCGAGTGCACTAGTTGAGTTGAGCACTCGACGGTGGTCGACTTGGCACTCTAGAATGTAAAAACACATAACCTACAGGGACCTGCAGGAGAGTGTTATCTTTAACGTAGTCAATCTTAGAAGAAATAGAAACACCGATTGGAAAAGAGGTTAGGGCATTGTGGATGGACAAGGAGAATCATCTTTTGGACGGGTTAGATCGTCGTCTCGAAAAACTTTAAAACTAATAATTCCTGATTCTTTATATCGAGAATTATATTAGTTTCGGTCAGAGCGTGGACCTCAAATGGGAGAGCGTCAGCTTTTTGCAAGATAACAAGGGTTTTAGGTCACAGTCCTCTTACGTTTTGATAGTAGAAGGTAAGAGGAAGGTTATTTCGGGAGGGCGTAGGAGTGGATGGTTGGAACACTGGCAATGGTAGCACATTGAGACGAACAAATTTCTCGTTGTCAGCTCTGCTAGGGTGAGATCGTTTTTGAGTTCACATAGTTACCGAAAGCAGCAAGGTCGTCTGAGACTTTTTGGGGAGACATATTGAAAATATCGTAGAACTTGATATATAAGTTCCTCATATTAGTAAGGTCAGTATTGAGACCTTCCTGCTGTATGGAGACCATGACGTTTGTTTTAGTTTTTCCCTCATAGCAAACTGAGATTTGCCGTGCAGATACGGTAGAAGGAAAGGTATATTCTCGCACGTCTTTTTTTCTCTAAGCCTAGAAAGTGCATAACGACATTCTCTTGTGTGACATGTTTGTTGAGTTATTTTAACTGTGAGAGGCAGAAGTGGGTCAAAAATGGGCCTAGTGGATGAAGCTGTTGAGGGCGAAGCAGCGGTAATTGAAGGGGCTTTAGACACATTTTCAGATGAGGTATTTATAATATGGGAACTAATGAAATTGGGATATTTAGCTTGGGTTTTGAGATCGAAATTTGGGAAAGGCATGTGTGTTAGGGGTTGAGCGCTGGGAGTTTGAGTTGTAGGGGTTAAGTCGAAAGAGATAAGTTGACGTTGGGGTTGGTTTGGGGTGGAATCGAGGGAGTTGGAGTATGAGTGGAAAGCTTAAAATTATGAAACATTTTACTTTTAAAGCCCCACCGGAGCTGGGTTTGTTTTGTGAAGAGGAGGTGGGTCTTACCAAATCGGATTTACTTGCTAACTTATTAGATGGTGTAGGTAAGACGGACTGCTTGACTTTATCCTGCTTCTTGGTCGTATTTTCCAACCATTTGCAGACACGCATCTATCCAAGATTGAAATCATTGCTGGCTGGATTGTGGAATAACCATTCGTATTTTGGCCGGAAGATTGAGCTTGAAGCTGCGCTGGCTTCTGTCGTGAGATATTGGAAGCAAATTGCAATGGCTAATAGTGATGCTATATTTCTTTTCAAAGAAATTCGAGATAGAATCCACATCAGTGTTTAAGAAGCGTAGAAGCGTATTGACCAATTGATTTTTCGAAGCAAGGTTATCAAATCTACTCTGTCATTCGGAAGGTGTCCAAGTTGAGTTGAAGTGATTGATAAGTTTACGTGGGGCAGCGATTGGAGGAGCTGACATAGATGTGTTCTCTATTGTCAAGTTGGAAGGAATTTCGCAGGAATCAATAGGTTGAACCGTCCGCAGGTGACTTGTATGTGGAGGTCAGCGTGAATCCACTTTAGGTTTAGCCATGAGCGATGTATTATAGGGAAAATTTTGGTAATTCTGTGGGAAGTTTAGTGTGTCAACGATTTTGCTATTTATTGTTGCGATGTGATGTTCAATATCGCATACGAGGGATCGAGTCACAGTAAGTTCATCACTAACATCGTTCACTTTGTCGAAGATAACTTCGAGTATAGGATCAGATTGTTTAGGAGATGGTTGTTGTGTGACGAGATCTGGAAATGAATGTCAATGTCGTCACGCAGGGAGCATATCGACTCGCAGGTTTTTGGTTAGATATAACCTGCGTAGAACTGATAGTTTTGATGTCACTTAACACTTTATCCAGGTGTAGTAAGGGAGTTTCTTCATTCCTGGATCTCCCGGAGTCTAACTCAATTAGACCAGCAATTTGTTTATCTATATGCTTTACTTTGGATTTTATTAGATCGGCTGAGTTCTGCACTGAGTAACGTAACTCTTCAACACTTTTAACACTGCTTTCAATAACCGAAATTTTGTCCGTAATCTTTTTTGCAAGTGCGTCTTGGTAGGAGTCATTTGAATCGCTTAGGCATTTTATTGTCAAAAGCAATGCGAGAGTGAGATACTCTTGCACTCATCACAGAAGAAAAGGAGGTTATCGGAGATTTCTTTGATAAACACCGTATTTCTTTTGTTTAACCCGACACAAATGGCATGAAAGATTTTCCCACAGATACCCTTGCAAGCTACCCAGTAAGCATCGATTACAAAATTGGCAATTCCGCAAGATATATTTAAATTAGTTGTGTAGGTCAGTGAGGGTATAAATATAGGTCGAATTATTGGTTTTAATTTGTTTGTATTGTTTGGTTGCAATTTAATATAGATAGGGGCTTTGCACTGAAATCTTCCAGAAGACAAAAACAAAAATTAAAAGATTCGAGCACTGGGGGTTAAAAACCGGAAAATAAAATTTGACGAAAGTTAATTAAACAGGTAAATAAGAAGGAGAACAAGAACAACACGTCTGACTAGTTTGAGTAACTGTAAATGGTCGTATCCTGTATTGTCTTGTGTCTTCAGGTCTTTTTTGTTTTGTTGAATTATTTACACTCCCTCGTTGCGGCTACTTTGTTCAATATTATGAACTCTTTAGTATTTGCATTTGCTGGGATTGGATTTGACCTTGCCTTTTGGTTGTCGTTTGTCGTATTTGTGGCATATTCGCATAATTTATCTGCCTAGTTTACATATTCATGTCAATTGATTCTGGGGTTTAGGAAGGTCTGACGTAAGTATACGAGTATGTATTGTGTTGGCCTCTGATGTTGATATTGCGGCATGTTATTAGCTTGTTGATATTGCCTTACAATGTTAGGTCTCTGAATTGAGGAAAAGTTTGGTATAAAGTTTTGTTGCGGTGCCGGAAGTGGTCTAGGTTGTTCTCTAGAGGAATTATTCTTGGGTGGAAGAGGAGATGATTAAAAGAGGTTAAATTAAAGGAGAGCATTAAAGTTCGGCTATTTGCATTCTGTACCCTGTAATCGAAATTTTGCAGTTTCAGGAACAAGTATAAAGCCTGTGGAAGGTCGATTGATTCTTTTATGCTAAGAAGTCGTGGATCGTTGAGACCTCTGACAAATGTATCCAGCGCCATTGCACGATATCATTGAATTATGTTTGTCAGCGATTCATTGCTCATGTCGATGCAGGACAACTTACTATATTAAGAATAAGCGAAAGATGTTGAAACACAATTTGATAGAACTCAGTAATCGAGTGGTTCCCTGGGACCAGTGTCGTCAATAGGTATTCAAGGGTACCAATGTCACATCTATACTCATAATGAAGCACTAAGTATTTCAAAAATTGTTTCAAATTAAGGGGAGTATTGTAGGATTCCAGGGCCACGTCGACTAGTTCTACAATTTTATTCCTAATGAGATTCAAAATACCACAGTATTTATGAGTACCTTGATATTAAGTGTTATATCGACGCTTTTTTCCAGGAACTAAATTGTCCTGGTTCCCCCGGAAATTCCCGAAGATTTTTGACGACATCGGGAATCTATCTTGTCAAGATCAGCTAGGTTTCAGTTTTGGCCTATATTTATGGGTTGATCACTATTAATGTCGGCATTAGGGTTAATGCAGATGTTTAAGATATTTCGGCTCTCTCTTGCCATGTAACCTTGAACAATTCTAGTTATTTTCTCGGTCATGGCATTAAAGTTAAATGCTTCATTTTAGTATTGATGAGGAGGAATACCTGCAGCAACATTATCTTGGCCTGAGCAAGTTATTGGGATTCATGGTTGGGACACAAGTTTTAGTTTATAAAAAGACCAGAATTAAGTTAAGGAATTATATGAGCAAATAGAGAATAAATTGGGTTCAGAAAAATGAAGAAGGAAAATATCTTCAAATTCAAAATGAACAATTTAAAAAAAAATAATAATTCGGTACACTCATAAAATGATACAAAAATCTTGGATGATATCAGGCAAGATTTTGACAAAGGATTTGTGACGCTGCTCTGCCTGCTTGATTTCGCTAAGGCTTTTGACAGTGAATCATTCCATTCTTTGTTGGAAACTGCACCATTACTATGGTTTTAGTGAAAGAGCTGTAAGGCTCATTCGAAACTTTTTATGTGGATGGTCACAAATAGTCGTTGTTGGTAACAATCGCTTAGGTCTCCGGTCAGTTTCTCAAGGGGTTCCGCAGGGATCAATATTGGGCCCAATTTTGTTTTGTATGTATATAAATGACTTAGCATCAATTTGTAAGCACGCGCTTATTCATTTCTATGCAGACGATGTACAACTTTACCTATCTCATCCGGTTAATAAAATAGGTGAACTATTGTCACTACTAAATGAGGATCTTGCTTCTATTGTTGAATGGGCAACTTAAAATGGATTAGTGTTGAACCCAAATAAATGTACTTAGAATATCAAACAAGTCTTTTAAGCTAAATCTAGTTCCTGATGTTTGCTTAGCCGGTAGTAAGATTAGGTTAGTTGAGGTGGCTACAAGTCTTGGTTTCACCATAAACTGAAAGCTTTCTGGCTATAACCACGTTAACATCGTTGCTGGTCAGTCGTTCACAGACCGTCGTGGAGTGAAAACGTGTTTCGGCTTTTATTGAGTAAAAAAGAAATATAGCATATTACGTGAAAACCCGTATTTGACAACGTTTTGTAAAACTTCAATCAGCCCAGTGGAAGTAGTTTTTGAACAAAAGCCAAAGTGGCGTGGGTTCGAGTACCGCCGGGGAATCAGACATTCTTTTTTTTGTTTATTAAATAAAACACGTGTAAGAAAAGTGTGAACAAGGCAGATAAAATCCGGCGATGGATAAAAGTGAGCGGTCCGCTCCCCCAATAGCGGGATCAGTGGATATCGCCAAGACATCAGCCGACGAGACAATTCTTACGGGAAACTTGTCTCGTGAAACAAGGTCTAAGAGGAGAAGTAAGATAATTCCGAATCCCAACCCGGTTAAACGAATCGCCCTATCTGCTTCGCCCGTGAAGATGCAGGTTGGTGTGAGGAAAGAGGCCAAAAAAACAGGGGAAAATCGTAAAAAACACGGTAGTGACTCCGATGATGGGGAAGGGCACCACTTCGGGTCAAATAATAGCTTCGCCTCTCTGATGGCTTCGGAATCAGAGGACGAAGAAGATGAAGTTAATTCCCTTACCAGCAGCATTAAGCAGATGCAAGAACGAGTGCTGGCAATTAAAGCCAAGCAAATAACGAGAAGGACGAGGGAACTGCAAAAGACCCAAAATTCTCAACACCAACAACAGCAGACAAATAAAAAACAGTCTGAAACACAGCAACAACAAAAACAAACACTGAGACAACCAGAAAACAATACTACTGCGCAGCAAAAGCAGAATAAACAGAAAGTACAACCACAAAAAAAAACCAACAAAAACAGCAGCAACAACAAAAATAGCAGCCACACCAGCAGCAAAAACAGCAACAACATCAAGTACAACAGCAACAGAAACAGCAATATCAGCAGCAGAAATCAACTAAGCAAAGGGTGCCTCCAATTAATACATATAAAATGGAGTTGAAGGATACAATAGAGTTATATAAGTCGGCCATAGCCAACAATTTCTTCATTAAGTTTAGATAGGCACGCGATCCACTGCAATACAGTGGAGCGCTACCACAAAGTTAAAAGTTTACTGAAGGATACGACGACGGAGTTCTTCTCGTACACCCCGAAGGGGGAGAAGCTGCAAATAATGCTGCTGAGGGGGTTGGAACCGTCATCTGATCCTCCGGAGGAGCTCCTTGCACTGCTGGTAGGGGAAATACGGTATATCAAGCGAAGGTTGCTTCTCAGGCCCCAGCGCCCAGAGCACCGTAACCAGTACCTGACATGCTAGCTATCTTACTCTCTATCCAGGGGCAGATGGCTCAGCTACAACGTCACTTAACTGAACAGACCGCGCGGGTGGATCAAGTATACGCGCTGCTGCCTGGCCTAACGCACTTTTTGCCGTAATAATAGGTACTTACGTGGCGTGACAAACAAAACCTTAAGGTCCTTGCTGTGAATGTGAATTCACTGATTAGGCTCGAACGACGAGCCGCACTATTTAAGTTGCTTAAAGACCAAGCCCCCGATGTGCTTTTGGTTAGCGAAACTAAGCTTCCCAAGAGACACAAAATGAGGCACAGAAGATTCAAAATAGTACGGGAAAACCGACCCAACTCCATTCAGGGAGGTGGCGTTGCAATTTTCGTACGAAAAGGTATTCGTTTTAAAAGAGTATACAGTCGTGTAGTATGTAATTTCAAGGTGCATGCATCGTGTATATCCCTCTCCGTAGTGGAAAGCGGTTGTACATGGTATCTGTCTATGCACCTAAGGCTACTCAATCCACCTTATTTATCTCAGAGCTCGAGACACTTTTTCGATTTCCGAGGCTAGAATTGGAAGACAACTATTTTATTATCGGCGGAGATTTCAACGCCAAACATACTGATTGGGGCAATAATACACCAAATACTAGAGGGAACCTACTATTCAATTGGTGGGGCCAGCACAGTGTAATGTATCGACTCGGGCTTAAGGCGACGGATAGTCCGTCGTTTCCCAGACACGGGTCTTATTTGGATCTTCTGCTCTTCGACTCACGAATACAACTGACATGTACTAACCAACAAACTACAAACTGTCTACGCACTTTCGTGTATGACAGTGATCATTGCGGTCTCAGCACTGAAATAACTGTTCCCAACGAAATTGCGGAATTGGATGAGTTTGTTCAAAGGCATTCCTACAATTATAGTAGGGTGAGTTGGACACACTTCACCAGAACACTGACTAGAGCACTCTCCTCGAATTCGCACTACCAACCCTCCAACAGAAATCTGTCAAACGAGGAGATTGAGAGGTATCTAAGACTAATGGACGAGACAATCAAACGACCAATGGACAATCCAATACCTCGGTACCAACACTCTGAAGGAGAAGACTTATTCCGCAACGCAACTATTGACGCACTGCACCGCCATAAAAGTAGACTGCTGTCAAGACTAAAAACCTTGTACAGACAGTTTACTGATAGACATAACACTGAGATCATGACACTGAAGTCGTCGATTAAAAACTTCCAAACATTAATAAAGGAAAATTACAGAGCATCTGTAAGTTTGTATTGGAACAATAAAATGCGGGCTGTAAACACCAGCAACCCGAATATGTTCCCGTAAATAAATAAAATATTTCAGAGAAAAGATCAAAACGTGAATTGGCGATTCGAATTGGTTTTACCCAGTTCAGTGACGAGAATATGGCAAATAATGTCATCACCAACGATAGGGCATTCCCTCCGTTCATTTCGAAGGAAAAGCTCCAAACCATCTTCGAATCACTTTGAAGTAAGAAATCAGTGGGAACCGATGAAATACCGAACATTGTGCTTCAACATCTACCTCTAGAAGCGGTGAACATTTATACCACCCTGTTTAATAATGCAATGAATAATGCACATTATCCAGTGAATTGGAAAACTGCTGTGGGATGTACCCATCCCCAAATGGATAAAAACACTTCCAATCCAGCAAATCTCCGCTCCATCAGTTTTCTTCCAAACATCAGCAAGATTTTCGAAAAGGTGATCTATAGAGTCCTGACTAAGTGGGTTGAGGACAAACATTTAGTTTCGGATAATCTATTCGGTTTCAAAGGACATGATATCATTCATGCTGCGTCTAAACTAGTTTCTGATATCCAGAAACTTATTTTTCAAGCTGGATAGGTTGGACATTAGTAAACCACTGCTGTATATTCTTTTTGATATGCTCTCTAGTAGACAGTTCATCGCGAAGAGTGGCTATGTGACTTCTGCTGGAACATTTAACATTAAAAACGGTCTGCAACAGGGTGCGGTGAATTCGCCGATCCTGTTCATCATTTACACAAGTGATCTAATAGGTTCACTTCACCATGCCATAGCGTACGCAGACGACATAATCGTGTACAGATCAGATCCTAACATTGAGGTCATTAATATACTTTTGCAGCGTGACTTCGACAAAATTAAGCGTTATTGCGATGAGTGGAAGTTGAAAATCAAGTTTCAGAAGTCGGAAACCATTCTGTTTAGGACGCCTTTATCTGGCGTCTCTAGGGATACCAGAAAGAATTGGCGAAATTTCGCGATCGTGGGGCAGCACGGGCAGCCACTTGCTTGTCGACATGTAGTCAGATACCTTGGGATCAATCTAGATCAATCGCTGTATTTTAACAAACATATAGATGTTGCTCTGGCCAGAGCCAAAGGTGCTTCGCTCTTACAAAGAGATTGTTTTATAACAGCCAGCTCGATGCGAGGGTGAAGGTAATCTGCTACATGACCCTTATCAGGCCCATGTTTGTATTTGGATGTCCCGTGTGGTTCAACGTGAGAGAAAGTTTATTGGAAAAGATTTGGGTGCTTGAGAGGGCTTGTCTTAGGACTTGTTTTCGCTAATACAGAACACCAGAGACTGAGTACAAAAAATTCTATCCTAATGAGGTCTTATACAATAGGGCGAACCTAATAAGAGTGGACAATTTCGTCATTAAGTTGACTCGAAGGCACGTTGCAAGAGCAATGACCTCATCGAACAACATGATCTCTGGGGCTTACTACCCCAATTATATGTATCACGAGAGAGTTCGCTTTGACGGCTTTATTCCTCCAGAAGCGTTCCTCTATCTAGATAATAAAGGTCTGATCCAGGACAGGTTGGCGGTGCCGCTAATCTTCCACGTCGCTCGAACAGCTGCGGACAGGTGACTCAACTACGACAGAGACGACGCACATGCCAGTGCGGAGTGTCTCCGGTTCAGTAAGGTGGTAAGGAGTCGCGACAGGGGGGATGTTGCTCAACAGCACCAGCAATTTTGGTTGCTTATTGAAGGGGAGGATGCTTCGTCGCCGAACTACTCTAGTGATATGTAGCTTCATGTGAAGCAAAGTGGGCCAACCTAATTTTTTTTTTCAGCCATGGCCGGCTTACATAGTTTTAGGTAGGTTTAAGTTGGATTTTAAGAAAAAAAAATATATATACATCTATTTATATATTATGTATATACATATTATGTATATATATATGTATGCCTACGTTTGTGTTAGATATAAGTAGGTTAAGTAGATTAAGATTTATTTTTAGGTAGTTTTTAGGCTTTTAGTTTTAAGTTTTATAAAAAATTAAAAAATTTCCATATACTAAGTTTTTTGCTTGAAATTTATTTTCTTAGTTTTAGTATTAATAAATGTAAAAATAGAAATAAAATTAGACTGTAAGATTCGTCGAAAGATATGGTTTAAGTGTTAGGTTTAACTTAGAGTGCCTGCATGGGCCCAGTAAGTTTGAGAGAGATTATTTGTAAGTAATTTAAGCTAATTTTTAAGCGTTTTTTATTTAGCATATAAGAGTAGTTCAAAAATAAAAATGGATTTTTTCCATTTCGCAGCTCATTTATTAGTTTTTAAAAAATGATAATTGCTTTAATTGTTTTAATAGATTCTTTAATATTCACTTGTTTATTCCTTTTCTAATACGGTGCACACACATATGCCCAGTGTTTTTTTTTTTCTTGTCCTTTGCGTTCTTCCAACTCCAACTGCACATGCGGCTGTCTATTTTTTTTAGTAAGCTGACTCCGTTTTTTCTGATGAACGGTGACACCGGAGCCCTACGTTTCCTGTATATTTGATATTTTATAAAACTAATTGCCATGTTTGGGATGTACTAGTTTTTAATTCAGTTTTTCCGATTTCTTTACTGCACTTTAGTTTTTAGGTACTCGTAAGTTGTACTGCTCGGGCAATGGTTAATAAAAGATAAAGTCCAATGTTTTAAATAAATATTTTTTGCCAAGCAGATTATCTGTCTTTTATTCAACTTTATCAAGTTAAGACTAAATGCAAATAACCACTTCACATGTATTTATATATTCAATTTTGATTATTAAGCTTTTTGCATATATTAGAATCAGTTGCATAGGTGCATGCCCTACCGTGGGACTGAACTTCATATGCAGGTGTATGGTATCAAATTGATTCCAATGGACTCTTAGAATTCATTCAAAGTGAAGTGAAGTTATACGCGTGTTTGCATGGAAGTGCCAAACATGCAGGAACGTTGGAGATGTCCAAATTACAGCTGTAGCCAGCAATGCTGTAGTACCTATTCCTCAGACTATGCAAGAGCAACCGTCAAATAGAATGCGTGAACTCAGTAGCCCCCGTAAACAGACTAACAGCAGCTCAACTGACAACAACTCAGCTGTTATAGCGGAAATCCGTCTTCTAAGAGGGGAAGTTAAAGAAATTGTGGCAAGTTGCGATTTTCTAGCCGCTAAGTATGATGATCTCAACACTAACATGAGAAAACACAATGACCTTATGGACAACATAATAAAAGAACTAAATGAAATAAAAGAAACCAACAAATTAAAAGACGTCATAATAGAAAAGTTGCAAACCCAGATCAACACACTTAAACAACAAATGATCAAAAACAATATCGACATAAAAAACATTCCCCCTACCCCTCAAGAAAACCTATTAGAGGTAGTGAAGGGAATAGGAAAAACGGTCGACTGTGAAATCAAAGACACCGACATTACAGACATATATCGCACAAAAACAAAAATCCCCGAACGATCGACTATAGTTGCTATATTTGCATCCAGTATGAAAAAAATTCAATTCAGAAAACAAACACGCTCCACTCGCTCTATTAAACTAAAAGCGGTGGTACAAAACACCAACAACATCACAAGCGTGAACGCAGCTTTGACCGATGCCACTGTTTACGTTAACAATCAGTTGACAAAACACAACAAATACGTAATGTGGATGGAAAAGGAAAGAGCGAGACAGGAGAACTGGAGATTTGTGTGGGAAAGTGCGGGAAGAATCCTGGCTAGACGAAACGAGAATACGCAGCCGATTCTGATAAGTACTGTTGCCGATGTGGGCAAAATTACTCGCACTTAATAACTGCACCGGGCGTAAACGAAACACAATAAATTTAATACCAAATGGACACAAATGAAGTAATGATAGATTTGAATTGTAGGGTAGTAAGTGGATTTAGCGGCATCAATATAAATGAATTCAAAAAAAATAATTGTTGCTATCTAAGTTTTAATGTAAGATCTTTGAGAAAGAATTGGAATGATTTCTGTCTTAACATAAGTCACTTCATCAATATGTTAAAAATAATAGTTTTAGCTGAAACTAATATAGATGAAGAAGAAAAAGGACTTTACAGTTTAGATGGTTTCGAACTGGAGTTTCTGAATCGAGATAAACGTAGAGGAAGTGGAATTCTTATGTTAATAAATAATGAAGTAGAATATGAACGATTAACATCTGAAAGTGTGTCATACGAAAGTATCCAAATCAAAATTAAAGAGAATAATAAGTATACGTATGTAATAGGAATATATAGACCACCAGGTAACAGCCGAAAAGCATTTATCGAAGAATACAGACACAACGTTGGACAACTGAGAAAAAAGGACGAGATAATGGTAATGGGTGACATGAACATCAATGTGAATTATTTGGATGCGTATGGTGTGAAAGAATATCTTGATATGCGGCACTGGGATTGATTAATGTGATTACGGAGTATACCAGAGTAGACCCAAATACTGGGGCAAAATCAACGATCGACCACATTCTAACTAACGCTACACATAACCAAATCGATTCAGCTGTAATTGAAAGTTGTATCACTGATCATTACCCAATCATGTACTTCCCACAAAGAAAACAATTTGCTGTTAAAGAAAACTCTGTCAGCCTGTCCTATATATCTAACGATAAGGTTAATGAGCTAATTGCTAATACAAACTGGGATGAAATCTTGAATGAAAGTGATGTCATCGTACTTTATCAGAAGATTCATGATAAAATGAAGTATATCTATGATGCAGCGACAACTATGAATAAAATAAAAAAGAGAAGAAAGTGGATATCTTCTGAATTAAGAGGAAAATGTAAAAAAAGGGACGAACTTTACAGAAAGTGGAAAAACAATAGACTAAACAAAGCATATGAACAAGAATATAAGACTTTCAGAAACAGACTGAACAAGGAAATAACAGCCCAAAAATCTATTTTTTATAAATCCAAGTTTAACCAAATAAGATCCAACCCCAGAAAAACATGGGGCTTAGTAAATGAGATTTTGGGAAGGAAAAAGCCTAGTTTGGATGAAACAATAATAAAGAATTTCACGGGTAAAATGTGTCTGAACAATTTAACTAATACGTGTGCAAACAACTTTAGCACACAAATAAAAGATATTGTGCATCATTGTGACTCGGTTACATCGACACACTCAAAATCAATATTAGCCAGCACAATCCATATTCAAGAAACAGATTTCTTGGAAACTCGAAGAATAATTAATTTATTGAGTAAAAACAAGTCGCCAGGTATTGGTGGAATACGAGCTATTGATATAAAAAGGCACACGGACATATTTACCCCATTATTGTGTAAATTAATTAATTTAAGTATTGCAAAAGCAAAAATCCCTACAGGTTTAAAAACCGCTGTAATCAGACCGATATACATACAAAGGAGGTACAAAAAGCGAGCTTAAAAATTATCGGCCAATATCAATATTGCCAGTAATAGAAAAGTGCATGGAAGAGGTGATAACAAACAGGCTGCAAGACTTTATAGCAAAGAATTCGCTGATACACGCAAGTCAGTACGGCTTCCAGAAAAATAAAAGCACTGGTAAGCTGTTGGGACAATTTACAAATTGCGTTAACGAAAGTCTAAATAAAAGCCATCATGTTTTAGTGCTATTCGTGGACTTCAGTAAAGCTTTCGATACACTGAACCATGACAAACTAGTAGAAGTACTGGAAAATAATGGTATACGAGGACTGATGGCAGATTGGCTACGTGAATATCTGACGAACAGACAATTTTGCGTCAAAATAAACAATGCATACAGCCAAAATGAAAACGTTCAATATGGAGTTCCTCAAGGATCAAAATTGGGTCCAATCTTGTTCATATTGTACACCAATGAGATGTTACGAGTTTTCAAGAAGGCCATTCCATTTGCATATGCAGACGATACGGCGATAGTGGTGCGTCACAAATCCTTACATACGGCAGCAGAAATTATACAGGAGGAGTTCGACAACGCGGTAAAGTGGTGTCACGATCACGGCTTAACGATCAATGCTTCTAAAACAAAAATGATGCATATATGAAACCCGCAATTCAGGGCTACACAATTGCAAATCCACTTCAAAAATGAATCATGCGGTAGTTCTGTTAACTGCCATATCGACATAGTGGAGAGATACAAGTATCTGGGAGTTACGATCGACAGCAACTTTTTGTGGGATAAGCACAAAGATGAGTTGCGAGTGAGCCTCAGAAGAGCTTTATATACATTAACACATCTAAAATATCATGCCACAACGGCCGTATTAAGACAAGCTTACTTTGCCCTTGTGGAATCTAAACTCAGGTATGGCATACTTGCATGGGGCAATGCAACAGCAACACATACTCGTATACAGAAAATTCAAAAACTCCAAAACTCGTCACTGAAGAAAATAAGCGTACATAACCAGCTCAATATTCCGGAACAAAGGAGTTTTTAAGTTCTTCGAGTAGAAGATATTTTCAAGATGACAATTTTACTGGAGTACTACGATGACAACCGATTCATAACACCAATTCAACATGGAATCAACACAAGAATAAGAGCTCAAGGTATGCTTCACGAACCCCGATTCTACAATAACTACGGGAGAAGACAGCTGAAATGCAGTGTACCGGAAGTTCTAAACACAATTCCGCATGAACTAAAAAATATACAAAATATTAAAACTAGAAAGAAAATTATAAAACAATTTTTTCTTGAATTTCGAACTTAAATAGCTAAATTTCAAACCTAACTTATCTTATCAATTATTATTAGTTTTTTCTTTAATGATCTAATTATTATTAAAAAGATTGTATTATGTATTAATCTAAGCTTGCTTACGAAAAACTAATCATAAAACTATGAAAAGCAATCTTCTGCAGAAAAGCCTTCAAGGCTTCGCAGAAATATCTACCCATTGTTAAGTTTTTAATGAATTAATGAACAATAAAAAAAAACATGTTACGACAATGCACCTACGTACATACCTGTATGTATTAGGTACATACATACATGCATTCGTGGTTAATTCTTTACCTCATTTAGCAATAAACATCTAATTCCTCAGATCCAGGCACTAAAATTAGTGGAAAAGTTAGAACTTATTTCGGATAGTTCTAAAAGTTATCCAACGCTACCGCATATCACAAGCCAGAGGCAGACGAAGAGCCTTCATTTGATGCGGCGCCATAAAATTGTAAGGATAGTTTATATATATTGTTATATATTATAATTGGATAGATTATATAAATAATAATGTGGATTGTCCTTATGGTTCCCAACATTACTTTTACGGTCTCAGAAAACCGGAAGATGTTTTGCTCAGTCATCTTCCGCTTCTAGCTTTGTCATAGGTTAGGTTAGAGGGTTGATGAGGTATCTCCACGGTGTGTGTAGATCCATTGTGATGTCTTTTGGTTATTAAGATGGTCGAAGGCCTCTTGTTTCACCCTCGAATTTGAAAAGAGGTGTAAATGAGAGGTTGTGGAAATAGCAATTCCCTAAAG
Source organism: Volucella bombylans (assembly GCA_949129095.1). Taxonomy (NCBI): domain Eukaryota; kingdom Metazoa; phylum Arthropoda; class Insecta; order Diptera; family Syrphidae; genus Volucella; species Volucella bombylans. Next base: position 63,813,412 of record OX422142.1, read on the forward strand.
TTATTTGTATCAAATACTGGGGCAATCAACCCGAAATGCCTTACCAAGTGTATTTGCTAGTTCTGTCACTGGCGTCGTTTCAAGGTATGTGCTGTGCCAATATATTTAATCCTATGTACCTAACGGATGTTAGTTTTATTTGTGTATTGCCATTTGTGGATTGCTGTAGGTTAAGATGGGTCTGACAATACCCGTGTACATCCATAGGACAGGCTTGGGGTTAGCTCTGTCATAGTATGGGCTGTGATTTTCATTCATAGGCCAATCGACATAATGATTTTGAAGTCTTGGTAAAATACAGCGAACTGTATTGACTTTCAATAAATCTAAACAAGAGCATTTAATTGGCCTCCAGTGTTTATTTATTACATAAACATATTAAGATATTTTGTCTGACTGAAAAGTAGCTGTGCTTTGTGACATAGAAATCTGAAGAGTATATTCAACCGTTAAGGGGGTAAAAGAAGATGGTTAATATTGTATGAAAAATATTTATTATTTTGTTAAATCTACCTGAAATTTAGCATGAACACTCTGTAACACAAATGAAGATACAGCTGATTCAGCATGTTCAATTCTAGGAAAGGAAATCGAAAACGAGTTGAATTTCATGAAAGTGGGATCAAGTTGAGTGTTGTTGTGAGCATGCAAATTAGAGGGCCGCGGCGGTAGCTGGGAATTGGGAATTACACTATACAATTTAGTTAGTAACGTTCCCCGAATTTCGAAGATAAAATTGATTAGCGCATTATATCATTATATAACGAGTGCAATATACGGTTATGAATGAGCATACTTTTGCATGTTTTACCTTATCCCCATATACATATATAAAAAACGTATATATGTAAGATTGTTTACTTAGGTAACACAACACACTTTTATTTTCTATGCGTTAAAATTATATATTTACATTTACTTAAAATAACTGATAAAATATGAGTGTAAAAATGTGTTTGTTGCAAGAACTGCCACGATGAGAAGCCGGAAAAACAACTGGCCTCATCCTTCGAGTGCGTCCTTTTTATATCCTGTCTCTCATATTTCTCCGTGACAGTGTTGCTGATTGCCCACAATTCGGCCATCCTGTTAGCCATTCGCCAAAAGGTTGTCGTCGTCAAGACTGGTGGCTTCATAAATTCAGCACACGTACTTGTATGTTTCGGACCTTCGTTATAATCTCTTTTTGTGACATCGTAAGTATTATTCGGCTTAACTTTCGTAACTTCATACGGTCTTAAGTACTTTGGCCTTAGTTTCAATCCACCTCCAAGCTGAGTCCTTTTGATGGCTACTACATCACCTTCCCTATATTTTGTGGCTGGCTTTCGTCGAAGATTATAACTTTTCCTGTTCTCGTTTTGAGCCTTTATTATTTGTTTCTTAGCACTTTTTCTTAGCTCGTCCCTTTTATCGTTATAACTCGCGATTATTTTCTCTTCTATCAGCTCCTTTATGTGAAGGTCTTCTTTGGTGCGCATTCTTATTCCGACAAGTACCTCAAATGGTGTCAAACTGGTACTTCGGTTAAAGGTTGAGTTGATGGTTTTCGGAACGGGTTCGACAAACTTGTACCACTTAGTTGGATCTTCGATACTCAGCTTAGACAACACGGATATGATGATGCTATTGAGGCGTTCGACCTGCCCATTTGCGCGTGGTAAACCGGTAGTGATTATGATGTCTTTGATGTTCTCCAGTTTACAGTATTCTCGAAAGTCATCCGAAGTAAAAGCGGATCCTCGATCTGAGATGATTTGAACGGCATTGCCAAATGTCATGCTGTGCGTCCGTAATTCCGCTATTACTTCTTTGGCTGATGTAGACTTCGTGGGATACAACCAACAGAACTTCGTGAAGGAGTCGATAACGACAAAGATATGGCGATACATTTCGCTTGTTGATTCCAAGGGACCAAGATGATCGACGTGGTATGTGTGGAGTGGCTCCTCTTCTTTATGTATTGGATGTACGAGTAGTTCTCCTTCTTGTTTGCCTTGCTTTCTGTTTATTATGATGCATGGTATACAGTTAGCAATGAGTCTTCGTACTTTTTCATCAAGTTTGGGTATAAAATATTCTTTATTAATTAGCTCTATCGTTTTCTTAATAGTGAAGTGTCCTTTTTCGTGTGCGCGTCTTATTATTTCCATCTGCATGCCTCGTGGTATTACTAGCAGTTCAACGTCGTTTACCACCTTATACAGAACGTCGCCTTTCATAATTTTTTTTTTATTTATTTTATTGTGGCAAGAAATTATAATTTTTAGGATACAATTTTAGGGATACAGAGATTTGGCTTGGTACCTTACTTCTAAAATATTTGTACAATTTTTTACTAAATATAATATCACAGATTAACTTAGAATTTGAAGGAAAAGCCACTAAAAACCTTCATTAAAACAAAATTCGCAGGGGGAAGGGAGAAGCGGTTTCAACACTTGATTTCAAAAATAAAGATTATTAATTTGTGAGAAGTTACACAAATAAAATGATTAACAGGAAAATTGTAATGAAGGAGAAACAAATAAATAAATAAAGAAGTAATTAAATAAATATAAATGTATTGGAATATAATATATGAACAAACAAAAAAAAAAATAAAAAATAAAAAAAAAATAAATAAATAAATATATATATATATAGATAAATAAATAAATAAATAAATAAATAAATAAATAAATATATAAATAAATAAATATATAAACAAATAAATATATAAATAAATTAATAAATAGATAAACAAATAATAATGAGTATATGAATAAATAAATGAATTTATATATAATATATAGATAAGTAAATAAATAATATGAAACAAATTTATATTGCACTCCTACAAGACTAAGTTTGAAATCAAGTGGTTGTCAGATGAAGAACAAGAGATATTATATTGATGGTTTAGTTTTTCAATTCTATCTGAAACCATTTCAATGTTAGCCATTATATGAAGTTCCTCTGTTGAAAAAAACCAGGGAAGATTAAGTATCATTTTAAGCAATTTGTTTTGTGCTATTTGCAGCTTGCGCAGATGGCTTTTTGCACACTTACCCCAAACATTAGATCCATAAAACATAATTGCTTTAAATATTGATTTAAAAATTAATAATTTGTTGGCGTCACTTAATTTTGAATTCCGCCATATAAATGGGTAGAGAACTCTTATTGTCACATTAACCTTTTTAATGATTTGTTGAACATATAGATTGAATAGATGCCAAGATACTTAACAGTCAATTTCCACTCAACTTGAGTACCATTGATGAGAAGGTTGTTAGTAGGAAGTAAGCAGGCTTTTCTTTTACGAGTAAAAAAGATAGCCTGAGTCTTAGAAGCATTAATGTTTATTTTCCAATGACTACAATATACTTTAACAGCATTTAAACCAGATTGCAAATTAGTTTCAATGTTAAAACCAATTGCATCTGAAGAATAAATGCAAGTATCGTCAGCGAATAAGGCAATGTTACAGTTTGTCAAGTTGGGGAAATCGGAAGTATATATATTAAAGAGGACTGGACCAAGAACAGATCCTTGTGGGACACCAGCATTAATCAAATGATTGTCTGAAAGACTTTGGTTGATGGATACATTGAAACTTCGGGATGACAGGAACGATTGAATAATTTTAACTATGTACAACGGAAAATTAAATCTTAGAAGTTTATGTATTAAACCATTATGCCAAACGGTGTCGAAAGCTTTTTCTACGTCCAAAATTACCATACCAGTGCTTTTGCCCTCTGAAAGGTTATTTTTAATATCTTTTGTGATACGATGAACTTGGTGAGTAGTGTTGTGAAATGCCCTGAACCCAAATTGCTCCGGAGGCAAAATTGCATTTTCGTCAACAAAAGATACAATTCTTTTTTTTATAATTTTTTCCAGGCACTTACTAAGAGAGCTTAGCAGACTAATTGGCCTGTAGCTACAAGGTAAATTTGGAGCTTTGCCCGGTTTCAAGATTGGAATTATCTTGGCTACTTTCCACTTATTAGGAAAGTATGCCAATCTAAGACAGTTGTTGAACAAATCCATCAACTTCATAAGGGCAAAATCAGGGAGATTTTTGAGGCACTGATTCTTAATCCCATCTGAGACAGACGATTTTCTAGTCTTCAAACTACGTATAATATCCTTCAATTCATTAAGATGTATAAGCTTAATGTTACTAAATAATGACTGTGAATTGAGGATGTTTAGTGATTGTTCTACGGAAGATTCAATATGCGTAACTGGAATTACGTTTCTACCAGTCGAATGACTTTTGAAAAAGTTGATTGCCAGCACATTAGCTTTATCACAACAAGAAGCCAACGAAGAATTGCCAACCTTAAGTGGAGGAATGTAAGTGTTCTTTTTCTTCACTACCTTAACGATATTCCAGAATGGCTTGCTGCCCTTATTTAGACCCCGTAGTCTATCGTTCCACGATTGGTTTCTATGGTTATTTATTGCATATTTTACCAAAGAATTTATTTTATTGTAATCCTCCATTTTGATCAATTTCAGATATGTTGCTGTTTTGAATCAAAAAGTTTTCAAGATTAGTTCTTATTATTCTTCTAAATAAGTTCCAGTTGGCATTTTTGAAGTCATAGACTTGATTTGCGCACTGCACTGGAGAAGCTTTCACACAACACTTAACAGGTAGATGATCGGAACTGAGTTCGTTGAGGGTTATAGGGGAAGTAAAGAGATGAGGCATATTAGTAAGATATAAGTCCAACGTAGAAGGGTTTCTGTTCCTACTAGATGGAATGTGTGTAGGACTATCGGGAAAGAGGATTTCAAACGGATGTCTTACGTTGAGATCTCTAAGAATGTTACCCCATGCATTTGCCCTCATACAACACCAGTGCCTATGCCTGCAATTAAAATCACCACCTATTAGGAATAGATCGTTAGTATTAACTAGCCTTAGGAAGTCACTCCGGAGATCAAATCTTTTTTGAGGTGTGATTACTCCACCCGGAAAATAAGCACTATAAATTTTCAATGTGTGTCCATTAACAAAAGGAACTTCAATACCAATGGCTTCAATTAATTTCAAATAAGTAATAGGAAGTACCTCGTGTTTAATAGTACGTTTTATTAGCACAGCAACACCACCACCACTGCTCTCTTCCCTATCCAAATGATAACACTTATAAACAGAATTAGACAAACGATCATTTGAATTTAGCCAAGTTTCACAAATTAATGCTACGTCAATATTGAATGTACTAAGGAAAGAGTTAAATTCTAAGAGTTTCCCTCGAATGCTTCTAGCATTCCAACATATAATGCTTAAGCTACAATTCATTACTTAGAATTATATAAATACTTAATTGCAAGTTGAGTTATAGCGTTGAATTGTTCCGCCTTCGTAGTACAATTTCCGAGCATGGAGATCATCTCTGCAGTGAGTGCATTCACTTCTTCCAAAGAAAATAGACCATCTTTGTTCTGCACACTATTGTTGTTGGTACACTTGGCCCACGTATTCGATGCACTACATATGGTTGCAGCTTTCGGTCTCACGCCAGCTGGTGCATTGCGTTGTTGAGGGAGTGAGGGAAATTCCATGATGTTAGCTTCAAAAGTTGGTTGTGCCCTCCTAATACGCTGTGTTTTGTTTTTGGCCGAGAGCTTTTCCCTCATTTCCAGAAAGCTTTTACGACTAACACATGATGAGTCGGTTGATTTGTGTGTGCCATTGCAGTTGGCGCATTTAATATTTTTTGAAGCGCATTCAGTAGTCTTGTGCGACTCGGAGCAAATAGCGCAATGAGTTTTGATGTGGCAGTTTTTTTCGCCATGCCCATACATTTGGCAGTTAAAACACTGCGTAACTCGGTTGAGTTGTCTTCTTGCAAAATCCCATTTAACTTGAGTTTTATATATAGCTTTACAATTTTTTTTAAGTTCTGCAAGTCTGATGGAACCAGTTTCAAGAAAAACTAAATAAAATATATCCACGAACCGTTCATATTGTTTTTTAATGATTTTTATGTTCTGACACTTCAGTCCGAGTGATACGAGTTCGTTTTTAAGCTCTTCGGGAGATAATTCCTCTAGCCCATACAACAACACTTTAAATGACCTTGATGCTGATACGAGTAGGTCATGAGTAAAAAATTGGAGGTTTTTTAATTTTAATAAATTACACAATTTTTGATGGAATTCAACACTATCAAGGTTTATTTTCACACCAATACTCATTTTTTTCACAAAATAGTTGTCTATTTTAACTTCACTGAGAAGAGCACGAATTTCTGTTAAGTTCTTTTGCAAGACACATATCGATGGGATTTTAATTTTTTTGTTCGTTGCGGGTGGACTCAAGACTTCATCACAATTAATGTCGTCGATGTCTGCAGCGGCGCAAAGTAATTAGTTCTCGGGTTTTTAACACTAGAACTCATTTTAAATAGTTTTTTGTATGAAGACCTGAGGTCTTCAACATTAGGCGAACGATCGCGTTTGGGAATTTTGGATTTTTTTATGTTTTTCTGCGCGAGGGGTTGAGAGGAAAGACTTTCTCTGTCAAAGCTCCGAACAGAACTGTTTCGTAATTTTGATTGAATATATTAAGAACTGGTCTCTCGCTTAGAATTTTCTTAAGTGTGTTAAAAGAAACGACTTGCTCTTCCTTCATTTCAAACTTAGCGTTCTGTTTTTTTTAAAGTCGTTTAACGGTTTTGCGATTATAGAAAAGTTTGGTATAAATTTTCGGAAATATCCTGCAAGACCAAGGAAGCTTTCTAACTGTTTAATGTTTTGCGGTATCTGATATTTTATTAGGGCTTGACTTGTTGATTTTCTATAACATGTCCCAAGAACAGGAGTTTTGTTTTCAGGAAGCTGCATTTCTTTAAATTAATATCTAGCCCATAGTCTCTACAAAGTGTTAAAACTTCTTCTAAGTTTGATAGTGCTTCTTCTTCATTTTTAGCGGGTATAATTATATCGTCAATATACGGTAATGCAATACCTCTTCTAGTTAAATTACGAAATACTGAGTTGACATGTCCTTGGAAAGTCCCTGGAGAATTCGAAAGTCCAAAAGGCACTTTGAAAAAATGATACTGTCCATTATGTGTTACAAAAGCGGTATATTTTCGACTTGCTTTGCTAACAGGCACATGGAAAAAAACAGTTTTTAAATCTAAGGTACTAAAATTCTTGCCGTTTTGTAAACGATCGAGCTGGTCTTCAGTCAAAGAAAGAGGGAAAGGATCCCTTACTATTACTCGGTTAATTTTTCTGTAATCGACCCAAAGCCTTGATGTACCATCTCGTTTTTTTACTAGTACGATTGGACTACAGAACTCAGAATCTGACTCTTCGATTATACCGTCTTTTAACCACTCTCCTACTTGACCTACGACATTTGTTGTTTTGATCTTATTTGGGCGATAGTTTTGGATCAATTCAGTCACATGTTGCTTGGCGTAAGTATTAGCAGTTTCTCCAATGTCAATTTCTTCGAGTTCTGATAAGGCATCTATCTTCATTATCGCGTGGATCTCATCATTGACATCTTTTTTTAACTTCTGGAAATAAAGTAATTCTTAGTTCGGCTAGTCGACAAAACTCTTTTCCAATAACTATTTCAACATCTAAACAGTCGGATGGTATGACATGCAATATTAAATTAAATTTTTCGGAATCAATTTCGACTTCTTGTTCAAAATGACCTAAAGGTTTTATTTTATACTCATTTTTATTCCGCCCAAACCCGACAAGATAAAAATTGGATTGTGAAAGCTTCGGCATATTCAAAAATTTATAGATTTTTTCGGTTATTATATTAACTTTGCTGCCTTTTAGCTCTATGCTAACCACTTTCTATCTCCAATTTTGTTCATTATGTCATCGTTAGAATGTAGAATCCGCATGTTGCTTTTGGTATTGTCAACTTTTTTTGATATGCCATCCCTCCCAATGTGGCCAAACTTATTGCTTAGCTTTTTCTTGGATAGTCTCGTAACATCTTAGATTGTCTTTAAAATCTATAATATTTTTAGAACTGTACAAAATAACTTTATTTATATTCGAATCTCTTATTCCGTCAGAAACGTACTGTATATGAGCATCTTATTCGATATTTCCCTGAGAGGCTGTATCTTTTATATGCAGGAAATACTCCTGGGCACTTTCATCTTTTTGCTTTTCAATTTTTCGTATGATGTTATACCCCTTTCGCTTGATATAAAGATTTTGCTAACCCTCTTAATGATTTTTTCGCAAACACAAATTTTGGGAAGTCATCCCAATACATAATTGAAGCGATTTCTTCAAATTCACTTACCCACATTTCCACGGATATTTTCCCGTTTCCATCGAATGGTCTTATAGAGTCCTCTATGTCCTGAAGTTGATCGCAAATCTGGAAATCGGCGTTATATCACTTTTAACAGCTGCTTGCATTCCTTTTGGACCCTTTTTAATGATGTTTTTATTACTGTTTTGTCTAGTTTCTTTCACCATCTGTATACACTTTTTCTCACTCATTAGTTGGTCCCCGTTGTTGTTTCCGTTCTGGGTTTTTTCCTTTTCCCCATCGCAGTCATCGTTGTTGTTGGTATCGTAGTCCTTACAATAGTTGTCGTCGTCGTCATTATCCTCGTCGCCATTCTCGTCGGCATTTTTGTTGGCATCGTCGTCGTCGTTATCATTATCGTCGTCGTCGTCATCGACATTGCATGAACTAAGTAAACAACCCTTTCTTAAGTTATCAAATATGTGTTGGTTCACATCCTTTAAGTCGTAATTGATCCCTAGCGCGTTGCAAATCGTAATCAGGTCAGCTGCACACAGATGTTCATCGACGTACTTTTGCTTCTGTTTATACCTCTCGTCGTTATTATCGAAGTCGAAACCTTGAAACAATCTGAGTTTTCTTCTGTTTGATCTGTTGCCTTCGTCTTCAAATACATATTTGTGTAGAGTCATCACAATGTTTTTTTGCCGTATTTTAGAAACATTTTTATCTCATTTATGTCTTCCAAGCACGTCATTTCGAATTATTAAAAAAAAACAAAAACTATTTCAATATTCTGGTTGAGTCCCCAAATTTGTAAGATTGTTTACTTAGGTAACACAAAACACTTTTATTTTCTATGGGTTAAAATTATATATTTACATTTACTTAAAATAACTGATAAAATATGAGTGTAAGAATTTGTTTGTTGCAAGAACTGCCACGATGAGAAGCCGGAAAAACAACTGCCCTCATGCTTCGAGTGCGTCAGTGACAGTGTTGCTGATTGCCCACGTACATATATACATATACAGGGTGTCCCAAAAATCAACGTCAAGCCGGAAACGGGTGATAGGTCAAGTGGTGTCGGTTATCACAAAATTATAAAAAAAATCTACGTCATGTACGAGTACTTTTAAAATTATTGGCACTCAAAAAAAATCAAGAAATCTGACACCCTGTGACGATCTTTCCAGTGCTATGGCCGCAAATCTTTACTTTTCTTCAATTTTTTTTGTCGCGTAACCCTGAGTAACTCTTCTGTAAATTACGGTGCAAAATTGAAACCTGACTATATCGGTTTTAACTGGAATATTCTTTTTTTGTCCATCCAGGTATCTGAAAATCATTAATCATCCAAGTTGAACTGACTGTACTGACAAAAAAATGTACTATGCTATTGTGGCAAGTAAGTTTAAAAGATTGAGTATTTAGTCTGGATTCAAATAACACTTGCTAGACTAACAAAAAAAAATATTTTATTAAAGAAACCCGATTCATAGTTAATTCTTTTTAATAAGTAAAAATGAGTACCAAGTGTGAGCGAGATAGACAGTGACGCCGTGATTGAGACGGATGAAAACGCCATTTCGACTAGTGTGAGTGAAACAGATATAGCTGCCACCCTTGTTAAGTAGTGACGCATAGGCACATCGTTCAATACTATCGTACGTTACGCTCCTTCGCTTCCAGCGCATTATTCTGTATTCGTGTTGCGTGCTTACAATTTTGGCTTTCTTTATTGGACTTTATTGCATTGTGACCTTAATTTGCTCTCTGACTGTTTCTGTCGAACCTGGATTTCTTCTGGACTAGTGTTGATCGTTTATAACGTGATTGTGTATTGCAAATGCCATCATGCCATCTCGGTACACTGCACAGGAATATGCTAACACTTGTATACGCTGATAATATTAAATATTAATGGCAAAACTAAGGTAGTTGTTACGGGTGCGTTCATAAGCATTGGAAGGCAAGTGGCAAAAATGGATTTTATTAAGTAGTGTACTGGCTTCCAAATCGGACGGTTCGGCCATCAATCCCAACCGGACCCGAACACTTTCTTTTTTTCAGTGACATAAAATCATGTAAGTGATTGCCTAGAATACAACAAAAATCCCAATTACTCGTACACTAACAATTTAATCTCCCTGTGACGGACACTTAAAACAGCATTTCCATAGTATCTGAATATTGAGTTTTATTAAATCAAAAATAATATATATAGGGTTTTCCAATAAGGACTTGACAACTTTTTTTTTTAAATAAAACGCAAACCATTTGAGATATTTCAAAAAAGATTAGCAATTTGACTTTTGATATTGTTGTCTGTACTTTTTAAAAATATATATATATCTTATAAGATAGATCTAACTCAAGAACTGAAACCTCTTAATCACGTGAAACTTCTACGAATGGGGTCTGCTAAAGTTTGAAGAAAATTCTGATTGGATCTCCTCTACATAAATGCATCTAGGAGAGAATAATTAAAATAGGAACAACGCTAACATCGTTTATGAAAAGTCGAAAAATTGGCGGACACCTGAAATTTGGCTGTGAAGGAAAAAGGATCAGCGGTTTGCGACAGTAAAATGATTATTTAATTTAATTTTGGTGGGGGCTAACGCCCCCATTTATTTGGCTTAATACAAGCTTAAAAACTAAAAAAACATTTTGTCACGTACGGGTTGCAGAATTCTTTTGACCATCTTTCAACAAAGCCAAGTGATGAGCTTGCGTTAGAAATTATTTCATCAATATGCAAGCGGAAATTAAGCTGCCTGTCGCATAATATGACAAGGTCGCGGATAGACTCCACAAGGGATATAGGTTGGCCGTGTTATTTATTGTTACTTAATCATTTGAACACAAATGATGAAAATTGTAATTAATGGTATGATAATTTGAACTTTTTATTTGCCGAAAAACCGCATAACATAAGTTGCTCAACTCGTTCTTTCAGGCTGAAAGCAAGAAAACAAAAGCCGAAAACTGTGGGAGAGTACAGGAAAAGTATAACCGATAATAATAAGCACTATTAGTGTATGTGAACAATTAGGAAGCGCAAAACTGTTTCTTTCAAAATGGAAACAATTGTTTATATGTTAATTAAAATATTGTACAATACAAAGGTGATACATAGTTTTAGCAGCATCAGTTAAAATGAATTGAAGGAAACAAATTTTTGCTGCTATATCATAACATAAGATCAATGAGAAATTATTGGAATTTCTTTTGTATTGATATTCATATAAAAATTTTATTTTAATTTCGAAAATTTAAAAATTATAGTACTCGTTGAAATTAATACAAAAAAAAAGAAAACAAGTATTATAATATTGAGGGTTTTAAATCAAAATTTCCTAATAGAATTCAACGAAAAGTTGGCTGTGCTGCTTGTCGGACAATTCCCCGCTTTTATACTACGATCTCACAAATAATCAAAATAATAATAAAGAAAAGAACGACACAATCTCTTATATATGTAAACGGCAGGACAACGAATACGTTATCACCACAGATTCGGAGTCACTTCTGAACGAAACAGATGTTGAGCCATGGAGGGCTTATGTGCACATTTACAACATGTTTACAAAATGTCAATAAAAATTAAACGGAACAAGACGAAATACAAATATCTGGATGATTTATGACTTAATAGTAGGATGTAAGAAAAGAAATGGAATCTACCGTAGATGGAAGGACATTCGTTTGAATAAATCATTCGAAGTTGAATACAAAATCTTTAGAAACCGTCTATGTAAAAAATACAACAATAGAAATTTAAGCTTTACAAAATCAAATTTAATGAAATAAGATTGGATTCGTGCAAAACATGGAATCTAATAAACGAAATAACGACAAAAAATCAGCGTCGACGAAGTTTTTGTTAAAAATTTTGCCTCGAACAAATGTTTAAAGATTTTGACATATGATTTTTTTCAAAACAAACAAGTCGAATTTTACATAGCTGTGACGAAATTATTTGTATGTGACTTGCAGGCTCATGTCAATAAGTTTCCTTCAATAATTGCAAGAATCATAAATCAAAATTTACCGCTATCCAAGATCCCCCTTTAGAAAATATAATAAAAACTACAGACCAATATCTATTTTTTTCAGTAGAAGAAAAATGCTGGGAAGAAGTCGTAGTGAGATGGTTAATTAACTTCGTCGCAAAAAGAATCGTTAATGCACGAAAAGCTTTAGAAACAAATTGGTATTCCAGGTGTACAAAGGTACTTTAGTCTTAGAAAGACAAACAAACACGAATTTCCACTGGGATCGAAATTGGGACCACTGTTATTCATTCTCTACACAAACAGCTGTTATGTGTTTTCAAAAATAGCATTCCCTTTGAGTATGCAGATAGTATAGCAATAGTCTTTCGACATAGGCCTTTGAATACGTATACTTCGTTTATTCAGAGTGAGTTTACACAAGCGGTTACTTAGTACCATGATAATGAACTTGTTATCAACCCATCTAAAACAAAAATGATGCACATTTGTTGAACGCATCGCCAATTAGAACGAATTATATATTTCTCCAAAATGCTGCATGTTCAAGTTCGTTATCGAACCAACCAATAGAGATCGTTTCTATCGTCTCGAGACTTTCTCTTTCAGAGATCATTTTCTTATATTTCTTGTTGTGAAGTTCCCTTTTTTCAAAAATTTTAATTTTTAAAAGAGCAAATTTAAGAGACCTCTGGCTAACTGTTTCGAATGGCTGTATATTGTTATGCTTAGTTTGTCTATACACTTAAAAAAAAGGAGATGTTGAAATGTATGATCCTCGGGCCGGAGTTATGTCTGGATCGAGACTCCGGTATTAGGTCTAGACGAATATCTGGAATTTACGATGAAGCAGTCAATCAGAAATAGTGTATGAAAAAAATAAAACACACAAGTTAAATACGATATCTTGTCTTCACTATGAAGCAGCAATCAATCAAAAATAGTGTATGACGAAGTAAAACACACAAATTAAATACGATATCTTGTATTCACTATGAAGCAGCAATCAAACAGGAATCTGGAATCTGTATGATGAAATAAAACACAGAAGTTAAATGCAATGTATTACATTCACTATGAACCAGCAATTAATCAGATTAAGTAAAACGCAAACTTTAAGTTTACTTTATTTATACAAAAAAAAAAAAAAATTAAAGGCATAATAACTCGATTTTAGTCTGTTGGTGTATTATCAACTCATAATTCACATGATCCTTCGTTGTACCTTTATTTATAATAATATTTTGCTCACACAGTCAAATTACATTTTTACCTGAATCTGCTAGTTATTGCTGATTGTGCGTCTGCAGTATTGTCGGTGTCGATGTCACTGTCGAGCGTTTGTTGACCTAATTATTATTAAAATAGTTTTTTTTTGTAGTACTATGCGAGCTATCCATAACACGTCCCCCTTCTAGACATATCTAATGATACCTTATCCGAAGATTGGATTTTGATGTTTGCATCTCGAAATCTTCTGTTGATTGTTTTAGTGTGCTTGTCACTCCAAGGGTTACATCAGGGTTTACTCTGTTTCGTATGTTAAACTATCTGTTAAATACGGCTATTGTAGTTCTTCCGGTACACGTACACATCGAGTAGGCTATAAGTAATACGCTGAAGACTCCAGTTATTGACATCAATATGCCTTGTGAACATTCTAAGGCCTTTGATCAAAAGCTTCTTTGATGTTGTATCTCTACAGATAAGTCTTACAATTCATTTAAATGAATTCTTTTAATTGTATAGAAAATTTATACTTTTGAATTTATTTTTTTAATTTCACAATTATATGCTCTATTTCTCATAAAAGTATTTACTTCACAATTGGATTCGCTTCTAGTGCTCTTAAGTAGTTACGGTTTATATACAAATATTTTGTTAAAAAATTTGCAATCTTCTAAGTTATTTTTTACGCTATATTATTCTTTTTTTTTTATAACTATTAAGTACTTATAATTTAAGGTTAAGATCAATATTCCATTATTAACAATTTTTGGAATAGTGATTATTTCGAATGTGTCATAATTTCCTTTCGTTACTGTTGCTACACTAATAACAATGATTATGTTTTGTTCTTGAGTGAATGTTTTTAACTCTAACGTTTCCAAGATTTTTGAATAATCTTCTGTATTTGGTTCTATTGCAAAGATTCTATTTTGTTCTACATCTCTTAATTGACTAAGTAAATTGGCTGGTTCAAAGATTTACGCAGGATTCCCGTTTCAATAAATAATAAACTATCGATAATTTGTTTTATTTCTAGCTCTAAATGCATTATTTTATGATTAAATTTGTTTGATATTTCCTAGAAATACGAAGTGATAATGATGGTTGGATTGAGGTTGGTTTAATTGGCATTGATTTTATTGAGCTCGATTATGTTAACGTTACTATTCGTTACGCTTTCTAGTATCTGTCTATTTAAATGACTTAAGACTTTTGCATTTACCTCCATACCATCCTTAATTGATTTACCTTTTCTTTCATTTCTTACTAATACTTTTTAACCTACTTTATATTATATTGGTTTCCCTAACTTCTTATCATAACTTATTTAGATATTTCACTACACGTTCTGGTATTTTTCCTAATGTTTTTCAGTATATTAAAAAAATTTGTCTTAAGTTCGTCAATATAGTCAGAAATTGCATTTTTGCCTTTTATATTTACACCGCTAGTTCTATTTGATTCTAAACCGTGGTCTGGATTGTGCAGTTATAACAAAAACCTGTTGGTTCAACTCTTTCTCTGTTGCCTTAAGGTATTCCAGTAATGTACAACGGGCTCGTTCATTTCTTCCATTAGCTTGTGTATAAGTCACGCTCGTTGTTATATGTTCCTAGTTGTTTACAAAATTCTTCAAAAGGGGCGTTACAAAATGCTGTTCCATTATCGGACAGGATTAAATTTAGCATTCCAAAATTCATAATCCATTCAACCCTTCCATAATGGCATTGACCGCCCGCTCCATATCTTTACTTCTAAGAAGGATAAATTTAATAAATTTTGAAAGATCGTCCTGTATAGTCAAACCGAATTTGAAGCCTTCTTCTGATTCTTGCATTGGCTCAATAAGGTCAATCATAATTTTTTCCAAAGCCCTGTTAGCTGAACTGACAATTGTCATTGGGTTTCATGTTGGCGCTCTATTTATCTTTTCGATTTGGCATTGGGGACAGTTTCTGACGAAAAATCTTCAATACACGTTTGCATTCCTTTCCATTTAAATTTCTCTCTAACTTTTACAAATGTGGCTATTTGGCCTGCATGACAACATGATAACTGTATGATAATGCCCTCATGATATTCCTTCATTATGGCTAATCTTCTGTTGGGGTCATTAACTTCTTCTTTACTATCCAACACAACTTCCGTGTCGTTGTTAGACAATTCGTTTATAGTAATACCATCTTCCTCACTGTAGTCAATGTCTTCTGCTACAATGTCTTCTATGCACATGTACGAGTATATCACTCTGTTAGGATTTCTACCTCTACTCGTACTTGCTATAGTTTCCCTAGTCAAGTTGTTTATTTCAAAATCTTCTTCCTCCAATATACCCATTAAGTCTTGCCACGTTTTTTATTTTTCTTTTTCGGTTATCCTAACGTTTCTTCTCAGCTCTTCAGCTACCACATTCATTCGTAATCAAACTCCTCGAGTTTCAGGGGTCTATAATCCGTTTGAATAACGAATTTCGTACCATAAATGTATGGTCTAAATTGTTTTTCTGTAGTTGTATAATTGATTTCCGCTTTATTAAGAGTTCGGCATGCGAAATATATAGAAAGATCTTTACCGTTATGATCCTTTCTGAGCACAGCACCAATGCCTCGATTGGACGCATCTGTGGAAATTACGAATTGTTTGCCAAAGTCTGAATGTTGTAAGATTGGATGTTGTGTAATGAATCCTTTCAATTTTCTAAAACTCTCTTGCTGCTCTGGGCCCCAAATGAATATGACATCCTTTTTCAGGAGTCTGTTTAATGGTTCGGCAATATGACTGAAATTGTTGACGAATTTTCTACAATATTCAATCATAACAAGAAAGTATTTAATCCGTTTAGGATTATTAGGTGTATTTTGACAATACCTTCGATTTTTCCGGAGTCGGGTTTAACACCCTTATCTGTGATGATAATCCCTAAATATGAGACTTTTTTTCTCAGAAATTCGCACTTATCAGACTGAAACTTTAGGTTTCAAGCTGGAGTATTCTTTAGTCCAAACGGCAAATACGGTAAAAAAAACCGTATGGAGTACTGAAGACAGTTTTTTATGGCTTCTTCTTCCATGGGAATTTGGTGAAAGTCGTACGTTAAGTCCAAGGTGGAAAAGTATTTAACTTTTCCTAGCTGGTCTAAGATTTCAGTTATGTTGAGCAGAAGGTAAGTCATTCAACTTGCGGTAATCAATTATCATGCGCCATCTTTTATTGCCACTCGCATCGGAACTATTCATAACGGCGAACTCCAAGGAGAGTTACTGTCGAGGATTATTCCGTCTTGTTTCAATTATTGTACTTGACTTGTTCACGAACTTCTTCCGGTACCTGTAGCTTATAGTAAATATGGGTTCAGACCCAATACTTGGTCGTATCTTGTGTTTTACAGCGGATGCTTTAGATTGTATTTAATTTTCTACACTGAATATGTCTTTGAACCTTTTCACTATCTCAAATAAGTTATTTTTTTCTTCCTTATTTAAGTGGTCGGTGCGAGCATTCCCAGTAACCTTCTGTAATCTGTTTTCTATTAAAGTCTCTCAAATTAGATTCTTCTATCGATACTTCCCTTAAATCAAACGGTTTGTGTATTGTGTTCACAATTAGCAAGAGACACTTACCCTGCTTATTTTCTGTAACGAAACTCGGTAATTTCCTGTTTAGGTATCACAATCTCTTTATCTAGGTTACCGTTCAGAGCAGTGGTCTTAAATACTTCTGTTCTTTGTTCAACAAAATTTTCTTCATTGAGATATCTGAATGGAGTCCGTCCAAAATTTCCAGTCATTATATATTATATAGTCACCGTCTCGTAGGAAATGATTTTCAAACAACCTATCGTAATCCCCTAAAACATTACTTTCAATGACGTGGAATTTCACGATATTTGGCTTTAATACCCTTACGGCTGAACTCAACTTCTTATTCAATTTCTTCTAACGTCTTACACATTTTACTACCTATTCCACTAAACTTCATTGTTTTTGCAACTTATACTTCGTCTCTATAGACACAACTAGCTTTGATAAGTGATATCTCGGCGTTCGTATCTATAATAAAATTCTTAGTTTCACCATTAATAAGTGCCACGATATGAAGACTTTCTGAATTGTCCAACGTTCTTGAATGGGTGCCTCAATAACCGTACAGGCTACCGAAAATTTCTCTCTTTGAATCGTGCTTTATTTGAAGTCGACGATTGGTTCGTATTCTTCTAAAATGAATTTTTATTGGCTTCGTTTTGGTCTTTTCTCGGAATTGAAATTTTTTTTTTTGCGATGTGACTAGGTTTTCGATAATTAAAACGGTTTGTTTCTTGGTAATTAATTATAGATAAATTATTTGAAATACTACACCGATTTCTCTACTATCTATATTATCGTTATTATTATCCTCGCTGTCCGGATATTCACTATTATCAGAGCCGTTTTCACTTTCGTTTTCTAAGAGATCGTTAAATGACGCGGAGATTTCAAAACATTCATCTAATTATTGTCTTACTTATATTTTTTGTTCCTTTTTATATTTTATTCTTCTACGTCATTGATGGATTCGTTGTAAGATCTTTCAGTAATCCCACCGCTTGATTGTTTGAATATACACTTAAAAAAACAAAAGATGCTGAAATTTATTATCCTCGGGCAGGACTTCCGTCTGGGTTGGAACTCTGGTATTATATCTGGACTATCTGGAATATCTTGAATTAACGATGAAGCAGCAATCAACAAGAACTAGTGCATGATGAAGTAAAACACACAAGTTAATTACGATATCTTGTATTCACGATAAAGCAGCAATAAATCAAAGATGTCATAGTTTATGATGAAGTAAAAAATACAAGTAAAATACAATATCCTAAATTCACTATGAAGCAGTTATAGAACCGCCAATAACTCCTGGCTCATCACCTCCTCTACCACAACCGTCAACAGAAATTGATGTTTCTACACCAACTATTGAAACTACTATTTCACTTTTCGGAATCTTATGGACAGAGTGGAACAAAAGAATTAAAAAGTTGAACAATTTCAACAAAGCTGAATCAGTTACCTTTTTAATAAGAGGTACATATACCGATCAAACCAGGCTAACTAGTCTTTTTAAATCAAAATTTAAAATTGATGTCAGAAACTCCCGTCAGATCTCCACCAACACTTTCAAGGTGAGCATCCTGTTAAAATATGAATGATCAACCTTGCTTAAGACGTCATCAATCTGGGTGAAATAACCATGGAAAGATTAAAACCGAGTACGGGAATCAAGAAACATCTCAAGTATACTACCTTTAAGTCCAGTATAAAAAACAGTGATTTAAAATCCACTAAACCTAGAAAACATAACCATGTTAAATGCTATGTGAAATTCTAAGTCTAACTATTACAAAAAACCCAACACCTAACGAACAAGCTCCTGATCCAAACTGGAGTTTTAAAGTTGGCACATTTCATTTCTTCACTTCATTCTTCCAGTCGCTTTTATACAAATCATTTTCCCACCCCGTCCAACCCAATTCTCAAACGTGTATTCATCATAAAACCTTATAACATCTCCTTATTTCACTCAAACAAAACGGCTTACCCTAATTTTATTTGCTCCCATATTTTAAATCCCTCTCCTAGAGGGTCGCTAGACTCAAAGCCTAATACCACACCACCTACTTTTCCAGACCCCATACTTCCTCCAAAGCAAAGTTAATCAAGCACCTTATCGATTCAGGGGAGGATGGGTGGTATGTTCTCTCTTGATTAAAGACCGCAGATTATGTGTAAATGTTCGTTTATAACTAGCCTATCTACATGATAAGGCATACTCTGTCTGTATTGACGGTATAACGCAAACCAATGCAATAGTTTTCATTTTGCAAGAAGGCCTTCCCCCTAATCATAATGATCTGCGGCAACTTTTTATACGGTTTCACGAGCAATTAGATATTACTTCTGATGATGTGCCCAATGATCTCTCTTCTTTTGCGTCTCACGTAAGTTCCAAATGCATACTACACCTTCATAGAACACGATCTAGTTCCAAAAACTACCATCGCTCCTAAGCCTCCGCTCAATTCTTTGCCGAAGCCTCCCAACTGTCAGTCCCTGTATTATCAAAACGTAAGAAGATTACGAACTAAGATTTCTGCTCTACCACCTTGATCAAAATGTTCCCGAAATTTATACAGAATATTAAAAATACAAGTTTATTCATCTAAATCTATATTGTCCCCTTCAAAGTAATCTCCATCAACTGCAACACACTTATTCCAACGCTTGATCGAATCCTCGATACATTTTTTATATTCGGTTTTCGGTACCTCCATCAGTGCTTCCTGCGATTTTTCCATTACTTCCTCTTGGCTGCTGAAACGCGTTCCCTGTACTGGTTTTTTAACTCGATTGAACAGAAAGAAGTCACAGGGAGCCAAATCAGGTGAATTCGGTGGCTGTTGGTCTGGTGGTCTGCCACTGCATTCATCATCTTCGATTGACTCACGACCACCTTTGAACCGCTCGTGCCACTGGTAAACGACCGTTTTCTTTAGAGAATCGTTGCCGAAACACTTTTCCAACATTTCCAATGTTCGCGCACCATTAAATCTGTTTTTTTACGCAAAATTTAATACAAGTTCATTGTTGCAACTTTAAATCCATTTCTAAAATTGTAAAAAATCGCCAACACACACAGGGATAGATGTACTCTTGGCTATGTAACTTTTGTAAATGTCAAGCTATGACGCTAAGATTTAGAGGGAATGTCAACAATTGATGTACCAACTTAACAAAAAAAAAACAGAACTCAAATCGTTACAATAGGAGCGCCACACGGTGGTTATCCGGGGAACGTTTTGATCAAGATGGTATATCTTAATTCGCAGATTTTTGCCCTCACAGAATCCAATCTCACCTCTAGTACTAAGAATAATGAATTATTTTCCCACGACTTCGATTTATACGTTAATTTATACGGAAAATTTATATGTTTGCGGTGTAGTTCTAGCTATACACTCTCGTCTCGAGTCTTAGACTCTTTAACAAATAGTCCACTGCATTCTTTGAATTTGTTTGCTCTAGAATTCTTATTTGTAAGCGCAATCTATATATTTGTTTGCTACTATATTCACCTGTCACCGATAACATTGGCAGACAACTCGACCTAGTCTTCGCCACTGATACAGTAACTGCATTGTTTTAGAAGGTGCATATCTGCTCTCTAAGTTGGATAGTTAGGAACTGCCCTTGTGTTGCCAAACCTGGCAGCACTTCTTAGTCAAGCTAGCTCAAGGCTAAGAGCTCCTAAGACGTCAAATGGCTTGCGCGGGAATTAAGGACCAGAACCAAATTTGCCAACAAAGGAAGAAAAGCAGATAAAAACCGAAAAATACTGTAAGGTATATACATTTTTTTTTTAAATTAATTTTGTAACTAAAGTTTCAAAAGTAGTCTTTTTATTTGACGGCAACACCTTGACTTCATCAAGCGCTGGTCTAAGGAGTTTTCCTATTCTTATGTTACCAAATCGCTTTACATAACCTTCGCTAGGCCTCTTCTTGAATATGCAAGCCAAGTTTGGTCACCCTACTACAGAACTCACATCCTCCGGATGGAAGCTGTTCAACGCAGATTTTACGATTTGCTTTACGTTTCCTTCCCTGGGATGATAGCCAAAATTGACCACCATACACTGATCGGTTGAAACTTTTAAATTTACAACCCCTTTCTCTATGCCGAAATGTTGCCGATATTCTTTTTATTCATCAAATTTTAGTTGGTAATATCGATAGTTATTCTTTACTTCAACTTATTTCTTTTAACATCAACCCACGAAATCTTAGGTAGTAGCACAGACTCAATCTTCACAGAACGAATTACGGACACTTGGAGCCAATGTCTAGAACGATTCGTGAAGATAACAATATTCTGCTTCTCTTCGACTACCAAAACAGCAAACTCTCCCTCAAGAACATCCCTGATCCCTATTTCCACCTATGCCTCATGCCCTAACTTTATTTTACCGCTCCCCACCCTTCAGTTTTTATCTTTAGTTCTAAGCGAAATTGTTAGTTTTAATAGTATGCTTGCAACAATCCTTAATAAATCTGTCCGGGGTTAACCCGGTGCTTAGAGCAGCAAACAATAAGAAATAGTGTATGATGAAGTAAAATGCACAAGTTAAATACGATATCTTGTATTCACTATGAACCAATAATCAATTAGATTAAGTAAAACGCACTAGTTAATCTTAAGTTTACTTTATTTATAAAAAAAAATGTTTCAACAAAATGTTAATTCGATGTAAATCTGTTGGTGTCGTATCAACTCAGAATTCACATGATCCTTCTTTGCATCTTTACTTATAATATTATTTTGCTGACACAGTCAAATTACAAACCTGAGTTTGTTAGTATTGTTGATTGTACGTCTACAGTATTGTCGGTAGAGTTGTGCTAAATCGTTCCTTTGCCGGAACGAACATGGAACGGTTCTTTTCTTGAAAGGAACTAGTTCAGTGGAACTATTTAGTTCCAATGATGTATCAGATATAAAGAGGTTCATGTCCGCGGATTTAAGTACAATAGTTCCACAGACATGTTCGGATAGATGGAATGATACATGTCCACAGAAGTTGAACACACAGTTGAATGACAAATATATGTGTGTGCAAATGTACATCCGATCTACATGCATATGTCAAGCTTTGACGCTAAGATTTATAGGGAATGTCAACAGCTTAACAAAAAAAAAAAAACAGAACTCAAATCGGAATAAGGAGTGCCATACGGTGGTTATTCCGGGATCAAGGTGGTACATCAAAAGATCCACATAGACACTGTCATAATTATAAAATGTACATTTTTAACAATAATAGGTAAATTCTCAATTGGATAGGCATATTATTTATCAGACATAAACCATATTACAATAATATCATAGAAGAACTAGAAAACAATATTACAAATATAAGATAGGAAAGACTACAAAAATAATAGCGAGGAATGAATTTATTGTAGGTTAATCTTGATAAAATAATTTTTGCGTAGTATAGTATAGTATACGTCATTATCCTTAAATTAGGATAGTCCTTAATCCTTAAATTAGGTAGCAAAACTAAAAGTTTAACTCAAATCGCTAACAAGATTTCAACCAATGATTCAAGATTTTTAGGGCTTTGACAAAACTAGACATACCTTAAAAACAATTAAGGAAAAAAAATCTAGAAATCTTATAAAAAATTATAGCCTAGGTTTAGAAAAAGTAAACCAGAAAACATTCATATGACTAATATCAAACGACAACCAATATTTTCAGCTCTTCATGATGTCACTATTGTTATTTTTAACAATACATATTAATTGACTATTTAGTGTTGAAGAAATAAAAGAACAAGCGGGTTTTGTAGAAATAAAAATATTTTAGAGCTTTGACAAAACTAGACATACCTTAAAAACAATTAAGGAAAAAAAATCTATAAATCTTATAAGAAATTATAGCCTAGGTTTAGAAAAAGTAAACTAGAAAACATTTATATGACTAATATCAAACGACAACCAATATTTTCAGCTCTTCATGATGTCACTATTGTTATTTTTAACAATACATATCAATTGACTATTGAGTGTTGACGAAATAAAAGACAAGCGGGTTTTGTAGAAATAAAAATTAACGAAGCAGACTTAGCGATTAAAACGGATATAATATTACCTTTGATTAAGCCACAAGAAATAACAATCATACTAAATGAAATTACAACAAACATAGAATAACTTTATGTATATTGCAAAGACTTATTTAAAATATAATTTATAAACTTGACAAGTAAAGTACAACCGACTGTACCTACAGACAAAAGAAAGAAAAGAAGACTGGTGAAATTAAATATTGAAAATCATCTTAGATACGTAGAAAAAAATAATCATAATGCGATTATTAATGCGAATCCACAAATTTCAATTGATAACAATTTTAGTAAATAACAAAAGAATATAATATTTGACATTCGACGGTATTCTACCTAAAAATGAGATCAACTTATATAAGATTAATTTGAAAAAGCTATTAAGATTAAAATAAATAATGAAATTTAGGGGAATTTTAATGTAACCGAGCATGAAACATCACCAGCAGATAGGTATAACAAGTTTCCGTGGAATGCAACAAGCTACCTTAAAAACAGGTATTGAATTATTGCAGGTGTTTCATAAGATGTTGTAATTTTTTAAGTAATTGGTTTTTAATTGTCAAAAAAAGCATAGGAAAATTGCAAAAGTGCATACAATTTTTATTTGAATTTATAAATCAATACTTGCCATTTGCTTTTTAAAGATTACTTTACGCAAACGTTCAACACGACAGTTGCAGTAGTCCGTACGGAGAGTGCAATTTTGAATCACCTTTTCAAGCAAATTATTTTATTATTATTATTTTATTTTAAAAATCAATGGATTCATAAAAATAATATCCTTCATACCGTAATATTTTCTTAGTTATTAAACTTATTTCTATTTAAATCGATAATTCAACAAATATGGAGTGTAAAAGAAGCCTTATGACTTCTATAGGCGGTGCTACAGTCCGGATTGGACACCAAAGGCATTTCCCTCCAGTTCTATTATTGAATATTTGCCAATAGTTATAAGAGATTTCAAATTAAAGATCTATCTTTAATCATCAAGAAATTCAAGCAGTGATTTTTGACAACTGTTATTCCATAGGGCATGAATATACGCCGTGTTATACAATATAAAGTGAGTAAGGGACACATGCGTGATAACTAACAGCGTCGTAAGCGGGAATATTTCGAATGCCAACCATGTAATGAAACGCAGAAGTCTCAACACCAATAAACCAATACAGCTTACTTCAGGGTAAGCAAATCAGCTGATTTTGCCCTAATTAACGAAGGTCCTTGGAAAATCTGGTCCTAAAAACCAAACAATTTGATCAAATCCAGAAAACATCAACAAACCTTTGGCAGCACTAAGGAAGTTTTCCATCATTGATTAATCTGTCCGCAAGCAGTGCAGTAGCAAAACGCAGTAAAATGGGAAAAATGTATATCTTAAGAAGTAATTATGCGCGTTACATATTCTAACGGTAAAATAAAGAAGATGCAGCCAATCGTGTATAAACAGTTTGCGAACGTACCAGAAACTTCTAAGAATTAGAGATTCAGACCAACGTCTCATGATTGTAAGTACTATTTCTTTATTTTGCCGAAGGCAATCAAAGTTTCTGCATAATTTATCTGCATTTTTTTTATCCACACTTTCTTTGCCCATCGCGTTGGTGCAGCTAACATTTGTTAACATTAGTCGAAGAAAAATTAATCTTTCAATATGTAGTGTTTGTACTAAAGAAATAATTAAGCCTCGTGAAGTAAACAAAAATACCTACACTTATACACCAGTTTTATGTTAAAGGACCCTGGTATTGGTGTTTGTTGATTGTACTCTTTCCAGCGAGTCAATCCGCAGCTCCAACTTTATGCACTCAGTGTGCGCACTCGTCGGTGGCCGACTCGGTACTGTTATATGCAAAAAATATAAAGCAAAAATATCAGCAAGGGAAATGAAAATGTTCCAAATGTTAGCGGGTGCGATAAGGCATTACCTAATATAAATAGGAGTTGAACTTCTTCGAAAAAAAGGCCGAAAGAAATGGAACAATTGCAAGCCCTGGTCGTGAGGTACGCAAATTTAGCTAACGCCACTATCGCCACAGTTGAAATGTAGATACGATGGAATAATTCGTTCTATTAGAAATATTAATACGAACATATGCCATCGTTTAGTAAAAGAATAGTCTATTCAGGTGATCTTTTTAGGGATTTTCGAAAAGCAACATTTGTTTGCTATTTTTCCATAAAATTCGATTATAATATCGTATTTTAAATATGTTATGTATTGTACGAGTATGTTATGTATGCCATAGTACACCATTTTTATTTTTAACATCTACCACTAAAGAGTATCTCAAATTACCTTCAGGTCTTAAAATATAATTTCTAGAATACATCGCAAAATGTTTGCCCTCCTGGGCATTACGAATGAAAGTTAATTCTTTAATTTGAAAAACGGGATTGAGCAGCTTCAGTAAATCTTGATGGAACACATGCTTGTAGTTCTCACTAGATGTATCCCACGCATCTGATTCGACTTCACCTTTTTCTGCTAGAGGAGATGAATTTCTTAATTTCGAAGGAGATTGGGTAAAATACGTTTTATTTCCAAAATTTGAAGAACTTAATTTATTAAGGGGAATTGGATAATGTATTGATTTTATGTTAGCGAAAGATGATGATTTTTCCTGTGAAATACTATTTTTATTTTCTTTAATAATTGTAAACCCTTAATTTTTATCTGATGTTATCTGCTTTGCACTTCCTGAAGTTCGTTTCAGGTGAGAACGACCAAATTGGCACCCTTTGGAAATTTTATCATGTGGTTTTTTGAACTTCAGTTTATTGGAATTTAAAGAATCAAATTGTCCGCTTACAATTTCTGATGAAGTGGAATCTTCTGGATGTCTGTCGACACAAGTTTTCCATTTTTCCTTTTTGAAACTGTTTATGTTAACAAAAGTTGATGTTTTACGTGAAACTCTTTTGATACTTTGTTTTCAGAAATAGTGTTTAGGGAAGTCTTCAAGTTTTGGAACATTTTTTTTTTATAAATATCAGGGATTGGAAATTGATAATTTCTCTTGTCAAATCTTTGCTCACTGAATACTAGTTCTGAGTTGTTTTTTTGTATTACATACAAGTACCTTACAGAAACCTTTGAAGGTATTACAACACCTTTGTTGAATGTCAAAATGGGTTGTATATTTTCTTTAAAAATAGAATCGCTTTTTGGCTGTGCAAGATTTATTTGGGTTTTTTTATTTATTTTATTTATTTTTTTTTTATTGATTATTCAAATACAAAGGAACTGAATTATTGCCTTCAATTTGTTTTCTTTGACTTTGCTTCCATCAAACGATGAAGAAGTGAAGAAGTCACGAATAATTTGACTTTGTGAATTATATTTTGAAACATAATTATAGTTATGGGCATTAACTTTTTTTTTCAAAACCTTTGGTTTAAACACTCTTTCTGAATCACCTAAACTACCGCTAAATAATATGTGATTAAATTGACTGGTCATATTTGGAGTATCTGTATTTTCATTCGATGCGGCTTTATTTATGGATAATATATAGATTTTAGAAGTCGTAGGACCTAACTGTTTTCCATTTTTTTCTTTGAAGGCAGCTATTTCGTTTGGAAAATAAAAATGTTTGGTCAGCTGCATGGAATTTTTTAAAGATTTCTAAAAAAACAAAAATTCCTTGTATAACGGGTGCATCGATAAAGTTTTACATCCTTCTTTAGTTTCATTTCCTTTCTGTTTTGAACAAAAAAGGGTTTGCTCTAATAAAATTAAATTAGTATTACTTTCGATTGTGGTTCTTAATTTGGCTAGATGCTCACCTTCAACTAGGGTATGTGATATTTTTAAATCTTGTGGAATAATTTTTCTTAAAAATATAATCTCAAATTTTCCATATTGTAGTATTACTACATGTATATTATTTGAAAATTTATTTTGCAACCTATTATTTAATGATTGAGATAAAAAATGTTTACCAAGTTTGTTGATTGGAATAGTTTTCTTTACGCATTTAATTTCACATATATCTTCCCCAATAGCTTCCAGATTATTATGTTGATTTTCATCTATAATTAATACATTTATTTTTGAAGGTTCAATCATGATTTCTTCAGCTGATGTCATAATTTGGCTTTCAATGCTCTCCAAATCAGAATCTGTGTGTTTAGGTTTGGATTTCGTAGTAAAAGGTATAGCTTCACGAGCTTTGTTTTCTATTTTTTCGAATGATTTTTCAGAAGATTTGCTATTTCCGTTCAGAGCTTTATTCGTATTCCGTTTTCCTAAACCCCTTGTAGAGAAATCTGTCACGTCCTTTCTAAATCTATGTTCGGCTTTTTTTATAGGTTTAGTAGAGTGAACTAAGGCTTGGTCATTGTGCATTTCCGAATTTGATATTTGCATTCCCTTTTCTTCGATGAAATTAACCATTTCGTTTGAAAACTGAAAGTCAAATGGCATGCTAGTTTTTGTGTTCTTATAGACTGGCAAGGATTTTTCTGAATTCAATGGAAATCTCGTTATTGGAATAGAAGCATAATCTTCGTTTTTATAATGTAATTCGGGATTTAACATTTCATTGCTTTGTATTCGAGTCGAATGTTTCAGAATTTCAGTGAAAGCCCCATCAGTTCGATTTAACGTCAATTTTCGGATTCTTTTTACCGATCTTGTTGGGAAAGTATTATTAAATAAAGCTGGTGTACAAGGAAATGTTTTAAATTGTGATCTATTAGATTCATTTTGTTGAAAGTTTTCTATCACACTCTGTAAGTTTGTGGTAGGCATCAATATTGAATTGTTACTTTTTTTGCATTTAATGTGGTTTATTTTATCTACTAAAACATCAACGTCTTTTCGTCCGCTTTCATTTGTTGTAAATAGTATATTCTTTAAAAGCTTGCATTCTCCACTCATGAAAATATCAGTATTTGGAACTTTCTCCTTATGTTTTAGTTCAAGAGAATCAACTATTACATTGGGTTTCTTGTATTCAATTTGATCTACAATACTTTTGACATTCAAACTTTTTTGTTTTTGATACTGGTGTTCTTGATCCTTTGTATTGCCGAAGGTATGAGTTGCTTTCATTTCTACGTCTTTAACTTCTTTTTTCTGACTCCAAAATTCTGATGGTTGGCTAGAATTTTTAGCAGACTGCGGTTTACAAGTACTTCCTTCGCATACAGTGGTGATAGCTACAATTAAATATCCATATATTGCAGCAAAAAGAGATGTAGGATTATATTTTTTGTTATATGGTGTGGTTATTCAATGTGCATGCAATGGTTTTAAAGAAAAACTGGAGCAATAATAATATTTAATTAGCAAACAATATTACTTAAAAATATGTTGCATTTGTGTAAAATGTTTTACAAATTAGAATTTTAGAATTATATAAAAAATATTGAACAAATATTAATTTTGTTTCACAGAATAACATTTCTATATTTCAGCACATATTTTTGAAAGGCAAAATGAAAGCAAAAGCTTTTTAGTGACATGAAACATGTGCATATGAACAGTTTTTGAGCATTGACTTTCTAACGTTAGCCATACCTTATAAAGGGTTTTCCAATAGGGACTTGACAACTTTGAATTTAATTTGTGAAAGCACTAATCATCAAACTGTTAATTTATTCAGTAAACTCAACATTTTCATCATGGTAAAGTACACGAACGAGCAAAGTCTGCAAATTATAAAAATTTTCTACCGAAATTCGGAGTCGGTGACAGCAACTTTAAGAGCGTTAACTCCAATTTTCGGTCGTAATTCTCGCCCTAGTAGACAGGCAATAACAAGTTTAGTGCGAAAATTTGAGTCTACATATTCGTTGTGTGATGTTGCCGTGTCAGTGAGACAACGGGTTGGTCGAAGTGTCGAAAATATCGCTGCCGTTCAGGCGTCCGATACAAGATCAAGCTGACTCAAGAATTGAAGCCGATGGACTATTTGAAGCGACGTACGTTCTCCGATTGGGTTCTGGAGAAGATGCGCCAAGGTGATGAATTTCATCGCAAAATCATCTTCAGCGACGAAGCTCATTTTTGGCTCAATGGGTTCGTCAATAAGCAAAATATGCGTTATTGTTCGGGTGAAAATCCACATGTGCTTCATGAATCACCACTTCATCCACAAAAAATAACTGTTTGGTGCGGTTTGCATTCCGGCGGCGTTATTGGGCCATATTTTTTCGTCGACGATATAATGTGAATGGTCAGCGTAATCGCGAAATGATCACCAATTATTTTCGGCCCGAATTGATATGGACTTGGACGACATGTGGTTTCAACAGGATGGTGCCACAAGCCACACAACACGTGGGCCAGTCGATTGGCCGCCTCGTTCGTGCGATTTAACGCCGCTTGACTATTTTCTGTGGGGCTACGTTAAGTCATTGGTTTATGCCAACACGCCGAAGACGTTGGAAGAGCTCAGAGCCAACATTGAACGCGAAATAGCGGCCGTTTCGGCCGAAATGTGTGGCCGAATCGTTGAAAATTGGGTACAACGAATCGACCGCTGCAAACGTGCCCGCGGTGGCCATATGAACGAAGTCGAGTTCCATTCATAAATGTTTTGATTGTACTTCAAGCTGATAATAAAATATCTCAAATGGTTTGCCTTTTATTTAAAAAAGAAGTTGTCAAGTCCTTATTGGAAAACCCTAGATAAATACATACATATGCACGTATAGGTAAAATATCGTCCTATTTCCTTAGCGCTATGAGATTAGTTTAAGGAGCGTAGCCAAATATTCATATGTATGCATATCTATTTAATAATTTAGTCTGCGTACATAACAAATCCAAACAAAAAAAGTGGGCAAAAATATGTGTAGCTTTTTAATATGCGGTGTAACAAATACCAACAAAAATTACATCAATCGCAAGCACACTGTTTTTAAGCTTTCTATATACCTATTATAATAACAGATTGGGAAATCGACATCGTATTTGAACTTACTCTTACACATACCAATACATATTTATATACTTATAGATATATGGAGAAATTTTTGATACTCAACAAATTATACTTCGATACGAAAAAAAATGGGAAAGAATATAATTTAATTAAATCTTAGGAATTTAATAACGTAGGTACAAGTATTTTGTGTACTTTAATCATTGATTATGGGAATGGTACTCATCAAAAAATATGCGAAGTACAATTTAGAGTTAGAATAATAAATTTTGCGTAAAAGGACCCAAATTAGGAAGACTTTTTTAAATATACTCAAATACCTTTTCACGAGCTAAATTTTGACATGGCCTTGAAGCTTACATATCTATGTAAATATCACTTTTTAGAGAATATAGTTTTATAATAGATAGCTAAGTGTAAAGTAATAAACTTGCAATAGGGGGTTTCAAAAAAATAAAAGTGGTTCGAATTAGGTCAGAAGCACTGTGATTGCCGAAAACGAAACCAACTAAGTGTCATAGATAGTTGAGTCTTAGTTGGCCTTGTCCTGAGTTGTCAATATATTGTACCTAGGACCGAAAAGAGTAGAGACAGGCTTAAGGCGAACAAGCGTGACATGACTGTGTAACTACAGTACAATAAGTTCTGTCCTAAAGATATTCAACACATTCTGACAAACAACAATGAAAATAGTCACGCCCAATAATTTACGTTCTCCAATAGGGAAAATTACCGGTACCTACTATTGTTAGAAAAAAAGTGTAGAACCAATAGCATCAGCAGAAATTCTAAAAAATTATAATTAAATGTTTTGAGTCTGACATTAATTTAATATATCAAATATAGTGACACTTAAGAGCTACAAAAAGAGATTTTAAAGTTAACAATATTGAATACAATTGCTAACGCAATTGATTCCCCTCCTTGTCAAAAAAGGCTAATTAAATTAGTGAAAATTATAGGTCCCATGAGTACCAGTATCCATACATACAGATACATAGCGCGTGAATGAAGATTAGTATGTGGAAGTGGACCTGCGTACATGAAGATTAATTCAGTTTGAATTTCTTCTCTACAGCCGCAAGTACTCGTAGGTAGTTTACAATCAGAAAAAAAAAATTTCCGCTACCTTGATAAGCTTATAAATCGAATATCAAGAGGGAAAATGTAGTTTATTAGTGCAGATTTTAACCAACGCGTTGCGGAATCAAACTGGTTCGGCTCTTAGAAATTTTGATGATCATTTTGAAGTATTTGTAAAATATAATTCTGTAAAGTGTGCACTTTAATAATTAATAGAAGTTTTTCAATAGACCATTGCTTATTTATACCACTACATTCCAAAGAAACTTTCTTCTGGGACACCTTGTACATATAGCTATTTTTGGGCACTAAAATGTAAGATCCATTTTGTTTTCCATTTCAGTCAGTACTAATCGTATATCGGTTATAGTTACAATTCTAAATGTAAAATTACAGACTGTTCCATGCACTATATTTACAAACGTTTTAAGGTGATTTATTTATGTGCACTCCTACTGTTCACAAAAAAGTGACCCAACTTGTTAACAATGTAAGTATTTAAATGTGTATGCGTTTTTCCACATATCTTTTTGACACCGAAATTTTAGTCATTAATTACGTTGCTTTCGAATACAAATTTTTGTTTTTCTTTCCTCGGCAATTGTTAGGAAAATTTCAAAAATGCTTTGTGATTATTAAATAGTGGAGAGTCAGTGCAGCAGTTGCAAACAATTGATGGAAATAGCACGTTAAAACGAAAAAGAGAAACTAAGATATATTAAAAATGTATTGGCTGATAAGAAAAAAAAAACACCATTATTAACCTGTATTAAGCTCGTGGTATACATATATATACGTAAATGTCAAAAATTATATAAAAATGTAACATTCAACTCTGGGGTTGCACCACAAAAACCAATAATACAGAAATCCCAAAGAAAGTGTTAAGAAACATGGTCAGTGCACCCTGGTAAATATCAATACTGATCTGGATAAGAATTTAATTTTGGAATTTGTAGCAGAAAGCAGTACGAAAATATCACGAGGGCTGGAATTAAGACTACAGCAACACAATTACCAGACAATGAAATATTACACTAAGGTTTCAAAGAATAAAATAATAATAATAAATAAAATAATTCGAACAAACAAGTAAGTATATGAAAGTTTAGCATAACGATAAGAACGAGGTCAGCGTGAATTTGTCCCCAAAGTGTTGACTGAATGCCCTTGACTTCTATGCCCTTGATGATATGCAGATGAGCAGAACTCTCGGATCTCTGAATTTAAACATTTTATATTGGGTCGAAAGAAAATTGAAAGAACTGGACCCGAGTTTACTTTTCAATTCATACCAGAGTAGATAAAGTTCAAACATAAAGTGTGACTCTTCTGATGCTGGTTTCACATTTTAATAGCTTCCCAATAGGTGCAAATGTATACATATGTTGTTTACCTTTATCCGCTATTTTGGAATTAGGAATTTTGTAATTCATATTTGTTTATTTTTGGTTACAAATCGTTATCATTAACCTTTTTTCCGCAGATTTACATAATTTATTCTGTACATTTTTACATAATATACTTACAACTCGAGGTCATTGGAAAGCTCATATTGCATCTTATGCTGGCTATCCAACCTATACCTTATTAGAAGATTTTCTGTTGATGAGGTCTATAATGTTAGAAGTCATTGGACAACCGTTGGCGATAGATCCCCAGCTTAAGTCCAAAAGGAGCTCACCATTCACTCAACCACTTCATGACATTGCGGTTCGCACTCAATTCGAAACTGTTTTATATTTAAGGCATTAAATCCTAGAAAACGACAGGATCTGGTAAGAAAATGTAAACTCTGTTTAAACTGCTTTTAAAACGCTTATTCTAGACAAGCTTGCACAATCGCCTTTACCTGTCTTAAGTACAAACAATACCATCATTCGCTACTTCTTATCCACTTCTACACAAATGGATCTAAAACCGATAGCGGGGTTGGTGGCGGTGTCTTCTCAGATAAACTAAATCGTGGCTGAAGAAAAACGTTATATCTGCAAAATATACCCGCATCTTTTCGAATAGTCGAATGGTAGGCCACTACCAAGTCCCTGGACTCAGTCTCATCAAGTTATAAAACCGCCCTTGAATGCCAATCGTCTCTTACGGAGATGGCAGAGCAGCTCAATCTTCACCTTTGCTGGGTGCCGGGCAACACGACATCCCAGGAAATTTTAGGGCCGACGAACTCTCCACAATTGGAGCCACTGTACCTATTCTACCGGAAAAGAGAAGCATATGCATACCAATCGGTAAATGCAAATTAATATTAAAGTTGCATGCTAATTAAAGAACAGACCTCAGGTGGACTGTTGGACCAGCATGTCTAGCGACCAAACAGATCTGAGCTGGATCGGAGTCGCTCTAAGAGTGTGATCCTTCTAAGTAGAAAACACCTCAGGCCATTACTGCACACTGCCTTGCAAGCAAGCATGCAAGAAGACTTGGTGCTTTTGCAAACGATTTCTCAAGCTGCAGGGACGAGGAGGAAGAGGAGACAATCCTCCGTCTACTCTGTACATGTCCAGGTCTCTCCCAGAGAAGAAATCTTCACTGCTTTCTTCTACAATGAACTAAACGATCTATAGCATATGGCCGTAAAGAGTCTCACACGCTTCATCATAAGCTCAAACTGATTCCATGAGTAAGAAGATCGCAGATCTACGTGGCATCACAATGCGCCAATAGGCCTAAGTGGGTTGGTGTTTCCAACAGCCACTATTACTTACCTACCTACCTACTGCCATTTTAATGATTCAACTCAGCCTATGCATGCTAGTGACATCAATCCAGCAGTTGCTAGCCAACCACCTGCTCAACCAACCCCTTCTTTTTCTCAAACACAACAACCCAACCTCATCTATCAGAACACAGCGCGATAACCGCCGAAAACAGCAAAATTCAAACTATTCTTCTGGCTCTGGTGCTCAATAAGGCCATTTCAAGCTTTGCCCAACCATGTGTGCTGGGAACATTAATCAATTCTGGATCAGAGGCATCGCTGATCTGTAAGTCCGCACGCACCATACGGTAATAAA
This sequence comes from Volucella bombylans, assembly GCA_949129095.1. Lineage (NCBI taxonomy): Eukaryota > Metazoa > Arthropoda > Insecta > Diptera > Syrphidae > Volucella > Volucella bombylans. Next base: position 63,847,589 of record OX422142.1, read on the forward strand.
GGAATCTAGTTGCATGCAAAACGTCCAATGGCACGTCACTCAGCGACCATCTGTTAGCCGGTCCACGCTTACAAGATGATATATTTGTTCATATAGCACGTTTTAGCAAGCATAAGGTCGGATAACAGATATCAACAGGAAAATTGAGGTTCATACAGAAGACTCCGTCTACCAACTTATTCTGTAGCGAGGTGAGGAAGAAGAAGAGGTCAAACATATTGCCTTAAATCGGTCACGTTTGGTACCACCGCTGCACCATTTTTAGCGGTAAGGACGTTTCAACAACTTGCGACCAATGAAAGGGACAATCTCCCAATTGCATCTAAAATAACGAGGAAACACTTTTATGTGGATGATGTCATCCATGGAGCTGATTCAGAATACGAAGATGTGGAGATGCAATAACAACTTATTGAAATGCGAAAACTTGGAGGGTTCCCATTGCGAAAATGAACAGAGGAGGATAGAGAGGTAAGGTTGCCACTTTATTTCGACGAAACAAACGTCAACAAAACTTTGGGAATACAATGGCACCCTGCCAAAGACGCCCTTAAATTTAGCTACACCATCCACCACTCATACAGGACTACCAAAGGAATGATCCTTTCAGATATGTTATAGCCACTTTGTACGATCCAGTGATTTGGATTTCACCTTGTGTAGATATTGGAAAAATCTTAATGCAAAACTTTTGAAAGGAACGACAAGGGTGGGAAGACGAACTTCCACCTACAGCCACCTCTACGTGGCAAATCTTCAAGAAGGAACTAAATGCCATCAATGAAATAATAATTCCTCGTTGGGTTCACCTCACAGTCGATTCAATATTAGAAGTCCACAGATTTTGCGACGCTTCTGAAAAGGCTGCTGTTTAAATTTGAGTTGTGAATGAAAACGTAACGTATACAGAGCTTCTCGTTTCAAAAACCAGGGTCGCTCTTCTCAAAACTAAATTCCTTGCACACTGGGATCTATGCTGGACATTGCTGCTAGCAAAATTACTGGTACACGTCATTGAAACTGCAAATTTCTAAAATTTACGCTTGGTGTGATTCACAGATCACATTTGCACGGATAAGATTAGCAAGAATTCAGGAAGCTCACGGATATCAGCAGCTGGAAATATATGAAAAGAGAATCCCGCATCTTTTAAAACGGATCATCGGTCACTACATGTTGGAATTTGAAGAATAACGGAACCATCCTATCCCAAGTTGAGGCCTGTCTCAACTAACGATCAGTTTGCTCAAATAACGGAAGACCATACGATTTATCTGTCTTGACACCAGGACAATTCTTAGATGGTACATCATTGAACATAGTACCTGAAAGGGATCTCAGTGATCTAATGTCAAATCATCTAGATCGGTGACAACACATGCAAAAACAGTGAAGCCGTTCGGCTTCAACAGCGAACTAAATGGTTTACGAACTAAATCAGCTGGTACTCCTGCCAGACGAGCCAACGCCCCCAACTCTGTAGAAACTCCAGCACCTTGAAATAGACGAAAGAATTCGCGTTATTTCAATCAAAACTACAACTTCAACTTTAAAGCGTCCTGTAGCTAAACTTAGCTTAGTTTCAATGGCTAACGAATAAGTCTTACCTAGAATACACACATACAATTTAATGAATTACAATATACTCGTATCATACAAAAATTAATAATTCTAGCTTATATTGAATTTCCTTAACTACTATATAAACAGTTTTGCCATACACCATTCACTGAACCTGCTTTCCTTTATATTGTGATAACCACTCAAATGTGAGCAGCGACATCTAGCAGAAAATGTCGAAACTCGAAGACTAGAAGGTTTCGATACTGGATTAACAAAGTCTCGACTGGAGAGTAGAATCGAATTTTCTAGCAAATTGGAAATTGTATGGGACGCTGGATGGCGAGGATTGTTCTCGAAGTATGTCATTCGAGTATAAATACCAGCATCCCAAAGGTATGCAAACCAGTTCCAAAGTTGAATTTGAAGTGTTAATTAGAAGAAGTGATTAAGTGGTTTAAGTAAAAGATAAGAAAAGTATAAGTGGTTGAGGAATTGAATTGTACTGAGAGAAAGAATTAAATAGTGAATTGTAACTGTACTGAATAAAGGGATTTGTATAGAAAAGAATAAGTTATATTATTTGTACCCACACAAACATATTACATTGGTGTCAGAAGTGGGATAGGACTTATTGTGTGTAAAAAAAAAAAAAAAAAAAAAAAGTGTTTTTTTTGACTATTTGAAAAAGCTAGAATGGGTCGAAAACTATGCAGTTGACCCTCGTCCAACTCAAATCCGAGTTGAACAAGAGAAGCCTCAGCGCCAGTGGAGAAAAAAGTGACCTGGTGCTTCGACTTCAGGAGGCTTTGAACAACGAGGGACATGATCCTGATGCATATTCCTTTGATGTTGACGAGGATGAACAGACAAGTACCGGCAATGACATGGCTGCAATGATGCAACTCCTCTTATTAAAAATGGACGAAAAAAACAAAAAAATGGACGAACAGAAGAACAGTCTCGACCAACAAAAGAAAAATCTGGAAGAACAAAAGAATAGCCTCGAACAAAAGCTGGATGAACAAAAGAAAAATCTGGAAGAACAAAAGAATAGTCTCGAACAAAAGGTGGATGAACAAAAGAAAAATCTAGACGAGCAGAAGAGCAGCATTGAACAAAAAATCGACGAACAAAAGAATAGTCTAGAACAAAAACTGGAAGAACAAAATAACGTTCTACACCAAAAGTTCGAAGAAATCGATAACAAATTTGATAGAATAGAGAAGAATGTTGGCGAAAAATTCGAGGAAATGGACAGCAAAGTTCAGCAACTGGCAAAAGAGCTCGACACAGTGCGAAAACAGAAACTGCGAGAATGTTCTTTAAGCGGTCTAAGGAGAAAAGATTTGAAGCCTCCTTCATTCGATGGCCAGACCTCATGGTCTACTTATAAGAAGCAGTTTGAAATGGCTGCCTATGCAAACGACTGGGACAATAAGGAGAAGTGCTTTGCCCTAGCGATGGCCTTACGTGGTCCTGCGGCAGAATTGTTACAAACAATCGATATCGAAAAGAATAGAGACTATATGGTTTTAGTGCAGGCTATCGAGAAACGGTTTGGGGATAGCCACATGCGGGAAGTTTACAAGGTTCAATTGCAAGGCCGTATGCAGCAACGAGGAGAAACACTGCAACAGCTCCAAGCAGACGTGAGTAGACTGGCACATTTGTCATATCCCACCGCAGGCCAAGAAATAATCGACGAAATGGCAAAGGACGCATTCATCAGGGGAATTGCAGATTTGAAGCTACAATCAGCAGTAAGGATGGCCGGGAAAAGAACCCTTGCTGAAGCACTTGCCTTCGCTCTGGCGATGGAAGCATCCAATCAGGCTTCCAAAGGAATGCATTTCGTAAGGGAAATAGTATCTGGTGAATGCTCCTGCTCAAGACCAACTACTATGCAACGAAATATCCCGCGGGAGAGCCGAAGAATGCGCTGCTGGAACTGCGATAAAGTAGGACATTTACAAGGGCATTGTAAAGAACTGGTACGACGAGAAGGCTGTCTGCACTGGGGTTACAGGCAAATAGAAAGAAAAACCGGCAGAAACGGCTACCAAGAAACCGGTCAAATTTCCAGAAGCCATCAGTTAGAAAATGCTTACTTCGCGGGGCAGAAGTCTGTAGCAGAAGTTGACTCCAGGGTAATTATCCCAGTCTCACAGGTAAAACAATGCAACGAAAGCCTCCCAGCAGAAGTAGTCAGTGGTAAAGAAGCAAAAGAACAGGCAGCTATCCAAATGATCAGGACTGAGCCAATAGAGGGTTGGAGTATAGACGAAATCCGTTCCTCCCAACAGGCAGACAATGACATCGAACCAATATTGGCCTGGAAAGAGCACGAGGAAAGACCAAGCTGGCAGCAGATATCAGATCGGAGCCAAACTCTGAAGGCATACTGGGCACAGTGGGACTCGCTTTTTGTGCAAGATGGATTGCTGAAGAGAAAATGGGAAAGTGCAGATGGGGCAACATCTCGTATGCAGCTAATTGTGCCACGGTCCAGAGTCAACCAAGTGCTCCATGAAATACATGACGGAATCTCAGGAGGCCATTTGGGAATAAATAAGACGTTGGAAAAGGTAAGGGAACGTTTCTATTGGCTAAGCGCTAAACAAGATGTCGAGAATTGGTGCAAAAAGTGCATAAGATGTGCGGCTACCAAGGGCCCAAAAGTAAAGCCACATGGACAAATGCAACAATACAATGTCGGAGCACCTTTCGAACGAATAGCCATCGACATCGCTGGGCCGTTTCCCGAAACCTTTAATGGAAACCGATATACTCTCGTAGTCATGGATTACTTCAGTAAGTGGCCGGAAGTGTTTGCCATCCCAAATCAAGAGGCTAAGACCGTAGCCGAACAGATAGTCAACAACTGGGTGAGCAGATTTGGGGTCCCAATGGAGCTGCACTCTGATCAAGGGCGAAACTTTGAATCAAAAGTCTTCCAGGAAATATGCCAATATTTGGGAATAAGAAAGACAAGGACAACGCCACTACACCCTCAATCTGATGGAATGGTCGAGCGATTCAATCGGACCTTGAATGAGCATCTATCTAAGGTTGTCAGCAACTGCCAGCGGGATTGGGATCGACACATACCCCTCTTCTTAATGGCCTACCGAAACGCGGTCCATAGCTCAACAGGGCACACACCATCCGAGATCTTATTTGGTCGAACAATTCGGTTGCCAAGTGAAGCAAAATTCGGATCCCCATCGACGGAGCCCAAAGAGGTGAACGAGTACGTGAATGACTTACGCAGCAGGATTCGTAAATTGCATGAAAACACCAGAGAAAAGATGAAGCTAGCAAGCAGCCGCATGAAAACTAGGTACGATATCAAGGCGAAATCTTCCGGTTTCAACGAAGGAGATCTGGTTTGGCTGTATAATCCTCAGCGTAAGAAAGGCAAATCACCAAAATTGCAACAGGACTGGGAAGGTCCATACAAGGTGATAACCCGCATTAATGACGTTGTCTACCGGATCCAGCGTGGGGATCGAGGAAAATTTAAAGCGGTCCATTTGGATAGAATGTGTCATTTCAACGGGATGCTGAATGACGAAGTTGTTCGGGACGAACAACTGTAGGGAGGGAGCAATGTGATAACCACTCAAATGTGAGCAGCGACATCTAGCAGAAAATGTCGAAACTCGAAAATGTCGAAACTAGAAGATTTCGATACTGGATAAGCAAAGTCTCGACTGGAGAGTGGAATCGAATTTTCTAGCAAATTGGAAATTGTATGGGACGCTGGATGGCGAGGATTGTTCTCGAAGTATGTCATTCGAGTATAAATACCAGCATCCCCAAGGTATGCAAATCAGTTCTAAAGTGGAATTTGAAGTGTTAATTAGGAGAAGTGATTAAGTGGTTTAAGTAAAAGATAAGAAAAGTATAAGTGGTTGAGAAATTGAATTGTACTGAGAGAAAGAATTAAATAGTGAATTGTAACTGTACTGAATAAAGGGATTTGTATTGAAAAGAATAAGTTCTATCATTTGTACCCACACAAACATTTTACAATATGTACCCACCTGTAACTGTACTGTGGAGCTTAAAACGAGCAGAAGACATCATTCAACTAAAAACAGATTGTTGATGAATGCAGACCATTTCCGATGACATCGATGTTTCTTCCTGTGACCCGGAAGGATGTTGCAATGCAACATAAGGCAAACAAATAAACGCGCAGCTTCCGACGGCAAAAAGAAAAACATCGACAATTGTAGATTTGCCGATGGGAACCTCATAGCTAAAATATTGTACCTCATGGTCAAGCAACAAATTTGGGCTCGCAGAAAAACTAGCAGAAAAACACGTACATTGTGTGGGAGCCAACATAGCAAAATTGCATGTATAAAACTGCGATGTGCATCTATTGGAGGAAGTTCAAATATTGTAGATAAGCAATGCGAAAGCTCTGTGCGAAGTGAGTACCCCGTTTGGACCATAAACAACAGCGTGTTGATGATTTAGAGCGCTGTATTAATGTTTCAAAGGTTATGTAAGAGGGATAGTCTCATGTCCGAGGTTAAATTTTGAAGGTTTTTAAGGAATATTTTTTTTGTGGAAAATGAAACACAATCTTCTTATGATAATTATATGTTATTATTTAGCTATTGAATAATATGAAAAAAAAATGTGTAAATAAAAAAAATAATATTTTAACGTAATTTTGGTGAGGCAAATTAGGTCTCTTTAAAAAAAGTAGGTGGCTGGCTCCCTGATTGCTCCTTTTGTAATTATCTGAAATCAAAATTCTAAAGAGATTGTTATTCAGTGGGGTTGTCATTCTGTCCTGTAGAATAATTAAAAGATTTGAGTGAAAAATAACAAAATGGCGGCCTTGTAAAAAAAAGTTTCAAAAATCTAATATTATCTAATTCTGGTACTGGACAGAACCATTCATGTGTAAAAATTTAAAAATTTTTAAAAAATGTTAAAATTTCAGCCGAATCGGTTTTATTAAATATAAAGTACCATATTCAGATACCTTAACAATAAATATGAGCTTGGCGAGATTGCCGATGTCCTTAAGTGGGACTGATAAGATTACATATTTCCCGTTCATTCTGCTTTTAGAACCATGTATAGGACGTGGGTTTCTACTGCTGTTTTTTTTTTATTCCATCTACCGAATACAAGATTCTTACAGACTACGCTTATAATAAATTACAAAAATAGCTTACATTTAACTTAAATTTATATTTAATTTTAGCTATGATAGAGTATTTAGTTTCTTTTTTACAATATCTCTAGTATCAGATAAATCAATTTCATTACAAACACTGTTAAACGATTTACAACAGCGATTTATTGGCTCGTATTGACCGTAAACTGTTCTATGTGCTTCTATATACAGTAAGGGTCTATCACGTAATGGTCTCTGTGGAGCGTAGAGACCAAATTTCAGTAGAAGCTCTGGACATGTAATTTTAGAACTGAGTATATCTCTTACAAAGAGAATTTCCAGTTTTTTTCGTCTAACAGACAACATTTTTAAGTAAATGAGAAGACATCTTTCCTTATAGGAGGGTAAAAATCCTTCCCAATTAAATTTGCGTAACATGTATCGAGTGAATGATTTCTGGACTCTTTCAATTCTTAATATATGAATGTTGTAATATGGATTATAAATGACGACACAGTATTTCAAGATTGGTCGCATTAGAGAAGTGAAGAGAGATTTAAGAGTATAAGGATCCGAGAATTCTTTGCTAGTTCTCTTAATGAATCCCATCATAGAACAGGCTATTCTTATAATTTGATCAATGTGAATATTGAAGTCGAGTTTTTCATCAAACGTAACGCCTAAGTCATTGACAAATTTACATATAGTAAGAGCATCATTATTAAAGTAATATTAAGTTTGTATAGGAGAGCAATTTTTGTAAAAAGAAATTTGCTTACACTTTTTAAGGTTTAGCTGCAGCTGATTTTTACCGCACCATATAAAAAATGTTTTTAGATCATTTTGAAATAGGGTTGCATAGAGGGGAGATTTGATTAGGGCAAACAATTTTACGTCATCCGCAAAAAGTAGACACTTACAGAACGATAAAGAGGCAGCGATGTCATTTATAAAAAGGAGGAACAAAAGTAGTCCAAGATGGCTTCCTTGAGAAACACCAGACTTAACATCAAAATATCTAGAACAGATTCCATTTATCGCAACACATTGCTTTCTATTAGAAAGATATGATTCAAGCCAATGCAGCATCCGCGAGTGAAACCCAAAAGTATTTAATTTGTGGATCAATAGACAAATGTTGACTTTATCAAAGGCTTTTGAGAAGTTAGCGTATACCGTGTCGACTTGATACCCGGCCTCTATACTGCAATGTAAAAAATTAGAGAATTGAATCAGGTTGGTGGCAGTTGATTTACCTCTTAAGAAACCATGATGTTCAGGTGAAATTAATACTTTAACAAGGAAAAATAATTTGTCTTTGACGTTGGACTCAAATGATTTTGGAATTTTGAGGATCTTTGAAATACCCCTGTAATTATCAACATCGACTTTGGAACCATTTTTATGAATTGGTGAGATATATGATACCTTCCATCTATCAAGAAAAATGCCTTCTTTTAATGAGGCATTAAACACAATTGTGAGGGGTGCAAATAGCACACAAGAACAGTGTTTTAGAAATGAATTTGATATGCAATCAGAATCATACGATGGGTTGTCGACAAGTTTTTCCAAAGCTATAAGGACATCTGATTCAGTTAACTGCAAAGGGTCAATGGTAATTTCATTCGAATTAATATTGTGAAAACTGCTTGTATCGATTCTGTTTGAATTGTAAACAGACTCAAAAAAGCTTGCAAACAGCTCCAGATTACCTTCCAAAGTTGTAGACACTAAACCTTTATATTTCATACAATTTGGGAAACCTTTTAGTCTTTCTTTTATTATTTAAGTAAACCCAGAAGAGTTTACTATTGAACTTTATCTGGCATTCGGTGTCAAATATATATTTATTATACAAAAATTTGTGCAGAGTTTCAGAATCATTCATTAGCTTTTCAAATTTGATCCTACTTTCAGGATTTCTCGATTTAATATATGCTTTATGAGCTTTATTTCTTGCAATTTTTAAATTAAGGAGAGATTTATTGTACCACGGAAGATGTTTTATCGCTTTTTTCAGTGGGACATACAAATTCATATATTCATGTACAACATTTAGGAGAATTGCGTACATCTCCTCAGTGTTTTTATTCTGAAACATACTTGGCCAGTCGAAATGAGCAAAATGCGTTTTCAGGGCAGGGAAATTTGCTTTGCTAAAGTTATATAACTTAATGTTAGGATAAACTTGAGCGATAGTGTACTTATAGCAATCCACCTTGATATTCAATGTTTTATGGTGTGAATCACATTCACTTATAGTGTAATCACTTTCCGATACTTCCGCAAGTAATTCAGTGTCTAAGAATATTAGGTCCAACAATTTGTAATTATCATCAAATATTTTGTTTATTTGAGCCAAGTTTATACCGAACAAATTATCTACTAAATAGATTTCTTTTTCACTAGAGATATTAAACGGAACCCACGTCTTATCTTCATTAACGAACTTCCATTTAATATTTGTTAAATTAAAATCACCAAAAACACAAATAAATTCATTTGATTTAGATGCAGCCGATAGAGAAAGTATGTTATAGGTAAGCATTTTATATAATTCAAAGCAGTTTTGAGGAGGAATATAGCTTGCGCAGCAAATTAGATCAAACATTTTATCTGATTTGTAATGCCAAGAAAATCGAACAACAACTTGGTCAATTAACTTATTATGATCATTTATCTTTACATCATCAAAATGCAGGTTATTTTTGATTGCAATAAGTACTCCACCACCAAACTCATGACCTGTCATTTCTTCACTTCTGTCTTTTCTAAAGACTTCATATTTGTTTAGATTGACAAATTCAGGATTTTGAATATTATTATGCAACCAAGTTTCTGTAATAACTATAACATCGAAATCACATTCACAAGTAAATAAATAGAATTGCTTTAACTTAGTTCTCATACCTCCAATATTTTGGTAATAAAAGGAACATTTGTTGGAGTCAAAACAGTTTGTGTCCCTTTTAGCGTCAAGAGCAGAAGATCCCTCGAATGTGTTTACAACCACAGGACGTTCATTACCAGCAAAAGAGCAAGATGTAGTATTAACAGCAACATTTTGAATAACAAGCCCACCAATATCAACAAAAGAACAAGCAGTAGCAGCATCAGCAACATTATCAGCAGTACCGTCAGCAAAAGCTACACTTATATTATTGTCAGTTATATCAGACTCTCCCCCGACTGATTTAGGGGAGCAATCACGTTTTTTTGAAGAAATTTGAAACGTCGTACAGTGATACCCCCAGGCCATAAAGTTTTATTAAGAAGATGATCAATCTTTTGAGAAGGCAGAGATAATTTAAAGCTCATAAACTTCAGTTTATTGACATCAGCGTCTTTCTTTACCAATCGATGACATTTAATTTGGTTTATATCAACGTCGAGCTTGTCAGCAACATGTTTAGCTAATGCATTCTCATCAATGTTTACATTTACGCGGGAGACATGTATCCATTTAGTCAACAGCACTCAACTACAATAATTTCGCATGGTGTTTTGTCACACCCAATGACTTTTTTTGTACGAGTTTTTTTTGTTTTACTTGTCACAGTTGTCCAGCTGGGTTCGATGACCTTCGATGATGCAGTCGAATGAGCCGAAATAGCGTTATCAAACTCAGAGACAGATAACTTTAGGTTGCCAGTGAGAGTTTTTTCAACAGCAGCAGCACACATTTGTGCATTATCCCATTGATCAACTGAATTGATCGATGAAGATGTTTGTTTATGTGAATCAGTGGGGATGAGGGATATACAATTTTCTTCAGCAGCAGTAACAGCATTCATTTGTGGGTTCAAATGGTTTATCTAGCAAATTGAAGGTGACCTATGCTTATGCAGGTCAGTCGAAACGATGGATTTTGCATTTTTAGCATGACTAATATCATCACTATCATCAATGGTTACAGTAGGTAAGATTACGTTTTCCTTTTCAGCAGCATGAGCACAGTCACTTATGGGTTTAGTTGATTTCACTATATTATTGCTTGTGGATTTCAGCAGCGATTTAATGTCATTTCCAATGTCATTTATCATGAACATTAGAGGTTCAATAGAAGAATTTGATTGAATGCAATCAATGCAATTGTACACACAATGTTTATTTTTGCGAATAGTTTCACTATTCAGGCCAGAACATTCCAAATGAAATTTACGTTGACAGAGTGATTTGCACTGCACTTCGTCATTACGAATAACTGATGAACATTTCGAACAAATTGACTTCTTACACAGACGAGTAGTAGTAAAAAACTAACCGCACTCGGCGAATACGTCTGATCACAAGCACGATTTGAATCTTAATCGAATTTGAATTTTTGAGCCGTATTTTCCGACAAACGTACTTGTATATGTTACCAGTACCAATAAAGTTATTTAATGTGGAAATTACCGCATTTCAACTTTGCTCGAGTTTTGATGAGTTGGTTAAAATCCGTAACATTTTTTTTTGTCGCAAATTTTTTCTGTCGCAAAATACTTGTACTTCTGAGTGTATGTGCTAACCCATTTAACAACCGAACCCTTCACATTTTGGTATCACAGGCGCTCACTACTATCGAGAGCGGTAGACGTGTTTCGACATTTATTTTTAATTTGAAAAGTGAATTTCATACTACTATTTATTTTAATACTATGCAATTTTTTAGAGTCGTGATATGAGGATAAGCAGCACAAGTTTGCTGAATGGGAGGAAACTCCATTGTCGTTTGCTTACTCTTCGGGGTAGCCACATGAGTACGCAAAATCTGTATGCCTGATTTTAAAGCCATGGCCGAATTACATAGTTTAGGTAGGATAAAGATACTCGTAGTGCTAAATAAAAAAAAAAATTTGGGATAAAAATTCTTAAAAACAAAACAACGCATACTCACTAGAAGTAGGAAAGTTGAATTTTAAGTGAGTTATGGAAAATCTATATACCAATATTTTTTAGTTCAAAACCCATTTTCTTTGTTTCAGTTACACTACAGTGAAATAAATAAATATGTTGTGTATATTACGCCGAAAAGCGTATAATAGTTTATCAAGTTAGTTTATCTTATTTTAAGCATTTTTTGTTTAGCTGTTAAACAGGAATACATTTACATAAAAGAATGCATTTTAATTGAAAGATGAGTGATAACTGGTTGGTGAACTAAGTAGACCGAGTTCGATTCCCAGCCGAAGAACGTTCCTTAAATAAAATGAACGTATAAAAAATTAGATCTTACTGCATCCACCAAGCGATGGACAAAAAAGTATGCTTTGTTTTTAAGCCAAGAACGGCTTTTATAGATAAGATAGATTTCAGTAGATTCAGGTAACATTTAATATTATTAAAAATGTAAGAATTTGTAAGAATTTTAACCCCAACCAAATTCTTTATCACTTGATCACTTTAAGTCGGGTTTGATCACTTTAAGTTCCCCCACGGCCTTCCTGCACTTCGGATTAAACTTAAGGTCGGTGTTCCGATAATTCTGAACGTCCCCCAATACCAATAGAGGGGATAGGCTCGTCCAACCACTGTGTCATATCAGCTAATTTCTCGTACACCCAGCACACAGTTAGAGAAAAAATTCCTAAAAGAACCGTATGGCAATACGAGAAAGCCAACTGGAGCGGCCTTAACAGCTCCTTTAGGAATTTTAACTGATCGTTATGCTTCCTCGATAACGACGTGGATGCCGCTGCTGATATGATTACAGACACCATTCTCTTTGGAATGAGACCCTTTATTCCACATCGGATGAAAAGTATCAAACCAAAAGAAAAGGCATGGTACGACTGGACCTGTAAAGAGGCCGTCAAGGTTAGAGAAATGTTTTTTCGGTCCTACAAGACCAACCCGACAGAGGAATACCGAAAAAAGTTCAAACAAGACAGAAATGACTGCAATTTCTTAAGCGTGTGAAATTCAAATACGACCAAAAACTGAGGCAAAAAATACTGCAATGTCCCAAAGGCAGTAACAATTTCTGGTCGTTCGTCAAAAACATTAGAAATTCCGCCTCATCCTCCATCCCAACACTCATTTACAATGACATTCCAGCTGTCAGCTCTTTGGATAAGGCCAATCTGCTTGATGCACACTTTGCGGCCAGCTCAACACTCCCAGATTGTGCTTTGTCTCCGCCTACACTTGAGTGCGTCGAATCTTCAATGGGACGAATCTACTTTCGCACTCGTGTAGTAGCAAGAGTACTTAAAGATCTCAACATACATAAATCTGCTGGTCCAGATGGTATATCTCCCCTTCTTCTGAAGTGGTGTTCTTCCTCGCTGGCAAAACCAATGCGTAAGCTTTTTCATCAATCCTACTTTTTAGGACTCTTCCCGAGCAGATGGAAAACAGCATTTGTCCAGCCCATCCCTAAAAAAGGCGAATCATCTTCTCTCTCCTCCTACAGACCCATTGCACTTACGTCCCTTCTTTCCAAGGTCATGGAAACGCTGATAAATCGTCAGCTCATGAAATATCTCGAAACACGAAAACTTTTCAATGACCGGCAATATGGTTTTCGTAGCAACAGGTCCACTGGTGATTTGATGGCATGTCTTACCGAAAAGTGGAACCAAAGCGTACATCAATCTGGCGAAAGCAAGATAGTTGCACTTGATATTTCTAAGGCATTTGACACAGTTTGGCATCAAGCTCTTTTGTCGAAAATGCGTGCATTTGGGATCGACGACTCTCTTCTTCAATGGATTAGAAATTACCTTTCGGAACGTTCAATTCAAGTTATCTTGGACGGTTTCAAGTCTGATGTTCACAAAATAAATGCTGGTGTGCCCCAGGGCTCTGTTCTGTCTCCGAAACTCTTTTTAATTTTCATTAATGATCTCTTGTCTGCTACTTCTAATCCAATATATTCCTTTGCTGATGACAGTACTCTCTGCTTTTCATATTCGTTTCCGGACTCACGGCCCTGCTCTTCGGCTGTAGATCGAGAACGGCAACGTATGCTAAGCTCATTAAATTCCGATATCAACAGCATAACCAATTGGGGAACTATCAACAGAGTGGAATTTAATGCTTCCAAAACACAATGCTGTCTATTATTTTTTTAATAATTTCCACGCGTTCCTCAAGCGTAAAACGATGCATGATAAAATGGCTAACCTTACTGAATATTTTGAATGCTTTCTGGCATGGTACCTTTGACAGCTGCTGAAGCATAATAATTGGAAAACTATCATTGCTATCTGATTATAAATTAAAGATTGTGGAAGAACTTCAGAATATTAATTTTTCCATTCACCGGGCAAAATTAGGTGTAATTAGCTCCTTTGTATTGTACTCGTACATTACAGAAAGAAGAAAAACCATTCGCTACCATTGAAAGAGAACTAAATTTCTCCGAAATAAAGGTACTTAGAAATTTTACTTCTATTCTCTATATTATCAATATACCCATTACTATTAGTAGGATCTATGATAAGGTATTGATAAAATATATTAAATGAAAATATATTGTAACTGATTTAAAGTTTGAAGAAATTAAAAAAAAATAAGAAGAGGTATTTGGAATTATTAGCAATTATAAAACGTATAATTATATTTCAATAAGTAAAACTAGAAACACTGTCAATAGAACAGACTTCCCATGTATACCAAATTTACTTAAAAGTATCTAAGCTACTTGCTATATCATAAGCAGCCAGCATTTGCCGATGGTTGAATAAATCACACATGGAATAATACTCCTAAACGATTTTAATGGAATCATAGAATTGTATTCAACTATGCAAAACCTCACCGGGTAAGTTCTTATTAACACCAACATAACCATCAACAAATAGATTTTCATCTCAACACGAAGCATCAGCTCATGAAGTTCTACCAGCCATGCTACAAACCTCCCGATAGAAAAGGAATACTGTAAGCTCCTATCATTAGAAATGGTCAACGAACTGCATATAAAAAACAAGAAGGTACTTAATCTACTCACGTCAGAGAAGTCAACATACGAGCACACTACCTACAGCTTGATATTAACTTTTGGACTCATTCTGATCATATTCACCCTCAAAGTCATATTAAAAAAAAAACACTCAAAAATGGAACTAGACACCAAGCCAGCAAAACCGATCGTCCCGCAAACAAAACTATACGATCTCCCATATTTCTAAACGATTGACGACAATCAAATCCAATGAGGGAAGACTTTACTTTGAGTGAATTCTGAGAATCAATTAGAACCAACTTGATACCATACACCTGTAATTCATTCCCACGGTAGCGTGATAGCTTGCAAATAATTCTAAGAAATATTTCAACGTTTGGCTCAGATATGCAAAAAATAGAGTTGATAAAGTTGAATAAGAGACAGACAATCTGCCTGGAAACAAATATTTTTTTAAAACATTTGACTTTATCATTTTTTAACTTACGTTTTTATTGCTATTGTTAGTGTTATAAAATATTAGAAACATTTTCCCATAGACTTCTAACTACTTGGGAAGTTATATATTCGAATGGAAATCAATTTGACACAAAACTCTAATTTTTATGATCACTTTGAATTAAGTTTTTTCTTACATAGTTATTCATATTTAATTATTTTTTAAATGCAGCTAATCATGTTTGAAAGCCAAAGCATAAAAGAAATTAAATTAATGTTTTAAATACTATTATTTGTTTGTTTATATAAGGACAAATGACATTTAATTAAAATTTGCATATATGTAACTGCCGGATCTTTTTTTTAAATTCGTTTATTCTAAACATTTTTATAGAGATTTGTAATTTTATTTCTTTATTTCTATGGCTTGCGTGATACGAACTTTCTTGAAGTAAAATGATCAATAATTCATTAACTGATAAAATTTTGTTTGGAAACAAAACGATTATTTATTTTATTTACTCTTTTGAAGAAAACAACAATAATGTCTGATGCACCAACAAACTCGGTAACGAAAGATGATGAATGTACTGAATATATTGACGACGAAGTCAAGGGACTGATTTCTTTTCAAACAGATATTGAAGATTTGGAAAGCAATTATGATGACATCAGTAATAGTTTATTCGATAGCAGCAATAGTGCAAATAGTTTGTATTCTCCTCTTACAACGGACATTGAGGATTATAATGAGCCTCTCTCAGATGATGAAGCAAGTGATAAATACCCTGTTATAAAATTGCCTCTAAAAGAGGTTCTAAATTATAATATTACTGAGAAAAAGACTTTTGACAATGAATTAAGTAACTCTTTTGAAATGACCCCATGAGCTTAAAAAAAAGCCAATCTGTTGACGATTGCTCGACTGATCACGAGACCTACAGCAATATTTCGGACGATAATAATACAGAGAAACATTCCATTGCTTTTGATTTATCAGTTATGCATTTACAGAATGATATTACTGAAGCTCATACCGAACATTTTAAAGAATCAGATAATGACCTTTCTAAAAGTGACTGTATTGATTATTTGGATGAAACATACTCTGGATGTACTTCAGAAAATGAACTTGTTCAGCTATCCGGATTTGAGGAAGATGTACAGAGTTTGCGTAACAGCTTTCAAGAAGCCTTTCCAAAAATTCATTTACCGGGTATAGAAGTAGTTTTCACATCGAAAAAAAATAATGACAAAAATGAAGACAAGAACATTTTTTTCGATACTTCTATAAATTTTGAGGACTCGTTGACGGACATTGAGAGGCTAGAGCTATCAGCAGCTGAAGTTAGTGATGATGAACGTGCGATTCCGGTAGTTAAAGCATTTATAATAGGTTCAACAAATAATTCTATTACAGATGCAGAAGAAGTTGATGATTGTGAATCGACTAGAATTTCATATGATTTTGAAACCTTAAATGATCAATACCTTCCACCAGTTCACAGAGAAATGACACTAATAAAAGAAAATAGAAGTGGTGACCCAATTACTCATGTCGTGACGATGAAAATTAAATTTCACTTTGGACTAGTTGATGATTTACATGAGGACATGTTAACCGACGATGAGGATTTTTCTAGCGCAATGGAAGATATCTATGATTTCCCAACTGGGGAAGCGGAAGATTTTAAGTATACTCAAGAGAATTATGTTGTTAACCTCTCCGAAAATGTAACAAACTTTAACAATAAGCGAAATGTCAGTCAAGATTTAACAGACACAGAGGACATAGTTATCCCATGGTAGCTTTAATACAAATTCTGACGCTGTCGACATCCTACAGGAAAGTTATACCACAGTTAATGAAAAATGTACTAATTTATTCAATGTGGAGAAGGAAAAAATATATATAAAGGGCTTAAAAGATTGTTTAGAAACATTGACTGATGTTGAATACATGGAAGAAGAAGTAATTAATCAAGATAAACCGTAGTTGCATACGAATAATCAAACTTTCTCTAACTGTTGTAAGTATGTTTCTGTGTGTAAAAAATCATTCAGAAATCTATGCACACATGCACATATATGTAAGGCATAAGCTTATATAATATTTTAATGCTTGGTAGTGCAAATTTCAATGAATATTGCTGTTTCATACATATTCTGTATATTCTTGTGAAGAATTAAATTACACATATGTATCTATTATTTTTAATCTGGTAAATTGAGACCAAGTTAAATATCACCAGTAGTATATGTGTATGATACATGCATATATTTATACAATACATAGGTGAAAATATTGATTATTGTCAACTTTATATCTGTGCTCAAGTTATTTCATAGCTTCTTAAATTAAACATACTGTAGAATGTTTTTTCCGGGCGTGGGGTAACCCAAGATGGGGGCTTTGCACAGCTGTCGCTTCAGTTCTTGAAATGCTTTTTCGCATTCACCAGACCACCTGAACTGTCGGCCTTTTTCCGTAAGTTGATGCAGGCTCTTTGCAATGCCAGCAAAATCCTTTACAAACCTTCTGTAATACGTGGCGAGTCCCAAGAAGCTTCTCAGTTGGTGTTTATCTTTTGGAGAAGGCCAACTTTTCACGGCTTCGATTTTGTCAGGATCCGTTCTTACTCCTTCCGCTGATATAATGTGACCCAGATATTTTACTTCCGAACGAAACAAGGCGCACTTTTCCGGGTTGAGCTTTAAATGAGCACTTCGTAGCCTCTCAAACACTTCTTTTAGATTTTCGCGGTGCTCCTCGTACGTCTTACCTATGACGATAACGTCGTCCAAATATACTAGGCAGGTTTTCCAGGTGAGTCCTTGCAATGTTCGTTCCATTAGTCGCTCGAAGGTGGCCGGAACGTTGCACAGTCCAAACGGCATCACTGCAAACTGCCAAAGACCGCTTCCTGTAGTGAAGGCAGTTTTCTCACGATCCGCACGATTTATCTCTACCTGCCAGTAACCGCTCTTCAAGTCAAGTGTTGAAAACCATTTCGCTCCAGAAAGCATATCCAAAGTGTCATCGATTCTCGGAAGTGGGTATCTGTCATTTTTAGTGACATCATTGAGACGTCGGTAGTCTACACAAAATCTCGTGCTGCCATCTTTCTTCTTCACGAGGACCACTGGAGATGCCCACGGACTTTGCGATTCTTCAATCACTCCCTCAGCTTTCATCTTCGACACCATTTCGGCAACTTCTGTTTGCTTTGCCAATGGAAGACGCCTTGCAGGTTGACGGATTGGTCCAGCGTCTCCGGTGTCAATGTGGTGTTGAACAATGTGCGTACGTCCATATTCTCCGTCTTGTGCAGCAAATATATCAGCGTACTCACCGATTAGTTTTTCTGCCAGGATTCGCTGATCTTCGTCCAGATTACAGAGGCTGAGAATTTTGTTCTTGATTTTTATGCTCTGAACTGTTGTGACCGGTGTTGCACCCTTTTTTCCCTTGTGGTTGATATAGGTATAACAGGTACGCATTTTCCCACTATCTCCCCCTTTTTCACCTTTACACTGAATATCTTTGGATTTAGAATCCTTACAGGGACCATGTTGTTCTTTGGCTCCACTAAGGTCTTTCCCACCATGAAGTCTCTTTTCTTTTCTGGCTCCATCAAATAGAATCGGTGGCTACCAGGACCACCTTCCACTTTTGCCCACAAAATTGCTTCTGACGAAGGCTCTAGACTCTGATTACTGCAGATGACGACATTTGAGACTGAGGTATTGGCGTTTCCGTATATCATTGGTATCTCCATGTTTCCGTATTTCAGGGTTTGTGCCCCCACTCCACTGACTACTTCTACTAGAAGGCTTTCGTTGCATCGTTTTGCCAGCGAGACTTGGATGATGATCCTGGGGCCGTCGACTCCTGCTACCAACTTCTGCCCCGCGAAGTTGGTGCTTAAGCATTTCCCGACTGATGGCTTCGGGAAGGTTGACCGGCTTCTTGATAGCTGTTTCTGCGGGTTTCTTCCTCTATTTGCTTGTCACCACAGTGAGGGCAGTCTTTTCGTCGCACCGGTTCTTTACACTGCCTTTGAAGGTGTCCTATTTTATTGCAATTCCAGCAGCGCATTATCCGTCTATCCCGTTGAGTATCTCGTTCCTCGGCACTAATTCTTGTGCAGGAGCATTCGGTAGATGTTACTTCCCTGACGAAATGTGTTCCCCTGGAAGCCTGATTGGCTGCTTCCATCGCCAGAGCGAAGGCAAGTGCTTCAGCAAGGGTTCTTTTCCCGGCCATCCTTACTGCTGACTGTAGCTTCGAATCTGCAATTCCCCTGATAAATGCATCTTTTGCCATTTCGTCGATAATTTCCTGGCCTGCGGTGGGGTATGACAGATGTGCAAGTCTACTCACGTCTGCTTGGAGCTGCTGCAGTGTTTCTCCTCTTTGCTGCGTTCGGCTTTGCAATTGGACCTTGTAGACCTCCTGCATGTGGCTGTCCCCAAACCGTTTCTCGATAGCCTGCACTAAAGTCACATAATCTTTATGCTTTTCGATGTCTACTGTTTTCAACAATTCTGCTGCAGGACCGTGCAAGGCCATTGTTAGGGCAAAGCACTTTTCCTCATTGTCCCAGTCGTTTGCACAGGCAGCCATTTCAAACTGCTTCTTATAAGTAGACCATGAGGTCTGACCATCGAATGAGGGAGCTTTCAAATCTTTTCTCCTTGGACCACTTAAAGAACATTCTTTTGCCAGTTGCTCAACTTTGTTGTCCATTTGTTCGAATTTTTCGCCAACATTCTTCTCTATTCTTTCAAATTTGTTATCTATTTCTTCGAACTTTTGGTGTACAACGTTATTTTGTTCTTCCAGTTTTTGTTCTAGACTATTCTTTTGTTCATCCAGCTTTTTTTCGAGACTATTCTTTTGTTCTTCCAGATTTTTCTTTTGTTCGTCGAGACTGCTCTTCTGTTCGTCCATTTTTTGTTCCAGACTGTTCTTCTGTTCTTCCAGATTTTTTTTTTGTTCATCCAGCTTTTGTTCGAGGCTATTCTTTTGTTCTTCCAGATTTTTCTTTTGTTCGTCCATTTTTAATAAGAGGAGTTGCATCATTGCAGCCATGTCATTGCCGGTACTTGTCTGTTCATCCTCGTCAACATCAAAGGAATATGCATCAGGATCATGTCCCTCGTTGTTCAAAGCCTCTTGAAGTCGGAGCACCAGGTCACTTTTTCCTCCACTGGCGCTGAGGCTTCTCTTGTTCAACTCGGATTTGAGTTGGACGAGGGTCAACTGCAATAGTTTTCGACCCATTCTAGCTTTTTCAAATAGTCAGAAAACACAGGTTTTTTTTTTTTTTTTTTTACACACAATAAGTCCTATCCCACTTCTGACACCAATGTAAAATGTTTGTGTGGGTACAAATGATAGAACTTATTCTTTTCAATACAAATCCCTTTATTCAGTACAGTTACAATTCACTATTTAATTCTTTCTCTCAGTACAATTCAATTTCTCAACCACTTATACTTTTCTTATCTTTTACTTAAACCACTTAATCACTTCTCCTAATTAACACTTCAAATTCCACTTTAGAACTGATTTGCATACCTTGGGGATGCTGGTATTTATACTCGAATGACATACTTCGAGAACAATCCTCGCCACCCAGCGTCCCATACAATTTCC
The DNA here is from genome assembly GCA_949129095.1 of Volucella bombylans. Taxonomy (NCBI): domain Eukaryota; kingdom Metazoa; phylum Arthropoda; class Insecta; order Diptera; family Syrphidae; genus Volucella; species Volucella bombylans. The sequence continues at coordinate 63,868,292 of OX422142.1, forward strand.
AATTTGCTAGAAAATTCGATTCCACTCTCCAGTCGAGACTTTGTTATTCCAGCATCGAAATCTTCTGGTCTTCGAATATCGACATTTTCTGCTAGATGTCGCTGCTCACATTTAAGTGGTTATCACAATACGTAGCATGCTTCCCTAAGATTAACATACTATCGTTCGTTTCTCAGTAGATTCATAGTTACAATGCATCACAATACATATAATACATATGGATACGTACAATAGAATCTCGAGGTTCATTTACTTACTGACAACGATTTATAAAAACTGCATTTAACTGGAGTTCAGCAATAAATTAATGCCTTTAAAATAAACTATTTATAAAATAAAGTAAAATATTAACTAAAGTTTAGATGATAGCGGAAAAACGGTATAAATTTAATTGGCCGCACGAGAAAAGTAATCTTTATTTCTTTTCGTATATGTATGTTATGTATAGCTTTTCACTGCGAAAAATAGTTCTGAGTTTTAAATGTTAACCTTATCACCTCTTCAATTAATTAGATGTAATAGCATATTGTCGGTATTTCCCAAATAGAAAATATAAAAGATCTAATGTATGTAGGTAATACTGGTAATGTCATCATCCATATAAGAGTGACGCTTCTTTTCTTATGTGAGGTGGCATTAAAATTTAGAAATTATTCAGGCATTTGAGCACAATATTAATAGTGAACTACCGTCTGATGAATTTATTTCGGGTACGGTATAAACTGACGATCCAATGAGGATCACTATAAGCAGATCATCGACATCTTCGCTGACAGTCAAATGTGATTTCCAGTTTAAACGAGCCCCCTTTTAGGTCTACAAAGTAGCATATTCTTCGAAATTCGGGGTGTAATAACGGATGATTCTCTTCAAGTAATAATTCTTAAACTGTGCAACCAAAAGTTCTACGAAGTGCGTAGCAGATGTGGAATTCAAATTAAAAGTAGTTCCATATTCTTTAGGCTATTTGGAATTTACGAGCCTGGTTGACTCCTAGAGCAGGTAAAATCCCCATATCTTGTTGCACTGAATTGTTTCACTCCTGAAGAATTTAAAAGTATTGGTATATGGTCTGCTATCTACCTAGTAGAATTGCCATGATTAGCTGGCCTTCAGCTAATGAATTGTTTTCATATCATTAGTCCATGATTAATTGTAACCATGATTAATCACAATAATTAATTATAATTACTAATCATGAATTATCAGTTTTGTAAGTACGTTTCGTGTAGGAAAGAAGGCAAAACTACATGATCATGTGACCTTTTACCCACAGTATCGCTTTTTCATCGATAATTCGAAAGAAAATAGCATATTACTAAAATAATATTTTACGTAGGATCCTCATTAGATATGCCTTTGATATCTTTCGCATAAAATTCTCTCTGAACAAGGGCTAAGAACCTCATTCGAGTTGAAAAAAATCTTTCTACAATACAAGCGGTTCAGTGCGAAATCTATTTTTACAGATTTGTTCAAATTTAAGTTATTGATGAAGCCAATGCAACAAGGATTGATTCTTCCAGTTGCTGTATAATAGAAAAACAATTTAAGAATTTTTTATTTCAAATGTGGTAAAAGAAATGGAGATGTATAAATTTTTTTTTACTTCAATAAAGTTCTTTATAACATTCGGCCTGAAATATTATTTTCCCACCTTATTCACTTAATTAGGTGGAGCTACAGTTCGGGGTGAAACTGGGCCTCAACTAACAGACTTCTCCAGTTAGCCAGTTCTTTAACTGATTGCCGCTTTGCCCCTCCGAGTTAGATTCGAAGTCTTTGCGGCCCGGAGTGTTAGTGTCCATTCGCTCGACAAGTGCTACAGATCTTACTAAAAGTAATCCGTACACATTGACTTTTAGTTGTAGACTGCCATTTTATTCCAACTTAAAGGTTTAATGCACCATATCTGTTTGGGTGAAATTGTGTTGAAATACTCGTAAGTAAAGAAACAAAAATCCTGGAGACGATAATAATGACAACTGTTCTTCTTTAATGACAAGAAAAAGTAATGTGTACATGACAACCGTATGGTAATGTGATACAGGGTGTTTAATTATTCTATTATAAAAACATTAGCTAATTATATTTAAAAGTAGATGAAGTGACTTCGTAACATCCCGCCCACCCTGAGACAATGAAGTACGTTCAATAGGAAGGCGCCTCACTTTCACTGCTGCTCTTTGCATTTCACCATTTGATGTTTTAATAGTCACGGCTCTAACTGCATCGTCTCTGCCAAGTTGTATTTTTATGACTTTTATGACAAATGCCACTTAAGAGGAGGTAGGTTTTCTTCTTCTAAGATCACAATATCACCAATCGCTGCACTTTGTCCACTTCGTTCGTTGCTGCAAATTATGCAGATATTCTTTTGACCATCGTTTCCAAAATTGTTGAAAATACCATTGTAATCTTTGATAACGATGAAGTCGATTAAAATTTGCTAATTGAAGATCCGGCTCAGGTACGGCATTCAGAGCTGTAAGTATGATAAAATGGCCTGGTGTTGATGCTGGCATATCATTAGGACACTCAGGAACAGCTGTGATAGGCCTAGAATTAAGAACAGACTCAATTTGAGTGATAAGTGTATTAAATTAAAAAAAAATCAATTTGGCATTTTGTAGAATGCGTTTCAATTCAAACTGTGTAGCCTTTACCGCGGCTTCCCTCAAGCCACCATAATGAGGAGTACGTGAAGGAATTGTTTACCACTTGATCCCCATTGATGAGTAAGTGGTTAGTATTTGATCGAGATTTTGTTGGTTTTGGAACATTTTGTATAATTCGTGTAACTCCTGTCTAGCACCGATGAAATTCGTGGCGTTATCGCTGTATACAATTGAGCACAGACCACGGCGACCAACGAAACGTTTTAGCGCTGCTAGGAATGCTGTTGTTGTTAGGTCCTTAACCAATTCCAAATGAATTGCCGTAGTTACAAAGCAAATAAACACCGAGATATATCCCTTCGTCGATTGAATCCCACGGCGGTTGGTATATATTTGAAATGGACCGCAATAGTCGATTTAAATTACATTGAAGGGTCGTGATTGACTGACACTAAGTTCAGGCAGATCTCCCATTATTGGATTTTGTTTAGCAGGGTTAACTCTGCAACAAATTACGCAATTGTGACATATCGGTCGACAGATCACTTTTTCGTGAATAGGCCAAAATGTTTGCTTAACGATACTTAATAATGTTTGCGGACCCGAGTAATGATTTACCACATCTTCATGATGTCGAAATAAGGTATACGTAAACGCAACTTAACAATCTTAGATTCTTTTAATTAAAAAAAACACAACTTTTTGGACTACGTCTCACAATCAACTGAAAATCTTTATATCTACTTATGACTATTACAGTTATTTTTTTAAAAATGAATTGATCATGTTACAATATTAAGAACATAACAGTTAACGTGGAAACCAAAGATAAGCAAAATAATATGCTCGCTTTACGACATGTGTTTCAGTTAACGTGGGAAACAAACGTAAACAAAATAGTATTATCGCAAAATAGTATTATGTGTTTGTTATGTGACTGTGCGATCTCGTTTCGTAACTTCTCCCCCTTTAGTGAAGCGACTGCCAGAGAGTGTTACTTCTCGAACGAGCTTTTGGTGTGTCCTTTGAACTAATGGTGCCCTCTGTTGGCTTCATTCTAGGAGTTTGTTGAGTCTTCATCTTTGTTTTGATGTAAGCTGCTATTACTATGATGGTTGTCAATATAAGTATGGTCCATATTGATGTGAGCTTTGTTTTAGCTTTTACAGTAAGTAATTGGATTTTTTCATTATTCTGTAGGTGGTCCAGGTGAAGAGTTGTTAAAGAAAGGTGTTGATTGATAAATGGGGGTGGCCGTGGTGTAGTGGTACTAGCAATCGCTTCTCACTCGGAGGGTCAAGGTTCAAATCCTGCCCATGACAAGTTTTTCAAGTTTTTCATTTTTGTAATCGGAACTCAGTCAGAAAAATTCTGCGTGTGAAAGCATAACACTGACACGTAGATTTTACTGTTATAGAGTTTCAAGCACAAAAAAATGTGATATATAATAATTAAGCTTGATACGTTTTCAATATCAGATATTATGATCATATATCAAGTTACTCCAAACAAATCATGGGAATCAACTTTGATAGTCTCCTAAATTACTCGTATATCAAATAATTAATACTCGTGAACCTGAATACCTATACAGTAGGGTGGTCCTTATTTTTATGAAAGAAAAAACTAAGTTTTGTTTTGTTATTGAGCACCCTTTTTTTGTTCCACTATATTCAAAAAGTGTACAAACAAAATTTCAAGAAAATCAGCTTGTATTAACATGTGCGCAATGAGCTCGAAATCTTAAGAATTCTCTTCTAGGTGAAAAAAAAAACAAACATCCAAATAATTTTAAAAATTTATTTTTAAAGTGATATTTTCATAAGTAACAATAAGCAGATGAAGATTTTGTAATAAATAGATTTATAGATGATATTTGTACAAATAATTTATACAAAAATAAATAATGAAACTCAGTCATCGTAACGAATTTAGAGATTTTCTCGACTACATCCTGAGTAGTTTTGGCGATAATTTCTCACAGCCTGAAAATTTTAAATTTGAATAGAAGTTATTTAAAATTTAAAGCATAGTATTAAGATAATCTGTGAGTTCTGTTAAGCAAATGAAAACGGTACTCACTAGAAATTGCTTTTCATTGCTTTTCATCTTTGTTTTTAGTGAGTTTGTTATTGAATTCTTCCATTAGTTTAACTCCACGTTCTGTATCATTGACTACTTTTAATGAAACGACTATTTCCTTTGCTCGCCTATAATCCGGTTGGTCATTCCAAACTGTTGGATCAATGTGCAAAAAGTCTGCAGATAAGCCTAATCTTTCGCAAATTTTCATAGATTTAGTTCACATTAGATCTGATGGAAGATTTTTGGTAATCAAGTGTGAAACATCAGCTGGTTTCAGATGTAATTTCGTCTTTACTTCGTCTTTCTCCTTCCATCTCTTTCCAAAACTGTTAAAACCATCGAAAAACGAAAACGCTGCACATTCCTCATTCAGGTACCATAAATAGTTAAGGCACTTATTTATTGCAATTTCAGTTATAGCTTTATCATCTTCTCTATAGGAATTGAGTTTTGTTTTAGAAAATGAATGTCACCTAATGGTACTTTTAAGGCATCTGGTGCAGAAAACCATGACTGTGCGTAGTGATAATAAAGTAGCGAATAGTTGACAAAGCTCTTTTATCTTTCGCGTTCAGCTCGATTTGTTGCAGAAATAATATTATTTTAAGGCAATACATTCTTTTTGCCATCCACTGAGCCAAACGATGAGCTCCTGGTGCCCGAAATTTAATGCCACTTGGAGGAGTTCCTCCGAAATAAATAACTATCAGTTCTAGAAACTCCTTATAGTCATTCCGAGGGAAATTATCTTCTATCCTTTTCATAGCAAATACCAAAATTTCTTCCCTTAGATATGAAAGGACGTTCACTCCACTGTCCATGGACTGAATCTTAAATCTGTTAAACAAAAGAATATCAGGTCCAGAAGATGGATCCAATTTAGATGCATTACATACTCTTTGAAGTACAATTTCAAAAATGTGATGACTGCAAGCTATGTCACGACCAATTTTATTTTCTAACAGGACACAAGCTCCGTCCAAACGCGCGGTGTTAGATGCAATTGTATCAAAAACGAAAGGTTGTACTTTATCCACCAATGCCCAATCTTCCAATACTTCATACACTGCAGATGATACTTCAATACCAGTTCCAGCTGAAAGTTCCGATATTTCAAGGTGTTGTTAAATTTTTGGAGCTGTTGCAATAATTGGAAGTTTGTCAACTTTAGCTTGGCTAGTTATATCGGGAAGGAGTTTGGAGTCCCAGTGTATTACAGCCAAGTTTAAGCTCAACTTGGCAAATTTTGTTTTACTTGCTGTAGCTGTTTTTTCGCAAAAATATTGACGAGAAAGCCGTATAGAGGTGCGGTTAATCACAAATTTTAAAGGATCGAAGCAAGTAGCTTCAATACAGGCTGTCAAGAGGTGAACGGCATCTCTGTCACTTATTTTACATTTATCGAGCACTGCCGATAGCCTGGAAGTTAAAATATCTACTTTAGCTCTTTTCAAGCCTGACGGCCTGGCGACTTAGAGATAGAATTTTTTCAACTTCAAACTCCTCTTCTTCAGATGAAAAAGTAACAAAACCACTACCTACCTTCGTGATAATTGAATAAGCTTTGATCTTCAACTCTTTGTTTGGTTTTCTTTTTTTTCATAGCTGCAAGTTTTTAGTCCATTCCAAGCATACACCCAGGTCGAACTTTCTGTCTTTGTAAAAGCAACAACTTGTTATCCTATTCAATTTTCATCAAATCCAAGGCTGATTCATGCGCGATATATATCCTAAGTAAATCGTAGATCGTTTAAAGTTTCCACAAAATCATATTCCAGGGTGTCCTGTTTTTGAACGTGAATAAATAAAAACCTATAAGACCTTTTGCTTTATATCATACTTTATTATAGAGAGGAAATATGCGGATTTTATTTTTTGAAAACAACATCATCCAAATGCTGCCCATACTGTTGAAAACGGTCCATCGTATTGCGTGTACACGCTGCAGTGAGCTAGGCTGAATATCGATAATTTCGCAACGGATATTTTCCTTCAGCTCCACCAGGGACATCGGATTGTTATTGTAAACTTTACTTTTAAGATACCCACATAAATAGGGGGTCAGTCTGGAGACCTCGGTGGCCACGGACCGTCTCCAAATCGGCTGATCAGTTTCCCTGGAAACTTTTCTCGTAACAAACTCATGGTGGTTCTAGCGGTATGCGGAGTGGCTCCATCTTTTGGAAACTACGTGTGTGATAAGTCATCGCAAATGCGGTAAAAAATAATCTGTGCATAATCTGCATAATTTTCGCTGTCACATTTATCCACCGTTCTCTGGCATTTTCGAAAAAAATAGGGTCCGATAATTCCGTTCGTCGATAAGGTGCACCAAACACTTACCTTTGAACAATGTAAAGGCCGTTGATGTTTTAAACGTGGGTTACGTGTTCGCGGAGCCCAGTGGCGGCAATTTTGATTATTCACATGTCAATTGAGGTGGAAGTGGGCCTCATCACGCCAGGATATGCAATTTACTGTACGGAATCTTTCCACTATTAATTCGCAAATTAAAGTTTTTCGTAAATTAAAGTGATTCTCTCTGAATTTTTGCACCTCTTGAATTTTAAAAAGAGGGAATTTTAAATCTTTCTTTAAAATTTCACAAACTTTAGTTTTTGGGAGACCTAGAAACTGTTGGATTTTTGAGCAAGCTTCGTTGCACAGCTTCCACCTTTTCGATGGTCCTCGACCTTCTGCTGGGCCCTAGATGTAGCGCATTTAGGGCATAAGAAGTTTGTCGGAACCTTTGCACCCACGAACGAATTAAATGAACACTTGGCCCGACAATCAATTAGCGAATATTGTAGAGTGAACAAAATTTCCGGCGCGCTAAACGTAAGAATCACCATTCTTAAAAAAAGTTTCTCTAGCAAATGCACGATGCTCTCCCGACCACTGTGAAATTTTAATTAATAAATCAGCACTCAAAAATATTAAAATGAGAGTAAAATCGTCCCGCCCGGAGTATAACTGTTCGCGATATTAACGTTTTAAAAAATAAATTTCCCACCGGACACCATGTATTATAGATAAGAATAAAACAAAAAAAACGAGAAAAAGAATTTAAAGTTCCTTTATTGTACAAGTAAAAAGTCACGTTAATACTAACCTTCGTCGATTCGACTACGGAAACTGGTTATAACTGAATATCGGCTGCGTAAACACTCGCATTGAATGTGTCACCCTTGAGAGATCAACACTAAATGAGCATATATGAGAAATGGGCGAGATTAGAATACTAAGCGAAAAGAAAACAAAAGAAATTGGAACAGGCGCAGTCGATCCGACGAAGGTTATTAGTCTAGAGCATAGACTAACTATACCTAGATATCAAACTTTCCAGATATTGGAAAATCAAAACCGGTTTTCTACTGATCGTTACTATCCGTGAGACTCTGTCCGTGAATACGTGTGAATTGTGATCAATGGTAATTTATCTCCTTTTTTATACAAACCACGCCCATTTGAACCAAAAACCGTCATCCACATTACACACACTCATGCAAATCGCTCTCATTCTAGCAATTTTACTTGTAAATTGCTCTCATTCTAGCAAATTTTGACAAAGTTATAGAGATGCAAAAGTGTTGGAATTCACTTACAGTGTGTCTGTGCGAAAGTTAAGGGCTTGCAAAAGTATTAGTAGAGTTTGACATCTAGTTTAGTTTATCTATGGTCTAGAGTTAAGCAATGACATCGATCACGAGTAGGAATTCTTGCTTTTTTCCAAAATATAAATCACTCATCTATTACTAAACTAACACTATTTGCTAAACTTAACTTCACTCTTCGCATATAAAAAAGAACACCAAGTACATCTCGTTTTGAAGGTAATTTAGAACCTAGAATTAGATTTTTCACAACACCGCACAACACACGGCATTTTTTAACAACTTGTTATATTTGTTTTTTTTTCTAAGAAAAGTTTTTCGCCTAAAAGGAGGCTTTATTCTTTTTGTCTCTCCTTTTATCTTTTGTTGCTAACGCAAAGTGTGTATGTTCGAAACTCAACGAGGACCGATTGGGATCGGGAAAGAGCGAACCGGATGAGTAGTCCGGTTGGAAGTTAGGAGGGCGAATACACAATTCAAGAGGCAGTCAGTCTTGAGTTTTGGTTGAGCATAGACTAACTATACCTAGATATCAAACTTTCCAGATATTGGAAAATCAAAACCGGTTTTCTACTGATCGTCACTATCGGTAAGACTCTGTCCGTGAATACGTGTGAATTGTGATCAATTACAATTCATCTCCTTTTTTATACAAACCACGCCCATTTGCACCAAAAAACGTCATCCACATTATTTTACTTGTAAATTGCTCTCATTCTAGCAAATTTTGAAAAAGTTATAGAGATGCAAAAGTGTTGGAATTCACTTACAGTGTGTCTGTACGAAAGTTAAGGGTTTGCAAAAGTATTAGTTAACTCGTTATTATGATTTGAACAACTTGAAAAAAAAAAATATGAGTAGCCCCTGCAAGCAAGGCTCTGAGAAAATCAACTCGTGGCCGTGGCTCAAGTGGTAGTGTGTTGGCTTACAAATCGGAAGGTTCGGTGTTCGAATCCCTTCTTTTTTCGAAGACATTCTTTTTTTCAGGCAACTTAATTCTCGTAAGACGAATGGTTACCTCTAATACAATAACAAGTCCAATAATTTAGTCTCCCCATTAAATGTTGGATGCCACCCATGGAGCGAAATAAGCACTGAGCCCAAAAATCTTTCTTTCTCTCTCTGTCCCATTTTCCTAAAAACTTAACACGTGCTCAGGCATTTTAAGTGTATTAATACCCACTTGAGTGTTAAGTTCTTTAAAAAAAAAAAAAAAAAAAAAAAACTCCATTCACTTCACAAGGTAACTAAGGAATCAGAATCACTTGGTATGGAAAAACCTCGCTGGATCTTCTATATTGATGGGTCTTTCGAAGTTTCCAGCTCATCATACGCTAGAGTGGAATTAAAATCTAATCTAACAGAGACAATCCATCAACGTCTACTAACCGAACTGACTGGAAGTTATACATATATCAGAACTAACAATAATCCAGAAATGTTTATCCTTGGCTAAAGTTCTACCTGGAAAAAAATTGATATTCCCAGATAATCTTAGTATATTAATTGGCCTAAGAAGTGAGTTAAATAAATGTATTTGGAGAACAGCAGACACTCTTTCAAACATACGTATTTTCTTGCCTTGGGTACCTGGGTACGTAAGAATTAAAAGCAACCAAGATGCTGACACTGCAGCTTAAAAAAGGCATTAACCTTCCAATTACAATGGAAATTCCAAATTCGGCTCGGATAATAACAATAACTTTTTCAGAACTGCTATGTAGATAAGAAGATAGCTAACTTGTAAGAAAATAATCAAAAAATTGTACGTTCCTACCGTACCCAACATATGCGTACTCCTTACAATGTAAATCTATCCAGAGAAAATAGCATCAAAGTATTACTCATGTTGGGGAAAACACTTTTTACAAGTAGGCATTAATTACAACACCAAAGAAGCTGTGACTTTTGTGCAGTAAAATTATCATTCTGACACACTCTAGTTAGTTATATAAAATAACTAAATACGATAAATACGTTATGTAAAATAACTAAATACGATGACTATGCTCCAAACATAGAACCACATATAGCTGAATTACTGAATCTAAACAATATTGCCTCAATCCAACACATCAAGCGAGCCACAATACCTTATCATAATATAAGGTTAGTGAGATTTAATTTATCAAATAACTAAAAAAAAAAGATTGTTATTATCGAGTACTTAATTTGTCGCTTTTATTCATTATTTTTTTTAAAGATTGTCAGTTATTATTCAATTCTTTATTTAAAATACAACTTCCTATGATCTTGTTACCCTGAAATCTTCAATGTAAATAGTTTATTAATTAATTTTATAAATTACTGTGATAAAATAAAATAAATAAATAAATCCGTTTGGCCATTTTCGAAGCACAACAGTTGGACGCCGGTCATGTATTCTGAAGGACAGAATCCCCCAAACTGTTTCTGATGTACACCTATATAGCGACCAGATTTTTATTGTTTTTTTTTTTTTTTTTTTTTTTTTTATAATTTACGCGCGCCTAAGGGGTTGATACCCTTTTACTGTTGCCAGGGCGCGGGCGGAAAGATAGAAGGAGGAGAAAGGAAAATTGTTTTTGTAGTGGTTTGAAACTCAGGTGTGTTTGGTTTCTATGTTTACTCTCTCCAGGGGTGGGAGTCCGAATAGGACGGAGAGTTTTTTCTTCACTCAGAGTGATTCGAGATATAATTCCCAGTATTTTTTTCATTGCTTGAAACTCTTATAACAGCCAAATCTACGTGTCAGTGTTATGCCTTCACACGCAGAATTTTTTTGTCTGAGTTCCAATTATACAATGAAAAACTGATTTTGCCATGGGCAGGATTCGAACCTGGACCCTCCGAGTGAGAAACGTTTTGCTACTACCACTACACCACGGCCACCCCAAGAAAGAATTACAGAGCATCTGTCAATTTTTACTGGAACAACATAATTCGGGCTGTAAATTCGAGTATGTTCCCTCAAATAAACAAAATATTGAGGAGAAAAAACGAACACGACCTACAGTGTCTTAAAATTCCTCGAACTACGGGCAACGAATGAATACTGACTACTGCGGGTAAAGATCCATATGAAACCGTTGATGATGACAACTTCTTTGTGATTGAGGATCCGCAGGAGCAGGCAGAGGCTATAGGAGCGACTTTCCAGGAAGTGCACAAGGCGAATGACATCATTGGTCCGAACAACGACCTGAAAAATCAAGTTCTTGTGCACAATTTCTACCTTCGAAATAAAATTGTGAATGGGCGATTCGAGAGCTCTGGTTTCATCCAGTTCAGTGACGAGAATATGGCAAATAATGTCATCGCCAATGAAGGCGACCTACCTCCGTTCATTTCAAAGGACGAACTCCATGAGATCTTCGACACAATAAGAAGTCAGAAATCAGTGGGAATCGATGGAATACCGAACATTGTGCTTCGACATCTCTCTCTAGAAGCGGTAGGCATTTACACCACCCTGTTTAACAATGCATTGAATAATGTACATTATCTAGAGCATTGGAAAACTGCGGTGGTTTATCCCATCTCTAAAAGGGGTAAAGATACATCCAATCTGGCGAAACTCCGGTCGATATGACTCCTTCCGAATATCAGTAAGGTGTTCGAGAAAGTGATCAATAGAGTCCTGATTAAGTGGGTTGAGGACAAAAATATAGTTCCGGACAATCAATTCGATTTCAAGGCGGGGCATGATGTCATACCTGCCGCGTCTAAGCTGCTCTCAGATATCCAATGGAATCAAAGCAAAAACCAGTGTACTAGAGCCTGCCTGATTGGCTTGGAAAAGTCCTTCGACACCGTATGGTTGGACTGGATTTTCTACAGGCTGATTAGACTGGGCATCAGTAAGCCACTTTTATACGTTTTTCATAATATGCTCATCAGCAGTTCATCGTGAAAAATGGCGATTCGACTTCTATTGGGACATTTCACATTAAAAACGATCTGCAACAAGGTGCTTTTAATTCGCCGATCTTATTCAACATTTACACAAGCCATTTGATAGGTTCACTTCCCCATAGCATAGCGTATTCAGATGACATGGTAGCGTACAGAACAGGTCCAAAAGTCGAAGTCATTAACATGCTTTTGCAACGTGAGTTCGAGCAATTTGGCAAATAGGCGATTTTGTGATGACTGGGAGTTAAAAATCAGTTGAATATAAACTTCCAGGATTCTGAAATCATTCTGTTTAGAACGCCGTTGTCTGGTGCATCTAGGGACACCAGAAAGAACTGGCGAAAATTCTCGATCATTGGACAACACGGCCAGCCACTTGCTTGTCGAAATGTAGTCGGATACCTTGGGATCTGGATAGACCAATATCTATATTTTAACAAGAATGTAGATGCTGCTCTGGCCAGGGCCAAGGGTGCTTTTGCCCTTACAAAGAAACTGTTTTATAGCAGCCAACTCTATGCGAGGGTGAAATTCTATCCCAATGAGGTCCTACACAACAGGGCGAATCTAATAAGAGTGGAAAACTGTGCTGTGGCAGCAAATATTTACCTTTCTTAGATTTTTTTTCTGTCGCGTAACCCTGAGTAACTCTCCTGTAAATTACGGTCCAAAATTGGAACATAACTATAACGGTTTTAACTAAAATATTGCTTTTTGTCCATCCATGTACCTGAAAATCGTTAATCACTCAACTTGAACTGACTGTACTGATAAAAAAATGTACTATACCATTTTGGCAAGTAACTTTAAAAGATGACGTATTTAGTCTGGATTCCAAAATGGTTGCTAGACTAACGCTTAATTGAGGACAAAAAAAATATTTTGTTAATGAAACCCGATTCATAGTTAATTCTTTTTAATGAGTTAAAATGAGTACCAAGTGTGAGCGAGATGGATAGTGACGCCGTGATTGATATGGATAAACACGCCATTTCGACTAGTGTGAGTGAAACAGATAGAGATGCCACCCATATGCACAGATGACGCATATGCACATCGTGCAATACTGCCGTACGTTACGCTCCTTCGCTTACAACGCATTATTCTGTATTCGTTTTGATTTCGTGGTTACAATTTTGGCTTTCCTTATTGGACTTCATTGCATTGCGACTTTGATTTGCTATCTGACTCTTTCTGTTGAACCTGGATTTCTTCTGGACTAGTGTTGATCGTTGATCCCGTGATTCTGTATTGCATCTCGTTTATGGGGAATGCAGGTGTAATGCTAAACCCAAATGCTCAGCCTCATCCGGATCATCGAGTGTTTACAAATGTGCACCGGTTATTCTCAGAGGGTCGTTTTAGAAATCTAATGGTTGCTGAGGGAAGACCCGTCATTCCCTACAAAGACGAAGTCTTACAAGCAGTCGCACAAGACCCTAGTACTTCAGTACGTGCAATTGAAGATAGCATGGGAGTACCCAAAAGTACAGCACACCGAATTATAAGGAAAAACCAGCTCCATCTGTACAAGAGTTCATAGTCTGCTACCCCGAGATTATCCATAAAGAGTCCAATTTTGTCAAACGATGGTGCAGATGTTCAGAGAAGATCCGAAATTCTTCGAAAAAATTCCATGGTCGGACGAATCAACTTTTAAAAAGGACGGTTACATGAACCTCCACACTTTGCACGAGTGGCACGTGTAAAATCCACATTTGATGCGGGAAGATAGATCACAGTACTATTTTGAAGTAAACATGTGGACGGGAATTTTGAATGGTGGAATTATTTACCCATTCAGGCTGCCGGAGTATTTGAATGCGGAGTTTTATTTAGATTTTTTGGAGAAACACGTACCAAATTTATTGGGAGACGTGCCACTTAATATTTATGCATGTATGTGGTATCAACAATATGGCTGCCCAGCGCATTATGCTCGCACATAATACTCCAACAGGTGGATAGGGCGGTCTGGTACAATTTTGTGGCCAGCCCGTTCACCGTTCAGCAGGTACAAGAACAGGCCAAGCGGGTGGACCAGATCTACGCGCGGCTGCCGGGACTAGCGCAACACATGTCGTAATGGGTACGCACATGGTGGAGCAAACTTTGAAGGTCCTTGTGGGGAATGTTAATTCACTGATTAGGATCGAACGAAAAGCCGCGCTGTTGAAGTTGCTGGAAGACCAAGTTCCTGAAGTGCTTTTCGCTAGCGAAACTAAGCTTACCGATAAGTACAATGTGGAACACAGTAAATACAATAGTAGAAGACGAAACCGACCCAGATCCAAACGTGGAGGCGGGGTCGCGATCTTCATCAAAGAAGGTATACAATTTCACAGAGTGTACAAGGGAGTGTTGCGCAGGTTCCGGGTGTTGGAGGCAGTTGTCATTTACATACCGCTCTGCAGTTGAAAGCGGCTGTACTTGGCCTTTGTTTATGCACCTGAGGTTTCACAATCCACCCTATTCATTACAGAGCTCGACTTCTGAGGCTGGAATCGGGGGAGAATTATTTTATAATCGGCGGGGATTTCAACGCTAGACACAGAGATTGGGGAAATAATTTACCAAATACTAGAGGGAACTTACTACTCGATTGGTGGGGTCAGCACGATGTCATGTACAGACTCAGTCTTAAAGCGACGGATAACCCGTCGTTTCGCAGAGGCGGGTCTTGTTTGGATCTACTGCTGTACTGCGAACGTATACGACTGACGGGTACGAATTTACAAACATTAAACTGTCTGCGCACATTCGTGTATGACAGCGACCATTGCGGTTTTAGCACCGAAATTACTGTTCCCAACGAAATTGCGGAATTGGAGGAGTTTGTCCAAACTTTTTTTACAACTACAGTAAAACTCGATGGACACGCTTCTCCGCAACCCTGAAAAGAACGCTCTCCTCGAACACGCTCCACCCACCGTCCAATAGGAATTTGTCAAATGAGGAGATCGACAATTATCTAAAACAAATGGACGAGACAATTAAACAAACTATGGACACTACAATACCGCGGTATCGACGTACACCTTTTCCGCAATCCTACTATTGATGCACTGCACCGACAGAAGAGTAGACTTCTGACAAGACTTAAAAACTTGTACAGACAGTTAACTGACCGACAAGACCCGGAGATTAGGACACTGAAGTCGTCGATTAAAAATATTCAAACGCTAATAAAAGAGAATTACAGAATTTCTGTAAGTTTATATTGGAACAACAAAGTTCGGGCTGTAAACACCAGCAACCCGAATATGTTTCCGCAAAGAAGTAAACTATTTCGGAGAGAAAGTCAAAACGACCTTCAGTGTCTTCAAATAGCCCGGACAACAGACAGCGAACGGTTACTGACAATAGCCTCCAAACGAGGCCGCTGACGATGACGACTTCTTTGTGATCAAGGATCCGCAGGGGAAGGTTGAGACCATAGGTGCGGCTTTCCAGGAGGTATACAAGGCCATTGATATCATTGGCCCTAGTTACGACCTGGACAATCGCGTCTTGGTGCACAACTGCTACATTCGAAATGAAATAGAGAATTGGCGATCCAACGGCTCTGGTTTCACCCGGTTTAGCGACGAAAATAAGGCAAATAATGTCATTGCCAGAGAGGGTGACCTACCCCCGTTCAATTCGAAGGAAGGACTCCATGAGATCTTCGACACAATCAGAGTTAAGAAATCAGAGGGGACCGATGGTATTCCGAATATCGTGCTTCGACATCTTCCTCTAGAAGCGGTGGACATCTACACCACCCTGTTTAATAATGCAATGAATAATGCACATTATCCAGCGCATTGGAAAACGGCGGTGGTTCAACCTATCCCCAAAATGGGGAAGGATATAACCAATCCGGCGGATCTCCGGTCGATAAGTCTCCTTCCGAATATCAGAAAGGTTTTTGAAAAAGTAATCAATAGAGCTCTGTCTAGGTGGGTTGAGGACAAACATATAGTTCCGGATAACCAATTCGATTTTAAGGCGGGACATGATATCTCACATGCCGCGTCTAAACTGGTGTCCGATATCCAATGGAACGAAGGCAAAAAACAATATACTGGTGCCTGCCTTGTTGACTTGGAGAATTCCTTCGACACCGTTTGGTTAGAGGGTCTTTTCTATAAGCTGACTATGCTGGGGATCAGTAAGCCATACTTGTACATTCTTTATAATATGCTAACTAATAGACAGTTCATCGTGAAGAATGGTGATGTGACTTCTGTTGGGATATTTCAAATTAAATATGGTCTTCAGCAAGGCCCGGTCAATTCGCCGATCCTGTTCAACATTTTTACAAGCGACTTAATAGGTTCACTTCCCCATACTATTGCGTACGCAGACGATTTGGTAGCGTACAGAACAGGTCCAAAAATCGAGGTTATTAATACTCTCTTGCAACGTGACTTCGATAAGATAAGACGATTTTGCGATGACTGGAAGTTGAAAATTAACTTTCAGAAGTCGGAAACCATTCTCTTTAGGACGCCGTTGTCTGGAGCCTCTAGGGATACCAGAAAAAATTGGCGTAAGTTCTCGATCATTGGACAACACGGGCGGCCTCTTGCCTGTCGAAATGTAGTCAGATACCTTGGAATCTTGCTAGATCAGTTTCTGTATTTTGGCAAAAATTTAGATGCTGCTCTGGCCAGAGCTAAAGGTGCTTTTGCCCTTACAAAGAGACTGTTTTATAGCAGCCAACTCGATGCGAAGGTAAAGGTAATCTGCTACATGGCCCTTATCACCCCCATGCTGGTATTTGGTTATCCCGTGTGTTCAGCTTAATGGAAAAGATTCGGGTGTTGGAGAGGGCTTGCCTTAGGGTTTGTCTTCGCTTGTACAGAGCACCAGAGTCGGAGTACAAGAAATTTTATCCTAATGAGATCCTCTACAACAGGGCGAACCTAATACGAGTGGACAACTTCGTAATTAAGCTGACTCGAAGGCACATTGTAAGAGCAATGACCTCGACGAATAACCTGATATCTGGGGCTTACTACCCCAATTACCTTTACCACGAGAATGTGCGCTCTGACGGCTTCGTTCCACCGGAAGCATTCCTCTACCTCGATCAAATAGGGTTGATCCAGGATAGATCAGCGGTCCCGTTAATCTTCCATGTCGCTCAGACAGCTGGGGCAGGCGACTCAACTACAACAGAGACGTCGCACACGGCAGCGTGGGTCGTCTCAGGTTCAGTAGGGCGGTGGGGAATCGCGATAAGAGGGATGTCGTTCGGCAGCACCAGCATTTCTGGTGGTTGAATGATGGAGAAGAGGTTTCGTCGTTTCCGTCAATTACGGACCAGCCTCACTAATGAGGCAGAGCTGACCAATCTATTTGCTTGTAAATAGCGATGGCCAGCTTACATAGGTTTAGGTTAGCATCTAAAAGATATATACATATACTAGTATATACTAATATGTGTATTCTATTGTGCATAATGTGTTTCTGTCTGTATGTGTGTATTATGTATGTAGGTTAGGTAGACTAGGTTTATTTTAAGTTAGATATTAAGTTTTTTATAAAAAAATAAAAAAAAGTCCATATGCTAAGTTTTTTGTTCACAAAAATTTTTTCTTAAGCTTAAGTATAGAAAGTAAGTATTGCTAAATAAAATGTAATAAAGTCGAAAGACATAGATAGAATAATTTAGAGTAGCTTAGAGTGCCTGTGTGGGGTCAGTAAGTTAGTATAAGATTGTTAAGTAATTTTAAGCTAGCATTTTTTGTTAGTATGTAAGAGTTATTGATTAGAAAATAAAATGCATTTAAAAACTAAAAAAAAAAACGACGATCGAAGACGATCACTGAGATATGACAAAATGCTCGGAAGTTTAACGATTGTATCAGATGGCTGAAATAAGTTGAGAAGTGTCAGTAGTCTTATGTGTCTATGGTCAATTGCAAGTCGAATGTAATCTGTCACTTTTAATAATGCTGTAGTACACTTTTATTTTGAGCGAAAGCCTGATTGGAAGGGAGATAAAAGTTTTTCTTGCTCGACATAATTTTTAATTTGTTTGGCGATTATCAATTCGAAGGCTTGTGAAAGAAAAGGCAGTATGGCAATTGATCTGCCTTTTTTAGGAATTTGTATTACTCTTTCGTGTTTCCAGGAAACGGGGACTACTGAAGTTGCTATGACTGTGCTTAATACATGCGTTATATAGTGGCTTAGAAAGAGGATAATCATTTAAAACAAAGTCCGAGTTGATGTCGTCATCAACCCATGCGTCTGAACTATTAACTATCGATAGCGAAAAAGCTTCTCCTGAGTTATTTAGTGTAAATAATTGAGAAGAGCCAAGGGCTATCTTTGATAATGCCTCCAGAAGATTTTTGTTAATCTCTTCAGCAGTAGCATCGTCGCTAATGCGTGGAAACACTTTGTGGGTGCCTATTTTACGTTTTTCGTACCACAGCTGCTTATAGGGTTGGAGTAAATTTGTTTGAAAATTATGTGCGTTTTGCCATATTTTCCAGGAGATTACTGCTCTATTCTTTAGCGGAACGGCAAATTCTATTTCTGTTTAGTATTTCGACCTGCTTATTCACGTCCGATGTACAGTAAATTGAGTTGGTTAGGTTTAAAAATGCGAATTTAAGGCCGCCCATTGAATCTTTAGCCGAGCGCTTGAACTGTTCAACAAATTTTTATTTATATCACCTCACACAAAGAAATTTGGGTACAGATGGCACACTTCCGCAAGTACGTTTGTGAAATGTTTGCAGTTTGCAATATCAGGTGGAATGTATACCGAGACGACTGTGCACTTGCCGCATCCACTTAACCTTCATCTCATCCTTGTGTAGAAAACTACACAAAAAAGTTTTGTTTCTTAATTTCTCAAAAACCTCTAATTGCAAACTTCCGGAATTTTCAGACTTTGTTTATATCCTTGATTACCGAATAAAAATGTTTATGGCGGTTAATAATGCACTAATTACGTTGTCTACCCTCATGTGTAGATTTCTACACATATGGACAGTAAGTGCATGTCATATAAAAAGTCATTTGCGTTAAGTGTTTTAGCAAGTGAATATCGTTGGTATATTTAGTGAAATTTATAAAAAATAATAAAAGATAACAATGTCAAAAGCTAGATATCTGACAGAGGAAGAAACGGAAGCATTTTTGAATAAAAGCGATGGCGATATCAGTGATGTTTCTGGAGACAGTGATGACGAATTTGTGCCAGAAGAGAATATTGATGATGACGATAACTTATATTCAGACGATAGCGATTCTGACGAAGAGCAAGCGAGTGGCTCAAATGAAGCCAACGAATCAATTGCTGAAGTTGAAAATGTGGATCCACTGCTTGTTTCGAAAGATGGTATTGTTTGGCAACTACAGCCATTTCGGCATCAAAGTGGTAGACTGCGGAATGAAAATATAATTTCTGTTCATCCTGGAACAACAAGACATGCCAAAGCTCGTGTTGATGGCATCAAAGATGCGTTTTTACTTTTCTTCCCACCACAAATTGAAAATACCATCTTGAAGCATTCAAATGCGTATGCACAAGCAACATATGGTAAGGATTTCAAACAAATCGATTCGAATATGTTGCAAGCATGTATTGGTGTTTTGATTTTAGCTGGTGTTTATAGGTAATTGTAGTTGCTTTCTTTCTTATTTCAACTGATTCTTGACTTTTTTACTTTTAGATCGGAAAACGAAACTACAATTGAATTGTTTGATGATATTAGCGGTCGTCCGGTATTTAGGGCAATTATGTCGAAGAAAACATTTGAGTATTTGAATCGAGTTATTCGTTTTGATGATGTCATTAGCAGAAGACAGCAACGATCTACAGATAAATTTGCACCGATTCGGGATATATTTGATAAATGGTCCAATTTAATGAGTGACTACTACAATCCACATGAATGTGTGACAGTTGACGAGCAATTACTTGGTTTTCGTGGAAGATGTAAATTTCGTCAATAGCTATATGCCATCAAAACCAGTCAAATACTGACTAAAATTATGGTTGCTTATTTGTTCTTATACCTGCTATGTTTGGAAAATCCAGCCATATTTGGGAAAGGCGATTGGAGCCAGATCGAGTGAAAAAAGACAAGGCGAACGAGTGGATCTCGTTTATGGTTTGAAAGGTCACAACATAACAATGGATAACTTCTTTTCCTCATATGAGCTTGAGCAAAAATTGTTGTTAAAGGACATTACAATGGTTGGCACGATGAGAAAAAATAAAAGAAGCATCCCACCAAAGCTTCTTGAATGCAAAACTAGACCGTTGAATGAATCTACTTTTGCATTTACCGAAAACACATCACTTGTTTCGTACATTGGACGGAAAAATAAGTGTACCGTGTTGCAAAGTACTTTGCATACCTCAATTGAAATCGAATCGACTGAAAAAAAGTTACCAGCGATTATAGCCTATTACAATAAAACAAAAGGTTTGATCATATACTACTTTTTGAAATCTCAAGACCCTCTAATGTTTTTTTTTCATTCAATATAGGCGGTGTGGATACGGTTGACAAAATGCTCACTTGTTACAGCTGTAAAAGAAAAACTAACAGCTGGCCAATGGCTGTATTGACATTTCTGCTTTGAATGCATTAATTATTTTCAAAGAAGTGAATCCGAATTGGCAAGCAACACAAAAAACAACAGTAAGAAGGAATTTTCTACGTGAAATTGGAATATGCATTGCAAAACCACTTATGGAAGCTAGAAGTGCGAAGTCAAGATCAGATCGTCTGCTTTATTGCTTGCAACTGTTTTGGAAGAAAGTTCACCATCGTCACATTTAGAAGATGTTTCTGCATCAACTTCAACAAATCCACCAAAACGGTCAAGAAGCGTTCCACCACAAATTAAAGGCAGAGCAATATGTCACGTTTGCTATGAAGAAAAATCCGCAAAAAAAAATAATGTCTATGAGACGATTTGTTGTTTTTGCACAAAAGCTGCATGTAAAAATCAACATAATCGAAATGTATGTGTAAAATGCATTCAATGCAAATTAATTTGAACCTACCTACCTTCTCTTGTTATTTTAGAAATAAATTATAAAGGTAATTTTTCGGTTTAATTTAAAAAAGAATTTAGAAAATACATCAAAATCCCATATGTGTAGAAATCTACACACGAGGGTAGAGAACGTAATTTTTTTTGAGGATGAGATGAAGGTTAAAACGTCTACAAAAATATATTCAAATCCAGAGAGATTGCTAGATTTCATAATGAAATCTGATTTTATCGATTATTAAATCGAAAAATGAAATGAAAAAATTTACCTAAAAATAAGAGAAAAAATTTAAGAAAGTTGTTTAACTTTAAGTTTAATCGAAAAATGAAGTGAAAAAATTTACCTAAAAATAAGAGAAAAAATTTAAGAAAGTTGTTTAACTTTAATTTGTTTATAATATAAACAACTTAATAATAATTCAGTACCATTTCACTTTTCGAATCCACTATGCATGAAATTAGGAGGCGGTTTAATTGGTGTTCTTCTAATGTAAATGTGGCCGCTGTTTGTGCAGGGTGATTAGATGAGAGATCGGTTTTTGAACTTGAGACTTATCTCTGGATTTGGTAGTTACGCATAGTTAAAGCCAATGTCACTAAGATTAAGTGCTGAATCGGACAATTTTCTATGTTTGGCAATAGCTTTAAAGACATTTTGCTTTTCTCTTTTCTCAGCTAATTTCACTATTATGCAGGCGTAAGCTTTAATGTTGTCACTATATGGAGAAGACCGAACACAAAAGTTCTCGCGAATTCCAAACAATATTGCATCAGAACCCAGTTTTTTCACGTCAACGTTTAGTTCAACCCGATGATAGTTTTCGATAAGCTTTGGCATTTTTTGTGCTTGCTCTAATTTGATTTCACAAATCTTTGCATTAAGATCTTCTTCAATAGCAGCAACTTTCTCGATTATAATTTGAGAGAGCTCCCGTTTAAAGTCTGTTACCCATTTCTCCAGCTTCTTTTCGATCCTTTCCCACAGCCAGTCGGTAGTAGCATTGCTGATATCTCTAGAACAGTTTCGGTAGTGTTGTTGGTATCTGCGGTTGCGGGTCTTAGGAAAGATCTCGCACGGTTACACAATTTTATTTGCAATTTATAAACTGGAAATTTGGTTGTTTACTATTGCATTGGGCTTAATGTATCAGACACACATACTGAAGGAGTTTTGAACTTTGGGTGCATTAGAGACATAAACTTTGGTATAGACAAGACGGAAATGAAAACTAATCACCGATTATACTAAGAGCAATTTAAAACGACATATTGCTGGCTGAGCGGTTATTCTGAAGCTCGTTTCGATAAGTGTGCTAAAGACCAAATGTAGCTTAGTCGCATCCTTTTTCACGTATTTACAAATGAAACGATTGGACGCTTGTGCAGCACTCCAAATTGATATCGGTTTGTAATGTCCTAGACAGTACAGGTGAATACGGAATAACCCATCTGTCATAACCCATCTGCCTATAATGTTCACTTCGTTAGTGAATTCACTCTCCGTGGGTGACCGAAAACTGTACAACGGGTATGCGACCTCGCCAGTGCTATTTTCGCTGACAAGCCTCTTTGGGAACTTTTTTGATCATCGGCCATTTTTCATACACAGTGAATTTTTATTTACTAGGCCACAAGGACCGTGGATCATGTGACTCTTGACGATTTGATGGAGAGCAGGGTCTACGTCGGGGTCCGACAAATCAGTGCTAATGACTTGATCAATGTCGTTTGGCTTAATCTCTACTTCCAAGTATAAAAGTAAAAGGATTTGTGCAAGTTTCAAATTACGCATGTGCCATTCGACTGTTTTCTTTTGTTTTTTGATTTGATTTCAAATGAAATACTCTAGCTATGAAGTCATGTCTGTCGTAAGGCTTCTGCCATGGTTAATTCAGCCCACTTGGGATTCATGGCGATATGGTGACAAACAAATCCGAGCGACTATATTCCATAGCGAATCACTTCATGCGTGCGTTAGTGCATATATCGTGGAACTCTTGTTTCTCAAGTCGAAGAAATAATTAGCATCCTACTACTTACATCCTACCATCCCATTTGTGTTAATGATCTACTCAAATCAACTCTCTCAAAAAAAAAAACAGTCGTTTCCCATCTCGCATAGAGAACGGTCAGCTTTTCCGTAGTGCACATAAAAGTGAAAGGCAATCAAGTAGTAAAATAAGCAAATAATCGGCAAGTAGGAGTGTGGGTCAGTGGAGTCGTAGTTGACTCGGTACGTGGAAGACCTGGGTTCGAGTCCAGTAGAAATTCGTGGGTGACTTTTCTTAATTTCTAACATTAAAACCAAAACAAGAAGTGGTAATAGTGCCGATTAACGATGGATACCGGTCAGCCGGAGGTCCCTCAGGTGGAACCGGTATCGAATAGTATTACGACGAGAGCTTGTGAAATGCAGCAGCAGCAAGCAGCAACAAGTAAGGCAGCAGCAGTAATGCAAAAATCAGATGATGACACGAAAGTGGAAAAGAGGCGGGGGAAAAACAAGACATCGACGAAATCCTCCACAACAAAAAAAAATCAAAGAAGACGAACACGTTAAAGCGGACGGAAAGGAGTACTCTTCGAGTCTAAAGGGGGTGAGTGCCGCTACAATAGAGTGGGGAATTCCTTTAAAGAGTTGTCAGACACTGATACCTCAGCAGAAGAAGTAGAAGAAAACGAGGCTCAGCTTGACAAGCTTATAAAAGAGCTCCTGCAGAAGAGACAGAAGTTGCGGCAGCAAAAGCAACAACAAAAACTACAACAGCAGAAGACAGAAGCTATTAAAGAAATGTCAATGCAAAAAGAAAAGCAATTAATAAGCCAAAAGCAGCAGCAGCAACAACATCAACAATAACAAGAACAAAGACTGTAACAGAAGACGAACCCGCAAAAACGACAAAAACAACAACAACAACAGCAAATACCACAGAAAATGCAACAGCAGCTGCAACAACAACGGCAACAACAACAATAGCAACAACAACAGCAGCATCAACAACAGCAGCAGCAACAACAGCGGCAGAAAAAACAGCAGCAGCAGCAACAACAACAACAACAACATCAAAAACAAAACCAGCGGCTTGAAAACAAGGAGAGGGAAAGAGTGCCCCAATTAATGTAAGTTATTTAGAAATTAATGATAGTATTAGGTTATGTAAGTTAGTAACTAAGAATTTTTATGTTAAGAGATTAAGTGCAAATAAGCACATTATTATGTGTTGTAATATGGAGGATTACCGGAAAGTACGTACCCCCCTAGGAAAAACAGATACTGAATACTATGCTTATACTCCTAAGGGTGAAAAACTTCAGACGGTGCTATTAAAAGGCAACGATCCTGCAACAAAGACGGAGGAGCTCGAAGAAGAGCTTAAAAGGTTAGAGAGCGACGACCTTAAGTTCGTGGGGGTCAAGCCTTTTACCACGGCCGCGGCAAGGGATGGTAACCGTAAATTACATTCTTTTTAGTGCAGTTAACACCCAACAGCAAAATCGATAGTCTGCGAAAGATCAAATTCCTGTATTATCATGCAGTGAGTTGGGAAAAATTAAAGAGGGCAGATCGTGTACTGCAATGTATGTGCTGTCAGAGGTTCGGGCACGCCGCAGCTAATTGCAATATGCAATTTAGATGCGTTAAGTGTGATAAGGACCACAAATATGGAGAATGTCCTCTGGGAAACGATAGAGTAGTGGATAGGGGTCAACTCTTTGGCGTACTCTGCAGGAACGCGGGGTATCCTGCCAATTTCAGGGGTTGTGCTAGGCTACAGGAGCTGAAAAAGAATGTCCAGGCTCGAAAACAGTTGATCGCAGAAGAGAAGCGTCAAAAGATTCGTGCTTCCTCTAATTTTGTGGCACCCAATGTATCCTTTGCCCAAATGGTGTCTGGATCCGGTAAGGCCACAATTACAGCAAAAAATACGCCAAAGGTAGCCGAAAAAGCGCCGGAAGCGGATCTGGATTTGAAAGCGATTCTTCTGTCCCTACACGGAAAAATCGATCATTTTCAGAAACAATTAAATGAACAAGCGGCTCGAATTGACGTCATCTATTCGACCCTGTTTGACAAGTCTGGCACGCCGATATAATGTCTGCTACGTTGAATGAGGTTAATCTGAAGATTCTTGCGTTAAATGTTAACTCACTAATCAGGATCGAGAGAAGGGCCAACCTACAAAATCTGTTGTTAAGTGAATGCCCAGATGTGCTTTTGATAAGCGAAACTAAGCTTAACCAGAATCACAGAATTGGCTACAGTGGCTACAATATATAAGAAGGGACTGTTGAAATCTTATTACGCAAAGGTGTGCGCCATAGGGTCATATATAGCGGGGATTTAATGAGGTTTCGGGTGTTGGAAGCCTGCATCGTATGCATTCCTCTTCATAGTCGAAGGCGAGTGCATGTGGTGTCGCTTTATGCACCCGAAGCACCTAATCCCATTCAATTTATAACTGAGCTCGAACTACTTTTTCGTTACCTTTAGCTCCAATCGGAGGAAAATTATTAATTTTTGGCCGGAGATCTTAATGCTAGACATGCGGTATGGGGAAATAATTCGCCAAACACCAGGGGCAACCAGTTATACTACTGGTGGGGTCAACATATGATTGAGTACAGACCTGAACTGTACGCGACGAATATCCCATCCTTCCCATCAGGCGGCTCTTTCCTGGACTTGGCATTAATAGACAATAGACTAGAACTGACTAACTTGGATCGAAATGCAAGGAACTGTTTGCGTGCGTTTTAGTACGATAGTGATCACTACGGACTTGCCGCCACAATACGTATCCCAAACGAGCAAACACAGCTGGAGCAGTACGATCAAGTATACCCATACGACTACCGTAAGGTACGGTGGTCGTGCCTCTCCAGAATCCTAAAGCGTAATTTACGTTTGAATGGAATTGATCCCCCCACTAACAGAAACTTGACAAACGAAGAAATCGACCAACGCATTATACGCACACAAAAGTAGACTGCTCTCGAGGCTTAAGCAGTTGTACAGACAGTTTACTGACAGAAACGACCCGGAAATAAGAACACTAAAGTCACTGATCAAAAACCTAAAACAATTAATTTAAGAAAATTACAGTAAGTCTGTAAGTCTGTACTGGGGCAATAAGATTCGGGCTATAAAATCTAGTAGTCCGAATATGTTCCCACAGATAAATAAATTGTTCAGGAGGAAAGATCACTATGACATTCAGTATGTCCGAATTCCACAAACGACGGAAATCAGACAGATACTACTGACCCTAGGCATAAGTCCAGAGAGTGCCGACTCAGGCGACGGTCTTTTCGTGGTCGAAGACCCACAGGAGAAAGTAGATTTGTTGGGAGCCTTTTTCGAGGCCGTGTATACGGTGAACAATCCGGTTCACCGTAATCACGACATTGACAACAGGGCGTAGGTAAATCACTATTATCTACGCAACGAACTTCAAAATTGGCGATCCGAGAATAACGGTTTCACCGTATTCAGTGAAGAAAACGAGGCAAACGTTATTATCGCCAATGAACGAGCTTCCTCGCATTTGTTTGTGCGAAAAGATGAACTCCTATGCATCTTCGAGTCTCTGAAAAAACAAAAAGTCGTCGGGAGTAGACGGTATTCCAAACGTCGTATTAAGACACCTGCCCTTGGAAGCAGTTGATATATTTACTACGCTGTTTAACAATGCGCTGAATAATGCATATTATCTGACGCATTGGAAAACAGCGGTGGTACATCCAATCCCGAAAAGGGATAAAGTTAGAACTAACCCTGCAAATCTCCGGTTAAATAGTTTGCTTCCGAATATTGGCAAGGTATTCGAAAAGGTGGTTAATAGAGTGCTGTTAAGGTGGGTTGAGGAAAATAATATAATTCCGGAAAATCAGTTTGCTTTTAGGGCGAGGCATGACACTATTCATGCTGCGTCAAAGCTGGTCTCCGGCATACAATGGAATAAATGCAAGAACCAGTGTACGGGTGCCTACCTCGTTGACTTTGAGAAGGCCTTCGACACCGTATGGTGAGAGGGGCTTTTCTATAAGTTGACGAAAATGGGTATGCCGAAACCTCTGCTATATATGATTTACGACATGCTTATAGGAAAGAAGTTCGTTGTTAAATGCAAAAACGTTATTTCGAGCAAGATCTTTGACATTAAAAACGGCTTACAACAGGGGGCTGTGATTTCTCCGATACTGTTTAACATTTACGCAAGTGATCTAGTAGATTCCCTCAATCATGCCATAGCGTACGCAGACGATTTAGTGGCGTACAGATCAGGTCCAAAAGTCGAAGTCATCAATACTCTTCTGCAGCGTGATTTCGATCATATTAAGGTGTATTGCGATAATTGGAAATTGAAAATCAATTTTCAAAAGTCGGAAACAATCTTGTTCAGGACTCCATTGAGATGGGCTTCTAGGGATACCAGACATAACTGGCGAAATTTGGCCATCATTG
This sequence comes from Volucella bombylans, assembly GCA_949129095.1. NCBI lineage: Eukaryota > Metazoa > Arthropoda > Insecta > Diptera > Syrphidae > Volucella > Volucella bombylans. Next base: position 63,895,984 of record OX422142.1, read on the forward strand.
GACAGCACGGACTGCCATTAGTGGTGAGAAGCGTAGTGAGATACCTTGGTATTTGGCTCGATAAGTATTTGTATTTTGATAAACATATAGATGCTATAGACGCTTGTCTTGCTGGGGTCAAGAAGGCCTTAGCCCTGACAAGAAGACTGTTTCACAGCAGTCAACTTATCTCCAGGGTGAAGGTCATATACTATGTGGCCCTAATCAAGCCAGTTATCGCGTATGGTTGTCCCGTGTGGTTCAATGTAGCGCCATATCAGATGGAAAGGATTCGGGTGTTTGAAAGGCAGTGTCTTAGGACCTGTCTCGGCTTGTACAGAAAACCAGAATCAGAGTAAAAAAAATATTATGCCAACAAAGTCCTTTACGATGGGGCAAATCTGAATAGGTTTGACAATTTCCTGATTAAGGTGATTCGAAGCCACTTTTCGAGGGCAATGACCAACAATAATAGCCTGATCTTTGGGGCTTATTTCCCCAATGAAATGTACCACGAGAGCTCACTTCTATCGGGCTTTATCCCGCCAGAGGCATTTCTCCATATTGATGCTAAAGGGTTAGTGCAGAACAGGGATGGTATCCCGGTAACATACCACCGCCACCGCGGTGCGAGGGACAAGCGGCTCATCTACGACGGGTATGTCGCCAATGCTTAGGAGCTCCTCCGTTTTAGTGCCGCGATTGCGGACAAGGATCGGATCGATGCCGAAAAACAATACACCGAATTCTGACGGCTTCTAGGAGGGGAGAGGGTTGGCTCGGTCTCCTAGGTCGGTTCGTTACTAAGGTAACATACTCCTCCTAGTTGTAAGTTAGGTTAAGGATATTTAGGGGGGTCTCGTGGAAAGGCCGCGTTCGTTAACATGAGGCGGCGCCTCTGAGAAGTGACCGATGATTTATGGCATTGGTTAAATCTCCGTGATGCTTGTACACGATGTTAACGAATGTCAGGCACCCGAAATCGCAATTGGGATTTAGACCACCCGGTGCGAGAGGCTACGAGTGCTTACCACCCCGATTATAAGTAGTTAAGTTAGGATAAGTAGGATAAAAAAAAGTTATTGGTCGTGGAATATATTTATTAAAGGATAGTACTTTAAATGCAAAAATGTAATTTATTTTATGAGTAGTGAGACTACACTTACTACATAATTAGTTTTTGTAAAAGAAAATAGTTTTTATTAAAAGCAATTTAGTTGAAATATTGCATAATTCTAACGATAACCAATCTATCATTTCTGGCAATAACATGAAAACTGACGTAGGGCTTACACACGCGACTTAAACTATGGTTTAATTTTTTTACTAGCAGGCCAACTAGCAGCCTACTAGCCGGCAAAATCCATCTGCTATTATAGCTACTAGTGGATTATCAGTTTGCTCTCTCATGTACTGATACATTAATAAATGTAAACCCTACTAGTTTAACTCGCGTGTGTAAACCCTAGGTAAGCTTTTGATGCGCCAAAAAACTAAGTGCCTGTTCACATTGGCGCGGGCAGGAAGATTGTCCGAAAGAATGGGAACGCTTTATCCCGCCGTTATGCATTCCTTTTTATTTTTATTGAAGTGGGAAGAAAAAAGGTTACTTCAACCGAAAATCCATTTCTAAAGTGGATTTCCGGGTGAAACGCGTACAAAGTTTTTTTCAATATTGTTCCATTTCTCACATATTTTTTCATTTTAGTTTTGATCGTTGATGAGTAAGAAAGTGTGGAGAATAAGAAAAAGGGTATGTTTCAGGCCAACTGCTCAAATTTAAAAATTAAAAATGCTCCGATTCAAGTGTTCCACTTGTCAAAAAGTCTTTCAACCCCATGAAAATGTGAACACGATGTTCATGGTGAGGACTTTCATCAACTCGCCAATGTAAACAGACACTAAGAACTAGGATTTATGTTGCATCTTGCACAAGGTGTATTCAATATTTAACCGAATTTATTAACCCTGAACTAACAATGGAATTCTCTGAACTTTTTACTGAAATTGTACTGAAATCAATATTGTTGAAGCACTTTTAATAAAATTTGTGAATAAACAAATAACGAAAATAAAAACTAAAAGTCCACAGAAAAAATTCTTGAAAAAGTTCTGAACAGTTTGATATCTGGTATAAGTGAAACAGCGCCTTTCAAGAACAGTCAATACCCTAAATATTGTGAGCACCCAAATGCTTATAGATCAAACAATCAGTTATGCTATAATCTGGGGGCGGATGAAGCAGCAGATGAAAGTATAAACTAACGAATTCAAAAATAAAGGAATTTGAAACAATTTGCAATGCACAACAGGAGTTTTAAAACTTTAAAACTTTTCCAAATTGAAAGAAAACCAGAAAAGCTCTGAGAGAACACAAGATCATATTTCTTTCATAGGGTTTTCTACAGAAAAACAAAACAACCAGAGGACAACTCTATAAATCCAGAATAGAAATTCTTGTAGGTTGTAGCTACAAGGAAACTAAATATTTTTAAGAAGCATTTGTAAAGAAATTGTAGTAGCGCAATAAGAAAACAATAATCAGCAACAACCTTAAAAGTTGTTTTGGCCCATTTAAGTAAATTGTCCCAATTCTTCTACTATAAACTGTCGAACGCTCGGTAGCAAGCACGTACGCGTAACACCTTGTTTGATATTAAGTTATGTATGAGAGAAGCCAATGCAGTTACAAGTACAAGTTTATCATTGTCACTGTAATTTTCTGGCCACAACACCTTTTCTCCACGAGCAATTTTTTATAGTATGGTATCTGTCACTTTTCATAGAAACACAGAAAAATAGTATGCAATAAATTTTAGTGTGGGCATTTAATAGCTTACTATGTATTTCATTCGTTCAAGTGTCCCAGAGCAAAGCACGATATATTCTTGCGTTAGATCGATTAAAAGAACTGAGAAAATTATAGAAAAGAAAGGAAAAAAGAAAAGATAAATTTTGGCTGAATCCGTTACATAATTTGGAGTATCATTATGAATTATTTTTTATTAATTCGATTGTTTAATCCATACGGCACTTCCCCATCATGGAAAAAACACACCAAAGGTGACAGCTGGACTGAGCAGTATATGGTACGCAATTCTAGATAGAATACTATATATATAGCATGCAATGAAAAATTGCTCGTGGAGACGGGTGTAAGGGACTTTCAGCCACCATGTTCCAGATGAGAAAGAGGACCGAGCACCAAAAGATGATAGATGCCTGCATTTATAGTCCAGTAATCTGGAATTAGCTTGCCAAAGATAGCTGTTGTATAAACAAATATAAAATGTCGGGAGCTAGATGCATTATAACCAAAATAATAAAAACGAAATATATCAAAGTGGGAGAGATCCAGAAAATGGGAAAAATAAATTTGGTGATCAACTTGTTGAAATATGCATATTCAGACTTATGTATAACTTCTTCATAGTTTAATTTCAACAATGAAAAACAAAGGAACCTGTGATTATTATGTGGGAGGAAGATTGGACTTATGTCGTAATCAAACATGAAATTAATTCAACAATGTAAACCGCCTTACAGACCAGTTGTGTTGTCTGAAAAATTGTAGTTTGTTTATTTGTAAATGTATGCATAATATATGGAATAAATTTAACAAAACAAATTGTAAGAAAAAAGAAAGGTGAAAGGTGAATATAGACCTCAGAATTTAGTTTATATTATACATATGTTATATGTATTCCTGTATACATATAAACATACTTAAAAAAAACATCTTTGTAGTGTTTTCACATCGGATATACGTGTATTTTAAACAACAAAAATACGTACGGAATGGAATATCATTAAATGAAAAAAAAGGATTTATTTATTGCCGTAATATTACACTATGTTCAATAACAATTTGAATTCATCACAGTTACGTATACATGCATGTATTACTAGGAAAATCGATTTGCCTATTATTTTGCTTTTTTGTTTTGTGTTACACATCATATTATAATTTAATTTGTTTCTGAAATGCTTACCATATAGGTTTGGTTTGGTTGTTTCTAGAAATAGTTACCCTTTAACTTTAAATTTTTAATTTTCTCTTAAAAAACTTTTCTTCAAATAACTTCTCGAGAAAATACTTCTTTGAAGTATATGTATATGCATATGAAGATATAAATGTGGTTCACTGTTTTATGTCTTTTAAGTGTTTACAGTCAAATAGCTACATCAGAATATAAAATAAAGAATAGTTCTTAAACTTTGCGTCTTATGAATGTATAGTAAAGAAAATGAATCGAAGAAATAATTAGATTAGTGTAATTGTCAGCTTAAGTGACTACATATAATGTACACAGAAACCAAATAAGTGCCAATATAGCTCGAGTGGGACATAAAAGTGTTCAGAGTATACACTACGTCATACATACATATGTACATATAAAGATAATGATTTTGGCTAAGCGATGAAAACTTTTCCGTTATAAGGTTTTTTTTCTATCAATGACACGAAGCTATGTTTATACTGCATGTTAAGCGTTTGTGTAAAATACGTAGCATGTGTTACAGTAGTTAGTTGAGAAAACAGATAATATTTAATATATAGAAGCGCTAAAAGCATAGTGATGTCATACTTTACATACTTTTTAAATCAATGTGATGTTGTTTTTGACCCGAGGTAGTACTGCAAGTTTCATCTATGTCTTCTTCAATTGTTCCAACGTTGTCTTTACACAATGAAATTACAAAAAAAAATAATTTACGAATGATTAATAAAAGAATTGAATATTAAGGAAACTGATTAAGTTAAGATCCGTTAAATGCTAAAATTATTTACGGGTTTAATGAATGTTAAAAAGGTTTAAGATATTTGATTGAAGCATTTTAAACTATAAATGTATTGTATTGTACGAGTATGTATTATACATACAACCATGAATATGAAGACTTAATTGTTATTGTATTTCAAAAGTCAGGAATTTGATACTTGTGATTATTATACTTTTTTAAAACCGATCGAGAGCCATTAAAAAAAAAAATTGCATATTTAATTTTGGTGAGGGCGAATACCCCCATTTATTCGGCTTAATACAAGCTATAGTATCTATATTTTCTATATCAACAATGCTATCGGGTTAAGCAGATATTTTGTTCGTTTTTAGTGTACATATTAATTTTACAAAACTTAAAATTCAACAAACTAATATAATTGAATTATTTTGTTTCCTTTACTGAATTTCACTTTTCAAAATTTGTTTGTGAACTTTCGAGCTGCTTATAGCAAGTACCAATAAATCTCGGTATTATAAGTATCACCCAAAAAACCACATCAGGCTCTGGTATTACTTAAATTTTAAATTTCTCTATATTCTACCACTTAGCTAAAAATTAAATTGATGTGTTATTGACAATTACCACAATATTTCAATGTAAGAGCCCAATTTAACTTCCGTTTTTTTATCATTGATAATTTTAGATAAATTGTTTTAAAATAATAATCAATCCATATTATATTGATAATAGCTCTAAGGCGCATGACTCGTTTTTACGCCATTCTCCACAACTAAGTCAGAAGTTATAGTTTTACTATAATCAGTAATAAATAACAAAAAGTAGAATGAAAATTCTTTTGTCCAACAACTGCGCTAAAAATTTTAAATTTTAATTTAAATTTAAATTTTAAAACATTAAATTTTAATTTAAAAAAATCAGCGAGAATTAGATATACTAAGAACAATATTTGCTCGTGGTGTAGAGGGAACTGTAAAAATGGAGCATTGTACTGTTTTTATTATATTTAATATAATAAAACAATTTTTAATTATTCTATTGTATCTACTACTGCATTTCAAGTATTCTACCTATTGTACTGAACGACAAAGACATTGAAATTGTTGATCCGGTAACCATAGGAAACGAATTTAATGCAGTTTTTACTTTTAATCCCGAATAGTTTGAAATCGATGCGGAAGACCTCAAGTGGTGGGCAAAAGTGACGAATATACTCGTAGCTAACCTAAATTCTGATGAATTTGTGTTTTTTACTCGTTTAATAGCTCTAAACTGTTGAAACGATTTTATTTGTAACACAAAGCTCAGGAATATTTAACCTAATTTCGTTAATACTTAGTACAAAAATTTCATTAGATACCTCTCATTCTTTGCACTCAGATAATTATGGCAGATAAGTACGTTACTTGATTTAGCTCTAATTTTCCGCCGTTATAAACCCCATACGCGAACAGTTGAGCATTTAGTGAATCGAATCTTGAATCAATTTATTATTCAATCCATAATCCATGCCGTGCACATGAGACAGCGAAATGCTAAGAACCCAAGAGCTACGGCCTGTGGAACTGAATTATGTATCTTGTCTATGTCAAGTCACGAACTTTAGAAATCTTGCAGCCGAGCATTCGACGTGATATTGCTGGCATGCGACCGAATTGGATCCAGCGATTTCACTTCCGTTCCGAGCAAGACATTTGCATGATAACATATTTCAGTATTAATGGAGTTATACAAAGAAAATTGAGGTGCATCTACGAACAATTATAAACCCTGTACATCTGTTCAGATAAAATTTTGGGATATTTTTCTTAATAATCTAAAATGCCTTCACTCTACAACAGCCAAATCTACGTGTCAGTGTTATGCCTTCACACGCAGAATTTTTCTGTCTGAGTTCCAATTACACAAATGAAAAACTGACTTGCCATGGCAGGATTCGAACCTGGACCCCTCCGAGTGAGAAACGATTGCTAGTACCCCTACACCACGGCCAGCCCGTGGCCTTGTGGCATCGACAGCAGCAGGACTGTTCACTCCTACAGTTAATATGCAGTGCGTTTTCTGTAAATTCAACGAACACAATGCGAAAGAATGTAATCAGCCGCGAACAGTAGAAGAAAAGATCCCGGTAGATGTTTCCTATGTACATACCATATGTACTCCAAAGGTTTGTTTTGCAAAATCTGTAAGCTCTGTTGGAACGTCAATCGAAATAAAATCAGCAGGACAACAAAATTTGACTAACACCGTTGTAACGAATCCAGTAGTGAATTTGTGCATACTACAAGTGGCAAAACAAAGTCCAAACAATGTTTTTTGCCGACCGCACGTGTAATAGAATCTTCACCAGTAAAATCGAATCAAAAAAATTTATTTGTGCGTATTATGATTGACGGTGGCAGCCAGCGGACTTATGTAACAGAAACGGTTGTGAATAATCTTAATTTACCTGTAGTCGGTCACATTAATTTATCGGGCATAGCATTTGGTAATGAGGAGATTCCTAGTTGCTGTGGAGCTTGCTGCTGTGATAATCCCTAATATCTGTCCAGATGTACTACCAACGCCAGAGGCTCATAAATCACAGTTAGTTGTTGTTTGTTTGGCTGACTCAGTGGTTAACAATCGTAGCCAGGAGAAAGGCTTGAGTGTTTTCGTGGGAGCGGACTATTTTTGGAAGGTGGTCACGGGCAAGTACAAAAGGTTATTGGCCGGATGGCTGTAGTGGACACCATTTTTGGATGGACAATCCAAGGACCTAGGGAAACAGGTGATGATGAAAGTTTTTGTGATAAAGTATTTACGCTTTGCAGTTTTTCAGTAGAAAGTTTGTGGAACTTATAGACTTTGGGTATAAGAACCGCTGTTGCTGAAATGAACACATACATACACACAACAGCTTCAAAAGAAATGCATACGGAAAACAGCGATCAGTTACGAAGCCAAATTTCCTTGGAAAGCTCTGGATGTTTAATTAATAAACATCAGGCCGTTTCACGATTTCATGCCCTCAGATAGAGGCTTTCGAGAGAACCTATGAAACTGAAGATGTACGACACAGCTATTCGCGATTTTATTTAGGCAGGGTTCGCCGAACCCGTATTTACTCATGAAACAACATCCACCAAAAAGTAATACATGCCACATTATCCTGCTTATAGTCCTAAGAAGGCAACTACCAAAATCCGCATAGTTTTTGATTCATCATCAAGAAGTCAAGGTAATTTGTCATTGAATGATTGTTTGTGGACCGGTTCCAATTTGCTGCCCGACATACTTTTCGTAATATTGGGATTCCGAGTAGGTGATCGGATTGATTGAAGATATTGAGAAAGCATTCCTGCAAATCTCTTTAGCGTATGAGGATCGCGACAGCTATCGATTCATGTGGTTTCCGGAACCACTTCTTTCTGCTAAAAATCTTCCTTCGCTGTGTGAATGCAGAATGACACGCGTCACCTTCGGTGTGACATATAGCCTTTTCCTTCTTTCAGCAACATTAGAACTTCACAACCAGTTATCGGCGGATAAGTTTCCAGAAACATGCTTAAGATTAAAAAGGACCTTTTACGTTGACGGTTTGGCTATATGTGTAGTGTACTCACCAAAACAAAAGAACATACTTCTTACATTTCAACAGTCACAAAAACTAAACACTGGAGGGCACACGCCAAAGTGCTGACACCATAAGAAGACAGGCAGAAAGAATTAGAACATAAATATTACAATGTTCACTGCCCAAGTCTATACAGATGTGTGTCATAAATGACAAACAATGTCACGCTGCATAATACTTAACGTGTCATCTGAGAAGTGACTCTTTGTGCGGATACAATGTAGTGCATTAAATGTTTGAGAATAGGAACATAGCCGAAACATGATGGCATGCGACCTATTTGATATCGATATGCATTGGGAATGCTTAAAGGAAATTAGTATATAAAGACCAACCTATTTGAAAATGAAGACAGATTCAACTAGACCATAAATTGACTTGTTTCTCTTTCCTTTGACAGACCTCTATGGCATACGTACCCTGCCCTACGATTACTCTTTTCCTTTGGCAGAACATATGGCATTCGTGCCCTGCCAGGTAGTCAGCATTCATAGATTTAAACATTACATATGTGTACAAACCTCTAAAGAAGCAAAACTGTTTTATCAAGAATCCGTGGATTTGCTTAAACGTGCTAATATGAATTTGAGAAAATGGGCTACTAATGATATGAGTGTGCAAAAACATCTTGACGTAGAATCTGGCGAGTGTGTTCAAATGGTATTAGGTTTGAGGTGGAATACTTTGAGCGACGAATTAATGATTAACTATAACTTTAATGATATTCAAAATTTTAAATGTGCTATGAAAATAAATTTGTTGCATGTGATTGCAATTATTGCAATTATCATCAGGCTTAAAATTCTTTCCATTCTCTCTGGAGCAATAATATTAGTTGGGATTAGCCGTTGAATCCTGAATTAGTTAAAGAATGGAACCCGTGCTTGAAAAATGTTGATCTAATTGCGAATTTGCCCTTGTCCAGAAAGCTCGGTATTAATATGGACACTAAAGTAAAAGATATGCACACATTTGTGGATGCGAGTCTTAAGGCGTTCGGAGCGGTGGCTTTTCTTCGCGTTGAAGATCTGAAGTCTGGGGTTCAAGTTAATTTTTTTTGCGCCAAGGCACGTGTTGCGCCTTTGAAGAAAGCTAATGCTGATGAACTTAATTTACCGAAGCTGGAGCTTATTACCGCGTTGATTGCTGTTCGCTTACATGCTTCAGAAAGTCTGGTCTACCGGTTGACAAATATTATTTATAGACAGATTCGCAGATAACCCTGCACTGGTTTCAGGGAGATGCGCGAAAATGGAACCCCTACGTTTTTAATCGTGTTCGAGAGATCCAAGAGCTCACTAACGTCAATGATTAACGGCACTGTATAGGTAGTGGCTGACTACTCGTGGAATATCAGTCGACAAAGTCGCTACGTCAACACTTTGGAAGGATGGTCCACCATGGCTGAAACGACGAAAAAATAAGTGGCTTATTGGCAGTCATGATTCTGAAAAGGTCATTACGCTAACGGCTTACGAGGAAACTAAAGTAAGTAAAGTGCTTGAAGCTGTGGATCCTATATTGCCTTATGATGCCTTTAGTAATTGGCTGGAGATTCTGAGAATCGCCGCTTACGTTTTCCATGTGGTGAACTTCCTTTTAGGTAGGAAAAGGCCGGAAGGGCAATTTCTTAAGGCGAAGGATATGCAACATGGAAAGTAATATTGGTTGAAGTATTTTCAAAATATTAGTTTTTTTAATGAAATTTTATCATTGCAACACAGGAAGCCCGGCCCTCGCTCATCAAGTTTTGCTGACTCTTAACACTTTTCTCGACGAGCTGGGTTTCATACGTGTCGGTAGCCGCCTGCAACAACTCGACGAATCACTGGACGTTATTAATCCCATTATTTTTCCGAAGTCTAGTTTCTTGAGCAAATTGATTATTAGCTACTTTCATGAAAAAACCTTACACCTGAACAGTTTTGGTTACCGAGCGGAAGACAAGTTATAAAGAGAATAGCAGCTAGCTGCCGAGTTTGCAAGAAGTTAAGAGAGAAACCAGCATCACAACCGTTTGCGCCGCTGCCAAGAGAACGCATTCGTGCATCCAAACCCTTTGAAACGATTGGGGTGGACTTCGCTGGCCCACTTTACACCTCGGGAAGAGATAAATGCAAAGTCTACAAAATGATTTTCACCTGTGCAGTTCTCGCGCGATACATTTAGAGTTAGTCCCTAACCTAACCACAGAAAGCTGCTTATTAACAATACGGTGGTTCAGCATCAACCATGCACCCTGGTGGGGCGAATTTTGGGAACGGATGGTCAAAAGCATTAAAAACGTTCTCGAGGATACAATATTAAAGGTCAAAATCGACAACGAAGAGCTTCATTAACTGAAGCCGAGAACGTTTTCAATATGAGACACTTGACTTACATAAGTGTGGGCAATCAGCAACACTGTCACGGAGGAATATGAGAGACAGGATATAAAAAGGACGCACTCGAAGGATGAGGGCAGTTGTTTTTCCGGCTTCTCATTGTGGCAGTTCTTGCAACCAAATAAATTCTTACACTCATATTTTATCAGTTATTTTAAGTAAATGTGAATATATAATTTTAACCCATAGAAAATAAAAGTGTTTTGTGTTACCTAAGTAAACAATATTACAAATTTGAGGACTCAACCAGAATATTGAAATAGTGTTTTTTTTATTTTTATAATACGAAATGATGTGCTTGGAAGACATAAATGAGATAAAAAGGTTTCTAAAATACGGCAAAAAAAAACATTGTGATGACTCTACACAAATATGCATTTGAAGACGAAGGCGACAGATTCAACAGAAGAAGACCCAGATTGTTTCAAGATTTCGACATCGATAATAACGATGAGAATTATAAACAGAAGCACAAGTACATCGATGAACATCTGTGTGCAGCTGACCTGATTATGATTTGTAACGCGCTAGGGATTAATTACGACGTAAAGGATCTGAGCCAACACATAATTGATAACTTAAGAAAGGGTTATTTACTTAGTTCATGCAATGCCGATGACGACGACGACGATGTTGATGACGATAATGATAACGACGACGACGATGCCAACAAAAATGCCGACGAGGATGGCGACAAGGATTATGATGACGATGACGACGATTGTAAGAACGACGACACCAACAACAACGATTACGGTGATGGGAAAAAGGAAAAAACCCAGAACGGAACAAACAACGGGGACCAACTCAATCAACAGAAAGGGTGTATACAGATGGTGAAAGAAATTAGACAAAACAGTAATAAAAAATCATTAAAAAGGAGCAAAAATGAATGCAAGCAGCTGTTAAAAGTGATATACCGCCGATTTCCAGACTTGCGATCAACTTGAGCGACATAGAGGACTCTATAAGACGATGGAAACGGGAAAATATCCCTGTTGTCTAAGCTGAGTATCGAAGATCCAACTAAGTGGTACAAGTTTGTCGAGCCCGTTCAGAAAATCATTAACTCAACCTTTAACCGAAGTACCAGTTTGACACCATTTGAGGTACTTGTTGGAATAAGAATGCGCACCAAAGAAGACCTTCACATAAATTATCTGATAGAGGAGGATATAATCGCGAGTTATAACGATAAAAGGGACGAGCTAAGAAAAAGTGCTAGGAAACAAATAATAAAGGCTCAAAACGAGAACAGGAAAAGTTATAATCTTTGACGAAAGCCAGCCACAAAACATAGGGAAGGTGATGTAGTAGCCATCAAAAGGACTCAGCTTGGAGGTGGATTGAAACTAAGGCCAAAGTACTTAGGGCCGTATGAAGTTACGAAAGTTAAGCCGAATAATACTTACGATGTCACAAGATGTCACAAGAGATTACAACGAAGGTCCGAAACATACAAGTACGTGTGCTGAATTTATGAAGCCATGGGCAACCAGTCTTGACGACGACAACCTTTTGGAGGCATTCGAGGCGAAAGCCTAGCAGGGTGGCCGAATTGTGGGCAATCAGCAACACTGTCACGGAGAAATATGAGAGACAGGATATAAAAAGGACGCACTCGAAGGATGAGGGCAGTTGTTTTTCCGGCTTCTCATCGTGGCAGTTCTTGCAACAAAAAAATTCTTACACTCATATTTTATCAGTTATTTTAAGTAAATGTGAATATATAATTTTAACCCATAGAAAATAAAAGTGTTTTGTGTTATCTAAGTAAACAATATTACATAAGTGATGACCCAATGGATTTGTCACAGCTTACCCTATAGAGTTTTTTGATCGGTTGTACGAAGGTCACCGAAAACGAAATTGATAGCTAACATCGTGGAATTAGTGCTTCAGAGATGCGTATAAAGTGGAGGTCAAGAATTCAAAATACTTCGTTTTTATGTAAGAGATGGAAGACTGAATATCTTCATCTGCTTCTAACGGCACATCACAACAAGCTAACTTTCTCAAAGGATATAGGACGATATGGTAAGATCAGAGGTTATGAGGTCCGTTTTGCTGATGGTAAAGGGCTATTGTCCTATTAACTTATATTCACTCACACTTAATCATATACTTCATTTACCATACATTATATTCTTAGTTATTATAAACATACATACGTACTAGCTATGTTTTTGTCTGTTAGTTGCCATGAATCATTTGACCCGACAAGTTCGGGTAATAAAAACTGTCAATTTAGAAAGAAAGGTAAAGTGTTTCCCTTTTTCGAATATAATTCTCACATCTTGTACAGAGTTCCTTGGTTCCACTTGCAATTGGTTCGAGTTGTATTTAATGAAAAGCGAACAAAAAGTCAGAACATGAATTTTTTTAAATATATATTTATTCTTCAAGAATCTGTGTTATATTGCGTGTAGTATTAATTTACTCTTTATATACGAGTAACTTAGAAAAGCTTTATATACGAGTAATTTTCATGTGATATAGGACTCGCAGCACATTTAGTTTGGTTTCCACAGATAGGTTACAAATAGCAAAATCAAATTAATATTTTACAATCTGGATTCGTTAGAGCCGACTGCACATTTAATTTATGCAAATAATTCAATTGTGCTTGTTGGGGTGTGTAGGGTTTTATCTTACTGTTTAGGGATGTGTAGGGTAAAAGGGTAGAAAAATGCGGTTTAATGAAACACGTCTTTTCTTCTTCAATAGTTACAGCAAAGAGAAAATTTTATTATTCCCGAAATCACATCCATATTTTAACATTTAACTGTCATACATTTGTACTAAAAATTTAGTATTGGTTACATTTTAATTAAGTTTCAAATACTTATGACAATTTCCACAAAAGAAATAATTAGACAAAAATTAATGTGATTGCCTCCGAACAAGCTCCCGCCCGGTAGACGATTTTCGTCCGCAAGTGTCCTCGATCTTGTACCTTACTGTATCCAAATGGAGTTGGAGTATGTTGTACTTTTTTTGGCATAAGATTTGTGCGTTGTGTGAGTGCGAGTGTGTTGACTATCTACATGGAAATGAGACAAAATCGTGTAAGTTAATAATTTGAAACATTACATGTCGGTGACAAGGATGACGACATAACAAACGGGCAACAAAGGGAGATGAAATATGTCCGCTTTCATACGTCGCAAGTGTGTAATACGCATGTTCTGGTTATTTTCTTTTGAATTTTCATTCAGTGATGCGAGCAACTCTACATGAAGACTTTCCCCTTCTTTGAGTTTGCATGTTATTTGACAGTTCTCTTTCATTTCATCTTTGGCGCTCAGTCTTTCATAATTGAAAATGAGCCCCCTTGTTAATTCTTTGGTCCATTTCAGTTCATCCGCCATACTGAAATGTTGTGCTCGTAACACAGCGAAAGAAGTAATGAAGCAAATGCGAAAAAGAAAGAAGAAGGAGAAAAAGAAATGTCAAAAACTTGCAATGCAATTGCTACCCACAGGCAGTGGGAATTTGGTTAATTGGGTATTTTTTGTTTCATTATCCCTCCCTTTTGCACTCACTAGAATCTTTCGAAACATGCGACGTATGAAAGCGGACTATGTGTCCGGGTCAATTTCCTACCGCATGTGTTGTTCGGTTTTTTTTTAGTTTATTCGTTAGTTTTCCCTTTTTTAGTTTTTTTTTTATTGTGTATAAAAGGCAAGTGTGTTATTTAAATTTTTCTTTTTGTTATCTGCCATTTTTGTCCCTTGCCGTAAAATTTTATATCGTTTGAGATTGCGTACACAGGCGCGATAACACAATCGAATATACGTATGTGCGTTCGCGTGTGAATATTGATTTACACACACGATTTGTTATTGTTTTCGCGAAAGTGGTATTCGAGTGCAGTGCAAACAAAAAAAGAAATGGGAAAATGGAAAAAAAGTAAAAGTATTTATTTTTCCAACAACTCCGTACAATTTGTGGTGTTATTTTGTACGATAACTGTTCTCCGCGTACGTATTTTTTTGTTGTGCAGTGCGACGATGTGGGACGAAATTTTCGTGAACGGTTTGTCCGCTTTCATACGTCGCATGTTTCGAAAGATTCTAGTGAGTGCAAAAGGGAGGGATAATGAAACAAAAAATACCCAATTAACCAAATTCCCACTGCCTGTGGGTAGCATCTTCATTGCAAGTTTTTGACATTTCTTTTTCTCCTTCTTCTTTCTTTTTCGCATTTGCTTCATTATTTCTTTGGCTGTTGTTACGAGCACAACATTTCAGTATGGTGGATGAACTGAAATGGACCTAAGAATTAACAAGCGGGCTCATTTTCAATTATGAAATACTGAGCGCCAAAGATGAAATGAAAGAGAACTGTCAAATAACATGCAAAATCAAAGAAGGGGAAAGTCTTCATGTAGAGTTGCTCGCATCACTGAATGACAATTCAAAAGAAAATAACCAGAACTTGCGCTAAACACACTTGCGACGTATGAAAGCGGACTTTGTGATATTCATGATGGCCGAATTAGCTGGCTTAGTGTGTGTGGTGTTTACGTTTTCAAGTAAGGCCATGAATCTGCCTTCCTATTGAATTGTTGTTGCAATTCATCTTCAGTAAATTTTTTTTTTACATATTCAGTTTTTGTTTACATATTTATTTACATATTAAATTATATATGTTAAATATTATATTGTAAATTAGATTACAATTTTATATTACTATTTATTATTATATTTTAGTGTTTTAAGCTTTAGAATATTTTTTAACAATTGATACCTGTTAAAGTGTTGTGTTGTGAGTGGACAACGTTGAGTGGTTCAGTGAGAAGCTTCAAATGCCGTCGGGGTTTTGATTCTCCAATTCCCGTCGGCATTTTGGAATGTCGGAACTGCGCAACGTTGTCCGGGATGAATGATTTTGTGTGGTTTAGAGTGGACTGTATGTATGTTCGTTGTGTTGTGTAGGGAAATCTAGGATAAGTAATTATTATTAATTTGTAATTATTTGTGTCTCTTTAATAAATGAAAATAAATGCCTTTCAATTTCATATGAATTTATTAAAAGTGTTTGTCTTATAAATTTTGTTTTGTGTCGTTTAAATGTTGTGTTGTGTTGTTCAAATGTCTCCTTCTTCGTTTGCGATATTTGATGGCAAGTAGCAGATTTCCCGAGTGACCTTTCCAGTTATCCGGTTTTGGTTCGTACCGTAAACACTAGGAAAAGTCGTTTTTTTTGCGGGATGTGTGTCGAAATCCGTTGGAGTCGCCATTGCGGTAGCGGTAGTCCCTCATCCTTGAAGATAACTGAGTTTTCGCGTATTAATCTCTGCTTCCGTCTTGTCCACTTCGGGCGCGGTCTCATCCTGGACAGATATTTTTCGCTCCACTTGCGGCAAAAGTAGTTGGTCATCGTTTGGTACATCCTTTTCTCAAGGTAACTTACCTTCTCCACGGCAGTGTCTCCTTGAGGAATTTCGAACAGTCTTGTGCCGATTACGTCTACCTTTAGTGGGCCTCTGCCTATTTTTTCAGCTTGTGCCCGGCAGTTTCTTATAAATCGTTTGTAGTACGCAAGACTTCAACGAAGCTTCGTAGTTCTGGTTGACTTATTGAGTACCACATGGTGAGGAGTAAGAAAATGTTGTGGTGTATCCAGTATGGTATTCTTTTCGTCAACCTCTGGCATCTGACGAAGCTTCTTGTATTCTGTTAAACACTGGGAATGCTCCTTGTGCCGTGTAGGGTTTTCTTGGAATCTTCCTTCCAGTTGATGAAACCTACGTAAGGCACCTAACATCGAGGCACCAAACTCAGGCTTACATCCGTTTTTATTTGGTAAAGATACCTCGTATCGACCGTCAGTCGATGTGTTCATATTATTCCTTCGAGAAGTTTTTTCTTTCGCTGTTTCCTTAGTGTTGATAGGCAACTCTTCCAGTTCCCAGTACCTTCGCAGCTTAGTGTCGTTACCGAGAACCTGTAAGAAGCTATGAACGGGTTCTTTATTTTGTGAAATAACCTTCCCAAGGAGAAGCAAACCTAACTCTGATTCCTGTGCGATTGGCGATCTTTCATCACCACCGCGTATAATGGATCCTAGAATAAATTCAGAGTAAACGTCGGCTCCCAGGAGAATATCAACAGTCGCAGGCTTATCAAATTGTGGATCAGCTAACTTGAAACCTTGGATATGTTCAAAATTTTTCAGAGCTAAAGGTTTTGACGGCAGAAGACCAGTCAGAGACTTGAACACATAGGCTGGGGTATTTGTCTCGAAAGGTGTTACCAGGGACCCAAAGGTAAGACTTACATACCGCTGACATGAACCACTACTAATTTTCCCCACTGCAGATACCTTAATGAGTGTTCGCCGTTGATGAAGCCCTAATAACTCGACAGCGGATTCAGTAATGAACGTTGCTTCCGATCCAGGATCAACTAACGCCCTCAGATTAAAATAATTACCATTTAATGACCTGACTCGAACAACTGCTGTTGCCAGAAGAACACTTGGCTGATATACTTCAGGAGAGTAAACTTTAGGTGGGTTAAATTTAGATTTTATGTGGAAAGTTTATGTACCTATAGTAGTGTTAGTACTAACCTTTGCGATATTCGACCCTCCAGAGTTGACATGCATCAGAGAGTGGTGTTTCTACTTGCAATAATAGCAGCGCACACTGCTTTGACATTGACTGTATGCCAAACTGTATGACTGTACTCCAAACAGTTCCGACAAACCCCGATTCTGTCCACTGCCTTAGATCGTTCACAGATCTCCATGGCAATAAACTTCTGACAAGTTTGAAGGGAGTGCTGACCTCTAAAACATACCTGGCATGCAAACTGCTTCTTCCCGACGTGCAACACCGTTTTCTTCTCGACAGCAACAGCATTGTGTGCAGAAGAACCGCTGACCTTGATGCCACTCGTTCCAGCTACTGCTTCCAAGGTTCGAAAACATGTTTCCAGGAACTCTGTAAATTGTGTCAGTGTTGGCAACTTCTTCGAACTACCTAACTTCTCCTCCCACAAACGCTGAGTAAAGGCAGGTAATTTTTGTACTAATATATACATTAATATGTCATCCCACGAACCAACCGGCAATTCTAAATTTTCCAGAGCATGGAAACATTCCTAAGACTTGTCCAGTAGAGGCTTGATGTTGCTTCCCATCTCCTTTGTCAACTGCTGCTGCTCAAAAAAAAGTTGGAAATGAGCGTTTACCAACACTCGCTTGTGGTCGTATCTGGCGACAAGCAGTTCCCATGCTTTGTCATAATTGCCAACATACAAACCTAAATGCTTCACGATTTCAAATAGTGAAGCTTTTGAATTTTACCCAGCTTTTTATTTGTGTGGACTAAAGACACAAATACATCGTGGAAAGCCCGCCACTTCGTGTGCGAGCTATCAAAATGTGGTATTAGGATTTGGGGTAATGAAAGCTCATTACAAGAAGCACCTGTAGATTCACTTTCCACATTCTTCTCCTTAGATGCTGACTTGGCATTGTCGATAACATCGACCAATTCACGTCGGTAAGTGAAATATGTTTCTTGAAGCAGATCAAAAATTTCATCAAAATCTTCTTCTTCCAGACCTTCTTCAATTTCTCCTCGTCGAATCTTCGCTTAAAGACCAAGCGCATTCTTGAAGTTCCCTTCTAGAACAAGAAGACGACCCGAAAGGTCGCTGGCTATACGACGTGAAGCTCCCGTCTTTTTGAAGTTGGATTGGTCACGAAGAATCTGCTCCAGAACACCTTTTGGACCCGTGGACAATTTCGACATTTTGAAATGTTTTATTTGTAAGTTAATTATAACCCAATATGTGTGTATGTATCAAGTACAAGATTTATTCCATTATTATTAGATACAGTTTATTTAAATACTTAATTAAATATTTTATTACAGCAACTTACGACCTTTGGTCAGCTTTGTCCAGCTGGTGACAGTTGAGATTAAAGTTGAAAATTAATTTTTACACGGTGCGGGAATTCCGATTTGTGCACAACAACCGAAAGAGTCTTTAAGGCTGTAAAAGGAGCATGACAAGGGGCAAAACACCGACCGCGAAGGAGTAAATGTATGTAAGTTTATTGTTTTATATATATCTTTATATATATATTGCACACTGGAACTTGCACTTTTATTTTATAATCAAATTCAAATTTATCCGGTTCGTAAAGGACCAAATGTTGGGGTGTGTAGGGTTTTATATTTCTGTTTAGTGATGTGTAGGGTAAAAGGGTAGAAAAATGTTATATATATGTTATTATATACATATATGAACATATATTATTATATTTTGCCGTTTACCTCAGCTTGAGTTGAAGTTTGTAATAACGTATTAATAAAAGAGAGTAGTGGATAATAACCAGTCGAAAACATTTAGAGAATTCCAAGAGGGATGATCATTATTCAGCTGGTTTGACAAATATATTCTTCTTACCGCTGTAATAATACGTATGTAATAATAACTGGAGTATTCCAAGTTGAAGCTAGAGTATACCAATGCAGTGTATAAAGTCCTTTGCTTTTAAATTTTGTATACGATTTTCTTTTCCCAGAGTTTTGGAGCACCTTTCCTTCTTTTCGCTGGTGATAGCGCTATTATAGGTAAAGACGTAATAGCCCATCAAGCAAATTTTAATAGAAATGGAAGAAAGGTGTTAACCACAAAAAAAACTGTAATAACGATGTCGCACATAGATCAGATGTAGCTTGAATTCACCGCTGTATTTTGTCGCAGAAAAATGCCGCTTAAACTTAAGGGTTTGTTATATATGACAGCCATTATTCCAGCTTTAGCATATCGCAATGTAGGATGAGATATAAAAAGTATAAAGAAAAATGACATTTTCGGAAATGAAAATGTTACGAATGTCGGCGGGTGTAACAGAAAGTGATTTTATAAGACACACATTTCCTCAAATTTAGGATCCAATAACATACAATATCAGTCTGAGCAAATCAGCTGGTTTTAAAATTTTCGATTAATTTCTCCTGAATATTCGGTCCAAAAACACATCAGAAAATACTTAGCCTCACTTACGGAGTGATCTAAAAGAAATGTAGAATTTAGCAAAACTCAGAAACAGGGCAATATTAACGCAGATACGCTGGATAAATATTGAGTTGTTTTCAAGAAAAAAAATTATGACAAAATCAAAATTTTTAATTAAAAACAAAAAAAAAAATACTTTTGATCTTCTATAATTTTTGACACATTAAGGCAACACTTAAAAGAACTGAAGTACTCATAATTATGAGTGCAACGATACCCCATTTGTTACCATACACGCATAAATTTGACACATGTTATTTTCAATAGGAATCAAAATAGAGTAGCGTAAAGCTTTGCTTAAAACCTCTGTATCTTTAATTTTTTCTCAAAATATGTCAAGGAATATCCCCTTGTAGCTTCCATCATATTATTCGGAACACTCTGTATAAGCATACAATTTTTGTATATAAGTATGTGTAGAAACTTCCCCCGCATAAATAAAATAATAAATTTGTTCATAGCTCTGGGATGAAAGTTAACTCATAGATTGATTACTTGAGAATCAATGAACACCAAGGCGTAAAATAATTTAAAAATTTTAATAGTTAAATATTGCAATCAAAGTTGGTATCAAAAATATTTCCCCTGTAGTGTAAAAAAATAATGAGGACAAAAGTTCAAATCATAATATATACAAATGGGATCTAAGTTTTTATTGAAACTTCAAAAACATCCTCAAAAACTTTTTTACTACCTTACCCCGTTTCACCTCTTCTTTTGCTTCTGTTCTGTGAACGATCAATCGTGGCCGTGGATGGTGAATTCTGTCGTTTTTCTTAAAGTTTTCACAAATTACAAACTCTTATTTTATATTACCGATTTATAAAACTATTATTTATTACCTACCGAATTGTCATACCAAATTGCACTTCTGAATTATTTAATTGAAATAATTATATACTTAAATATTAAACTGAATTGGCTACCTACTGAACTAATCTAAAATCTAAATAAACTAATTTCCTAGTGAATTGTTCTAAACCGATAAATTATAAATTCTCTTCAATAAAATATTCATTAATATTGTTTCGGAAATACTGTACATGGGGGCTCAACCGGGATTGAAGCAGTTATAATTCAAGAACAGTATATCCTATCAATAGTCTTTCTTACAGCGTGGATAACATCGTGGAAACAAATAGCGAAACATCGTGGACGAAAACAATAGCAAATCAAAAAAAAAAATAATTCAACCTATGAAATAAAAAGAGACAGAGGAGATTAGAAAGGAATTCTCAGTTCGATAGCGGCTATCTTTTTTTAAGGAAATTTGGTGGTATGGAAGCAGAGAGTGTAAAAAAGTGGATAATTGATTTTGAACAATATGCAGAAGTGTTTCAGTGAAATGTTCTTCAAAAATTCGTATTTTGCAAAAGGTGTTATATAGAGCTGCGAAATTGATCTGGAGTCCAAGCTTTTGAATTGATCTAGAGCAAGCTCTATTATAAGAGATTCAGATTAAACTGAGGAGCGCAGAGGTACATGCTAGACTTCGAGGGAGGCGGAAAAAGAAAGAAGAATCTTTCCGTGAATACTTATATAATATGTTGGATATTGCTTCTCAAGCTGATGTACGAGGGGCGTTCAACATATTCTCGGTATCGGGGTGAAGCTGTGGTTGTATATATAAATTGACTTATTTATCAAGTAATACTAATATTTTAGGGCATTCATGTAAAATTTCATATAAATGTGATTATTAATTCGCGTTTTATCTCTAGTTAAACAGAATCATAATGGCAACTGAGACGATGATGGTGAAAATTGAGCATCGCGCTGTAATTAAATTTCTCACTAAGCAAGGAAAAAGTCAAAAAACTATTCATGAAGAGATGGTGGCTGTTTACCAGGGTTCCGCACCTTCATTATCAACTGTGCAAAAGTGGTCAAGTGAGTTCAAGAGAGGCAGAGAGAGCATTGAAGACGACCCCCGCTCCGGCGCCCCGGCTACTGCTTGTACGGGAGAAAGCATCAAAGAAGTCGAAAAACTTGTTCTTGAGGATGCCCGAATAAAGGCGAAAAAGATGGCAGAGATCACCAAGCTTTCAATTGGTATCATTCACACCATTCTTCATGACCATCTTAACCTTTCAAAGGTCAGTGCAAGGTGGGTGCCACGAATGCTCACAGCGCCTCGGAAAAAAGTGAGAATCGCATGCTGTAGAGAGCTTTTGGAGATGTGTAGTGAGAACGCGGACGGTGTTATGGATCGAATTGTTACTGGGGACGAAACATGGGTCCGCCACTATGACCCTGAAAGCAAACAAGAGTCCATGTAGTGGCATAAAAAAGGAACAGACCCCTCGAAGAAGTTCAAAGTCACTCCGTCTGCCGGGAAGCTCATGGCCACAGTTTTTTGGGACTCAAAGGGAATCTTGCTCATTGAGTACAAAAAAAAGGTGAAACCATCAACGCCACATCCTACGCTTCCACTTTGCATAATTTGCGGGAGGAAATTAAAAAGAAAAGACGGGGTAAACTCGCAGCGGGTGTGTTGCTTCTTCATGACAACGCTCCTGTTCACACGGCGCGAGTTCCCAAGGCTGCTGCGCGAGATTGTGGTTTCGAAGAAATGCAACACCCACCCTATAGTCCAGACCTTGCCCCTAGTGATTATTTCCTGTTTCCGGATTTGAAAAAATGTCTTCGTGGAAAAAGATTTTCGGATGATGAAGAACTCAAGTCGGCAATAAATGGGTATTTTGCAGAGAAAGAGGAAATTTATTGTTTTGAGGGTTTAAAAAAGCTTATCTCAAGATGTAACAAATGCATTGATGTTAGGGGAGATTATATTGAAAAATAAAAACAATTTAAATTGAATTCGCATTTTCCTTCATATCGATACCGAGACTATATTGAACGCCCCTCGTAGATCAGCTTTCTACCATTACTTATGTTATTGACGGTGTTTAGGATTTAAACATTTCACAAGAAGAAAAGAATATTGTATAATATGCAAAATTAAAAAAAAATGAAACAAATATTTAAGATACGTTATAATTGGTTTACTTATCTGTCCAGTGTGTCCAACAGTATACAGCAAAGTGAAAATACATTTCACCCAGCAGCAGCCACCCACCCATGCTCGTCTGCCTTATCTTTGATTGTATGTATGTTTGTACGAGGTGAAGAATAAATAACCAAACTACATATGGCTTTAGTGTACACGATATGGTTCAATGTCTGCTGCTGAGTGAATTGTTCTTGTAAATCACGGCAAAAGCATCAGCCGATTGTGGGAAGACAAATCAATATGTTTGTACCTTAGTATTCATGTACCTAAATGTACGAGTACATGATAGTGCAAAATCGAAGAATTACTATCCTAATTAGATATCGGCTGGTGCTTATGCAGTGTGTCACAAGATTGGTTTAATGTTTTACAATAATGATTTATAATGTTTAACATGATTTATAATAAAATGTACTTTACCTTGTAAGCAAATATAATATGCGTGTGAGTTTAAAACAGAGGGCATTTATGATAATTCTACAAATAAAATGTGTATGAACAAATTAGGAAAAGTGAAGATACAAAACACGTGGTAGAAAAGAGAAATGACCATAGGCTAAAACCACCTATTAAGAATCAAAATACTGTTGATCAGAGACACTATTTCAATTGTGACTCGAGTGAACATAACTGTCCTCAAATGGGCAGGGGACGAAAGTGTTTTAAATGCAATAAAAAAAAATAAAGAAACCAGATTGCCTATTGAAAGTAGAAAAAGAGTGAGCATGGAAGCATAGGTAAATGGTATATCTTTCAAGTGTTTGATTGATACAGTGTTTGTGTCATGAAAAACTGTTTTATGAAACTTATTTTCCCTAGGATGAATTCAAGAAACTATCTTATTCTAGTATCTGGTTTGGGATCGAACATCGTAACTAAAGGTTTCTGTAAAACGTCAGTTAAAATGAAGTATTCGACATTGAATTGAACGATATTGAAATTTATGCAGTTGATGATGATTGTTTAAAATCTGATATGATTATTGGGATGAATTTGTTGCAGTGGGCTGATGTCAAAATAGCAACCGGTGGGATTACCATTGTTAAAAGCAAAGACAAATAAGTCGGACAAGAACTACCCGTTAAATCGGAAGGAAAAGAACTAATGCATGCCAACGAGTCCATTTGTTTTTTGACGAGTATAAATATGGGTGTAGAAACAAAAAAAAAATATAATGTGTCAGGATTAAAAAAGCTAAAATTAGTTAAACAGGTACTTTCTTTAGTTAAAAATTACTTACCACAGGTACCAGAAAAATCACGTATAACTGTGGAACCGACAAACCATTCTACAAACCACCCAGGAGATTTCTACTTCTAGAGCAAAAGATAATTGGAAACCAAATACGACAGTGGCTATATTATTGTGTAATAACAGAAACTTCTTCAGATTACGCAAGTTAAGTGGTGTTGGTGAAAAAGAAGGATGGGTCAAGCAGACTTTGCATCGATTTCCGATGTGTAAACAAAAAAAATATCCAAAGTAAGGTATCCTCTTCCAAACATTGAGGAGCAATTAGATAAGCTACAACCAGCAAGGTATTTTACGACGATGGACCTGGAAAATGGTTTTTTATCACGTCCCAGTCGAACCGGCAAGTAGAAAATACACTTCGTTTATTACTCATTTCGGACAATTTGAATGTTTTGAAGTGCCTTTTGGGCTTTGCAATTCACCGCATGTTTTTCAAAAGTATATAAATATAAATTTTATATTAGAAAATTTAATTAATAGGGAAATTGTACTTGTGTACATTTATGATGTTATTATCCCATCACAGACAAAACAAGAAAGTATAAGAAGACTAGAAGAAGTCCTCAGCGTTACTTCGAAGAACGGCCTCAAAATAAAACGGAAAAAATGTGCAGCAAGCAGATTGTCTTGTCCAAAGCGCTGACAGCTGGAACGTCATTGATAATAAGCTTTGGGATGGAGGATGAGGCAGAATTTCTAATAAGGACTTGACAATTTTTTTTTTTTTTAAATAAAACGCAAACCATTTGAGATATTTCAAAAACTTTACTATCGGCTTCAATCAAAACATTTATGAATGGAACTCGACTTCGTTCATATGGCCACCGCGGGCACGTTTGTAGCGGTCGATTCGTTGGACCCAATTTTCAACGACTCGGCCACACATTTCCGCCGAAATGTGGCATCATCCTGTTGAAACCACATGTCGTCCAAGTCCATATCTTCCAATTCAGGCCAAAAATAATCGGTGATCATGGCGCGATAACTCTGACCATTCACAGTAACGTGACGATCGTTATCGTCGACGAAAAAATATGGCCCAATAACGCCGCCGGCATATCTTTTGTGGATGAAGTGGTGATTCATGAAGCACATGTGGATTTTCACCCGACCAATAACGCATATTTTGCTTATTGACGAACCCATTGAGCCAAAAATGGGCTTCGTCACTGAAGACGATTTTACGATGAAATTCATCATCTTGGCGTATCTTCTCCAGAACCCAATCGAAGAACGTATGTCACTTCAAATGGTCCATCGGCTTCAATTCTTGAGTCAGCTTGATCTTGTATGGGTGTAAACCAAGATTCTTACGCAAAATACGCCATTATGTGGTCTGAGCGATGCCCAATTCTTGGGAACGCCGTGGAATTGACTGATTTCGATCGTTTGCTACGGACGCCTGAACGGCAGCCATATTTTCGACACTTCGACCAACCGGTTGTCCCACTGACATGGCAACATCACTCAACGAATATGTAGACTCAAATTTTTGCACTAAACTTGTTATTGCCTGTCTACTAGGGCGAGAATTACGACCGAAAATTGGACTTAACGCACTTAAAGCTGCAGTCACCGACTCCGAATTTCGGTAGAAAATTTTTATAATAATCGAAATAAATTAGTAATACAAAAATGCATAGTTATAAATCATCAAAATAGATGATTAATAAAATTTATCTATCGCTAATATTACAGAATTTATATAAATAAATAACAAATACACCACTAAGATAATTTAATTAACATAATAACTGCATGATACTTACAAAACAAACGCATAGATGCTTAGGTGGCGGATTTATTATTTTAAGTCTTTGGCATTGGAGATTACTATTTTCTTTCCTGACAAATTTTCTAACTCATACTTACTGTTACCAATTGTCTTTACTACGCGACATTCGATATTTTCGGACAAAGTTTTGATGTCAGGTATTTCGACGTGCCACTTAGAGTGAAATTCCGCCGAAACACTTCTTGTCCGGCTAAGCATCTGTACCGAGTCGACCACCGACGAGTGCACAAGTGAACTAGTGCACTCGCTAATTATTGAGGGGTGTGCAAAAAAAAAAGAAACAAAAATAAACGCGCACCTGACAGTTTGATGATTAGTAAAAGAGCGCGTTCACAATTTAAATTCAAATTTGTCAAGTCCCTATTGGAAAACCCTTTATTTTTGACGAACGACCAACAATTTTTTTATTTTATTTTATTTTAAAGGGATCGGTACAAATGATTTGTGAAGTCCAGGATCTTACGCCGGGGTACTATGCCTATTTTGTTTTCCACCTTTGTGGCATTGTAGTATTTTTTGCTTCAGTTTTTGGTCGTATTGGAATCTTACGAGCTTAAGAAAGACATTTCTCTAACCCTGCCATCCTCTTCACGCCTTTTCTTTTGGTTTGATACTCTTCATACGATGAGGGATAAAGGATCTCATTACACAGAGAATGGTGTCTGTGATCATATCAGCAGCAACATCCACGTCTTTATCGAGGACTGTTAAGACCGCTACAATTGGCTTTCTCGTATTGCCATACGGTTCTTTTAAGAATCTTTTCTCTAACTGTATGGTCGGTGTACGAGAAATTAGCTGCTATGACATAATGGTCAGACGAGCCTCGAGGGAAGAGCACATCAACAGTGTACTTATCAGGGTGAGAAGTTAAAAATAAGTCCAGGGTGTTGGCGGTATGCCTATCAACGTCTGGTATTCGCGTGGGCTCATTTACAAGCTGCGTTAGGTTGTTTTCCGCAGTGAAGATCTCAACACACCGTCCTTCGGGTGTTGTCTGTCCAGAATGTCGAAGCCACCCAGAATTGTGTATATTGAAATCGCCCGTAATAACGATTTCAGTATGAGGATATAGGGATACAATTCTTTGAATGGAGTCAGACAGTGCATCAAACTCGTTAAAAGTCGAATTGCTGTCCATTTTGGGGCTTCTGTAAATAAAGCAGTAGTGGATAATTTGCTTACTGAAATGAAGTTTTAGCTACATGAAATTGAATTCCGGATTGGAACAGGGACTAAATTGGTGGAGGTTGGTAATCTACATCACTACGTACGTATGGCGAGACTGCGGTGAGAGAAGAATAATGGCACTAGTTCGTAGCCAGGTATCTTCAGATTAGAGTTATCTGAGAGGTGTAGGCAGAGATCTACCTGAGTTTGACTAAGTGCCAAAACAGCTGGTCTGTATTCACAGACGTGGACATACGCAGAGAAGTGATTACTTTTTAGGACGCGTATATTGGCAATATTCACTCTAAATTCCCGAGTCATTATAAAGAAAGACCAACACAAAAAACACAAACACCGACGTTACCCAGCACAGCTGTGAAGTAAAAATTCAGAGTTGGTTTACCGAATCAAATTGTTGTGGGTGTTATGCCCTTACAACAATAGGAAACAGTACACCAACAAAATTCATACTCACAGCCCACTAGCCATCGGATGTTACATACACTCAGCCACTGCACATACAGCGCAATTTAATACAATTTAATACAGCAACGACAGTGGCCGAGTACAGTGTGACCAGTAGCAGGGTGGTTGGGATGCCCGCGCGGTGGGTGTTTGTTTTATTACACTCGCGCGTTGTTGTTTTTATTTTTTAATTTTTTTTTCCGCACATTTGTTTAACACCCTTTTATCGCATTCTGCTAATTCCATTTTTCAACCAGTTGTGGTTTAAATCGGTTGTAAACAGTTTAAATGCCGATCAATTTTTGGATTTGTACCATGCCATACCATTGTATCCATGGATTTGAACTTGCTTTTGAACCTTTGATACCAGACGCATTATTTGCGGATTTTTTAGCATCCATTTCGGAAATATTTAGAGAAACTTCAAGTGCACATTTCATGAGATTTATGTTAATTCCGTTTTTCGAAAGTCGTTCAAATAAGATACGAAGATGGGTAGTGTTGGTAGATACGAAGATGGTGGTATTGGTTGTAATTGCCGGGTGGTGCACATTTATGTATATACATGTGTTCGATTGCTACTCGTATGAATATGATGGTTCGCTCTCACTAACATTATTTCTGATAAAGTTCAATAACAGTGAATGTGGATTGAAAAGCTATGCACAATAAGTCGATAATCAGATATTTATCGGGAACAGTAACAACATTAAGACATCGCCAGTGCTCACTATCTCGGGACTAAGTGAAACGGTATCGTACCTGATGAACATGATACCATGATGACACTTAAATGAGTACGACTGTACTTATAATGCCAAAGCATGTGTTAAGTGTTTTGAAAATGGGATAGAAGAAAAAAAGAGATATATTTGGCATCAGTGGCTATTTCGCCCCATGGGTGGCATCCAACATTTAAAGGGGAGGCTAAATTATTATTGTAACTGGACATGTTGTTGCATTCGAGGCAAGCATTCATCCATGTGATGAAAAAAAGAATGTCATTGGAGCGTGATCGAGATTAGACTCTCCGATTTGAGCCACGGCCACCAACAATGAAACCAACATAAAATGCACCATTTTTCGGTCTAACATCAACTGATCTAAAAAAAATATTAAGTAAACATAAACGGTTCTTGCTAGGCTGTTTGAAAATTGAGGTTTCTGCATCCCTACCCTGTCAAAACACTATCTTGTTCCTTCACTGATGTCATTAAGTTTTATAGAAATGCTTTGCTTGATATTCCCGCCTCGTCATGCGGAGTAGACGCTGCACTCATTTTGGTAACTACTTTTAATCTCATCACTCCATCTAAATCCATCGATTTTGAGTCATAATGTAAGAACTTATCGTTTATTACATTGGGAGTACTCGTATGCTAAAGTTACCCATATTTTTATAGAATTCGTATAACTACTGGTTATCCATGGTTGTAGTCGCTCTTCTTTTAATAGGAATTTCGTGTAATGTTTTGTTAGTATTGCCAAGAGGTGGATTATGAATGATGTGCGAAACTAACCATATGCAGTGACTTCACAGTATTTTTCGTTAGTGGCTTGTCTCAGCAACCGCTGAACTTACATTCTTAACAATGTGAGAAACATAATTTCTACGTCATTAGTACTCGAACGGAATTTAGACAGTTTTGTAAAGAGAAATGTCGAAAGACGACAAAAAAACTAGCCGAAATGGGTGCGACAGATGGGTCACGCCAAGAACTTCTTGATTAAGAGAACTACTTGTAGTATTCTCCAATGGATTTTGATATTTCATATCTTATTTGAAATTAGGAAACGTATTACTAATGACAGTTTGACCAGCCGGATGTGGGACTCCGTGTATTAAAGAAATCGTGGTATTGCGTTGAAGGTTCTCAAATTGTTGCTATTCCTTGAATAATTCAGATAATTGTGGTCAGACTTTTCTAAAATTTTCGTCAAAGGTATGTTATATCAATAGACTTCTACTTGTACTGCAAAACTTTTGAAGGAGTCCTCTATTTTTAAGAAAAATTTCATTGTATTTCGTGTAGGTGTTTTTTTAATAACTTAAAAAGTCACCGGCGGATTGTGGACAAAATCTAATGGCCGTGATTGGGCATGAAGTAGCATATTTTGACAAAAAATCAAATTGATAGCACCATTCATTCGCGAGGTATCGTGGGGCAAAAAATTGGCACACACACACACACGCACAAACATACACATACATTTTGTTAAAAACTATCTAGAACACAAGAAGTTCAAAAACAGTTTTCACGAATTGCCCGGAGATATTTTTTCGACCAAACTTGACCAAAGAATGAATAAATGTAAGTACAGGTGGCGGAAAATTAATCACGCTAGTGGTATAATTTTTGCAAATGACGTCGTACGTCAATCATATTTGACACTTGTGAACTAGACAGCTACAGTATACAAACAGACAATCAATGGAGCGCTATACTCCCCAAGAGCGTGGAATAATTGTGTCGATGTTTTTCACCAATAATCTGTGTTAGCGCAGCATGACTTTCGAAGTCGATTTTCTAAACGTGTTGCGCCAACTGGGCAAACATTCCGGCACTTAGCTACTCGACTCGAACAGAGTGGAACCACAGGAGACCATGCAGTGTGTGGCTGCCACCGGACTGGTGTCGCATATCCACTTAAGCGCCACTTAAGCCACTGTTGTGGTGCGGCAATACGGTCACTGTAACTGGCGAACGCATGATAAACGACTTCTTACTGCCGAAATTGGATGATAGGGGCTTGGTGAACATGTGGTTTCGACAATACGGTGCAACCGCACACACAGCACTAGCCAAAATGGATATTGTGAAGGAACCTTTAAGGAGAATATAATACAGTTATCACCGGAAATCTTGCAGAAAGTCGTGGAAATTGCGATAAAACGGGTACAAATGTGTATCAACAATGGCGGCAGCCAATTGGCGGATAACATCTTTTCCACTTAACAGAAACAATTGTAAAGGTCCAATTAAAGATTTCACTCAAAATCATTTTTTTTATTTAGTAAAAATGTAATTCAAAAACAAAATTGGATGACTAATTTTGCGCCACCTTGTATATTAATTTCGCTCCCACTAAATCTGCGGAAAATACGAAAAAAATGAGCACACGAACAGATTTTGGTGGTTTTTCATACAATCAGAGTCGAAAAGTATTTTTTTCAGTTGTATTTCTTTAACTAAAATTTGTACGAGTATAAGCGGAAGTATTCTACTATAGATAATTTGGTAGTATTGAAAAGAACTCAAATGTATTACCATAGCACCCTTTTTAAAAAGTTGTGTTAAATTCTGCTCAGTGTTTATGAATCTTTTTATTAATTAACTTATCCATTGTTTTGTTCATAAACTTAAATTTGTTATGTAAATGCAACAAAATATTTTTAAATTTAAGAAAAATCATAAATGTATATGTTTACCTTTTGTTTTTTCACACGACATTGAATTTTGCATTTCATCATTTTCAAATGTTACTTTCGCAGGAGATGTTTGAAGGTTTTCCGCCAGCAAATTATCAAAATCTTTATCGCTGTCATCTCTGGAAATATATAATTGACTCGAGACCGTTTTTTTTGATATTTCTGCTTGTTCGGCAGTTCTCATTTCAATATCCCATCGGTCTTTTTTACTTTTTTCAAGTTCTTCTAACTGAACGCCATTTTTTTTTTCTGAATAGTTACTACTAGGACTCGAATCTGATTTTTGAATTAATAGATTTGTGGACAATTTATTCTCATTATCGATAGCCTCATTGTTGTCATCATTTTGTTCACCTATACCATTTCTATCTTTCGTTGTCTTAAATTTTAATATTAGTTCATTATCAAAATCTGTTTTTGAAACCTCAGTGGTATCCAATTTATTTAGCTTTAGTTTAATCATATGCTCAGGAACCATTGATTTGATTATATTATCAGTTGGCATTTGAAGCATAATTTCCTCTTCATGCATAGCTTTCTTATCCTCAATCAAACTTTTTCTCTTTATTTCAGTTATTTCTTGAGCGATTTGTTTTTTCTGAGTAGATGCAGGTATTTGCCTTTCAATTGACAATCGCTTGACGATTTTTTCGCGACGTTCTGCAACAGTCCGTTTTTGGTTTTCATCGTCCGATTCAGATTCTCCAATTTCTTTCTCTTCTCCTGAGTATTTTGTTTCTTCACACTCATGTAATCGTTGTATGGTTGCACCTACAATTTCGCATTTCAAAATTTGATGGCTTACAAATAAGTAAAGAAATATGATATATATGTATGTATATTAAAAACCTTGCACGTTTCCGAATATTATATTTACAAATTTATGGTTATGTTGCTAATCGCCCTTATGAATTAACAAATTTTAAGCAGTTTACTAAAAAGCCAGGTATTACTTGAAAGTTGAAATTAAAATAGCGCACCTTACT
Source organism: Volucella bombylans (assembly GCA_949129095.1). Taxonomy (NCBI): domain Eukaryota; kingdom Metazoa; phylum Arthropoda; class Insecta; order Diptera; family Syrphidae; genus Volucella; species Volucella bombylans. The sequence continues at coordinate 63,927,866 of OX422142.1, forward strand.
AATAACTAAATTAAATATATCGTTAATTTTTTTGTAATTAACTTAATGATTATGAAAAGCTACTTAAGTAAAATGTTTAATAACTTTCACAATATTTGCATATTGTTTATTTTTTTTATTATATATTTTATTATAAATGTAAGTTAAATATAAAAAGGTTCTTGGTTTGATTAAATTACGGGGGATAATATGAAGCTATTTCAAAGAATGGTTTTAAAAACTTGCGCACATTATAAACGCTGAATTCAGGTGAAGGGATATCCAAGCACGTGGAAAGTCGCGGAGGTAATAATGTTTCCAAAGCCCAGCCTAATATCGGTACTAACCATATTGTCTAAGTAATTGGAAAATATGTCAGTGAAAAGATTGTACAAATAATTAAAGAAAAAAAAAGAAAAAAATGCTAGTGTCACACCATCAGTTTAGCTTTAGAAATGAGCTTTATACGTTTGATCCAGTGCAAAGAATTACAGATAAAATCGAAAAAGCATTTAAAGAGAAAAAGGTGTGCTGCAAAATATTATATTATTATATATTACAAAATCAGTTGCCGAAGCAACAATCGAAAATACATACATATATAAGAGAGTTTCCTTACAATTAAAATTCCTCTAACAGAAAGTGAAGAAATCACTATAGCAGATGGCACTGAAGTACTTGCTGTGGTAGAAACTGTCGAAATAGTAACAAAAACTTTCAAAAAGCCGCACAAAATGTCTCAAAATGAACTCAAAAATGGCAAATTGGATTAAATATCTAAAGTCAGTCCACTTTATTTTTACGTAGTTTTATTTTTGCCACACACTTCGAAATATTTTACATAAATAACAATGTAGAGGAACATTAAAATACAGCTGCATATCTAGGCACGAAGCTAGGTGCTAAGATTCAAAGCACATATAAAGAAACAGAGAGATAAATGAGCATGCGCTAGAGTAAATGTATTTGCTTATTGGGAAATACTTATTCCTGTGCAATAAATTATTGTAATTATTGTTATACGAACAAGTCCTGAACCTATTGTAGTATTTACCTACATGCTTCAATTGTTAGCATGCACATGCACGACAAATTTACAACAAATCCAAATCTTCCAAAATAGGTACTACGGAACATAGTTAATGCACGTTGGTACATACGAAACGTTGATCTAAAAAGAGATCTAGCTATTAAAATGGTTGATTATGAAGTTAAACAAGTTGCTCTAAGACACACTAACTCCGTTTCTGGATCACATCAAGATAGAAATAATCCAACTATGAAATACTGACAATACAATCAGTAGTTTGAGATGGGTAAAACCGCTTGATCTGTAGTAGTTAGCTAAGGTAATAGCTATAAATAGTATCTCAAGCAATGGATAATTTTAGAGGGAACGTTCATAAATTCGACAAAGGGCGGCTTTTCTTTTTAATTTTCTAATATTTTAAAAATAAATTACTGATTAGTCTAGCCACTAGGTGCAATACTATCACTAATCACGGCGTCACTGTATCTCGCTCACACTTGGTACTCATTTTAACTTATTAAAACGCATTAACTATGAATCGGGTTTCTTTAACAAAATATTTTCCTTTGTCCTCAAATAAGCGTTAGTCTAGCGAGTGTCATACCATCTTGGAATCCACACTAAATACGCCATCTCTTAAAGTTACTTGCCAAAATGGCATAGTACACTTTTTTGTCAGTGCAGTCAGTTCAACTTGGGTGATCAATGATTTTTAGATACATAGCTGGACAAAAAAGGAATATTTTAGTTAAAACCGATATATTTATGTTTCAATTTTGGACCGTGATTTACAGAAGAGTTACTCAGGCTTACATGACAAAAAAAAAGTTATGTGCGGTCACAGGGTGTTAGATTTCTCAGTTTTTTTTTGAGTGTCAATAATTTTAAAAGTACATAACTTAGATTTTTTTTATAATGTTGTGACAACCGACACCACTTGACCTATCACCCGTTTCCGGCTTGACGTTAATTTTTGGAACACCCTGTATACATATGTGTATATAATATCATTATATTTTTATTGGAAAAAAATATTTTTTGTCACAGTTTAATCGGTTGTTAGAAAAAAAAAGCTATTATTAAAAGAAAACTCTGTGTTAAGAAGTAACATCTCGAATTATTGCAGTTTACTCAAGGTTATAAAAGACCTCTACTTTTAATATCCTTTTCAGCAGTGTTCACATTAAGAACTTACGTTGGAAAAATTGATATCGGTGTTATGATTGAGTTTTAAATTTGATGATCAATGCTGAATTTTTATGATTAGAAAAAGTGTATTTGTAACACAGATGAAATTTAACACATACGCATTTACTGACATACAATGCCTCAACTTTTTGATCGCATTATCAGAAGCAAATACAACTTTTTACTGTAACTTCTCCAATTCTACTGTTAATATAATTAAATTTTCACTCAAAACAAATGGAGTAATTAAGAATTAGTATAGTGAAAGCGAACGGAAATGCACCGCCATAAAAAATTAAGGCTGGAATTCGCCAGAAAGTATAAAAACTATAGTGTTAGTAACTGGACAAAGGTAATTTGGTCGGACGAAAACAAAATTAATCGTTTTGGGTGCGACGGTCGTCAGTGGACGTGGAGAAAGCCTAGTGAGCCAATAAGCGATCGCCACATCAAGCCAACATTAAAGTTTGGAGGTGGAAATCTTATGATTTGGGGGTGCATGTGCATGTATGGGCTTGGTCAATGTGTTAGGGTAATGGGTCGCATGAATGCCGCTCAGTACATCACCATTTTGGAAGGCGGGCTTTTAACAAGTCTTGGAAATTGGAACAAAAATGTGTCAGACATTATCTTCCAGCAAGATAATGATCCGAAACACACAGCCAGAATTACCAAAGCATGACTGCAAAGTAATCATTTCAAAGCATTTGATTGGCTACCACAATCGCCAGACCTCAATCCGATTGAACATCTTTGGTTCGAAGTCAAATGTGCAATTACAGATTTGCCAGGAGATTGTGCAAATTTACTAATATTATGGCACCGCATTCAAACTGATTGGCAAAATATTAATTCAAATCGATGCAAAACATAAATAGAATCCATGCCAAGAAGAATACAAGCAGTTCTCAAAGCAAAAGGAGGCCATACGAAATACTGAACAAGCTAAGTTTAGTAAAGTCAACTAATTGATCAAGTGCCCTACTTTTATTTTTGTTAAATTAAAATAAGTTAACAAATGAATTTCTATCTCTATTGTTTTTTAATGAATTATGATATTATTTTATAATGATGTCAAAAATTTCGTTAAATTATCTTTTTAAATAATTAGTGATTACAACAAAAGTCAGATTATTTGGTATGCATGTGATCAAATAGTTGAGTCACTGTACGTGACAATACTTATAGGAAAATGTTTACTAGGCTGCATGAATTTGCTTTATCACAGTCTGGGAATGCTTATAGCAAAAAGACAGAAAAGGGAGATGTGTTGTTGAATCGGATGACCATTCCAAATTCACTATCCTTTCAACTTCAATCTCAGGTTTCACAGAAGATACTACAGTAGATAGGTGCATTTCAGGAAATACTCGAGTTACAATACGACCCAAATTTGTCTAAGTATTTTTCTAAAGGAGGACCTTGGAAACCCATTTATTTAATTTTTTATTCAATAACTCTGATTGCATAACCAACGACCTAACGAGTAAGTGCTGTTAAAATTCTTTCAAAAAGTTAATGTCTCGATTTGTAACAAAAATAATCATAAACATAATAATAAAAATCTTTCCACAAAAAATATTTTAAAGATTCGAAATTAAATTACTTCATACTTAAACTAAATTTTTCAAAAATTTATACTAATAATAATAAAACTGTGTGCGTTTAAATGTGTATTCTGGACAAAAAGTCATTTTGAATGATCGTTCCATTTAATTGCATACATTTTGAATACCGGGTGATCCACCATGTCCACTCCAATACAAACATATACTACTCGTATTATGTACAATACAAGTAAAGTGATTGTGTTGTAGGTTTACGTTTCTATTGTTGATAATGGCTACAGTAAATGTGATTTTCGGTGAAAAAACATCATAATTTTTCTGAGTTCTAAATTAATTAATAAATCCGAAAAGATTTATTAAATGGTATAATATATTACAATATGATACTTCGAATATTGAAATTGCACTAGCTACCGCTAATGAATGCACTTTCCATCAATTGTCATTAATTCATCGATTGATACAGAATTTTGGTCTAGCACTGCTTAAATTTTGTTGTAAGTAAGGGCGATGTTTCCTATAACTAACCATAAAACGGCAGTCAACTTAAACCTTATGAAAGTGGAAAAATATATAATATAATTATTTATTAACTAAGTGTACCGTCTAAGATTATTTACAGGTCAGAACTGGTTACAGTTCTATTTCGACGATTGGATTAAATTTCCGTACTTCTCATATACGTACATATATTCGTAATCATGTTAGGCAAATATTTTAGAATGGAAAATAGAAAAATAGAAAAACAAAATCAAATCAGAAAACTTACTTCTTTCATATCCACTATAAGCCCCATTGTTTTCCGGTAAGGAATTATCGATTTGATTTTGAGCAACTTTACACTTTTGCAGTATGTCTTCTCTCCCAATAGCTTTCAGAGCCCGTTCCAGCATATTAATATTACACTGTCCTTTTTCTTGAAATATACGAAACATATCCTGCGCTTGCCGCGCAATACTTTTGGGAAACCGTTTTTCTATTGCATTAATTTCTGATTGTGTTATACCAATCTCTGTTGCCAAATTTTTAAAGTCTTTTCCTAAGAGATTTGAAATGTCTGCAACTCGTATGTCCCCAATGTATTGTATACTATTGTATTTATTGTTATAGTCTTGCGTCTCCTTAGCATAATTAGCAAGAGACTGATCCAGAGTAATAATTTCCGGAAGTATAATATTCAATATACATATTGGATGTTGAGGAGGTTCTCCCTTTGCAATTTTTGGCTCCTTCATAAATAATGTACGGCCAACGATATCAGCATGTTGATCCTTCACTCTGACTATAAATGGCAATCGATTTTCTCGAAAAGCTTTAAAAACCAGTTGTAATTGTTCTCCAGTCTTTTTCACGGGAACTAAATTTCCAGCCATTTCTACATACTGATGGTTACCTTCCAGTACTTCAACGTCTCTACTTTTTGCAACTTCTGTAAACTGTTCTTGATTTTCCAACGTCTTATTCTCTTTATCATCAGTTATACAAAATACACGAAGTTTGGCTTCATTGGTTTCAACTCTCTTTGCATAAACAACAAATTTTGCCATAAAAGGCACGTGTATAACTTCCCTACGAAAAAAAAGTATTTATAGACATTATAATATGAAATAATATTATATTATATATGTGAAGAATTATAGCAAAAAAGAAATTAACAAATTTAAGTTTGTTAACTTTACAAATACTCGTATCTATGGTACCGTGGCACACTTGAATTTAGACAGACATTAAATAAATACAATATTAGTCCTTTTATTCAATTGCCATATTGGAATAAAAACACAAAGTAATTAGATGGCGCATATTAATCTTCTATCGCGTACGAAACCAAATATGACCGAATGATGTGAACTTATTTTTTCCCAATAGAACTTATCCTTTCACATAGAAAATGGTACTTTTTGTTTCTGCCGTATAATTATATCTAATGATATTAATTTCTATAGGTGATTGTAACACGAGCACGAGTTATGTAAATTAAACAATTCAATTCGCCGTGTGCGAAAAAGAATTATTTTATATTTTTATTTCAAGTGAACTGATTTCAATTTCAAGGCACAGTAATTGATACACAACTTACTAACTAACTGTGTGACAATCTGTCACTCCCTTATATCTATTCATACCTTGCTAACTCAGCAAATTAGGAAATGCGCGCGGCGACTTGTTGTGTGATATTAGATATCGTTGCAACATTGTCTCTATACGTTTGTTCGTTCACCTTGAAGAGGTGTGGGAAAATGAAGTTGGTTATGAAGAGAAAAAAATACTTTTGTTCTTGTTGGAGTATGTAACCTGTATAAACAACATTGATTATCCAATAAAGAACATTGTTTATCCAATAAATTACATTGTTATCCAATACACAATATATAAATACAAGTACATAAAAAGCACACGCTATGTACACCGCATATACGTTCACAATTGGATTATATACAAAAGTATATATTCCTATATGTACGAATATTCACACTTAGGCAAAAGCACATACTATGTACACCACAAAATACCATTGTAACAAAATCCATTTGGAGTTTTTTTTCTTGTATCGATCGATGATCAGTTAGTTGATTTTTGGCGATCATGATAGAGGCGTAAACTTAGCTTAAACCTAAAAATAAAAATGCATAATGTACAAACAAAACACATTGTTTGATTGAACAGTCGATCCAGCTAGTGTCTAAATTCTGAGATCACATGCTATCCAAATTTTCGTTGATAGAAACTTAATTGTGCATCTAACCAAGATGCGTGGTTCATCACATGGTGTCAGAAACTTGGTTAAGGAAAGATGAATAAGACAAACAGAAATAAGCATAAATCAAAACGCGGAAAAAAAGTTATTACAACAATATGATAGATCAAAAAGCGAAGAATTCTATTATAAAAAATTAAAGCGCAAATATCAACCCGACAGATCTGTATTTCAACGCCGCAGGAAGCACGGGAGTAGCCTTCATCCGACCATTAGGTAACTAATCACCACTGGAGATTCGGCAACAATCTAGAAAAATAGGATTTAGCATGAGTAGTTCGAGAAAGAAACACAAATGCAGAACAGAACTCAGGACGATCAGAAGCGGTACCCATTTACAATACGTTTCAATTCAGCGATACAGCAAATCACAGGTAACACAAATCAAAGAAAAGTTTAGTAGTTATTTCATTCCCAAGGTAAATATAAGATACCAGAGATATCCATTTAATAAAATGCAACAAAGCGAAGGAGAACTAATCGATGAATTTCTTACACGAATAAAATCACAAGCAAAAAAGTGTGACTTCGAGACCTTACACTAGATTATCAAAGATAAATAAAGAAAGTCTATTACTATAAAAGACCATTAGCATTTGCAAAGCAAGCGAAATAGCATCCAAATTGTTAAAAGAAATTCCCAATGAGAATGAGGTTGATAAGATTTAACAGCCTCAATGGAAAAACAACGTTGAAACTAGATACCGAAAAAAAAGATAGGAAGATAGGAATATGAGCAACATTTTAAAACAAAAATCTTTTTCAAACTCTGTAACGAACAAACAGAAGAGTTCATGGTATAGACACCGAAGAAGAAATCGACGATGACTATGAAATAAACGAGTTGTCAGAAAGCAATATGGATGATGACAAAAACTAGTATGAAGTCATTGAGATTAAAAGTCACAAAATTAAAATGAAGCTTGAAACCGGGGCACAGTGCACAGATATTGCTGGCATAAAAATGGATGTACTAAACAGGAAAACCAAGCTCATTACATATAGTAAACACGAAACACCAAAACAGAAGTAAACATCCGAAAGGATGTTATCATATTATCGATGTGAATTGTAGTGAAGCAGAAGGACAAAATACGAATATGTATTGACTATACGGATCTCAGCAAAAATAAAATCCTACGATAACACCCGCTCAATATACTCGAAGAAATATCAACACATGTTGAGCATCCCAAATATTTCACATTGTCCGACTGCAAAATTAGCTTTTGGAAAATTAAGATGACCAAGAGACCGTTCAAATATTTACCTAACTTTTTCCACACCTTGGGGTAGATATTTTCTGGTAATACTATTCGTGCCTAAAACTAATCGGGCCTAAAATTAATCATACGTACTGGAAAAAGAAAGCAATTAAATTCTTAGATCATTACATCAGCTCAAAAGGTATCAGTTTAGGTGCAGAGAAATAACGAGCCATCGAACTATTGAAAACGCTCAAAAGCAAGAAAGAATTCCAGGACTGGAATGGTGGCATGCCATGAAAATTATGAAAAATGCGTCTGAAATAACGCAACAAGTTGTTAGAAAAAAAGGCATTAGAAAGCATAAAAAAATACTAACAACCGCCCCCGTCCTAAAGATTTATGACGTTAACAAAGGTGTTGAAATAACAACGGATGCAAGCCCTTACGCAATTAGAGCAAGACTTCTACAAATTGGACAACGAGTAGCATGCAGTAGTAGAGCGCTTAGAAAAACCGAAATGAATTATCCACAAATTGAGACAGAAGCTTTAGCTATCGGATTGGCTTGTAATAAATTTCATCCTTATATCGATGGAGAGTAATTGATAAAAAAAATGACCATAAGCCGCTGGAGACAATTTACAAAAAGTCGGTTCAAACCGCTCCAGCAAGGTTAAAAAAAAATCCTTATGGAATCACTTCATATTCACAAAAAAGTCATTTTCAAAAAAGGGTATAGCATGACCCTCGCAGAAGCCATTAATCCGATAAAGCCGATGAAGACCAAGACACAGACGAGTACGAAATACTTCAAATGCATTCAATATCTTAGAATGCACTAGCACAACTACAAATCTAAATAACAAAAGATGAATTAACTGGAATCATAATGAAATGCTGGCCAGTTGATGACCAAAGACTTTCGTATTAAATAAAGCCCATGTTTACATTTCGAAAGGATATCACAGTCAACGAAAAAATATTGTATAAGGACAATAAAGTAATTGTACCTACCTCACAGAAGCGTCGTATAGTAGAACTGGTGCATAAGGTCATTGTAATATTTGTCAATCAACTCAACACAGGCCACAAAATCAACCGTTGACACCCAAACAAATATCAAAGTTTCAGTGAGTTTTTCGAAGTTATAGGGTTGCGTCAAGGAACATCAAGAAAAGTGATAACTCACCTTCAAAAAGAGTTTGCAGTTCACGGCATACCCTATACACTAGAGAGCGACATCGGATTGCAGTACTCATCCAACGAGTTTCTAGATTTTGCAAGGAGCTGTGATTTCAACCACATAACATCAACTTCAAGGTATGCCCAATCAAACGAGTTGCGTGAAAGGTATGTACAAACCGTAAAGAACATGATAAGAAAATGGAGAATGGACGGCAGAGATTCTAGATTTTGCCGCCAAACACGCACTGTCATTCCAACCACTAATAGACTTCTTTTCCATCAGATACAACCACACGTTTCGAAAAGTTTATCAATATCAAGAAGTGTACAAAAATTCTATTATGAATTAAAAAGGACCCAAACGATCGACGGCGCCAAAGTAATCAAAAAGACACAACATCCGAGGTCAATGTTAGTCACCACCAAACACGGAGGAACCTATCGAAGAAACATGAGACAAGTACAGAGCTATAGAGCAAACATTTCAGAAGAAACAGACAAACGAATTATTCAATATGAAGTACTCATCTTATTTGATTTTAGTTAACTGGAAAAATGAATGTCTTTGGGCGCAGTTGGTATTCGAACACCAAACCTTCCGATTTGGAAGCCAGTCCACTACCACTTGAGCCACGGCTACCCACCCATGGAGCAGTCGAATGATAGTTTGAAAATTGTACAAGCTTCCCACAAAGAAAAATGTAATTTGGTGGTGGACTATCCAAAACTTAATGAAAAAACTATCGGTAATCGATATCCGGACATAACAGATATTTTGGATAAACTAGGAAGATATATTTTACCACTTTAGATGGCCACTACGAATTTACTCGCATGCCGTTTTGGCTACAAAATGCTCCGTATACGTTCTAAAGAGTTATAGATAATATTTTGAGAGATTTGCAGGGAAAAATATATCTTATGTACATGGATGACATAATTGTGTTCTCTGCGTCCCTTCAGTAGCACACTAAAAATCTAAAAAAAGTCTTCTCTACAAGTATATTGCAACAAACCAATCTACAAACTACAGTTTAACAAATCGGAAATTTTGTGCAAAGTAGTTTCCTTCCTGGGGCACATTGTAACACCAAAAGGAGCAAATCCAAATCCTGAAAAGATTGACTCAAAAAAGCAATTTGCAATCTCTCGCACTCAGAAACAAATAAAATCTGTTTCAGCAAATGTTGTTCCGCCATATAAATTATTTCTAGTGAATATTTTGTTTGGTAAATAAAAAATAACGAATGTATTGTCAGTGTGTTTGAATGTTTTAACGATCGATGAAATAGAACGATCGCTTATCGATAAAATAGAACGAATGAAACCATTTGAACGAAAGTGTCTTCCTGAGCCCGAGCATGGTGATGGTCCATAACATACAGGAATGGAGCGCTATAGACGATGACAGCCGATAAAAAAAAACACCAACTATTCATTTTCTCAATTAAATTGTTGGGGTGTGTAGGGTTTTTTCTGGGTTACTGTGTGGGGTAATAGAAAAGAAAAAAAATGCGGTTTTTAAATGAAACACGTTCTTTCGGTTTTAGGGTTACAGCCAAGAGATCTTTATTATTTTCCGGAAATTCTTCCATGTTTACGTTCACAAACTGTCATACAAAATATAAATGTACTAAATAACATATTTCCAATTCGTTACGTTACGTTTTCCTTGTTACATTAGATTAAGTTCAATTAATTTAACTTAGATTTAACATAGATTACAATATTTTAATATTCAAATGTTTTATTCACGAACATTCTCCCGCCCGGTGGACGAATTTCGTCCGCAAGTGTCCTCGCTCTTGTACCGTACTGTACCTCTTTTGACATAAAAGTTGTGTGTTGTGTGAGTGTGTTGACTAGACATGTAAAATGAGACAAAATCGTGTAATTATTAATTTGAAACATTACATGTAGGTGACAAGGACGACGATATAACAAACGAGCAACAAAGGGAGATAAAATATGTGTCATTGACAAATTGCAATAGTGCAACAGTTTGTTTTGATCGTTGACCAAAACTAGGTCAATTTGTGTCGCGTGTGTTGTTCGGTTTTTGTTTAATTTTCGTTGGTTTTTCCCCTTTTTTTTAGTTTTATGTTTGTTAAAAATGTAAGTGTGTTTAAATAATTATTGCTTTAATCCTTTTTGTCTGCTCCCCTTCGCGAAATTCGATTTCGTTTTGATTTGTGTACATCGGTGCGGGTACACAATTCCATATACGTGCGTGTGTACATATTGATATACATATGTACATCGATTGTTCGTTATTGTTTCGCGAAAGTGATATCTTGTGTGCAGTGCAAAAAAAAAATAAACAAAAAGAAAAAAAAAGAAATGGGAAAATGATAAAAAAAAATAAAAAGTTCATCAAAAAATATTTTCCCAACAAATTCGGTACAATGTGTGTTGTTATTTTGTGCGATAACTGTTTTCCTCGTACGCAATTTTTGGTTGTGCAGTGCGATGCTGTGCGACGAAATTTTCGCGAACGGTTAATGTTTTGATTATGGCCGAATTAGCCTTCTTAGTGTGTGTGGTGTTTACGTTTTCGTGTAAAGCCAAGAATCCGCCTTCCTATTGAATTGTTGTTGCAATTCATCCAGTAAGTTTTTTTTTGACATATTGGTTTGTTTGTTATTTACATATTTATTTATTATTTTCTTTATTTATGAAATTTATGTTATTTACCATAGTTTAAGTTATTTATTTTTATGTTGAAATATTTGTAAAAATGGGATAAATGTTAAAGTGTTGTGTTGTGTTGAGTGGACAACGTTGAGTGTTCAGTGAAAAATTTCAAGTGCCGTCGGGATTTTGATTCTCCAATTCCCGTCGGAATTTTGGAATTTTGGAACTCTGCAACGTTGTCTGGTATGAATGATGTGTTTTCTGTGGATAACGTTGAGTGTTCACGAAGAAGCTTCAAATTCCGTCGGGGTTTTGGTTCTCCAATTCCCGTCGGCATTTTGGAGTTTCGGAACTTCACAGCGTTATCTGATATTAATGATTTTGCGTGGTTTAGAGTGGACTGTATGTATGTGTGTTGTGTTGTGTAGGGATAGCTAGGTTAAGATAAGCTTATATCATTATATTTTATTAATTTAATAAATTGTTTTCAAAGAAAAGAAATGTCTTTAATTTTTCAAACAAGTGTTTGTTTTATAAATGTTGTTTTGTGTCGTTTAAATGTTGTGTTGTGTTGTTTCAAATCTTGTGTTGTGTCGTTCAAATGTCTCGCTTTTCGCTTGCAATATTTGATTGCAAATAGCAAATTTTTCAAAGTGACCGATTAAGTTCTCCTATTTCGTTTCGTACCGTAACCGCTCGAGCAAGTCCGTCTTTTCCGGGATGTGCGCCAATAATTCGTCGGAATCTCAACTGCAACGGCGGTAGTTTTTCGTCCTTGAAGAGAATTAAGGTGTCCGCGTTTCGATCCCGGCTTCCGTCTTGTCCACTTCGGGCGCTCTCTCATCCTATGCAGATATTTTTCGCTCCACTTCTCCACGGCAGTGTCTTCTTCACGAATTTCGAAAAGTCTTGTGCCGATTGCGTCTACTTTTAGTGGACCTCTGTTTCTTTTTCCAGCTTGTGCCCGGCAGTTTCGAACAAAACGTTTGTAGTACACACAATTGCGACGAAGCTTCGTGGTTTTGTTTGACTTCTTGAATGCCGCATGCTGATGAATGAAAAAGTTGTGTGATGTATCCAGTAAGGTATTCTTTTTGTCGACCTCTGGCATCTGACGAAGCTCCTTGCATTCCTGTAAACACTTGGAAAGCTCCTTGTGCTGTGTGGGGTTTTTCTGGAACCTTCCTTCCAGTTGATGAAACCTACGTAAGGCACCTAACTTCGAGGCACCAAACCCAGGTTTACATTCCGGTCTATTGAATACCACATGGTGAGGAGTAAGTAAATGGTGTGGTGTCAGTATGGTATTCGTCTCGTCAACCTCTTTCATCTGTTGAAGCTCCTTTTTTTCGTTCCAGCACTTAGAGTACTCCTTGTGTAGTGTAGGGTTTTCCTGGAATCTTCCTTCCAGTTGATGAAACCTACGTAAGGCACCTAACTTCGAGGCACCAAACCCAGGCTTACATCCGTCTGTAAATGGCTGCGATACCTCATATCGACCATCAGGCGATCTTGTTATTGTGTTGTTATTCTTTTCAGAAGTTTTCTCTTCCGCAGTTTTCTTAGTGTTGAACTCCTCCAGTTCCCAGGACCTTCGCAGCTGAGTGTCGTTATCGAGAACCTGTAAGAAGCTATGGACAGGTTTTTTATTTTGTGAAATAACCTTCCCAAGGATAAGCCAACCTAACTCTGATTCCTGTGCGATTGGCGATCTTTCATCATGACCCCGTATAATGGATCCTAGAATAAACTCAGAGTAAACGTCGGCTCCCAGGAGAACATCAACAGTCGCAGGCTTGTCGAATTGTGGATCAGCTAACTTCAAACCTTGAATATGTTCCCAGTTTTGCAGAACTAGAGGCTTGGACGGCAAAAGACCAGTCAGGGACTTGAACACATAAGCTGGGGTATTTGTCTCGAAACGTGTTACCAGAGACCCAAAGGTAAGACTTACATACCGTTGACATGAACCACTGCTAACTTTTCCCAATCCAGATACCTGAATGATAGTGCGTCGCTGATGAAGCCCTAATAACTGGACAGCGGATTCAGTAGTGAACGTTGCTTCCGATCCAGGATCAACTAACGCCCTCAGATTAAAATAATTTCCATTTGATGACCTAACTCGAACAACTGCTGTTGCCAGAAGAACACTTGGCTGATGTACTTCAGAAGATGCTACTTCAAGTGGGTTAAATTTTGATGTTATGTGAAATGTTTGTGTACCTGTTGTTGTATTTTTATAATCCCTTGTAGGTTTAGAGCTGAGATTATTAACATGCAGCAGAGAATGGTGTGCCTGCTTGCAGTAATAGCAGCGCACACTGCTTTGACAATGGTTCGTCTTGTGACTGTACGCCAAACAGTTCCGACAAACCCCGATTCTGTCCACTGCCTTAGATCGTTCACAGATCTCCATGGCAATGAACTTCTGACAAGTTCGAAGGGAGTGCTGACCTCTACCACATACCTGGCATGCAAACTGCTTCTTCGTGCAACACCGTTTTCTTCTCGACCGCAACAGCCTTGTGTACAGAAGAACCGCTGACCTTGATGCTACTCGTTCCAGCTACTGCTTCCAAGGTTCGAAAACGTGTCTCCAGGAACTCTGTAAATTGTCTCAGTGTTGGCAACTCCTTCGAACTACCCAACTTCTCCTCCCACAAACGCTGAGTAAAAGCAGGTAATTTTTGCACCAGAATATAAATTAAAATATCATCCCAAGAACCAACCGGCAATCCTAAGTTTCCCAGAGCGTGGAAACATTCCTGAGATGTGTCCAATAGAGATTTGATGTTGCTTGCCGTCTCCTTCGTCAACTGCTGCTGCTCAAAAAAAAGTTGGAAATGAGCGTTTACCAACACTCGCTTGTGGTCGTATCTGGCGACAAGCAGTTCCCATGCTTTGTCATAATTGCCAGCATACAAACCTAAATGCTGCAACAGACGAGCAGCTTCACCTGTAAGACATGATTTTAAATAGTGAAGCTTTTGGATTTCACCCAGCTTTTTATTTGTGTGGACTAACGACAAAAAGACATCGTGGAAAGCCCGCCACTTCGTGTACGAGCCCTCAAAATGTGGTATTTGAATTTGGGGCAATGAAAGTTCATTGCAAGAAGCACCTGTGGATTCACCTTCCACAATCTTCTCCTTGGATGCTAACTTGGCATTGTCTATAGCGTCGACCAATTCACCTCGGTAAGTGAAATATGTTTCTTGAAGCAGATCAAAAATTTCATCAAAGTCTTCTTCTTCCAGACCTTCTTCGATTTCTCCTCGTCGAATCTTCGCTTGAAGACCAAGCGCATTCTTGAAGTTCCCTTCTAGAATAAGAAGACGACCTGACAGATAGCTGGCTGTACGACGTGATGCTCCAGTCTTCTTGAAGTTGGAGTGGTCACGAAGAATCTGCTCCAGAACACCTTTCTGATCTGCACCCGTGGACAATTTCGACATTTTTAAGGTTTTTTTTTGTAAATTAATTAATTATAACCCAATGTATGTATGTATCAAGTACAATTAAATTTTATTAAATTATTAGATACAGTGATAAATGATATTTAATTAAATATTTTATTTCAGCAACTTACGACCTTTGATTAACTTTGCCCAGCTGGTGACAGTTGAGGTTAAAGTTGAAATTAATTTTTACACGGCGCGGGAAATGCGATTTCTGCAAAACCACCGAGAGAGTCTGTAAGTCTTTAAAAGGAGCAAGAGAAGGGGCAAGACACCGACCGCGAGGGAGTAAATGTATGTAAGTTATGTTTTATATATATCTATATATATTTTTTTTATTTTTTGTACACTTGCACTTTGTCTTGCACTTGCACTTTGTTCACTTTGTTCTTCTTTATAAATTTTTTAAAAAGTTTAAAAATGTTAAATGTTTTGTATAGTTTGTTACGTCTCTTTATATATATATATATATATGTATGTTTGTGCACTTTCACTTGCGGACTTTGTAGATTTTTATTTTTTGTCTGAGCAAAAGGGTTTAAATTTTTCTTTTTTATCCGACTCGTAAGGACCAAATGTTGGGGTGTGTAGGGTTTTTTCTGGGTTACTGTGTGGGGTAATAGAAAAGAAAAAAAATGCGGTTTTTAAATGAAACACGTTCTTTCGGTTTTAGGGTTACAGCCAAGAGATCTTTATTATTTTCCGGAAATTCTTCCATGTTTACGTTCACAAACTGTCATACAAAATATAAATGTACTAAATAACATATTTCCAATTCGTTACGTTACGTTTTCCTTGTTACATTAGATTAAGTTCAATTAATTTAACTTAGATTTAACATAGATTACAATATTTTAATATTCAAATGTTTTATTCACGAACATAAATATATTTCATTAACGTAACTGATATATGCATTGTTCGATCTCTTAAATGTTAAATGTAAAGCGAAAAAAGTAATGTATTTTTTATCGTAAAGTAGAAAAATGTAATAAAGAAAATTAATTTCGAAGACCAATTGAGTGTACGATATTTTTTGTCAGCCCGTCTTTAGGAAACACAAACATGCTCGATGGTTTGCCCACGCGAGAACATGCCATGTATAATTGTCCGTGTGAAAAACATGGTGTGCCCAAATCTAAGCCGCAAACGGACATCGTTTGGCCTTGCGACTTACTGATTGTCATTTGTAATGTCAATCTAATTTGCCATTCAAAATGGCGGCTTCGATAATGTTTTTCATAAATTTTTTAATGACCGATCGCATGCCATGGTGGGTTCAAATTCCGAAGTAAAATAACCGGAGATCCAACTTTCAGTCGTAGAAGGTGTGGTGGCATGCCTGGCAAATCCAGTGCGTTCAAAAACTCTACTGGATAATTTACAGCTTCGTTGGCATCGCAAACTATTTTGACCGATTTGTATGATACCAAGTCACCTGGCAACGACTGCTGTATCTTAAAGTTTAATTCGTCGACGTCGACAAACGAGCCAAAATGGCCACGCATGATTTACGAGTATGTATTGTGTGCGTACATCGAGGAATATTCGTTCAATAAGGCCATTTTGTGAATCAACAATTGTGTAGAAATCGGTGGTCAATTGTATGTACCCAATTTTCATGGACAACAACTTTTCCATCGCCGATATCTAACAACTGTTTCGAGAACGTGTCAGCTGATGGATCTTGTAGCATTTGGACTCGCATGTTTATTTTTAGCTGGACTTTTTTAACATTACACCACAGTGGTGATGATTTCAAGCAAGCGTTGATGTCATCGGCGTACGTTGAACGTGGAATGACGTGAAGTGTATGCCTGAAATCACCTGAAAGGAGTAACAGGCTGCCGCCGAATGGTTTTTCATTGATTTTTTATAGCTTTGGGTGTTCTGTTCAACCCCCCAAGAGAACGTTTTTGTGCCATAGTGCATTCATCCCAGATGCTAATTTTGCATTGTTTCAGCACTGTGGCCATCGATGATTGTTTTTTTATGTTGCACACCGTGTCTGGGTTATTTTGAATTCAGAGGCAGCTTAAATGCTGAATTAGCTGTTCTGCCTTCATCCAATAAAGTTGCTGCAATGCCAGATGATGCAACGGGCAATGCGATGCCATTATTTGATCATATTTCGGCGAGAATTAGCGAAATGTGAAATATTTTGCCAGTTCCACCTGGTGCATCCAAAAAAAGGAATCCACCTTTGGGGGTAATGCGTATAATGCGGTCGTACATGATTTTTTGTTTAAGAGTCAGTAGTGGGAAATTGCGAGCAACAATCGCTACCATTTCTGCAGTATTGTACTGCAGTTTACGATTCATTTTGGTGTCCATTAAATCAGATGCACTTCGATTTGGCGTACGCATACCGAAATGACAGTCGTAAATTGGCAATGTCGAAATGACAGACGTAAAACATAGCTTCGCTGAATGTAATCGTTAGTTCATTGCACCGTGTACGAATTCGATGCAATATATCGTTAGGCATTTAACCTGGGTGTATGTCCCACAGCGTGTCTGCTCCTTCCGGAAAACATGTAATCAACACTATAGCGAATAGTAGACGAATTTGTGTTGCTGTACAGCTCAATGCTGCTTCAGCAAGCATATCGACCCAGTGATTGTCGTCTTCGAGCAGCCGAGTGCAAGGCATGCATCTTTAAACGTTGGATACTGTTATCCATTCACTTTGCATATATCTTGAAATGACAATGGGCCGGTGAAAGAACAGTGGCAGATAGAAGCACTCTGTCTGCCTTGGATTGACTGTATAAACTCGGCACAAAGTGTTTGATTTGAATAGCCCGGGCACGCATCAATTCAGGTGCCTTGTTTTCGGGGAATACATGTTTTGTTTGATTCCATGTGAATAGAGTAGTACTTCGGAATAGGGTAGTGTTCGTGCAAAGGCACTAAAAGCATACACACGATTACACAATTCGAAAAATTCGGTGAGTGTAGCTTTCGGTAGATTCATGGCACGCTCAATTGTTGCCTCGTTGGTTAAAAATACGCGTTGGCCGTTTTAAAGATTGTCGGCTAGATGTATAACTGCTGGGTTCCGTTCATGAATTGGGAAATCAAAGATACGCCAGACAACTTCATTAGAACTGATGTACCGGCCAATTTGGTAGCGCATTATTTCGTCGTTGTCATTCAATCGAGGAGCATTCACATCGGTATTCTGAATTTGAAAAACAACTGTTAAATGTATTTTGTGGACTTCAGCGAACTGCAGAATAAAACATTAATATGAGCAATGAATGTCAATGAATATGGTAACACTGCACGATTGTTAATGTCAATGTCTGCGTTGTTGATATTTAGCGTGATTGATTGTCCGCCATTATCAGTATTTTTTCGACAATATATTGCACATCCGTTGACGTTGTGATCGTGTCGTTGGTGAAATTTTGAGAAAAACGCCTTATATATTTTCCATCGGCCATGCAAGACGATAAACTATTCAGATCACCGCATGGGCCATGAATCATGTTTGTGGTAACAATATCGAACAGTAGTTGATAAGTGGACGGATCTGGAATTTCCGCAGAAATTGCACTCTCGATTTCCTCAAGGCGTATTTTGTCGACTACCCAAATCAAAATGTGTGAATGAGCTAATCCTCGCTTTTGCCATTCAACTGAATACATTCAGCAACGTGTGGTACCGAATACGTGTAATTTTGTAATGAAGCTCATTAACCCTAGAAAGCTAAGGTTCGTCGATTCGACGAACACTTTTTTTTATTTCTTTAATTTCTCTCTTGGTTTTTCCCCGATCCCTTTCGTTCTGCGTATAGCTCTAGTCATCCATGAGTTCTTGTTGTGTGCGGACGCTTAAAGATTTGTGAGCTCAGGTAAGGGTAGTTTTGAGGAAAAAATAATGCGATCGTTCGTCGAAACGACGAACATTAGCCTTAATGTAACTTTTAGCGTTCCAGTAAATTTTTTTAATGTGAAAGTATTTGTAACAAATTTGTGAACTACAGTTTCAGAATGGCTTCTCAATTTGTAATATCGACTGAGGAAATTGAAAAAATAATAACAGCTTGTGACGATGACGAGGATTTAAATAAAAGCGAGTGTGAAAGTGATATGGATGACAATGTAGAAGAAGAAGGAGAAGAAGACTCGGACTGGGAAAATGTTAATGATGAAGAAGGCACGGAAGAAGATGCTGAAGACAGCATACCATTAAGTTTGCTTGGAGAATACAAACGATCTAAAATAATTTCGGTTGCTGCAAAAATTGTACGAGGTAAGAACAGGCAAATATGGACAACAAAAAAAAACCAAAGCTACCGTTATGCGGCAAAAATTGTTCATAAAGCGCGAGGTCCTACAAGAACAGTTAAAACATTGACTGACCCACTTTTGTGCTTTCAAAGTTTTATTACGAATAAAATTGTTGAAGAAATTGTTAAGTGGACAAATGTCGAAATCGACATCAGAAGGATCAATTATAAAACATCAAGTTCCACTATAAAATTGACGGAGGTTGATGAAATGAACGCTTTGCTGGGAATTTTTGTACTTTCTGCCGCTCTAAAAGATAATCATCTTACAGCCGATGAAATTTTTGACTGTACATATTCGGGAAGTAGATATAATTCCGCCATGAGCAAAGAGCGATTCAAATTTCTAATAAATTGCTTGCGATTTGATGATAAATCGATAAGAAGTAATATTATTTCTGATAAGTTTGCACCAATAAGGAACTTGTGGGAAATGTTTATTCAGAAATGTCGCCAAAACTATTCTCCTGGTCTTTACTTAACAATTGATGAACAACTTTTAGCATTTCGGGGTAGGGCGTCATTTCGTATGTATATCCCAAACAAACCAGCTAAATACGGTTTGAAAATAATTATGCTTTGTGATAGTGGAACTAAATATATGGTAGACGCAATGCTATATCTCGGAAAAGGCACGAATACTGGGAACTTACCGCTGGGAGAATATTGTGTAAAAGAACTTACCAAATCTGTCCACGGTACAAATCGAAATATCACAATGGACAATTGGTTCACGTCTGTTCAACTCGCTAAGTCGCTGCTCCGTTTACCGTACAAATTAACTCTCGTGGGAACATTGCGTTCTAATAAAAGAGAAATCCCAAATGAAATGAAAAAATTAAGATCTCGCAAATGTGGAACGTCAATGTTTTGCTATAACAACGAGTTAACACTTCTATCATATAAGCCGAAACCCAATAAAATGGTATACTTGCTTTCGTCCTGCAACGAGGAAGGAACAGTTAACATGCATTCGGGAAAACCTCATATGATTGAATTTTACAATCAAACAAAAGGAGGCGTTGACACATTTGACCAAATGTGTAGTAACATGTCTTGTTCACGAAAGACGAATAGGTGGCCTATGTGCATGTTCTATGGAATGTTGAATATGACATTTATAAATAGTTACGTTATCTACACTCATAATGTCGTTTCGCAAAATCTTAAGGCCTTAAAACGAAGAGACTTTATGAAGAAGCTGCATTCCAGTCTCGTTACACCGTGGATGAAGAAAAGACTAGAACTTCCCACTTTGCACTCCGATCTCAGGGCTTATATTCAACTGAATAGTGTTGACAACGAACAACATTTAATACAGCAAAGCACAGTTGAAAAAAGCCCAAAAAAAAGGAAGATTTGCAAATTGTGTCCATCAAAAATGCGGCGAATGACTAAGTCCAAATGTGCAAAGTGCAAAATAAATGTATGTGGAGAACACAAAATTGATATTTGCACCAAGTGTACAAATTAATTTTTTTTTTCTGTTATTGTTATTTTTTGTTGTTTTTTTAGGAATTAATCTTTAGGTTCCTCTTATTTTATATTAATATTTTTATTTATTTTCATAAAAACTAAAAAAAACTGAAATAGATCTCATATATATTATGTTCCTAGAGAAAATAAAGAAATAAAGAGTTAAATGTGTATAACATAAAAGAACAAAATTGAGTTTTATTTCAAAAATGAGTCGAAGAGAATAAATAATTCACAGTTAGTAGAATTTGTAAATAAATTTTTCTATAAATTGGGTTTAAACTTTGCGTCGTCGATTCGACGAATGATTAGTCTTAATGTACTAAAAAATATGATTAGTCTTCTAGGGTTAAGGACTTACATTTTTATTTGAACACATGTGCTGTATGTGTTATACACATGTAATGCCATGACAATGCATTGCGTTTTAGCCTGGCAATAGCAAAGATATAATCTAATGCCACTTTGGATTGTAAACGTAAACATGTAAGCGTGATAAATAAACACGGTCATCTGCACTCGCGCACGAAAGTCATAGCATCCTGTATGTATTCGTAGACTGCCTACGTACGATGATGGTAGAATGATGGTACCAATTGTGCCGGCGTTGCTCTTGATAGCGTCTCGCATATGAATGTATTCTTCCGCACGCAGCTTCTGTTGATTGTGTGGTAGGAATCGCAGTCGCTTGCTCTCTACCTTCACGTCAATGTCGACCAAGAATTGTTGGCACAGCTCAAGACATCGCAGAATGACGTTGTCGTGATCGCGTTGAATCATCATACTCCTACAATACGCATAAAAATCAATTGAGCTCACTTTCTTGTTTGTTTCGGTTCTTCTATACAACATATTCATAAATATTAATTCAACATGAGTAATCATGTTCATAATGAATGAAGTGCCTGTGGCGGGATCTCGTTGGTTAATGTTTATGCAATATCCGTGTTTTGCCAAGGAAATAAAACGCGATCGTTTGCAACAAATTAAAGAAAACTTTATTATTATTATAAAGATAAAGCCAGAAAAAGAAAATACCGATTACAATGTTAAGCACCGCGGAGTGCGGGTGGTTCATGTGCAGAAGGCCGAAAAAGAACTACTAAAAATGACAATTCCATAAGAAAAGAAGATGAAGAAGAATAGAATAGCAAAAGAAATGAGAAAGTTAAGGAGAGTAAATTGGCTGGAAGAGCTTGTTAGTTTTCATATGTGTAATTAAAGTGTTACCAATCGACTGCAAAATCCTCCCGCCATTGAAAGGTATCTTTCAATCAGCTACCTTGACGAACAGATACATAATTTGCAAACTGACATGGGGCTTGGTTGTCTTCCTTCACAATGACGACGTCGTTAATTTCAACGCCCTTAGATTTTTGCGCCCACTTTGAACGTTTCTGCAATTGGCTGAGATAGTCGGTTGACCACCTTCTCCAAAATTCTTGCACGAGCCGCTGAAGACATTGCCATCATTTTAATGTTGACACTCGATGGACCAGAAGATTTTGATCTGGAACACTTACCATTGGTCGCATAATTAAAAAGTGAGCAGGTGTAATGGGATCAACATCGCCTTCGTATTTAATGCAAAGAGGTCTAGAATTTGCGCAAGCTTCGACTTGGCACAAAATAGTGCTGAATTCCTCAAACGTAACCGACGTATCACCCATTGCTCTTCGGAGATGATATTTTATGGTCTTGACGCCGGCCTCCCATAGCCCAGTCAACTCCGGTACAATGGAATGCCGTTCCTGCCTTGGAAGATTCGCCATTTGTTGTGAATAAGATGCACCGCTCTATCTCGTACTTACACATTAATACACTATCCGTTTAATAGAATGATATAGGCCGAGAATAAAGTAGTTAAGAGACATCAGATAGGACATTTGACGGATGCCTGCATTCATATTTGAATGATAACAGTCCCACAATATGAGTTTAACAAGACGGTGATCCTTGTGAAGAATGACTGGGTATTTTTGGTCGAAAGAGATATTAGCATTTTCCAATCTGCCACCTACTCGCATTATGCCATCTTGGTCAATAAAGGGATTCATTCGCAAGAACTTACTCTTAGAATGTAGAGACTCATTACGCTGCAGGCGAGCTATCTTATCGGAGAACATTCGGGCTTGAGCTAGCTTGAAAAGTGCCATTTTCGCTAAACGTATATTCTTTAGTGAGAGAATGAAAATCTTGCGGTTATGATTAGATAACTTATGACGCCACCAAAAGCAACGCGCAACGACCCTCAAAAGACGGTTAAAGCTGGAAAATTTGCTGAATATATCCCACTCAGGTGCTGATGAAACTGTTAGGCATCTTTCCGATTCATCTCCTGAGTGCCTCCTTACCTTGGGCAGCTCTAAGAAAATAACAATAAGATCACGAAGAAATAGTGGACCCTTCCACCAGATGTCGAGCTGAGTTAAACGCTCTGGCGTAAAACCTCTGGTCGCGCAATCTGCAGGGTTTTCAATGGAACGAACATAATGCCACGAGGATGCAGGTATTTATGTCGTAATTAGCGGTAATCTATTGTCTGCGAACACGTTTCGCGGTCTAGGATACCCTTGAATCCAGTGAAGAACGGTCGAAGAGTCTGTATATGCGAAACACTCCATATCGGGAATACCCAGGGAATCCTTTACCTTGCTGAACAATCGGGCTAATTGTAAAGAGCCACATAATTCAAGCCGAGGAAGCTGGCTTTACTGGGGCAACACGTGTTTTAGCGCAAATTAGTGAAGTTTGAATGCTTCCATTAAGATGAACTACTCGTAAATATAACGCTGCGGCATATGCAGACTGCGAAGCATCTGCAAATCCGTGGAACTCCACCGAAAGCTCTTGTTAAATTAATTAAAATTAAAAAGCTGGTTAATATTTGCTGTAAACGCTCCCCATTCTTCGTAGAAATCAACAGGAATGTATGTATCACAACCTACCTTGTTAACCCAAAGCTTCTTCATAAATATTTTCATCTTACCGATTGCTGGAGATAACCATCCTAGGGGGTCAAAAATTCGCGCAAAATTGGCGATGAAAAGCAAAATTTGAAACAATCGACCTTGGTGTCCCAAAAAAGTCCAAGCGTCTTGACCTCAGATTCGCCGAAATATAAATTTGTGGATAATTCACGATGACTAGGCTCGATTTCTGCCAAGAAGTCTAACGAGTTTGACGCCCACTTCCGCAACTCTAACCCAGCTTTGCTTAAAATCTTAATTATGTCATTTTTAATTAAAATGGCGTCTTCAAGCGAGTGAACACCTGACATATAGTCATCGATATAAAAATTATTTGATATACTAGAGCTCGCTTGAGGATACCTTAAAAAATTGTTCATACCCACTTGTTTAAGAACTCTGGTTGCAAGGAAAGACGCAAGTGCTGTTCCATAAGTTAAAGTTAAAAGATTGTAGTCACGTACTTCTTCTTTAACGACTTCTCTCCAAACGATCCTTTGATAACGAACGTAATTCTCACTTACCCTTATCCGCCTATACATATCGGCCTTAACAGCAACATGATATTTCCGAAATTTAATTAATGAGGTGATGAGGTCATGCTGAATAGTAGGTCCAACCAAAAGGCAATCGTTGAGCGATACACCATTGCTAGACTTTGATGACACATCGAAATCTACCCTTAACTTGGTAGTCGTATTTGAAGGTTTTAGGACCGCGTGTTTTTTTTGTTTAAAGAACTTAACACTCAAGTGGGTATTAATATACTTAAAATGCCTAAGCACGTGTTAAGTTTTTAGGAAAATGGGACAGAGAGAGAAAGAAAGATTTTTGGGTTCAGTGGTTATTTCGCTCCATGTGTGGCATCCAACATTTAATGGCGCGACTAAATTATTAGTGTAATTGAACTTGTTGTTGTATTAGAGGCAACCATTCGTCTTACGTGAATTAAGTTGCCTGAAAAAATAATATCTTTCGGACGAGGCTGAGATTCGAACACCGAACCTTCCGATTTGGAAGCCAACACACTAACAAATAGAATACGTGCCCCTGAATGTCGTTTGATGGTACAGGCGTCATGTGACCTAATTGTTCGTATTCGGTCATGAACGCCGTATACTCGCGTTTGAGAGCTGGATCATAAAAGAGACGCCGTTCCATTGCATAAAGACGCTTCAGAGCTGATTTTCTGGAATCACCAAACTCGAATGCTATATCTTTAAATGGCAAGCTAACTACAAACCTACCATCGGGTAGGATGCAATGCGTTGCACTGAAATGCTCTTCGATTTGATCGTTCTCTTCGTCAATCTTTTGCATATCATACAGATCTTCGTAATCCCAGAAACGGCGCAGAAGAAAGTCCAAGTCTACCTTAGTGTGAAGTATATTTAAATTTGGAACTTCTGCTGACACGTTGCCAGCGATGATTCAACCGAAGATCGTGTTCTGGGCTATCGGCGAACCCGCAGGGTGCACAAACTTCCCTCCGGCGAGAATATCGAAAAACACGTCGGCGCCAAGCAAAATGTCGATTTTATTTGGCGTACAGCATCCAGAGTCAGCCAGAGATAAATGCTCAAAATACTTGAAGTTTGCTTTAGGAACATCAGCGCTCGGTAAGTTCCCCGTTAGCAATAAAAGAATGTAGGCCCTTGTCGCAAGAGTCACATTCGGTTTATCCCGTGCACACAAAATGAGATTGACGGCACCGTTAGTACCTTGTACGTTCCCATCTTGCCCTATACCAGATATTGGGATCCGAGCACGGCGTCTTTTTAATCGTAAACGCTATACGCATGCTTCGGAAATTAATGTTGATTGAGACCCCGAGTCGAGTAAAGCCCTGCAACCGTGCAGTACAGTGAGCTTATATATTTGAGTTTGCATAATAAATTATTTTTAAAGTTCAAATTATTCCCTTGTAAAGATGTATATATGCGGGCATTGCGGTGAACACCTCCCCGTCGAAGGCGATTTTGCAGTGTGTTCGTCGTGCAAGCGAAAGCTTCACTTCGAATGCACTACGGTTACAGAAAAGTCGTGGAGAACCATGGGCACGAGAAGAGAGGCATGGAAGTGCCAAACATGCAGGAACGGTGGAGATGTCCAAATTACAGCTGTAGCCAGCAATGCTGTAGTACCTATTCCTCAGACTATGCAAGAACAACCGTCAAATAGAATGCGTGAACTCAGTAGCCCCCGTAAACAGACTAACAGCAGCTCAACTGACAACAACTCAGCTGTTATAGCGGAAATCCGTCTTCTAAGAGGGGAAGTTAAGGAAATTGTGGCAAG
Organism: Volucella bombylans; assembly: GCA_949129095.1. Taxonomy (NCBI): domain Eukaryota; kingdom Metazoa; phylum Arthropoda; class Insecta; order Diptera; family Syrphidae; genus Volucella; species Volucella bombylans. The sequence continues at coordinate 63,953,917 of OX422142.1, forward strand.
TCGCGATTTTCTAGCCGCTAAGTATGATGATCTCAACACTAACATGAGAAAACACAATGACCTTATGGACAACATAATAAAAGAACTAAATGAAATAAAAGAAACCAACAAATTAAAAGACGTCATAATAGAAAAGTTGCAAACCCAGATCAACACACTTAAACAACAAATGATCAAAAACAATATCGACATAAAAAACATTCCCCCTACCCCTCAAGAAAACCTATTAGAGGTAGTGAAGGGAATAGGAAAAACGGTCGACTGTGAAATCAAAGACACCGACATTACAGACATATGTATATCGCACAAAAACAAAAATCCCCGAACGATCGACTATAGTTGCTATATTTGCATCCAGTATGAAAAAAATTCAATTCAGAAAACAAACACGCTCCACTCGCTCTATTAAACTAAAAGCGGTGGTACAAAACACCAACAACATCACAAGCGTGAACGCAGCTTTGACCGATGCCACTGTTTACGTTAACAATCAGTTGACAAAACACAACAAATACGTAATGTGGATGGAAAAGGAAAGAGCGAGACAGGAGAACTGGAGATTTGTGTGGGAAAGTGCGGGAAGAATCCTGGCTAGACGAAACGAGAATACGCAGCCGATTCTGATAAGTACTGTTGCCGATGTGGGCAAAATTACTCGCACTTAATACGCACTCGTGCGTAAACGAAACACAATAAATTTAATACCAAATGGACACAAATGAAGTAATGATAGATTTGAATTGTAGGGTAGTAAGTGGATTTAGCGGCATCAATATAAATGAATTCAAAAAAAATAATTGTTGCTATCTAAGTTTTAATGTAAGATCTTTGAGAAAGAATTGGAATGATTTCTGTCTTAACATAAGTCACTTCATCAATATGTTAAAAATAATAGTTTTAGCTGAAACTAATATAGATGAAGAAGAAAAAGGACTTTACAGTTTAGATGGTTTCGAACTGGAGTTTCTGAATCGAGATAAACGTAGAGGAAGTGGAATTCTTATGTTAATAAATAATGAAGTAGAATATGAACGATTAACATTTGAAAGTGTGTCATACGAAAGTATCCAAATCAAAATTAAAGAGAATAATAAGTATACGTATGTAATAGGAATATATAGACCACCAGGTAACAGCCGAAAAGCATTTATCGAAGAATACAGACACAACGTTGGACAACTGAGAAAAAAGGACGAGATAATGGTAATGGGTGACATGAACATCAATGTGAATTATTTGGATGCGTATGGTGTGAAAGAATATCTTGATATGCTGGCGGCACTGGGATTGATTAATGTGATTACGGAGTATACCAGAGTAGACCCAAATACTGGGGCAAAATCAACGATTGACCACATTCTAACTAACGCTACACATAACCAAATCGATTCAGCTGTAATTGAAAGTTGTATCACTGATCATTACCCAATCATGTACTTCCCACAAAGAAAACAATTTGCTGTTAAAGAAAACTCTGTCAGCCTGTCCTATATATCTAACGATAAGGTTAATGAGCTAATTGCTAATACAAACTGGGATGAAATCTTGAATGAAAGTGATGTCATCGTACTTTATCAGAAGATTCATGATAAAATGAAGTATATCTATGATGCAGCGACAACTATGAATAAAATAAAAAAGAGAAGAAAGTTTAGCCCATGGATATCTTCTGAATTAAGAGGAAAATGTAAAAAAAGGGACGAACTTTACAGAAAGTGGAAAAACAATAGACTAAACAAAGCATATGAACAAGAATATAAGACTTTCAGAAACAGACTGAACAAGGAAATAACAGCCCAAAAATCTATTTTTTTATAAATCCAAGTTTAACCAAATAAGATCTGTCCCCAGAAAAATATAGGGCTTAGTAAATGAGATTTTGGGAAGGAAAAAGCCTAGTTTGGATGAAACAATAATAAAGAATTTCACGGGTAAAATGTGTCTGAACAATTTAACTAATACGTGTGCAAACAACTTTAGTACACAAATAAAAGATATTGTGCATCATTGTGACTCGGTTACATCCACACACTCAAAATCAATATTAGCCAGCACAATCCATATTCAAGAAACAGATTTCTTGGAAACTCGAAGAATAATTAATTTATTGAGTAAAAACAAGTCGCCAGGTATTGGTGGAATACGAGCTATTGATATAAAAAGGCACACGGACATATTTACCCCATTATTGTGTAAATTAATTAATTTAAGTATTGCACAAGCAAAAATCCCTACAGGTTTAAAAACCGCTGTAATCAGACCGATATACATACAAAGGAGGTACAAAAAGCGAGCTTAAAAATTATCGGCCAATATCAATATTGCCAGTAATAGAAAAGTGCATGGAAGAGGTGATAACAAACAGGCTGCAAGACTTTATAGCAAAGAATTCGCTGATACACGCAAGTCAGTACGGCTTCCAGAAAAATAAAAGCACTGGTAAGCTGTTGGGACAATTTACAAATTGCGTTAACGAAAGTCTAAATAAAAGCCATCATGTTTTAGTGCTATTCGTGGACTTCAGTAAAGCTTTCGATACACTGAACCATGACAAACTAGTAGAAGTACTGGAAAATAATGGTATACGAGGACTGATGGCAGATTGGCTACGTGAATATCTGACGAACAGACAATTTTGCGTCAAAATAAACAATGCATACAGCCAAAATGAAAACGTTCAATATGGAGTTCCTCAAGGATCAAAATTGGGTTCAATCTTGTTCATATTGTACACCAATGAGATGTTACGAGTTTTCAGACGATACGGCGATAGTGGTGCGTCACAGATCCTTACATACAGCAACAGAAATTATGCAGGAGGAGTTCGACAACGCGGTAAAGTGGTGTCCCGATCACGGCTTAACGATCAATGCTTCTAAAACAAAAATGATGCATATATGAAACCCGCAATTCAGGGCTACACAATTGCAAATCCACTTCAAAAATGAATTATGCAATAGTTCAGTTAACTGGCATATCGACACAGTGGAGAGAAATATCTGGGAGTTACGATCGACAGCAACTTTTTGTGAGATAAGCACATAGATGAGTTGCGAGTGAGCCTCAGAAGAGCTTTATATGCATTAACACATCTAAAATATCATGCCACAACGGCCGTATTAAGACAAGCTTACTTTGCCCTTGTGGAATCTAAACTCAGGTATGGCATACTTGCATGGGGCAATGCAACAGCAACACATACTCGTATACAGAAAATTCAAAAACTCCAAAACTCGTCACTGAAGAAAATAAACGTACATAACTAGCTCAATATTCCGGAACAAAGGAATTTTTAAGTTCTTCGAGTAGAAGATATTTTCAAGATGACAATTTTACTGGAGTACTACGATGACAACCGATTCATAACACCAATTCAACATGGAATCATCACAAGAATAAGAGCTCAAAGTATGCTTCACGAACCCCGATTCTACAATAACTACGGGAGAAGACAGCTGAAATGCAGTGTACCGGAAGTTCTAAACACAATTCCGCATGAACTAAAAAATATACAAAATATTAAAACTAGAAAGAAAATTATAAAACAATTTTTTCTTGAATTTCGAACTTAAATAGCTAAATTTCAAACCTAATTTATCTTATCAATTATTATTAGTTTTTTCTTTAGATTGTATTATGTATTAATCTAAGCTTGCTTACGAAAAACTAATCATAAAACTATGAAAAGCAATCTTTTCGGGTAATTGACGCGCCCCGGACGAGAGAAATTTATGGATTATAGTTCACTTATTCTACCCTTTACGAAGGTTATGAATTCGGTAATCGTTGGGTTCGATTTGTCTTTAATTTCGCGGTATCACAGAATTCTATTTTCGGCATCGAGTTTTTTGCAAAGAATGTAAATGAGTAAAATACTCCACTGATATACAGGCAATTCTAAAGCGCTTAATGCATTTAAATTTTCATTTATGCTATTGAAAAATACCTTAATATCGGCCAAGATGTTTCCCTTAAGGGCTGGTTGATCGAAGATGTTATCTAAATGACCCACCGCGATGACGTCTGGCTTGTCAAAATGCGATTTAATGAGTCCCCATGCATCCTTAAAGTTATTCTTACTTCATGGGAGATGTTTAATAAGTGACGATGCAACTCCCCTTAAACGCGTTTGAAGGTACTCTATTTTCTCTACGCCTGTTAAAGACTCCTTCGACTCCACCATTGTAACAAATAAATCGCGAAACCGTACCCACCCGTCAAACTTTCTTGAAAACTTTCCTGAAATCTGATTTCAGGCAATCGCGCTTCACACTTCGTTATGCTAATCATTCTAGATGACGATTCCGCCATCTTTTTTACTATGTCGCTTAAAGCACATTGATTGTCCGCCAAAAATTGCGAAGCCATAAGGCTTGGAATTAAGGGTCGATGAAGCATATCGCTCGGATTTCTAATCGGTTTTTTATGAAGTGCATGAATGCGGATTAAATCTGCCTATTCAAATGAACGAGCATCCCCATCTTTTAAGAGAAAGATTTAACTTGGTTTTGGAGAATTTTGGCAGACATACATATGACCAATATGTCGAAGAAGCTGAATCGTCACTGTTTAGGAACTATTACAGCAAACTAAACCATTTTTTAAATGAAAAAACATACTTCTTAGATAGTCACGCAGTTGACAAAATAAGTACTATTTTCAAATTGATAGGGGAACTCGTTCAACTAAACTTTATACCCCATAGACCAGATTTACCAATACTTTGTGACCTCTGCAGCATGAAGAAGAGGGAAGACATCTTACACTTTCTTGGTGTTTGTCCGATTTTAAAAGATTTTCGACTATCAATGTTCGGAAAACATGATTTAGACGAAGATGAAGTAGTGAGCATTTTAAATGGAGAAAAAGGATGGAAAGTCTTATACGATTACTCAGTAGCAGCACTTTGTTATAGAAAGCATATCATAGATGTGGTTTTTTAATGTAAAATTTAAGTATGTATATTGTCAACCTGGTAGACGGCCACAGGCCAAACCATTAAAGACTTAGGTTAATCGTTACATTGTAAAACATTTATTGAAAATAAAAGTCAACTAACTAACTAACTAACTAACTAACGTATAAAGAAAAAGCAAGGAAAAGAAAATACCGATTACCATTTTAAGCACCGCCTGCGGGTGGTTCATGTGCAGAATGCCGAAAAAGAACTACTAAAAATGACAATTCCATAAGAAAAGAAGATGATCAAGAATAGAACAATAAAAGAAATGAGAAAGTTAAAGAGAGTAAATTGGCTGGAAGAGCTTGTTAGTTTTCTTAAGTACTTCATGTGCAATTAAAGTGTTACCAATCGACTGCAACAATCCGTCTTATCCTTTCCAGAAAATTAACGTATATTGGGGAACGTCGTATGAACGGTGTGTGTAGCCATGAACTCCAGATTATTGTTTCTTCTTCAAATCACAATTTCTCGCGTCGCTCTATGGTCGCCAACCATGATTCCAGCAACGTTTTCAACAACAGGCGCATTGAATCTACGCATGTGCTCTCCAGCTGGTATTTTATCATGATGCGCCTGTCTTCAGGCGAATTGAGGTTATTATAGCCGTAACGTGCATCCACGCGATTGGCGAATGCGCTTTCGGGGTCCACACGATTGATATTCCCACCGCCCGTGAAGTAGATTTGTAAAGAGGTACACTTGGCCTTGATTTTGAATATTGAATTCAATCGTTGAGCATTTGCCGCAGTGTTTTAAGCGACCATATTTCTGTTGCTCCGAACGATGTCTTTTGAAAACATGAATTGAATCTGCCAAGGGACTTCAGGAAAAGGTTTGAACCTGGATCCGTGGAGATGAGCACGCCGATCAATGGTTCTGGTAGTACCTTAATTTCTGGTAGTTGCAATTTACCTGATGCGAAACAATGCCGGCTGACTCGTATTGGAATTTGAGCGCATGAAAATGGTGACATTCTTTGTCCATATCACAAATCAGCACTTTCGGATAATTGGAATATTCAATATCCGGTTCGTACTCCAATGCGAGACGAAGGAACGAAGCGGATCTAAATGCTCGATTTACACGTTGGTATTGTCGGTAATTTACTCTGTGCGTGTCAATTACGAATCGGCGCGCTTATCTCCGTTCTAATTGTCATTGTTGATTTCATTCAGCTCGTGCCTCTTGTGATTGAGATTCACGTAATTGCGACATGCTTACACGAACATTTTCATTATCTTGTTGAATTTGTTCGTCTGTTCTTTCTGATCTACTGTTTCGCATGTTTGGTGCTTTATTCGTTCGACGGCTCAAATGGGCCTCCTTGCGTCTTGCTGGCATTGTTTACTGTAACACACAAATAGACCAAATTGTTGTACTTAGACACGGTCTTTATAATCTGATGGTTTATTGAAAAGAAAAGAGTCTGAAAAGATTACATATATGTATGTTTCTTGTAGATTATAATAAATCGGACACAGTTCAGTTTTTATGCATTTTTATTTTTAAACTTAAGTTACTCTTATATGCTAAAGAAAAAACGCTTAAAAATTAGCTTAAATTACTTACAAATAATCTTATTCTAACTTAATGGCCCCATGCAGGCACTCTAAGTTAAACCTAACACTTAAACTATGTCTTTCAACGAATCTTACAGTCTACTTTTATTTCTATTTTAACATTAATTAATACTAAAACTAAGAAAAATAAATCGGGCACAATTTTGCACGCACTGCGTTGTGATATATAACAAATGCAGAATGAAGTATCAAAGTGACGCGACACTTCACGTCAATAGCTCATATGAATAAAAAGTAGTAAAGCTAAGTTTACTACAATTTTTGTAGTAAATACTACATTTGTAGTATGTTGGTATGAATAAAGACGTCTTTACTATACTACAGTTGTCAATTGTTTTCGAACCTGCTAGTTTAGAGCCACTTCGTATGAATAAAAGTAGCATGTACTACACTTTTGATATAGTAAAGTGAAAAGCAGACTACAAACAAGTTTACTACAAGAAAAATGTCTTATTTGCGTAAACATTGGTAGAATCAGTTTGAGGTTTTAGGAATTGAAATGGTTTGCGTGATCATGGCTATGTTTATGAATATTACTGAACGGCAACATAAATCATATAAATGAAGACGTGACGCTGACATCGATAATTTTAAAGCGATGTATAGATTTACGGAAGAAAACGTCGATTGGTTGGCACAACATTTTTTAGGCCCGGACAGTGGGGAAACAAGAGGTGGCGCGCTTACGTATTCGCAGAAAATGCGAACGTTTTTGCGGTATGTTGGTGATCCAGGTTTCCAGGTAAAAAAATCTGTGTATTTTTCATGACATGATAGTAATTAATTTGGTTTCAAATTGCTTCAGGTTGGCGTGGGAGAGGATACATCAAACGACAGCCAACAAAATCATTTGGTTTGTATGCCAAAAAATTGTTGCTAGAGCTGGCGAATGGATTCGTTTTCCCTCCAGTGAGAATGAAATGAATGACGCCAAAAATGTATGGCTGATCAATAACTTAATTCCAAATGCAATAGGAGCGGCCGACTGTACACATATTTTAATAATTCGTCCTCATGAACACGGCAATGAATTCGTTAACCGCAAAGGATTGAAGTCGTTTAATGTACAGGCGACCTGCGATGGAAAGTATATGTTTACAAGTGTTGATTGTTCTTGGCCTGGTTCAATTCATGATGCGCGAATCTGGCGCAACTCAAACGTAATGCAAAGTATGTACGAGAATGCTACCGGTGCTTTACTTTCTGCTGATGATGATTACGGAATCGCACCATGGCTAATTACGCCATATCGCGAAACAGCAACACCGGCCCAACGTTTGTTCAACAAAATTCATGCTAAGGAGCGTGTTGCAATTGAATGTGTATTCGGCCAGGTGAAAAAGAGGTTTCCCATATTGCAGTCTAAAATACGAATGACAACAAGCCGAGTGCCATCAATGATTTTGGCTTGCTTTGATTTACTTAATATCGCAAAAACTTTGCATGATGAATATTTTGAGCATGAAATAGAAGTAGTCAACATGCCTTTACGGGAAAACACAGGCAATAATAACGAAAAATCAAGAGGTATTCAGCGCCGTGATGCCATTGTTGCGTTTTTGTCAGGTTAGATTGAGGGTAATCCTCGTAAAAAAAACATTTTCATCAAGTGCCTTATTTGAAATTTCATTTAAATTACTAAACTAAAAGTATTCCTCTTAACCAAACCAAAATATTGCGTTTCCATGTCAGACTCTTGCGATTCAATTATATCCATCTTTTTATTTATAAGTAACAAACAAAATCAAAAACTCAAAGGCAACCACAACAATTCATTTTGACAGATGTTAAATTGTAGCATATGCTACATTTGCCAATTTCGAAAGTAGTACCTACTTCATGTTCGAAATTTTTTTTCATTCATACCAAATGAAGAGTTTTGGGGCAGAGTTTACTTTTCAGTAGATGCTACAAATTTTTGCGTTTACTACTTTTATTCATATGAGCTAATGACTTGCGTATATGTGGATGAAAGTTCGATGAGGCGGACGTAGCGCCATCTGTCATTCAACAACATAAATAATTTCGTACTGTTTGAAAAACGAACGACGGTTAAATTATTTGGATATTGTTCATGAAAAAATACTTGAATCACGATTAAGAAATTGGCGGTGGGGGTAGGAGGTTGAACATTTTGGGGTTAAAAGTATTTTTTTATGCCAAATATAAAAAAAAATACAAAAAAAATGTTCGTCAAAAAAATAGAAAAAAATTTTCTGGATAGAAACACCCTAATCACCTAGCATTATGAAATATACTTTACGACTTCTTGCCATGCCTACCAAATACACGCGGTAAATACCTAGATGGGGGACCACACCTCGGTACACCGCGTGCTGTTGACAAACGTTACATGGGCATAGTACCCCGGCGTAAAATCCCGGACTTTATAAATTCATTTGTATCGATCCCTTGAAAATAAATAAATAAAATAAATAAATGAAAAAAAAAATCACATAGACTTTTAGAAGCCATTTTATTTGTCCACAGATGTAAGTAACTGTGCAATAGATGCTGCATGGTACCACTAACCAAGTTTTAACAGATGTTGATCGTCTGCGGGCTGGTACGCGTACCAATCTTTTGGTCTCACCAACATCAGAATTTGGTCTCACTAAAATCAAAACTGGTTTGATTTTTGTCGATGTTTGTGGGCGGAGTTTTGTGTTGCTGATACTATGTTTGAGTGTCTGCGCTCTCATCTGCCAACATTTACTCGAGAAAGCTATTTTATCAGTCAATTTCGTCGTGTGAACACACAAAATAATCAGGAAAAAATGGCGTACGTTCCAAATACTGATGTTTGGAAAGAATTTTCCGAATGTTTTCACAGTCTACCATCTTTGTGGAGAGATGTGTTCAATTATGTTGGAGTGAATTGGTCTCAGCGTCTGCGGGTTTTAGTGGTACCATGTTTTAGGTTCTACAGGGCGCTTTATGTACGTGTGCTTGTTATTTTGTTTGTAACTTGTTATGCAATGTAAATTAAATGGGGGTAGGAATATAATTTGTAAGGTCATGAGATCGATGGTCCGTGAAGGTGGAAGTGCTGGACGGGGTTGGTATCACGTTGCACCACACTATAAAAGTGATTGGTATTTGAAGCATGAGGTGTTAAGGGCTAATACATGTTATGGGGTTGAAGATATACATATGTATGTACATAAGCGCAAGAACAATTTCCCGATTTGGATTTTTGTCAAATTTTCTGCTCAGGATATTAAGCACCTACAAAATTTGATAAATTTAAAAGCATTGAGCTTATTCGGAAAATTTATATGTACGAGTACATATTTGCTCCCTTTTCTTACAAGTTATGTAAAAGGGAGTTTTTAAAGCTATACGTAAAATATTTGTATATAAATATCGAAAATCTTCACTCGGGGACAACGCCGTAAGGGACGGCCGAATATATGGCCATGCGAACAAGTGGAATGGGATCTCAACTAACTTGGAGTGCAGCGCCGCTGGAAATAGCTGGCGAAAGAGCGCGCCAGTTGGAAAGGCTTGTTGGTTGAGGTCCTGGTCCACCCCGGACTGTAGCGCCAACTAAGAAGTAAGTATATTGCAAATATTTTTCCGACAGCCATGAATGAACCGTATTTTAACTAGCAAAATCAATACTATATAGAGAATGATTTTGTTCCAAAGTCCCTACTTTGGATCCAATTTGTTAAACCAGACTGAAGTAGCACCAGTTGCCTAGGTTTATTCTGGTGGTAATCTTCGACAAGGTGTCATTTGTGGTGTTTGCATTAACCCAGAGGAAGAGAAACTCCTCTAAAGCAATGAATGTTTGCAGTAACAAATTGTACGATTTGGTAGACTACGGGGTTATCTTTGCTCGACAAAATGTACTTTACAATAGCGACAGATTTTGGCCACCCTGAAGTGTCTATATCAATGACGTGGGATATCTTTATTGTCCTTATACCTGTCTCCGGTTACATAATACGAGTATTTTCGTATGAGATTGAAAAAACCATATTATGAGAGCATATCTATTTGCCGGAATTCGGTGAAGGTTTGGAAAAATTCTGAGGTTTTGTTTCCAAGCTGTAAGGCGCATCGCAAAATTTCTAGTGTGATGCGACACAACCGGATAAGTTTTCTTGGGACCCCGAATTAGGCCATCGCATTATACAATGGATGCTGTCATAATCATAGGCGACGTATTGACTTGGAACTGACTAGTTCTTTCCAATACTTTCTAGGACGGAAGTCACACTGCTTTCGGTAAATTTTTGTGGACCGAAGAGGTTTTACACGTTCACCCGGTATACTGAATAGAATCATATAGACAACATTAGGCAAACATATACCTCAGCAGCGGGCGTTATCCATAGTCATCCTGCACAAACGGACGAGTTTGGCAGGGATGTCAAGACCAAACATCGCTCTATATAGCTCGTCTCTATAAATGTTGTCACAGGCAGCCTTAAAATTTATAAGTGGGTGGTGGGTGTCGATCTGGACTCCTTAGATTTTCTACAGGATTTGCCGGAATTTGTTTTTGTAAATAAAGCTTAAGGTTTTTTTCATTTATACTAAGCTTACTATATAAACTACGATTAGTGGGTCCTTAATCACACCAAATAGCTCCTACATTTCATTTCAGCTCTGCGCATATATCAAGGCAGTTATGTACTTCAACTTCAAGTTCTTTGGTAGGTAGTATATTGCTCGGACAAACGACGTGATATTAAACTTGCTTAAAGTTTCCACATATGCTCCGAATCATAAAGACTCATGCAGACTTAGCGTATGAATTATATCTTTGATTTCTTCCGTAATCAACAAAACCTTCAATTTCATCTTTAAATTTATTGTAGGTTAGATCCGTCTGAAGTCTCATCTCGTCAAATATAATCACAACTAATTTTTATTTTGGTGGTAATTTCGAAGTTATTTCCTTAATTTCCTACATAACATTTCTATTTAAGCCAGGTGACAGACTTTAATTTTAATCCATCTGTGCAATGGAGATGGATGCGGCAAGTGTATCTCAAATTGATCTCGCAAAAAGTTGTATCTGGCAGCTGAATGAAGATGCACTGCGAAATCCATTTCTCCTCTCCAGTGTATTCATTTTTACCCTGTGATAAGATGAGCTTCGAAAATGTCATAGAATTTTGATGAATACCAAGCAACGGATCGATTTTCTCTTGAATGTTTTGCTTTTCACGCGCTTATAGATTAATAACACGAATAATATTTTGCTTGTCAAACTTCAATTACAAAATGTAACGAAAAATTCCACTTTTCCCGCCTTTTAATTGTTCTTTCTTACATTTCAATTCATGAAAATTTATATATTGTAATTTCCTGTTGCAGTCGAATGAAAACAAACAGCCAAGCCTTCCCGCAAGTCCATTGCATATGTTTTTCATATTTGTTGTGCCACTGCCCACTAGGGCTGCCGTTTCAATTTTTTGCTTGGGAGTATAATTCAAACATTTTGAGCATTACCGCGTAGTACTTATGAGAGCGAGAGTTGTTTTTTTATTATAATTTTAAGTACATACAACTAAAGGGTTTTCAAATAGGGACTTGGCAACTTTGAATTTAATTTGTGAACGCACTCTTTCACTAATCATCAAACTGTCACTGTCAATTTATTCAGTAAACTCAACATTTTCATCATGTACGAGCAACGTCTGCAAATTATAAAAATTTTCTACCGAAATTCGGAGTCGGTGACTACAACAACAGGCAATAACAAGTTTAGTGCAAAAATTTGAGTCTACTTATTCGTTGTCTGATGCTGCTGCGTCAGTGAGACAACGGGTTGGTCGAAGTGTTGAACATATCGCTGCCGTTCAGGCGTCCGTAGCAAACGCTCCAAGTCAGTCAATTCCACGGCGTTCTCAAGAATTGGGCATCGCTCAGAGCACATTATGGCTTACTTTTCATAAGGATCTTGGTTTACACCCATACAAGATCAAGCTGACTCAAGAATTGAAGCCGATGAACCATTTGAAGCGACGAACGTTCTCCGATTGGGTTCTGGAGGAGATGCGCCAAGATGATGAAATTCACATCTTCAGTGACGAAGCTCATTTTTGGCTCAATGGGTTCGTCAATAAGCAAAATATGCGTTATTGGTCTGGTGAAAATCCACATGTGCTTCATGAATCACCACTTCATCCACAAAAAATAACTGTTTAGTGCGGTTTGCATGCCGGCGGCGTTATTGGGTTATATTTTTTCGACGACGATAACGATTGTCACGTTACTGTGAATGGTCAGCGTTATCGCGACATGATCACTGATTGTTTTTGGCCCGAATTGGAAGATATGGACTTGGATGACATGTGGTTTCAACAGGATGATGCCACAAGCCACACAGCACACGCTACAATCGATTTATTGAAGACTAAATATGGTGAGCGTGTTATCTCAAGAAATGGGCCAGTCGATTGGCCGCCTCGTTCGTGCGATTTAACGCCGCTTGACTATTTTCTGTGGGGCTATGCCAACACGCCAACGACGTTGGAAGAGCTCAGAGCCAACATTGAACTCGAAATAGCGGCCTTTTCGGCCAAAATGTCTGGCCGAGTCGTTGAAAATTGGGTCCAACGAATCGACCGTTGCAAACGTGCCCGCGGTGGCCATATGAACCAAGTCGAGCTCCATTCGTAAATGTTTTGATTGCACTTCAAGCCGATAATAAAGTTTTTGAAATATCTCAAATGGTTTGCGTTTTATTTAAAAAAAAAGTTGTCAAGTCCTTATTGGAAAACCCTATATAATTAAATAAAACAAAGGAAAACAAAACAAATTACAGTCTTTAATTCAAGTTTTACAAACGAAAAACTAACTAAACTTAAAAAAAATTGTTAATGAAAATATAATATCACATAACAATCCTAAGGCATCACAATAAATGTTATAGTAGAAGTTGTACATTAACATATTAGGTAAATTCAATACATTCAAAACATATTAGGTAAATTTAAACAATTCATACAAAGAATAAATCAAAGCTATAAACATAAAATAACCAAAGGGTTAAAAACTTATGAACATAAAATACACAAATTCATTATGAAATTATAAATTATTCATTTAATGTTTTTTTATAATTTGTAATCATTTGTTGTGATGGTTCCCATTTTTCAGCTTCATTACCCTCCATTAATTCTTTTGACATAAGAATTGAATTAATGGTAGCAGTCATGAAAGCATTTCTTTTCTTGTCTTTATTTAAATTCAGTTCTGAAAATTTCCTTTCGGCAGTCGCGCTGCTAGGTGGAAATGATAGTATCGAACCAATAAAAGATTTAATTAATGGAAACATTGTTTTACCCAAAGCATTTTTTTGGTTGAAAACGTGCTTCCAAAGTCTCCAAGTCTTTTGATATATTTTCAAGATTAAGAACATTTCGCCATCTCATCTGTCATAAAATTTGGAAACAGCGTCATTAGCGGGATAAGACTAGGAGCTAATTGTTGTGGATCTAGGCCCTGTAATGCAACCAGGATTTTATCATTGAACTTGATGAGAGATAAAATTTGTGTGCAGAGTTCACGGCAATTTCTTTTTATATTTTTAATATCTTGTGTTGTTACTTCGCCTTTATTTAAAATTATTATTGCCTTGTTTCTCAAGTCTGTTTCATTTTTTAAAATTGAATCACAATATTCAGCTTTAATAAAATTTTGCAAAATGGTTTTGAAATACCCTTATGGTAGGAAGCAAAAGGTGAATCTTTGGAGATTCAGCTTGAAATTTTTAAAACATGAATAACAATCATTTACTATATATTATTTTTATTATTATTTGAATTCGCATTGGAAGTTTAATTTTGTACTTTGAGCAGTATATTTTACTTTTAGGCAGTATGGAGTACGGGATGATAAAATAGCAGTATAATACTGCTATTGCAGTACTTTCGGCAGCACTGCTGCCCACCACTTTTAGTGAGAGTAAACAAAGCGAGAAAGAGAGAAAATAAAAAAACTATATATTACTCCGAAAGCTCGTGCCGGCTGGACGCCTGTCGGCTAACCGAACAAAAGCGAACCATTTTTTTCTACAGGGATGAAACATCCGTATAGATTTATTATCTGTGATGATAGTTTAAGATAAACAACCTACGAGTAGTTTCTAGGAACGTTGTATTGTCTGGCATTTAACATTATGAATAAAAGTAAAAAGTGGATTACCAAAAAAATCACCTTAAAGACCCAAACACCTGAGAAACAGAAACTTTAAATTAAGTTACTCATACATTTTTTTATACTGTAGGAAACGATCTCCTAATTAGTATGTATGTCTATAAATGTATGTATATATGTATGTAACAAAATAAAAGCTTTTTTATAACAGTGTCATCTTCCGTTAAATTTAAAGTAGTACATATTGTCGACTACAACAACCTTGCTTATATTCCTTTTCCATCTACTGGAATGCCCCTTGTCAATTGGATGTGGATTGTAATACACTTAGCTCCTTGACATATGATTTTTATTCTGCACCCAAAGGAAAAAAAAGTGAATCATATGTTTCAAAGTTCTAAGCGTGAATGACCTTAATCTATAATCTATTAATCGTAATTCGGTACTTGGAAAAACGAAATTTCTTTTTCTGAAATGTCATACGAGGAATCGAGCGAGGATCGGATGACGACAAGTGGTCAGTTAGCTTGCTTTTGCGGAAGTGTTGAGTAGTGAGTTGAATAGAAAAACCAAATCGGTTTTGCCGTAGGAAATGAGTTCGGTTTTACGAAGTATGGAAAAAAAATCAGACTGAGTTAACAAATATAAAAGGAAAGCGTTGTTAAAACGAAAAAAAAATTTTGAAAAGAAAAACTGAGTGAAGAAAAGTTGAGTTAAAGAAACTAAAAATTACCTGAATAAATAAAAAAAAACGAAGCCGAGTGTGAAAACAAGAAAAAAAAAGCAAAAGGGAGGCAATTCCCACCAAGTCAATCTGAAAGTATCGACGTATTTAAAACAGCCCAGCTGCCGGACGAAACCAGCTATACTCCGAATACCTGATATTCTACTCATGGTCAAATTATCCGCGCCAAGATCCACGAACCAGCTGTTGCGAAGACCATAAACAGTCGTTCATAGACCTCCGTGAGGAATAGACGTGTCTCGGCTTTCAAAGTGAAAAAGTAAATAAGCAAGTAAATATCTATAAAAGTGAATTAGGAACATTTTGGCCAAGTGCATCGGTGTCGGCCGATAAAGCAGGGGTAGTGGGTTCGATTCCTCAAAAAATTACATTGACTTTTTATTTTTAAATGTTTAAATAAGTCAAATAAAATAAAATACGAAAGAGCGATCGTACCGATGAGTGATGGCAAGCGGTCCGCTACTCCAATAGCGGGACCGTCAGATGAAATAATGTCATCGGAAAATGGTGCGAAGAAGAGGAGGAGGAGGCTGAATTCATCTCCGAATCTTGTAAAACGCCCCTTCCTAACAACTTCTACTGAAAAGCTGCCAAGTAGAGTAAGGGAAGGGGCGCCAACAACGTCAACAAAGGCGGCAGCTGAGTCAGACCAAGACGAAGACCCATGCGTGACTGATGGTGGAGAAGACCGCTATATAGGTAGTTTGAATACGTTCCAATCTCTGATGGCTACTGAGTCAGAGGATGAAGAGGAAGAAGTACATGCAATAAATAGCTGCATTAAAGAGCTGCAGCAAAAAGTACTAGCTATTAGAAACAAACAAGTGGCGAGAAGACAAAATGAGGTACAACAACAACTCCAGATTTCTAAGGATCAACTCACAAATAGCGAGGCTAGGCAGAAAGAACAGCCGCTACAACAACAAAAAACAGCACATGGAAAAACGAGAAAACAAGTACAGACACAACAGAAGCAAAAGCAACAACAACAGCAAAAATCACAACCACAGCAACAACAACAACACAAGTCATAGAAACAAATACAGCAACACCAACAGCAACAGCAACAACATCAGCAGACGCAGCAACAACAACAACAACCACCACCGAAATCAACTAAGCAGCGGGTACCTCCAATCAACACTTTTAAGATGGAGTTGAAAGAAACAATTGAACTATGTAAGTCGGCCGACATTTTACAATGTCTTCGCTGCCAAAGGTCCGGGTACGCCGCGTCGAACTGCGAAATGCAGCCTCGATGCGTGAAGTGCGGACGGAGCGTCTGAAAAAAGTTAACTCTCTTGTGCTTTATGTAGCAACACGGGACACACCGCAAATTATCGGGTTGTCCCAAATTCCAGTACATCAAAAGAATAAATCTGGCCCGGCAGCAGAAAGTGGAAGTGAAACGTCCACCCGTGCATTTGCAAATTCCAGTCGTTACTCCCCATGTTACCTACGCCCAAATGGCGGCAGGTGGGGGAAATACGGTACAGCAAGCGAAAGTTGCTTCTCAGGCCCCAGCGCCCAGAGCACCGGAACCAGTACCTGACATGCTAGCTATCTTGCTCTCTATCCAGGGGCAGCTATAACTTCATTTAACTGAAGAGATCGCGCGGGTGGATCAAGTATACGCGCTGCTGCCTGGCCTAACGCACCTTTTGCCGTAATGGGTACGTACGTGGCGGAGCAAACCCTCAAGGTCCTTGCTGTGAATGCGAATTCACTGATTAGGTTCGAACGACGAGCCATACTATTTAAGTTGCTTAAAGACCAAGCCCCTGATGTGCTGTTGGTTAGCGAAACTAAGCTTACCAAGAGCCACAAAATGAGGCACAGAACATACAAAATAGTACTGAGAAACCGACCCAACTCCATTCAGGGAGCAGGCGTTGGGATTTTCGTACGAAAACGTATTCGTTTTAAAAGAGTATACAATCGTGTAGTATGCAATTTCAAGGTGCATGCATCGTGCATATCCCTCTCCGTAGTGGAAAGCGGTTGTACATGGTATCTGTCTATGCACCTAAGGCTACTCAATCCACCTTATTTATCTCAGAGCTCGAGACATTTTTTCGATTTCTGAGGCTGGAATTGGAAGATTTCAACGCCAAACATAGTGATTGGGGAAATAATACACCAAATACTAGAGGGAACCTACTATTCAATTGGTGGGGTCAGCACAGTGCAATTTATCGACTCGGGCTTAAGGCGGCGGATAGTCCGAGGTTTCCCAGATACGGGTCCTATTTGGATCTTCTGCTGTTCGACTCACGAATACAACTGACATGCACTAACCAAAAAACTACAAACTGTCTACGCACTTTTGTGTTTGACAGTGACCATTGCGGTCTCAGCAATTGCGGAATTGGATGTGTTTGTTCAAAGGCATTCCTACAATTATAGTAGGGTGCGTTGGATACACTTCACCAGAACACTGACTAGAGCACTCTCCTCGAATTTGCTCTACACACCGTCCACCAGAAATCTGTCAAACGAGGAGATTGACAGGTATCTAAAACTAATGAACGAGCCAATTAAACGAACTATGGACACAACGATACCACGATATCAACACACTGACGAAGACTTATTCCGCAACGCAACTATTGACGCACTGCACTGACATAAAAGTAGACTGCTGTCAAGACTAAAAACCTTGTACAGATGGTTTGCTGACAGATACAACCCTGAGATCATGACACTGAAGTCGTCGATTAAAAACCTCCAAACATTAATAAAGGAAAATTACAGAAATTGCGTAAGTTTGTACTGGAACAATAAAATTCGGGCTGTAAACATCAGCAACGAACAAATACTGGTAACATCGGGCATAGATCCAAATGAGGCTGTTGATGATGACAGCTTCTTTGTGATCGAAGATCCGCAGGAACAAGTAGAGGCTATAGGAGCGACTTTCCAGGAAGTGTACTAGGCGAATATTATCATTGGCCCGAACCACGATCTGGAGAATCGAGTCCTTGTGCACAATTTCTACCTTCGAAATGAAATTGTGAATTGGCGATTCGAGAGCTCAGGTTTCACCCAGTTCAGTGACGAAAATATGGCAAATAATGCCATCACAAACGATAGGGTACTACGCCAGTTCATTTTGAAAGAAGAGCTCCAAACGATATTCGATTCACTTAGAAGTAGGAAATCAGCGGGAACCGATGAAATACCGCACATTGTGATTCGACATCTCCCTCTAGAAGCGGCGAACATTTATACCACCCTGTTTAATAATGCAATGAACAATGCACATTATCCAGCGCATTGGAAAACTGCGGTGGTACATCCCATCCCCAAAAGGGATAAAGACACTTCCAATCCGGCGAATCTCCACCCAATCAGTTTTCTCCCAAACATCAGTAAGGTTTTCGAGAAGGTAATCAATAGAGTCCTGACTAAGTGGATTGAGGACAAACATATAGTTCCGGATAATCAATTCGGTTTCAAGGCGGGACATGATATCATTCATGCTGCGTCTGAACTAGTTTCTGATGTCCGATGGAACAAAGGCAAGAAACAGTGCACTGGTGCCTGCTTGATTGACTTGGAGAAGCCCTTCGATACTGTATGATTAGAAGGACTATTTTCAAGCTGGACAGGTTGGGTATTAGTAAACCACTGCTGTATTTTCTTTTTGATATGCTCTCCAGTAGACAGTTCATCGTGAAGAATGGCGATGTGACTTCTGCTGGAACATTTAACATTAATATACATTAATATACTTTTGCAGTGTGACTTCCACAAAATTAAGTGATATTGCGATGACTGGAAGTTGAAAATCAACTTTCAGAAGTCGGAAACCATTCTGTTTAGGACGCCTTTATCTGGGGCCTCTAGGGATACTAGAAAGAATTGGCGAAAGTTCTCGATCGTGGTGCAGCACGGGCAGCCACTTGCTTGTCGAAATGTAGTCAGATACCTTAGGATCTGGCTAGATCAATTTCTGTATTTTAACAAACATATAGAGCTTGCTCTGGCCAGAGCCAGAGGTGTTTTTGCCCTTACAAAGAGACTGTTTTATAACAGCCAACTCTATGCAATTTGAAGGTAATCTGCTGCATGGCCCTTATCAGGCCCATGCTTGTATTTGGATGTCCCGTGTGGTTCAACGTGAGAGCAAGTTTATTGGAAAAGATTCGGGTTCTTGAGACGGCTTGTCTTAGGACTTGTTTTCGCTAATACGGAACACCAGAGACTGAGTACAAAAAATTCTATCCTAATGAGGTCTTATACAATAGGGCGAACCTA
This sequence comes from Volucella bombylans, assembly GCA_949129095.1. NCBI lineage: Eukaryota > Metazoa > Arthropoda > Insecta > Diptera > Syrphidae > Volucella > Volucella bombylans. The sequence continues at coordinate 63,973,586 of OX422142.1, forward strand.
ATAAAATAGGGCTTCCTACCTAATACCCTTATGGTAGGAAGCAAAAGGTGAATCTTTGGAGATTCAGCTTGAAATTTTTAAAACATGAATAACAATCATTTACTATATATTATTTTTATTATTATTTGAATTCGCATTGGAAGTTTAATTTTGTACTTTGAGCAGTATATTTTACTTTTAGGCAGTATGGAGTACGGGATGATAAAATAGCAGTATAATACTGCTATTGCAGTACTTTCGGCAGCACTGCTGCCCACCACTTTTAGTGAGAGTAAACAAAGCGAGAAAGAGAGAAAATAAAAAAACTATATATTACTCCGAAAGCTCGTGCCGGCTGGACGCCTGTCGGCTAACCGAACAAAAGCGAACCATTTTTTTCTACAGGGATGAAACATCCGTATAGATTTATTATCTGTGATGATAGTTTAAGATAAACAACCTACGAGTAGTTTCTAGGAACGTTGTATTGTCTGGCATTTAACATTATGAATAAAAGTAAAAAGTGGATTACCAAAAAAATCACCTTAAAGACCCAAACACCTGAGAAACAGAAACTTTAAATTAAGTTACTCATACATTTTTTTATACTGTAGGAAACGATCTCCTAATTAGTATGTATGTCTATAAATGTATGTATATATGTATGTAACAAAATAAAAGCTTTTTTATAACAGTGTCATCTTCCGTTAAATTTAAAGTAGTACATATTGTCGACTACAACAACCTTGCTTATATTCCTTTTCCATCTACTGGAATGCCCCCTGTCAATTGGATGTGGATTGTAATACACTTAGCTCCTTGACATATGATTTTTATTCTGCACCCAAAGGAAAAAAAAGTGAATCATATGTTTCAAAGTTCTAAGCGTGAATGACCTTAATCTATAATCTATTAATCGTAATTCGGTACTTGGAAAAACGAAATTTCTTTTTCTGAAATGTCATACGAGGAATCGAGCGAGGATCGGATGACGACAAGTGGTCAGTTAGCTTGCTTTTGCGGAAGTGTTGAGTAGTGAGTTGAATAGAAAAACCAAATCGGTTTTGCCGTAGGAAATGAGTTCAGTTTTACGAAGTATGGAAAAAAAATCAGACTGAGTTAACAAATATAAAAGGAAAGCGTTGTTAAAACGAAAAAAAAATTTTGAAAAGAAAAACTGAGTGAAGAAAAGTTGAGTTAAAGAAACTAAAAATTACCTGAATAAATAAAAAAAAACGAAGCCGAGTGTGAAAACAAGAAAAAAAAAGCAAAAGGGAGGCAATTCCCACCAAGTCAATCTGAAAGTATCGACGTATTTAAAACAGCCCAGCTGCCGGACGAAACCAGCTATACTCCGAATACCTGATATTCTACTCATGGTCAAATTATCCGCGCCAAGATCCACGAACCAGCTGTTGCGAAGACCATAAACAGTCGTTCATAGACCTCCGTGAGGAATAGACGTGTCTCGGCTTTCAAAGTGAAAAAGTAAATAAGCAAGTAAATATCTATAAAAGTGAATTAGGAACATTTTGGCCAAGTGCATCGGTGTCGGCCGATAAAGCAGGGGTAGTGGGTTCGATTCCTCAAAAAATTACATTGACTTTTTATTTTTAAATGTTTAAATAAGTCAAATAAAATAAAATACGAAAGAGCGATCGTACCGATGAGTGATGGCAAGCGGTCCGCTACTCCAATAGCGGGACCGTCAGATGAAATAATGTCATCGGAAAATGGTGCGAAGAAGAGGAGGAGGAGGCTGAATTCATCTCCGAATCTTGTAAAACGCCCCTTCCTAACAACTTCTACTGAAAAGCTGCCAAGTAGAGTAAGGGAAGGGGCGCCAACAACGTCAACAAAGGCGGCAGCTGAGTCAGACCAAGACGAAGACCCATGCGTGACTGATGGTGGAGAAGACCGCTATATAGGTAGTTTGAATACGTTCCAATCTCTGATGGCTACTGAGTCAGAGGATGAAGAGGAAGAAGTACATGCAATAAATAGCTGCATTAAAGAGCTGCAGCAAAAAGTACTAGCTATTAGAAACAAACAAGTGGCGAGAAGACAAAATGAGGTACAACAACAACTCCAGATTTCTAAGGATCAACTCACAAATAGCGAGGCTAGGCAGAAAGAACAGCCGCTACAACAACAAAAAACAGCACATGGAAAAACGAGAAAACAAGTACAGACACAACAGAAGCAAAAGCAACAACAACAGCAAAAATCACAACCACAGCAACAACAACAACACAAGTCATAGAAACAAATACAGCAACACCAACAGCAACAGCAACAACATCAGCAGACGCAGCAACAACAACAACAACCACCACCGAAATCAACTAAGCAGCGGGTACCTCCAATCAACACTTTTAAGATGGAGTTGAAAGAAACAATTGAACTATGTAAGTCGGCCGACATTTTACAATGTCTTCGCTGCCAAAGGTCCGGGTACGCCGCGTCGAACTGCGAAATGCAGCCTCGATGCGTGAAGTGCGGACGGAGCGTCTGAAAAAAGTTAACTCTCTTGTGCTTTATGTAGCAACACGGGACACACCGCAAATTATCGGGTTGTCCCAAATTCCAGTACATCAAAAGAATAAATCTGGCCCGGCAGCAGAAAGTGGAAGTGAAACGTCCACCCGTGCATTTGCAAATTCCAGTCGTTACTCCCCATGTTACCTACGCCCAAATGGCGGCAGGTGGGGGAAATACGGTACAGCAAGCGAAAGTTGCTTCTCAGGCCCCAGCGCCCAGAGCACCGGAACCAGTACCTGACATGCTAGCTATCTTGCTCTCTATCCAGGGGCAGCTATAACTTCATTTAACTGAAGAGATCGCGCGGGTGGATCAAGTATACGCGCTGCTGCCTGGCCTAACGCACCTTTTGCCGTAATGGGTACGTACGTGGCGGAGCAAACCCTCAAGGTCCTTGCTGTGAATGCGAATTCACTGATTAGGTTCGAACGACGAGCCATACTATTTAAGTTGCTTAAAGACCAAGCCCCTGATGTGCTGTTGGTTAGCGAAACTAAGCTTACCAAGAGCCACAAAATGAGGCACAGAACATACAAAATAGTACTGAGAAACCGACCCAACTCCATTCAGGGAGCAGGCGTTGGGATTTTCGTACGAAAACGTATTCGTTTTAAAAGAGTATACAATCGTGTAGTATGCAATTTCAAGGTGCATGCATCGTGCATATCCCTCTCCGTAGTGGAAAGCGGTTGTACATGGTATCTGTCTATGCACCTAAGGCTACTCAATCCACCTTATTTATCTCAGAGCTCGAGACATTTTTTCGATTTCTGAGGCTGGAATTGGAAGATTTCAACGCCAAACATAGTGATTGGGGAAATAATACACCAAATACTAGAGGGAACCTACTATTCAATTGGTGGGGTCAGCACAGTGCAATTTATCGACTCGGGCTTAAGGCGGCGGATAGTCCGAGGTTTCCCAGATACGGGTCCTATTTGGATCTTCTGCTGTTCGACTCACGAATACAACTGACATGCACTAACCAAAAAACTACAAACTGTCTACGCACTTTTGTGTTTGACAGTGACCATTGCGGTCTCAGCAATTGCGGAATTGGATGTGTTTGTTCAAAGGCATTCCTACAATTATAGTAGGGTGCGTTGGATACACTTCACCAGAACACTGACTAGAGCACTCTCCTCGAATTTGCTCTACACACCGTCCACCAGAAATCTGTCAAACGAGGAGATTGACAGGTATCTAAAACTAATGAACGAGCCAATTAAACGAACTATGGACACAACGATACCACGATATCAACACACTGACGAAGACTTATTCCGCAACGCAACTATTGACGCACTGCACTGACATAAAAGTAGACTGCTGTCAAGACTAAAAACCTTGTACAGATGGTTTGCTGACAGATACAACCCTGAGATCATGACACTGAAGTCGTCGATTAAAAACCTCCAAACATTAATAAAGGAAAATTACAGAAATTGCGTAAGTTTGTACTGGAACAATAAAATTCGGGCTGTAAACATCAGCAACGAACAAATACTGGTAACATCGGGCATAGATCCAAATGAGGCTGTTGATGATGACAGCTTCTTTGTGATCGAAGATCCGCAGGAACAAGTAGAGGCTATAGGAGCGACTTTCCAGGAAGTGTACTAGGCGAATATTATCATTGGCCCGAACCACGATCTGGAGAATCGAGTCCTTGTGCACAATTTCTACCTTCGAAATGAAATTGTGAATTGGCGATTCGAGAGCTCAGGTTTCACCCAGTTCAGTGACGAAAATATGGCAAATAATGCCATCACAAACGATAGGGTACTACGCCAGTTCATTTTGAAAGAAGAGCTCCAAACGATATTCGATTCACTTAGAAGTAGGAAATCAGCGGGAACCGATGAAATACCGCACATTGTGATTCGACATCTCCCTCTAGAAGCGGCGAACATTTATACCACCCTGTTTAATAATGCAATGAACAATGCACATTATCCAGCGCATTGGAAAACTGCGGTGGTACATCCCATCCCCAAAAGGGATAAAGACACTTCCAATCCGGCGAATCTCCACCCAATCAGTTTTCTCCCAAACATCAGTAAGGTTTTCGAGAAGGTAATCAATAGAGTCCTGACTAAGTGGATTGAGGACAAACATATAGTTCCGGATAATCAATTCGGTTTCAAGGCGGGACATGATATCATTCATGCTGCGTCTGAACTAGTTTCTGATGTCCGATGGAACAAAGGCAAGAAACAGTGCACTGGTGCCTGCTTGATTGACTTGGAGAAGCCCTTCGATACTGTATGATTAGAAGGACTATTTTCAAGCTGGACAGGTTGGGTATTAGTAAACCACTGCTGTATTTTCTTTTTGATATGCTCTCCAGTAGACAGTTCATCGTGAAGAATGGCGATGTGACTTCTGCTGGAACATTTAACATTAATATACATTAATATACTTTTGCAGTGTGACTTCCACAAAATTAAGTGATATTGCGATGACTGGAAGTTGAAAATCAACTTTCAGAAGTCGGAAACCATTCTGTTTAGGACGCCTTTATCTGGGGCCTCTAGGGATACTAGAAAGAATTGGCGAAAGTTCTCGATCGTGGTGCAGCACGGGCAGCCACTTGCTTGTCGAAATGTAGTCAGATACCTTAGGATCTGGCTAGATCAATTTCTGTATTTTAACAAACATATAGAGCTTGCTCTGGCCAGAGCCAGAGGTGTTTTTGCCCTTACAAAGAGACTGTTTTATAACAGCCAACTCTATGCAATTTGAAGGTAATCTGCTGCATGGCCCTTATCAGGCCCATGCTTGTATTTGGATGTCCCGTGTGGTTCAACGTGAGAGCAAGTTTATTGGAAAAGATTCGGGTTCTTGAGACGGCTTGTCTTAGGACTTGTTTTCGCTAATACGGAACACCAGAGACTGAGTACAAAAAATTCTATCCTAATGAGGTCTTATACAATAGGGCGAACCTAATAAGAGTGGACAATTTCGTCATTAAGTTGACTCGAAGGCACGTTGCAAGAGCAATGACCTCATCGAAAAACATGATCTCTGGGGCTTACTACCCCAATTATATGTATCACGAGAGAGTTCGCTTTGACGGCTTTATTCCTCCAGAAGCGTTCCTCTATCTAGATAGTAAATGTCTGGTCCAGCACAGATTGGCAGTGCCGCTAATTTTCCATGTGGCTCGAACAGCTGCAGACAGGCGACTCAAATACGACAGTACGCACATGGCAGTGCGGAGCGTATGTGTGTGCGCGTGTGCGTACGTATTAGATGTAAGTAGGCTAAGATTTATTTTTAGGTAGCCTGTAGGCTTTTAATTTTAAGTTTTATAAAAAATTAAAAAAAATGTCCATCTACTAAGTTTTTGCTTAAAATTTATTTTCTTAGTTTTAGTATTAATAAATGTAAAAATATAATTAGACTGTAAGATACGTCGAAAGACATAGTTTAAGTGTTAGGTTTAACTTAGAGTGCCCGCATGGGGCCCGTAAGTTAGAATAAGATTATTTGTAAGTAATTTAAACTAATTTTTAAGCGTTTTATGTTTAGCATGTAAAAGTAATTTAAGTTAAAAAAATAACAATGCATAAAAACTGAACTGAACTGAAAATACCATAAAAATTCCCGCAACATACTCCGTAGGTAGACAAGAGCTAGCAAGTGTTCTGAATCCAGAAACTGTACAAAATCCAGAAAGTGTACATATCTGTGAAGAAGGCGCACCCAGGAGCAAGGAAACAAGCAATTCCGAGCATCAACGAGCGATCGCCCAGACTAGAAGCAACATGGAATTATACCCTCTCCCCCTTCCCATCCTTAATCCTTACACATGCATATACATATATATATACAATGCATAGGGACATACATATGGACATATATAGTGATGGACATTCAATTTAAGTAGTGTTTGTAGATATATCGCAAGTATATTTTAAATTTTTTTTTGTTTTCGTATTCTTGAATTATATATTTTATTTTATTTTCTTTCATTTACTTTTGTTGTTATCTAGGTTTAAGTTAAATTTTTGTATCTCATTTGCATCTATTTTTCTCCTATAGCTTTCCATGAAATAAATTTTATACTCGTATCATAGTTACTGTTTTTTTTTTTACATTGAACCCGATTAGAAATTATTGAGGTCAATTTGAATCATCAGAAGCTGAACTTTTTTTTTTGGGAAGAATAGTCATTCCAATATTTTATTTTTTTTTTCTTTCGATAAGTCCTGTAGAAGGTATAACTAAGGGATAGAGACGAGCTGATAGGGACGTAAAAGGATACTACGGACAGCGCAACGTGGTGCAATTTTTATTTAACTTAATATTGTATTTTTGTTTATAACAAGGGGTAGCCACGCACTATACCCACGGACTACGTGGCTACCATGGTGTGTTCTAGTGTTGCAATGCTAGACATAATTGGGAGGGTAAACTCCGTAAGAGAGCACAACACCTAGCTCTTTCCTCTCGAATTGTTGCAATGGAATTCGGACTATCAATTTAGGTTTGTTTTCTTGCTACAGTTTCGTAGCGAAGATAAGATCACCAAGGTCGCTCTTTACAAATTCTGGTCCCTTATTTAAGATTTCAACTCATCTACCATCTAGAGTAAGGCATGTAAAAATTGTAACTGCGGTTGGCCAGATTTAGCAGCAAGATCCCCCCATTCCGACGAGAATAGAACAGAACTCACACTAGCATGCCTGCCGCTGCTGAATGGCTAAACCCCCTTCTACTCTTTGCCCGGACTGTCCTTTAGAGTTGCCTGTGTTCGGAGGTCATAAGGGTGAAGATAAGGTAGTAGGGAGGGTTCCTTTGTGGCTTTATAAATGATACGGTTCATTAACATTGTTTTTTTTTCTATCGAGTCACGCAGGCAAAGGACCCTGGGTTGAGTGTAGAACAACTAAACACTACCAAATTTGGTTATTTACCGGATCTGGCGACGGGATAATAATTGAAGATAAATTAATTATCATTACAATACAAATAATAGCCGTGTCTAACTTTGAATTAATTATTGTCCCAAGATATGTTACTTAATCTCTTGGACTATTTCAATGTACTTATTTTCTATTCAAAGGTTTACATAGAAGTTTAATCTTTCATTAATACCATTGATGTAAATTAGAAATAAGATATTTGTACGTACCACATGATGGAATTACAGCAGATTCTTTTAAGGAGTCAGAAAATATACATTCCTCAAACGAATAATTGATTTTCATGTCAACACTGATCGTACTATTATAATAGGTCGAGTCGAGGTTACCAAAATATAGAGTTCTGTTATTAATTTAAATTAGTACCGATTGTATTTGATTTATAGTTATAATATATTATTGAATGTAAAGTTAGAAACTGTTTCATTTATCATGATTATCTGCCCTACATTGAATTGAATTCATTAGGACTAAGCCATAAATGGTGAATACCCATATCCTTTTCGGACAGTACCATAAGAAGTTAGAAGAAAACATTTTATATTCTTTCCCAACAAATAGAACAATAGTCGAGAACGCTTTTAAATGCGAGTTCATACTAGGTACAAGAAAACACCACCCTTATGGTGGTTGCCTTCGCAAGAGTTTGGCAACGCTTGTCTATTGTAACTTCGATACAAATTCAAATGGATGGAAAGTAAATTTAGCAGCAATAGTTAAGAAATTTGTTCTATCTGCTATTAAAAGATGTACTTCTACAAAGAAGGCAAGATGAGTTTAAAGAGCTCAGAATAAGTTGAACTTTCGTAAGAGCAATTAATGGTGTTACCAACATAATATTATTCGCTAATAAACCAGACAAATTAATAACTGGACATTTCATGAAAATCATAAATTAGAACTGGCAAAATTATTGTGATAATTTTTTTTTGTGCTTTTTTTCTATCGGTGAATGCTGTGTTGAATGTGCAGATCCTTCTATATCTACTGCATTTGAACAAATAATGTTTTTAGTGAAACAACATATTGTATATTTTATAAAAACGGAAGTATCATGTTGACAGTTGACAGCAATAAAAATAATCAGTTTTTAACTGCTGTGCTGCGAAAATATGTAAGTCGTATATTAAAAAGCAAAATACAAAAAAAACAAAAAAAAAGCAGCACTAAGTCAGGTATGTTGGAAAATTATATCATTAGTTACCAGCAAACAAACTTCTGAACTGAAACTGAAAATGTTGACAACTGAAAATGTTGACACAAAGATGTTGCTACAAGAGAACAACAATCCAAAAGTAATGTCGTCATTAAATCATAATTTTGTTTACCTATGGGCCGCTATACTTGTTAATAAAATTTTTTGAATGTTGATGCACCTATCCTATCAATTAGAAACTAAAATGACCTGGACTTATTGAGGGACATTCTGTAACCGAAGATGTGTAAATGAATACCGCATGGTCTTTGGTCTGTCGTTACCAAACCATTTTCCATTATGGCATGCATGAAGTTCAGACGTGCTTAAATTTCGCTACGCTAATTTATTTCCCGCATATGTATGTTATATATAGATTTAAAAAAACAATTTTTTGTTTTGTTGTGATGAGTGTAAGGACATAATTCCGTCCTACATTTTACTTGCAATTAAGTGTCTCAGTGATTCAGTCAATAACTTTGCGTCGGAAAACAATCACACCTTCAAAATAGTTCAAAGCCAGTTTACCAAACAAGATGAAATTTTAAGTCTTTTGAAGATTTATCAATTTTACTCGAGAAATCTGCGATCTATATCATCATCAGCCAATGAACAATATTTCCAACGTCTCATAACAAAAACAAATAAAATTTCAAATTTAATTTACCGGCTAAATACGGATCGTTATTTGTTAACAAATCCAACACCAACCTTAACGTAGGAAAGATGCGGGTTTGGGACCCGATTATGGACAGATTAACCAACCAATAAAAACATAGAAAAAAAAATGAAGGAATGTCTCATCTAAAGCTAATTATAAATCACCCAGATCCGTTCCCCATCCACATACTAAAACTGACTCCAATTGGAGCATTAAAATCCGACTCTGTTTACTTTGAGGCCAACAGGAAGACCTTCCTACGGATATAACTAGTCTCAGGAAACTTACAACAGGTACCACGAAATCTTCGACACACCTCTCCAAAAAGTTGCGGATGACCTCGCTTCTTTCCGCAGCTATGTACACTTTAAAAGTGTTTCTCACCATCAGCGCAGCCGTTCCTAACTTGCCTTCTTTGCCTGCATCTCATATACACTCCCTACTTCTCCACGCAACAAACTACCAAACTACATTTTACTACCAAAACGTAAGAGTCTTGCACTCTAAAACTCGTGCTGTCTTGTCTAAATCACATCGCCTCTTTTTCGAAGTCTATGCTACTCGTAAATATTACAGAAACAATCTGATCCCCGACATAATGAGCCAGGAGCTATTCCCATCTTCTTATGATGTTTTCCGAGATGACGATCACTCTCTCCATATGTTTAATGATCCTGCCATCCCTAAAATAGATTCTCCATGTAGAGGTCTCCTACTTGCTATTCATAATAACCTCAACCCTTCTCTCATCGCTATCTCTTCATCTATTAAACTTGACTTTTTTTCAATTAAAATAACACTTACTAAAAGGTCCCTGTACGTTATGTGTTGCTACATTCTCCCAGCTCAACCTATTGAATCCTACATCCTTGCTATTAAAGCAATTGACCAACTAATTGACCTAAGTGGTTCCATCGACGATATCGTTATCTTTGGTGACTTTAATCTGCCCCTACTGAAGTGGAAGTGGATGATCACTTATTTTTTACCGCGTCAAACGCTAGTTTATCCAACCTATCCTTATCTGATGCTGTCTCCAGAAATTCCATTTCTTTTTACGTCCCCTTTTCATGGCATAAAATATCGTGACTATAACTTAGTTTCGTAAGTCCAATCAATCTCTCTCTCGACTTTATTTTCTGCATGACCAACCTGTACCCAAGGTTCAATCCCTCCGCGACCTTTGATTATTATACGATAGACAGTTCATCTTCTGTTCGCTCATTGATCAGATAATCCTTAAACCAACTCATCGCTCGGTTTTATCAAACGTTGGTCTAAATAATTTTGCAACCCTTATGTGACAAGGCTTCTACAACGAGCATCGAACTTGTCGAGTTGTAGAGGCGGAGTAGGGTCAATGAATCTCGAGAAGAAATTCTCCAGACGAGTCCTGCAACTAAAGGATGCTCCGCTCCCCCCTAACCACCTCCAAAACCACTCCCTTCTTCCCCTGGGCTAGATCAAGGTGTCATACGATCCATGCCGAAGATCAACCTGGCTGAGGCCCAGCATCTCCAAAAATAACTCAGTCGCGAACTGAGTATCCGGATACTTGGCGACCTCCGGATTAGCTAGCCTTATCTGTATACGGCGGAACTCTATACAGATGGACACCCTTTTCTCCGCTACTCGTGGGACCATACTATGGATAAAACCTTCAAAACAAAATCCGAGGCCGGTACTCTTTTAATATCGGCTGATAGAACGGTGACTGCACCGACTAACGGCAAGGCTCCTGCATTGTAGATAAAACTATGGCAGGCCATGGTGCACCACCCTCTAAAGGCAAACGCAACGAACCAAAAAATAAATATTCAGGCAGTGTTAGGACTGTGGCAAGCCATGGCAACCACTCAAAAAAGGCCCCGGCCGCACTCATTCTGCGTCTTTCAAAAAACGCAGAAGATATAATCCTAATCCAGGAACCATGGATTGTAGAAGGCGTGCTTCGTGGACTTAGGACACCTGCATACGCTCCGCTCTATACAAGAGACAAAGGTAAGATCAGAGCTTGTATATTAGTGAAACGTAGCCTTACTGTATTTCTATTTCCCAACTTCAGCGACCCCGACTTAACTTGCCAGACTAGAGACTGCCAAAGGCTCCTACTGGCTGGCACCGGCTTACCTTGGCCACGACCATGTGGACCCTCTCCCTGGTGATAACCTAGAAAGGGTGGTACTGGAAGCTGGAAGGCAAAAAACTGGCCTCATAATCGGATGCGATGCTAATGCACATCACACGGTATGGGGCAGTACTGACATCAATGATAGAGATGAGTCACTTATATATATTATTATATTATTATAACTATTATAACTAGAAACCGACAGGAAGTTCATTGTGTCGTTCATTGATCTCCATGGAGTTTTAACGTGTTTCGGCTTCCGAGTGAATTGTGAAATAAACAAATTAATAAGAAGAGATATTCGAGGGGCTTTTAATACCCACCAATTAGCACAGTGGCAGTGTGTTCGCCCGACACGACATAGGTTGTGGGTTCGAGTCCGAGTGTAATAACACTTTTTTTTCTCTTTTGATATAATTTAAAAATAAATAATAAAAAGCGCGAAACAACATCACGCGATGTATTCTGGAGAGCGGTCCGTTAAGTAAATATCGGGACCAGCGGAAAAGGCAGGCGATATATCAAGTGATTGAAGCCAACCAGCAAAGATGAAGAGGAGGAGGAAGCTAATAATGTGCTCTTCCCTGTCAGCATCTACAGAAATACTGCCTAGTAGAGCGAGGGAAGAGGTACCAAAAACATAAGAAAGGGCAGCAGCAGAACAAATGGCACCCAAAGATAACTTTCCATATGTGGCTGATTGTGGCTAACATATGGAAGACGAAAATATGTTCGCATCGCTGGCGGCCTCTGAGTCAGAAGACGAAGAGGAGGAGGTAGAGAACATAAAACATAATACTAAGCTTCTCCAGCAAAGAGTGTTAGCTATAAAGGCTAAGCAAATAGCAAGGAGGGAGAAAGAGCAGCTAAGAGAACTTCTCGTATCTCAACAGCCACAACAACAGCAACAACTAGCAGCAAAAAAAAAGCAGCACGTAGCTACTCAGCAGCAACAACAAAAAACCAAAACAGCAGCCTAAACACACACAAATCAATCAGCTGACACCGCAACAACAACAACAACAACAACAACAGCAGCAGAAGAGCCAGCAACAACAACAACGGGAACAACAGCAACAACAACAAAAACAACCACAACAACCAAAACAACAACAACAACAACAAAAGACATCTAGAACAAGGGTTTCACCTATAAACACATAAGATGGAACTCAAGGAGACGATAGAACTGTGTAAGTCGGGCATAGGCTGTAATTTTTTTATAAAAAGATTAAGTGTAGATAGGCACGCGATGCACTGTAACACAGATTCGACGACGGAATTCTTCTCCTACACCCCGAAGGGGGACAAGCTGCAAACAATGCTGCTGAGGGGATTAGAACCGTCGACTGATCCGGAGGAGCTCCTTGCACTGCTGAAAGAAAGACCAAGTCCCCGGTGTGATTTTGGTTAGCGAAACTAAGCTTACCAAAGGACACAAAATGAGGCACAGAAGATTCAAAATAGTACGGGGAAACCGACCCAACTCCATTCAGGGAGGTGGCGTTGCAATTTTCGTACGAAAAGGTATTCGTTTTAAAAGAGTATACATTCGTGTAGTATGTAATTTCAAGGTGCATGCATCGTGTATATCCCTCTCCGTAGTGGAAAGCGGTTGTACATGGTATCTGTCTATGCACCTAAGGCTACTCAATCCACCTTATTTATCTCAGAGCTCGAGACACTTTTTCGATTTCCGAGGCTAGAATTGGAAGACAACTATTTTATTATCGGCGGAGATTTCAACGCCAAACATACTGATTGGGGCAATAATACACCAAATACTAGAGGGAACCTATTATTCAATTGGTGGGGCCAGCACAGTGTAATGTATCGACTCGGGCTTAAGGCGACGGATAGTCCGTCGTTTCCCAGACACGGGTCCTATTTGGATTTTCTGCTGTTCGACTCACGAATACATCTGCCATGCACTAACTAACAAACTACAAACTGTCTACGCACTTTCGTGTATGACAGTGACCATTGCGGTCTCAGCACCGAAATAACTGTTCCAAACGAAATTGCGGAATTGGATGAGTTTGTTCAAAGGAATACCTGCAATTATAGTAGGGTGAGTTGGACACACTTCACCAGAACACTGACTAGAGCACTCTCCTCGAATTCGCACTACCAACCCTCCAACAGAAATCTGTCAAACGAGGAGATTGAGAGGTATCTAAGACTAATTGACGAGACAATCAAACGACCAATGGACAATCCGATACCTCGGTACCAACACTCTGAAGGAGAAGACTTATTCCGCAACGCAACTATTGACGCACTGCACCGCCATAAAAGTAGACTGCTGTCAAGACTAAAAACCTTGTACAGACAGTTTACTGATAGACATAACCCTGAGATCATGACACTGAAGTCGTCGATTAAAAACCTCCAAACATTAATAAAGGAAAATTACAGAGCATCTGTAAGTTTGTATTGGAACAATAAAATGCGGCCTGTAAACACCAGCAACCCGAATATGTTCCCGTAAATAAATCAAATATTTCGGAGAAAAGATCAAAACGACCTTTCTTGTCTTAAAATCGCCAGACCGACGGACAACGAACAAATACTGGTAGCAGCAGGCATAGATCCAAATGATGCTGTTGATGATGACAACTTCTTTGAGATCGAGGATCCGCAGGACCAGGTAAAAGCTATAGGAACGACTTTCCCGGAAGTGTACAAGGCGAATGTTATCATTGGCCCGAACCACGATCTGGAGAATCGAGTCCTTGTGCACAATTTCTACGTTCAAAATGAAATTGTGAATTGGCGATTCGAATTGGTTTTACCCAGTTCAGTGACGAGAATATGGCAAATAATGTCATTTTTTTCATTTTGGTGGGGGCTAACGCCCCCATTTATTATGCTTAATACAAGCTTAAAAACTAAGACTGAAACTAATACTAGGGCTTAAAGCTAAGGATGGTGAAGGAGATCGAATTTGAGGGAAAGTGTGCTGCGATTAAAATCGAAAACGGAAAGGTTGGAGTTTAACTTACGCAGCATACGGGAGATTGGTTCGTTAGAGCCATATGTGGTGCGGTGGATAGGTAGATAAAAGAGACTGGTGGAACGTAGATTACGAGGGTTAGTGTTAAAGAAAATGGAGTTGCAAAGAGGCGTGCAATCGACGGAGCCTGAGAGGAGTCGGTGAATGAACAAAATGTCTGCTGCGTCCCTTCGTTCCTCAAGGGTATTCAGGTTAATGAGTTTGAGACGGTCTCGATAGGGAGGTAAGATTAGAGGATCGTTCCAAGGTAGACCTCGAAGAGCAAAGCGAAAACGACGCTGGATCCTCTCAATACGAGATACATGAACTCGTTGAAAGGGACACCACGCTTGGCTAGCGTACTCGAGAAGGGGGCGAACGTAAGTGACGTATAGTGATCTAGTCACGTACGGGTTGCAGAATTCTTTGGACCATCTTTTAACGAAGCCGAGTGATGAGTTTGCTTTAGAAATTATCTCATCAATATGCGAGCGGAAATTAAGCTGCCTGTCGCATAATATACCAAGGTCGGGGATAGATTCAACAAGGGGTATAGGTTGGCCGTCGAAATGGTAAATTCGTTGAGGAGACTTCTTGCACTTACGTGAGAAAGTAATCGATTGACATTTGGAGACATTGAGTTCTAAGCAGGGCATTACCTCCGTTCATTTCGAAGGAAAAGCTCCAAACCATCTTCGAATCACTTTGAAGTAAGAAATCAGTGGGAACCGATGAAATACCGAACATTGTGCTTCGACATCTACCTCTAGAAGCGGTGAACATTTATACCTCCCTGTTTAATAATGCAATGAATAATGCACATTATCCAGTGAATTGGAAAACTGCTGTGGGATGTACCCATCCCCAAATGGATAAAGACACTTCCAATCCAGCAAATCTCCGCTCCATCAGTTTTCTTCCAAACATCAGCAAGATTTTCGAAAAGGTGATCAATAGAGTCCTGACTAAGTGGGTTGAGGACAAACATATAGTTCCGGATAATCTATTCGGTTTCAAAGGACATGATATCATTCATGCTGCGTCTAAACTAGTTTCTGATATCCAGAAACTTATTTTTCAAGCTGGATAGGTTGGACATTAGTAAACCACTGCTGTATATTCTTTTTGATATGCTCTCTAGTAGACAGTTCATCGCGAAGAGTGGCTATGTGACTTCTGCTGGAACATTTAACATTAAAAACGGTCTGCAACAGGGTGCGGTGAATTCGCCGATCCTGTTCATTATTTACACAAGTGATCTAATAGGTTCACTTCACCATGCCAGAGCGTACGCAGACGACATAATCGTGTACAGATCAGATCCTAAGATTGAGGTCATTAATATACTTTTGCAGCGTGACTTCGACAAAATTAAGCGTTATTGCGATGAGTGGAAGTTGAAAATCAAGTTTCAGAAGTCGGAAACCATTCTGTTTAGGACGCCTTTATCTGGCGTCTCTAGGGATACCAGAAAGAATTGGCGAAATTTCGCGATCGTGGGGCAGCACGGGCAGCCACTTGCTTGTCGACATGTAGTCAGATACCTTGGGATCAATCTAGATCAATCGCTGTATTTTAACAAACATATAGATGTTGCTCTGGCCAGAGCCAAAGGTGCTTCGCTCTTACAAAGAGATTGTTTTATAACAGCCAGCTCGATGCGAGGGTGAAGGTAATCTGCTACATGACCCTTATCAGGCCCATGTTTGTATTTGGATGTCCCGTGTGGTTCAACGTGAGAGAAAGTTTATTGGAAAAGATTTGGGTGCTTGAGAGGGCTTGCCTTAGGACTTGTCTTCGCTTATACAGAACACCAGAGTCTGAGTACTTAAAATTCTATCCTAATGAGGTTTTATACAATAGGGCGAACCTAATAAGAGTGGACAATTTTGTCATTAAGTTGACTAGAAGGCAAGTTGCAAGAGCAATGACCTCATCGAACAACCTGATCTCCGGGGCTTACTACCCCAATTATATGTATCACGAGAGAGATCGCCTTGACAGCTTTATTCATCCAGAAGCGTTCCTTTATTTAAATAGCAAAGGTCTGATCCAGGACAGTTTAGCGGTGTCCGAACCGCTGCTGACAGGCGACTCAATTACGACAGAGACGTCGCATATAGCAGTTTGGAGCGTCTCCGGTTCAGTAGGACGGTAGGGAGTAGCGACATGTGGGATGTTGCTCGGCAGCACCAACAATTTTGGTGGCTTGTTGAAGGAGAGAATGCTTCGTCGTCGAACGCGTCCAGTGATAGATAGCTTCATGTGAAGCAAGGTGGGACAGCCTAATTTTTTTTAGCAATGGCCGGCTTACATAGTTTAAGTTAGGTTCGAAGAGAAAAAATTTATAAAAACAAAAAAAAAATTTAAAATATAAGTAAATATATGTATATATATTCATATATTATGTATATATATATGTATGTACGTATGCATTAGATGTCAGTAGGTTAAGTGGGTTAAGATTTATTTCTTAAGTAGTTTGTTTAAGATTTAGTTTTAATTTTTATAGAAAAAAAAGTCCATTTACTAAGTTTTTACTTAAAATTTATTTTCTTAGTTCTAGTATTAAGTAACGTAAAAATAAAAATAAAATTAGATTGTAAGATTCGTCGAAAGACATAGTTTGAGTGTTAGGTTGAACTTAGAGTGCCCGCATGGGGCCAGTAAGTTATTATGAGATAATTTTAAGTTATTTAACCCAATTTTTAAGCATTTTTTTGTCTAGCAAGTAAGAGTAATTTAAGTTATAAAAATAAAAATGCATAAAAACTGAAACTAAAACTGACGACTGCGCTGTCAACTCTGCAGGTAGACAACTCACTTGGGGTGTTGATTAATGCTAAAATTAATGCTAAAAAGCAGAACAATCAAACTGGGTGAGACTTCTGCTAAAATATGTGTCCTCTCTCCCCTTCTCAGGAACTTAGTAGTTAACGAAATACTGATATACCTGGAAGCGGGTGGTAGTAGGGTGATTGCCTATGCGGATGACGTTGCCATAGCCGTCTCATTAAAGCATTTCAATACCATTAAAGAACTCCTTCAAGTAAATCTCAATAGATTATCCCGCTGGGCAGGTCGCTGTGTATTGTAACAACTGATCTTTTCCTCTTTTCCAGGAAATACAAAATTCCAATTATAGACCCTCCTTCAATAAATGGTACCAGTTAATTTTTTTCCCATACAGCAAAATATCTGGGTCTCATTTTTGACAGGAAACTAAACTGGAAACCTAACATTCAAGAAAGAGTCAAGAAAGCTAAAATAGCTTTATTCTCTTGCAAAAAAGCCATTGGGGATAAATGGGGCCTTCAACCTCGCATAACCCACTGGCTATACATCTCGGTCATAAAACCGATATTTACTTACAGGGTGGTTGTCTGGTGGACGACCTTGGAAAATGCAGTCAACTGCATTAAACTAAGCAGAGTCCAAAGAACAGCATGTCTATACACAAGCGGAGCCTTGCGGTCTACCCCCTTCGCGGCATTAGATATTCTGTTTCACTTGACACCCCTCGATATTTTTAGCAGGCAAGTAGCTGCGCTATTAAACAGTAGACAAATAATTCATTTATCCACACCAACATTCTTAATGCACTAGGAATCGTCACAGAGAACATCGCTTACACCATACCTGAACTTTGGTTTGACAAAAACTTCCATGTAAGCTTCTCCTCTAGATCATTCTTTCATGCTTTCATGGAGGACAAGTCAATCCATCTCTACACAGATGGATTGTTAGTTCAGAGACTTCACTTCCGTTTTCCTTTTTCTAACATTCGCTTTTATCTTTTTATTGCATTGCATGCCAAGCTACCAATCACACGTAGAATGCATGACCAACAATGCGCGGATCATTTTTACAAACGTTTCACTTTTGCGCTACACGCGCTGGGAAATATGACACCTTCGCCAAAGCGCATTCCTTTCCCATAGGTAAACCTGTGTTCATCCGAAATGCTGTGTCAACAAATTTGCCATATAAAACATGCAGATAAGTTTAGTTCGGTTGGCTCTCTCTCGATACCCTCCATAGAGTTAAGTGTTATAAGAATTAAATAATAAATAGTTGAAAAGAAATTAAAAACTGTTTTTTTTATTAAATCATTAGTGAATGAACAGAACTGGCGCAGTCGGTAAGCGTTGAGTACGCGAAAAGTGTTCGGTAAAGAACAATATTAATACGCGGTTAATTTTTATTATTTAACTCATTTGAAGGTCTTGTTACGATAAAGTGACAATACAATCATAATAAGAAATAAACTGGAGCGATTAAGTTCAGTAAAGTACAAGAGAAACTAAAACGTTAACTCTTTAGTGAAGTATAGTCGAGAAAGTAGTCCACATAGTGGTGAGTGCTTGAAAGAAAACAAAAGAAGCTTTTCAAAACGCGTCCTTTCAGAAAAAAAAACATAAGTAAGAGCAAAAAAAAAAAGCAAACCAGAAAGTGCTTTGAATCAAGAAATAACAATACAAAAACAGTCGTTCACCAACTCGCATAGAGAACAATTAAGCCAATTACGAGGCAATATAAGAAAGTGATTTACAAGTGGCAGTGTGGCTCAGTGGAGCATTTGTTGGATCGACAGTCTGTCATAGACCTTTTTTTTTTTTTTTTTTTATTATTTTTTTTTTTTTTATTTAATTCTTTTCTTATGATACAATACAATTCAATATATAATACATACTTATAATTCATGTCACGGGGGAGAAAAAAAATAAGAAAATAAAAAAAGCTGGTGACATTCATATTTTAATTTAAAAAAATAAAATAGAGTCGAATGCCACTTCAATGGACATATGTATAATAAAAGATAAGTTTTGGGTGAGGTGACCCTCAAAAAGCAACTTCATAAAAAATTAAGTAAGAAGTTAGTTCATAGAAAATTTAAATCAAAACGCAAACAAAAGTAATTGCTTAGAGCAGCAGTATCAAAATAATAAAAGCAAAATATATAATTATACCAGAATATCAGAAATTAGAGATTCTAAAACACCAAAATTAAAACCAAAAAGCCACATTTTAGCGCATTTCATAAACGTTCCGGGTATTGATATTGCCCTGATCGACTGTGGGAGTTTATTAAACAACCGATAAGATAAAACAGAAAAGAAATTACGATATGCAGTGGTGCGGAAAAAAGGTACAGATAACATGTTAGAGAGGTTTCCCCGTAAATTATAATTTGAAATAAGACGAAAGTTACGGTTACCAGACTTCATGAAAAACGTTTTTAACACTTTAAAACAATACAAGTGGCGAACTGGAAGAATGTTTTGGTCGCAGAACAAAGGAAAGCTTGGATATCTACAAGGTTTATGGAAAATTTTTCTTAAAATGAATTTCTGTAAAATCAGCAACGGCTGTATTTTATTTAGGTATATACCTCCCCAACAAGTAATTCCGTATTGCAGCGTAGAATGGAAAATTCCATAGTAAATTATCTTTAACAGCTTATTTGAGCATAAATTACGCAAATAGTAAAAATGTCTAAGTGTGCATCGAAAGTATTTTCTCAATGAGTCTGTGTGATTCAAAAAACTCATTCTAGAATCAAGGGTGAGCCCCAGGTACTTAAAGTCGTCAACTATCTCAATTAAAAAACATTTATCACTACAGTTTAGACTACTACAAAAAGTGGGAGATGGAGACGAACAATTACAGTTAGAAAGTTTGTATTTTTGACACTCAGGTGCGTGAAAATACACATTTGCCTCCAATTTTTGAGCAGAAGATAAGTTAAAAAACATCATTTTAGTTTTTGGGCTTATAACTAAATTATGTTTTGCAAACCAGTGTCTCAATAGATTTAGATCCCAATTGAAATCAGAAATCAGGTCCAAAGGACAGTTCAGACCATAAGAGAAGCCTATGTCATCCGCAAATGCAGTAGGTGAACCTTTAAAATTCAGATCAAATAGCGAATTGATATAAATTATAAATAGGATTGGACCCAAGACAGAGCCTTGAGGTACACCCAGTTTCAAGAACTTAATTTCGCTCCTAATTTCAACTATCTTAATCTGCGACCTATTTTCCAGATATGACCTGAACCAATTAAGGATAAATCCACGGAAACCAGCGTTTTCCAGTTTTCTCAACAACAAATTGTGGTTGACCATATCGAAAGCTTTGGTTATATCAATAAATAAACCAGCCGTACATTTTTTTCCATCGAGGTGTGACATTATTTGAGAACAATACTGTAAAAGCGCGTCCTCCGTGGACTTTCCTTTTTGAAATCCAAATTGGACGGGATTAAAGAAATTTGTTTTAGTTAAAAAACTCACTATCCTATTTTTCATTAGTTTTTCAAAAACTTTGCTGAAAGTGGGAAGGAGTGAAATGGGTCTATAGTTGCCGATCTCAGTAGCAGAACCCTTTTTAAACAATGGAATGACGTCTGCGCATTTCAGGCCATCAGGAAAGACTCCCGCAAACACGCAACTATTAAAAATATAAGCCAAGACATCCACTATGAAACATCCAATTTGTTTAAGTGCAATGTTACTAATACCATCAGTACCACACGAATTCGATTTTTTTAAGGTACCAATAACTTTTAATATTTCAAGAGGAGTTATGGGCTGAAAAACAAAACTAGTACATTGCAATGGTTCAGCACAAACTGACGGACAAAGAGAACAATCTAATTGTACTGAGCAAGGTTGTAAATTGCAGCCTATATTGGAAAAATAGCAATTAAATGCGTCAGCAACAGCACGCTTATCAGACAAATCATAGTCATCGACACGTAAAACAATAGGTTTTTTTGAAAATGTTGATTTATTTAGTATGTTGTTTACTATCTTCCATTCATCTTTCAGGTTCCCCTTTGCTGAGCTGAATTGAGTACGGTAGTAGGTATCTCGACAAATCGGAATCTCCTTTTTAGGTTCAACGCACAATTTCTTATACCTCCTACTTAAACCCAGGTTATCAGGATACTTCTTGCATTTTAATCTGAGTTTATTTTTTTGTAAAACTTTCTTTAACAAGAGCCTCGATATCCAGGGTTTAAGTCTTTTTACCAACTTTTTGGAGGGCAGAAATGAGGAACAACTTAAAAAGTGATTTCTTAGACAATCAATAAAAGCTTTTTAAGCAGAAGAAGCATCACTACAAGTGTAAACATTCTCCCAATACTCATAAGCCAGCAGGTTTTTAAGCTTCCTGAAGTTAATTTTCCTTTTTCTTTGAGGGGATTCTGAAATTTTATATTTTTTTCTATTTGATATATTTACTAAGAGTCCAGTCAAAGAGTGGTCAGTTATCCCCAAATCATAAATGCATTTTTCACATCCAATGACCGCAATATTTCTAAAACGTCCATAAATATGGTCTAGACAAGTACCCGAAACAGTCCGAGTGGGCTCAATGATAAAGCATGCCAGTCCATGCGAAGCTAGTAATGCCAAGTAACTAGTTACCATTTCATTATTATCCATAATGTTAATATTGAAATCTCCTACAATAATTAGGTTTTTAGAATTTTCCTTTTCTAACAAATCTGAAAACTCTTTTACAAACATTGAAACATTGAACATATGCAATCTATAGACACATAAAAAAACATATATTTCACAATTAATTTCAAGGGAAACCTGTAGAACATCTGCACTCATGAAATCAACACACAAGACATCAATAATCTTGTAGTTTTCTTTAATAAAACACCCAACACCACCAGCAGCGTAGTTTTCATTAGTATTAGCAAAGAAATTAAAACCGGGAATAGAATAATCGTTTTTTTCAAAGTTGTATATCAAAATTTCGGACACAAAAACAATATCCGGAGTGCACGCAAAAGAATCAAGATGTGTGACAAGAATTGAGAAGTTTTCTCTCAAGCTTCTGATATTCTGGTGAACAATGACAAGTTTATTATTACAATAAAAGCTATTCATAAAAATATTATCACAATTTGTACTACAAGGAATAGGGGTGGAAAAGTCATCGATAGAATCAATATCAAACTTCATTTATTACTTGATGTAAATTAATGCACTAAATTAAGTGCAAGATCATCAAAAGATTTTATAGAAGTGACTTTTCCCCCCTCAACCTGTCTCACAAGAATTTGATTATTTTGATACCAAACATACTTTGCTTCATTGCCTCTTTTGTCTTCAAGAAAAGAGCAAGCGTATACTTCGTGAGAGAATCATTAATGAAAATCCCAGTGCCGCTCACTTTTCCATTTCCACTGTCCCTGCTGATATTGCTGCTACTACCGCTACTACCGCTACTGCCGCTGTTGCCAACAACATCAATGCCAGCCACGTGTGTGTTGAGATTGTTTTTGCATGTCCTCTTTGCACACATTATTCGCTGCTTCGTAGTTAGATCGGAGAATCTCACGCAGATGATAGCTTTAAATGTTGGAGAGGATTTTGCTTTCACTTTCTTAACATAACATCTCTCAATTTTGTCGTCGGGAACATCGATGGACAAGGCTTTGGTGAAGATCTGTTTTGCCTTGCTGATTGCGTTTGTGTCATTGACATTAGACACACCCACAATTTCGATGGAATTGCCGAGGAGGTTTTGTTGATGCCAGTTAATCTTGCTCTCCAGAACATGGACCTTCAATTTAAGTTGCGTGTTTTCTGCTCGCAGCTCGTTAATTTGTTGTAGAAAACAAGTGTTTTTTTCCTCCAACTTCGAAAGCTTAGCGTAGATCATCTTTAGAGTGCATTCTCCTGTGCTCTCATCAGCTGTTATTTTTGCATTGCCTTTTTTTACTTGCTGTATATTTGCGGTAGTTGTGGCCAGAGCATTGTTATTTAAATTTTTGGGTACCACAGTACTACCACTGTGAAGAGAACGGCGTTTCAACATTGCACATTTATCACAGCGGAATGGATTGCCACTAGATTTAAAGAAATCAGCTTCTTCTTCTGTGATGTTTGCACACGCGAAGTGAAAAAAATGCTTGCAATCGCTGCAGTTTATTTTAGACGTGCAATTGCGATCAATTTTCTGTGAACACGCCGAACAATTCGATCGGGGACAGACGTGTTTTCGGCTTTTTCTCAAGTGAAATAGTGTAAAAGTAATAAAAGAACAATTAAGAACATTTTGGCCAAGTGATTTGCTGGCGCAGCAGTAGTGGTGTCGGCCGAGAGACCGAGGGTCGTAGGTTCGATCCCCAGAAAAGGACGGACGTTTTTATTCTTAAAAAAAGAAAATAACTATAATTTAAATTAAAATAAGTTCAGTCGTGTAACCAGAAGATGAGTGGTGGTGAACGGTCCGCTATCCAAATAGCGGGTCCGGGAGATGGCACGATGTTATCTGATAACCAGACCGTAATTTTGGCCCGTTCGGAAATTACGACTAAGAGGAGGAGGAAGCTGAAGCCAACTCCAAACCTCGTGAAGCGCCCTTCCCTATCAGCATCTACTGAGAAGTTGCCCGGTGGAGCAAGGGAAGAGGCGCCAACAACTTCAGCGAAAGCAGCAACACAACAAGAACAGCGAAAGAGGCAAGAAGAATACCCCTATGTTTCTGACGGTGGGGAAGGCCACTACATGCGTGGAAACAATAGTTTCTCATTCCTAGCTGCCTCTGAGTCAGGTAACGAAGAGGACGAGGTCAAAGCCATTAATAGTAGCAGAATGCAGCTACAGCAACAAGTGCTTGCTATAAGAGCGAAGCAAGTGGCAAGGAGGGAGAAGGAGTTACAGCAACAACTTCAGATATCTCAGAAGTAACTAAACACCAACGTGGAGGTACCACAACAAGAAAAACATAACCAGCCACTAAAACAACAAAAACTACCAAAACCAATACAAGAACTAACAAAGAAAGATCATAAGCAACAACCCAAAAATAAACAACAAAAACAACAACAGCAACAAAAATCGCAGCAGCAGCAACAGCAGCAACAACAACATCAGCAGCAGAAGCAACAGCAACAACAAACGAAATCAACAAAGCAACGAGTTCCACCTATAAACACATATAAGATGGAACTAAAGGACACCATTGAAATATGTAAGTCGGCCATTGGTAACAACTTTTTTATTAAAAGACTAAGTCAAGATAGGCATGCGATCCACTGTAACACAGTGGAGCGCTATACTAAAATAAAAAACTTATTGAAGGAATCGACGACGGAGTTCTTCTCCTACACCCCGAAGGGGGACAAGCTGCAAACAATGCTGCTGAGGGGGATTGAACCGTCAACTGATCCGGAGGAGCTCCTTGCACTGCACAAAGAGAAGGAGTGCGAAGAGCTCAAATTCGTAGGGGTTAAGCCATTCGTCACGGCTAGAGCCAAAAGGGAGAAACGGAAACTACCGTTCTTCCTGGTTCAGCTAAGTCCCACCAGCAAACTGGATGGTCTAAGGAGCATCAAAGTCCTAGACTATCAGGTTGTACACTGGGAAAAATTAAAGAGGAGCGAAAACATTTTACAATGTGTTCGTTGCCAAAGGTTCGGGCACGCCGCGTCGAACTGCGAAATGCAGCCTTGATGCGTGAAGTGCGGAAAGAACCACAAGTCCGAGGAATGCGCTCTAGGCAAGGACGGAGCGTCAGAAAACAGCCAACTCTCTTGCGCGTTATGTAGGAACACGGGACACACCGCAAATTATTGGGGTTGTCCCAAATTCCAATATATCAAAAGTGTAAATCTGGCTCGGCAGCAGAAAGTGGAAATTAAACGTCCACTCGTGCAGACATAAACACCAGCCGTTACTCCCCACGTTACCTACGCCCAAATGGCGGCAGTTAGGGGAAATACGGTACAACAAGCAAAGGTAGCTTCTCAGGCCCCAGCGCCTAGAGCACCGGAACCTGTACCTGACATGGTCGCTATCTTGCTCTCTATTCAGGGGCAGATGGCTCAGCTTCAGCGTCAAGTGAATGATAATTCACTGATTAGGTTCGAACGACGAGCCGCACTATTTTAGTTGCTCAAAGACCAAGCCCCTGATGTGCTTTTGGTTAGCGAAACTAAACTTACCAAGAGACACAAAATGAGGCACAGAAGATACAAAATAGAACGGAGAAAGCGACCCAACTCCATTCAGGGAGGTGGTGTTGCCATCTTTGTGAGAAAAGGACTGCGTTTCAAAAGAGTATATAGTCGTCTAGTACGTAGATTCCAGGTGCTGGAAACATGCATTGTGTATATCCCTCTCCGTAGTGGAAAGCGGTTATACATGGTGTCTGTTTTTGCACCTAAGGCTACTCAATCCACTTTATTCATCTCAGAGCTCGAGACACTCTTTCGATTCCTAAGACTGGAATTGGAGGAGAACTACTTTATTATCGGCGGAGATTTCAACGCCAAACATAGTGATTGGGGAAATAATACACCAAACACTAGAGGGAACCTACTATTCAATTGGTGGGGTCAGCACAGTATAATGTATCGACTCGGCCTTAAAGCGACGGATAGTCCGTCGTTTCCTAGGCACGGGTCCTATTTGGATCTCCTGCTGTTCGACACACGAATACACCTGACATGCACAAACCAACAAACCATAAACTGTCTACGCACTTTTGTGTATGACAGTGACCATTGCGGTCTCAGTACCGAAATAACCGTTCCGAACGAAGCTGCGGAATTGGACGAGTTTGTTCAAAGGCATGCTTACAACTATAGTAGGGTGCGTTGGACACACTTCTGCACTGACTAGAGCGCTCTCCTCGACTTCGCTCTACCCACCGTCCAACAGAAATCTGTCAAACGAGGAGATTGACAGGTATCTAAGACTAATGGACGAGGCAATTAAACGAACAATGGACAAAACGATACCTTGGTATCAACACGCTGACAAGGAAGACTTATTCCGCAACGCAACCATTGACGCACTGCACCGACATAAAAGTAGACTGCTGTCAAGGCTAAAAACCTTGTACAGACAGTTTACTGACAGATATAACCCTGAGATTATGACGCTAAAGTCGTCGATCAAAAACCTCCAAATATTAATAAAAGAAAATTACAGGGCTTCTGTAAGTTTGTATTGGAACAAAAAAATTCGAGCTGTAAACACCAGCAACCCGAATATGTTCCCGCAAATAAATAAAATATTTCGGAGAAAAGATCAAAACCACTTTCCGTGTCTTAAAATCGCCCGAACGACGGACAACGAGAACATACTTATAGCAGCAGGCATAGATCCAAATGAGGATGTTGATGATGACAACTTCTTTGTGATCGAGGATCCGCAGGAGAAGGTAGAGGCTATAGGAGCGACTTTCCAGGAAGTATATAGGGCGAATGACATCATTGGCCCGAACCACGACCTGGAAAATCGAGTCCTTGTGCACAATTTCTACCTTCGAAATGAAATAGTGAATTGGCGATTCGAGAGCTCGGGTTTCACCCAGTTCAGTGACGAGAATATGGAAAATAATGTCAGCACCAATGAAATGGTACTACCACCGTTCATTTCGAAGGCAGAGCTCCAAACGATCTTCGATTCGCTTAGAAGTAAGAAATCAGTGGGAACCGATGAAATACCGAACATTGTGCTTCGACATCTCCCACTAGAAGCGGTGGACATTTATACTACCCTGTTTAATAATGCAATGAATAATGCACATTATCCAGCGCATTGGAAAACAGCGGTGGTAAACCCCATCCCCAAAAGGGATAAAGACACATCCAATCCGACGAATCTCCGGTCGATCAGTCTTCTTCCAAGCATCAGTAAGGTATTCGAGAAGGTGATCAATAGAGTCCTGACTAAGTGGGTTGAGGACAAACATATAGTTTCGGATAATCAATTCGGTTTCAAGGCGGGGCATGATGTTATTCATTCTGCGTCTAAACTGGTTTCTGATATCCAATGGAACAAAGGCCTGATTGACTTGGAAAAAGCCTTCGACACCGTATGGTTAGAGGGACTCTTTTTCAAGCTGGACAGGTTGGGCATTAGTAAAGCATTGCTGTATATTCTTTTTGATATGCTCTCCAGTAGACAGTTCATCGTGAAGAATGGCGTTGTGACTTCTGCTGGAACATTTAACATTAAAAACGGTCTGCAACAAGGTGCGGTAAATTCACCGATCCTGTTCAACATTTACACAAGTGATCTGATAGGTTCACTTCACCATGCCATAGCGTACGCAGACGACTTAATCGCGTACAGATCAGGTTCAAAGATTGAGGTCATTAATATACTCTTGCAACGTGACTTCGATAAAATTAAACGATATTGCGATGACTGGAAGTTGAAAATACATTTTCAGAAGTCGGAAACCATTTTGTTTAGGACGCCTTTGTCTGGGGCCTCTAAGGATACCAGAAAGAATTGGCGAAAGTTCTCGATCGTGGGGCAGCATGGGCAGCCACATGCTTGTCGAAATGTAGTCAGATACCTTGGGATCTGGCTGGATCAATATCTGTATTTTAACAAACATATATGTATATGTTGCTCTGGCCAGAGTCAAAGGTACTTTTGCCCTTACAAAGAGACTGTTTTATAACAGCCAACTCGATGCAAGGGTAAAGGTTAACTGCTACATGGCCCTTATCAGGCCTATGCTTGTGTTTGGATGTCCCGTGTGGTTCAACGTAAAAGCAAGTTTATTGGAAAAGATTCGGGTGTTTGAGAGGGCTCGTCTCAGGACTTGTCTTCGCTTATACAGACCACCAGAGTCCGAGTACATAAAATTCTATCCTAATGAGGTCTTATACAAAAGGGCGAACCTAATAAGAGTGGACAATTTCGTCATTAAGTTGACTCGAAGGCACATTGCAAGAGAAATGACCTCATCGAACAACCTGATCTCTGTGGCTCACTATCCTAATTATATGTATCATGAGAGAGTTCGCTTTGACGGCTTTGTTCCTCCAGAAGCGTTCCTCTACCTAGATATGAAAGGTCTGATCCAGGACAGATTGGCGGTGCCGCTAATCTTCCACGTTGCTCGAACAGCTGCGCACAGGCGACTCAACTGCGACAGAGACGTAGCACATGGCAGTGCGGAGCGACTCCGGTTCATGAAGGAGGGTAAGTTTCGTCGTCGAATTCCTCCAGTAATACGTAGCTTCATAGGAAGCAAAGTCGGTGTTCTGCGTATTTGATTGGCCGTGGCCGGCTTACATAGTGTTAGGTAGAATTAGGGTAGATATAAGAAAAATAAATGAAAAAATAATAAAAAAATAAAAATTAAAAAACAAAAAAAAATTTTTTAGAACAGAAGTGGTTAACACTCTAAAATACGGTATAGAATTAGATAGTTTATGTAGGATTAAGTAGGCTAAGATTTAGTTGTAAATAGTGTATACGTTTAGTTTTAAGTTTTAAATTATAACAAAAGTCCATTTACTAAGTCTTTATACTTAAATTTTATTTTCTTACTTTGAGTTTTAATAAATGTAAAAACAAAAATAAAAATATTCCGTAAGAAACGTCGAAAGACATAGATTAATTATTATGTTTAACTTAGCGTGCCCGCATGGGGCCAGTAAGATAGAATAAGATTATTTATAAGTTATTTAAGCTAATTTTTAAGCATTTTTTTGTCTAGCTTGTAAGTGTAAATGAAGTATGAAAATAAAAATGCATATTAAATGAAAATGAATGAAATGAATTTGTTGGATCGAGACGTGGAGGTTCTGGGTTCGAATCCGCAGTAAGAAAATCACGGATTCCTTTTCTTTTTATTCATTTCTCAGTGTTAAAACTAAAAATAAAAAGTGGTAGTAGTGTCGAACGATAATGGATACCGGGTCAGTGGGAGGTCCCGCAGGTGGAACAGCTATCGAATCAGATGACAACCAGAGCATGTGAAATGCAACAACATCTTAGGCAGCAGCATGCAAAAGTCAGATGATGACTCGAAAGGAGAAAAGAGGCGGAGGAATAATAAGACCTCATCGAAATTGTTAAAAAAAAAAATAAATAAATAAAAGAAGATGAGGACATTAAAGCGGCTGGAAGGGAGTACTCTTATGAGTCTGTAGGGGGTGAGTGCCGCTACATTGGAGAGGGGAACTCATTTAAAGAGTTGTCAGATGATGATACCTCTGCAGAAGAGGAAGAGGATGATGAGGCAAAGCTTGAAAAGCTTATAAAAGAGCTCCTTGAGAAAAGGGAGAAGTTGCGGCAGCAAAAGCAACAAAAACAACAACAACAACAAAAACAACAACAACAACAACTACAACTACAGCAAACTATAAAAGAGTTGCCGATGCAGCAAAGGCAGAAGCAACAACAAGAACAACGATTGCAACAGAAGAAGCAAAAACAACAACAACAGCAACATATACCGCAGAAATTGCAAAAGCGAGTACAACAACAAACATCGCAGCAGCAACAACAGCAGCAACAACAGCAGCAGCAACAACAGCAGCAGCAACAACATCAACAGCAACAACAAAATAAAGGCAAAGAAAGAGTGCCCCCTATAAATGTAAGTGATTCAGAAATTAACGATAGTATTAGGTTATGTAATACTATCGCTAATCCCATTCAATTTATAATTGAGCTGGAAATACTGAAGCCTTCAGCTTCAATCGGAAGAAAATTATTATTTTTTGGCCGGAGATCTTAATGCTAGACATGCAGTATAGGGAAATAATCCGCCAAACACCAGGGGCAACCAGTTATACTACTGGTGGGGTCAACATATGATTGAGTACAGACTTGAACTGTACGCAACGAATATCACATCCTTCCCATCAGCCGGTTCTTTCCTGGACTTGGCATTAATAGACAGTAGATTAGAACTGACTAACCCTGATCGAAACACAAGGAACTGTTTGCGAGCGTTCGAGTACGATAGTGATCACTAGGGACTTGCAGCCACAATACGGATCCCAAACGAGCAGACGCAGCTGGAGCAGTATGATCACCGCACGGTACGGTGGTCGTGCTTCTCCAGAATCTTGAAGCGTAATTTACGTTTGAGTGGAATTGATCCCCGACTAACAGAAACTTGACAAACGAAGAAATCGACCGTAGTTTACTGACCGTAGTGGGGTGGCCGTGGTGTAGTGGTACTAGCAATCGCTTCTCACTCGGAGGGGTCTAGGTTCGAATCCTGCCCATGAACAAGTCTTTCAAGTTTTTCAGTTGTGTAATTGGAACTCAGACAGACAAATTCTGCGTGTGAAGGCATAACAC
Organism: Volucella bombylans; assembly: GCA_949129095.1. NCBI lineage: Eukaryota > Metazoa > Arthropoda > Insecta > Diptera > Syrphidae > Volucella > Volucella bombylans. The sequence goes on from OX422142.1 coordinate 64,004,119, forward strand.
TAACACGTAGATTTGGCTGTTGTAGAGTTCCAAGCACCAAAAAAATTACTGCGAATTATAACCTTCCACTCTGAGTCGTCCTATTCGGACTCCCACCCCTGGAGAGCAAATACCGAAATCAAACACACCTGAGTTTCAAACCACTACAAAACAATTTTCCCTTCTCCTCCTTTCTACCTTTCCGCCCGCGCCCTGGCAACAGTAAAAGGGTATCTAACCCCTTAGGCGCGCGTGAATTATAAAAAAAAAAAATGCAAGACGTTGTCAAACGAACGATGGAGCAGACTATCCCTCGGATAGAATACTCAGACGAAAGGCAGGCTGTGTATACGGTGAACAATCCGGTTTACCGTAATCACGACATTGACAACAGGGCCTATGTTAATCACTATTAGCTGCGCAATGAACTTCAAAATTGGCGATCCGAGAATCACGGTTTCACCGTATTCAGTGAAGAAAACGAGGCAAACGTTATAGTCGCCGATGAACGAGCCACCTCACATTTGTTCGTGCGAAAAGATGAACTCCTGTGCATCTTTGAATCTCTGAAAAACAAAAAGTCATCGGGAGTAGACGGTATTCCAAACGTCGTATTAAGACACCTGCCCTTGGAAGCAGTAGATATATTTATTACGCTGTTTAACAATGCGCTGAATATTGCATATTATCCAAAGCATTGGAAAACAGCAGTGGTGCATCCAATCCCGAAAAGGGATAAAGTTAGAACTAACCCTGCTAATCTCCGGTTAATTAGTTTGCTTCCGAATATTAGCAAGGTATTTGAGAAAGTGGTTAATAGAGCTCTATTAAGGTGGGTTGAGGAAAATAATATAATTCCGGAAAATCAGTTTTGCATGACACTATTCATGCTGCGTCAAAGCTGGTCTCTGACATACAATGGAATAAATGCAAGAACCAGTGTACAGGTGGCTGCCTCGTTGACTTTGAGAAGGCATAGAAGTCATCAATACTCTTCTGCAGCGTGATTTCGATCCTATTAAGGCGTATTGCAATGACTGGAAATTGAAAATCAATTTTCAAAAGTCGGAAACAATCTTGTTTATAACTCCATTGAGATGGGATTCTAGGGATACCAGGCATAACTGGAGAAATTTGGCTATCATTGGACAGCACGGACTACCATCAGCGGTGAGAAGCGTAGTAAGATACCTTGGTATTTGGCTCGATAAGTATTTGTAATTTGACAAACATATAGATGCTTATCTTGCTGGAGCCAAGAAGGCTTTAGTCCTGACAAGAAGGCTGTTTCACAGCAGTCAACTTGTCTCCAGGGTGAAAGTCATATGCTATGTGGCCCTAATCAGCCCTAATGGCCGTATCCAGGAAAGGATACGGGTGTTTGAAAGGCAGTGTCTTAGGACTTGTCTTGGCTTGTACAGAACACCAGAATCAGAGTACAAAAAATATTATCCCAACAAAGTCATTTACGATGGGGCTAATCTGAATATGATTGACAATTTCCTGATTAAGGTGATTCGAAGAAACGTTGCAAGAGCAATGACCAACGATAATGGCCTGATCTTTGGGGCTTATTACCCCAATGAAATGTACCACGAGAGCTCACTTCTATCGGGTTTTAACCCTCCAGAGGCTTTTCTCCATATTGATGCTAAAGGGTTAATACAAAGTAGGGATGGTATCCCGGTAATATACTACCGCCACTGCGGTACGAGGGACAAGCGGCTCATCTACGACGGGTAGATTGCCAATGCTCAGGAGCTCCTCCGTTTTAATCCCGCGATTGCGGACAGGGATCGGATCGATGCCGAGAAACAGTCCACCGAATTCTGGTGGCTTCAAGAAGGAGAAAGGTATGGCTCGCTCTCCTAGGTCGGTGCGTTACTAAGGTAACATATTCCTCTTAGTTGTAAGTTAGAGTAGGGACAGTTAGGGGGATCTCGTGAAAAGGCCGCTTTCGTTAGCATGAGGCCGCACCTCTGAGAAATGACCAGTGGTTTATCGCATTGGTTAAGTCTTCGTGGTGCGTGTGCACGATGTTGACGAATGACAGGCGCCCAAAATCGCAATTGGGATGGTGACCACCCTGTGCGAGGGGCTAAGAGTGCTCACCACCCCGATTATAGTTAAGTTAGATTAAGTAGCTTAGGTAGGTTAAGTAGAATGGGGTCATAGTTTTAAGTTTTATATAAAATTATAAAAAGATACGGTATCTAAGTTTTTCTAAAATTATTTTTCTTGGAAATGTTACATATTTTATAATTTATAGATAAGATTAATCGTAAGATAGTGTTTTAAGGCCGAAAGGCAAAATTGAATGAAATTGCTAAGTTTAGAGCGTTCGGTAAGAGCCAGTAAGCTAGATTAAGTAACTGTTCTTATCAAATTAGATTTAATCCTTTTTGCCTTGAATGTAAGTTAATAATTAAGATACAATAAAAATCAATTTAAAAGTAAAGTAAAGTAACAATAGAAAAACAAAATATAAAAAGTGAAAGTGAACACCTAAACAACCTCGATAACGAAAGACGAAGGAAACGAAGAACGGAGGAAATCGACAATCATCGACAACTAGAACCTATCATTAAGATGACATCAAAAAGAGCATCCGCAAGCGTGAGTCAATTAACATTAAGTATAGACCCTTTAAAATACCTAAATTATTTCCCAAATTATGATGGGAATAATAATTTACACAATTTCACTGACTTGGTGGATAGAATCTATCCGAACCTTGCTAGGTACGATGAGACAGGGCAAATGGTTTTTTATCATTAAAAATAAACTGGTAGGCAAAGCTAGGGAAGCTATAGAAATAAATAACAGTGTCAGTAGTTGGGAAGACGTAAAAAAGTTGTTTTTTCAATACTTTGGCGACAGGAAAACTATCGAACAGCTGTATGACGATCTTAGGAGTATACCCATTAGAAATCACTGTCAGGAGTATTAATACAGTATTAAAGTAATTCTTAAGCGACTTAATAACAAAACCAGAAGAATTAGAGCTCATAACCATTCTGAGATAGAACAAAACTGTAAAGCAGCTCTTCGAATTTTTATAAGTAAAATTCCAAAGCCAATGTAGGGACCTTTACATTGCAGAAACCCAGAAAACTTAGAAGAGGCAAGAGAGGATATGCATATTCGGGAGGTATTTCTAACTCCAATCAGGGACGAAATGCCGATAGAAATCTTCAACAAAATTCCGACAAGTTGCATAAGTCAGACCACAGACACAACAGACAACAATATAACGAAAATATCTCAAATAGGAATAACCAGGCTAGGACAAATAAAAGTATTCAGTCTAGAACACAACAACGCAATCAGTTTAGGACTTTCCCGCACAACTTGATCAACTCCGAACAACTTTTTTCGATAAACGATCTACTGTCTTTGGCGACTCAGGCAAAATATCTTGCTGAGCAAATAACAACTACCGAACTAGAAATGACTATCTGCATCGCGAAAGGAACTTCTCCGGGAAGCGATAAGATAACATACAGTATGATAAAACACTGCGATGAAAATCTAAAAAAAAAGAATCTGTACTTTATATAATAATATAATAAGTACTGGTAATATCCCACATGATTGGAAAAGAGCATTACTTAAGCCCATTCCAAAAAAAACACGGATATCTCACTTGTTTGAAGAATATCGGCCTATATCACTTCTCAGAGTTCTCTCCAAGATTTTTGAAAAAATCATTGCAAGACGTATTGGTTGGGAAATCGAAGAAAGGTTACATCCAGCACAACACGCCTTTAGACAAAATAGGGGTGTCCAAAGTCTGTTACATCTATTAGAAGCAAAACTTGTTAAGAATCTTTCGTTGCGGAAACATAGCGTAGTTCTATCAGCTGACCTTGAAAATGCATTCGACAGGGTAATGTTCATTCCAGCTATTAAACAGCTTAGTTCATGGGGGATACCTAAAGATATCTTAAAGATTGTCATTTCATTTATGACAGGTCGAACTTTTCAGGTTCAAATGGAGAACGGGGTTCCACAAGGATCTCCACTATCGGTAATAATATACAATACCTATATCGATTCGCTGATATGTCAACTTGATAACCCCAGATATGACTTCGACTTTGTCGGCATTTATGCCGACAATATATACACACTGGCTTCCGGACATCCTATTCATTTTAATAAACTGTTGGAAGCAACTGACTCAGCAATCCATCAATGGGCGCTGGAAAGAGGTGCTTCAGTTCCATCAACAAAAATTGAAGCCATCCACATTTGCAGAAAAAGAGCTTGCATCTGTCCTTCTCTGGTTCTTCGTAACATTACGATTCCACTCAAAAGAGAATTAAGAATACTCGGGATATACTTTTCTGGAAATTTAAAATGGAATTTACAAATTAAAACAGTAATAAATCAACTTAAATTGCGCAACAAGGCACTTAAAATGGTTTGCTCCAAACGTAAAGGACCCCATATGGGGGTCGAAAGAAACGCCGCCATCAACCGATGCTTTCGTACAGCAACAGGTGCCCTTAAAACAACGCCAATAATAGCACTTCGGATAGAAACCGGTTATTTTTCCTTTGAACATCTTGGAAAGAATAGATCTGTAGCACTTATAAGTAAAGCTCTGGAAAATCCATTGCATCCACTCCACAAGGTAATTAGGGAATCACTTAGTATGGGAAAACCTCGTAAGGGCACTATTTCCGCAATAAGGAACATGGCTTCTTTGTTGGAAACCCCCGAAATTTGTTTCCCAAATATGGAAAGTTATTCGGCAACATCTAGACCTCCACCTCCTTGGAAAAGAAATACGTTGCTAATAAATACCACCTTGGCGAACCATAAGAAAAAAGATACAACGGATTCACAATTCAAAGCACTCCACAATGAGATGATAGAGAGAATAAAACCAGATAGAATATTTTATACTGATGGCTCATTCAGAAATTCCAGCTCGTCATACGCAGTTGTTGAACTTACATCCAACACAGGGACTAAAACTATCCACCAAGGACTTTTGCCCGAATCTACCGGAAGCTATATATCGGAAGCTATCCAGAAGTGTCTGTCTCTCACCAAAGAGCTACCTGGGAAGAAAATAATATTCACAGATAATCTCAGTGTTCTAAATGGTCTTAAAAGTGAATCCAACAAATGTCCATGCGTGGAAAAAATCAGGACTATACTAAATTCCAGTAGAGACATCTTTTTGGCTTGGGTTCCTGGCCATGTAGGTATAAGGGGCAATCAAGACGATGACACTGCAGCTAAAGAAGTTTTTACTCTCCCTCTTACAGTAGAAGCACCTAACCCTGCTTTAATTACCCGAAAACATTTTGCAGCACTAAAAGATAAAGAATTAGCAGTCTTATGGAAAGATAATCATACCTTTCTGCGTAAGTACCAGACACATCATTTACGCAGTCCCTATAATTCAAACCTATCAAGAGAAAACTGTATAAAACTGCTCCGCATGAGAACTCTCTTCACAACTAGGCATTACTACACAGCACAAGCCCCCGAAACATGCCCTTTCTGTGGTTTAGAACTATCAGTCTGGCATATTTTAGTTACCTGCCCTATATCGAAGATAGTAAAAGATGACGGCGAGGCTCCAAGCAACGAAAAACAACTTGCTGAGTTATTAAATCTAAGCAACCCTACGTCGATACTTCATATCAAGAAAGCCACAACTCTTCATCATAAATTCAATGATATTTAACAATTATTTCCTTTTTGTAAAATCAGTAACTTCATAATTTCATAATTAACTTACCTACTCATAATTCATTAATTGTTTCACCTTTTTCAACTTTTGTACTCTTTTTAAGTTTGTCAAAAACTATTATTGTATATTTTTATAAGTGTACACCTAAAAAACGACTTCAAATGGCCTTGTCGACCTGAAGTCTTATTGTAAAGTAGTTTTATAAATTGATTTTTGTAAACTATTTGAATAAATAAATAAATAAATAAATAAGTACGAGATAAAGACTAAAAACGAAATCCCAATCTACACTCGTAACTACAGATACCCAGAAGTTCATAGAAATGAGGTTGAATCTCAGATAAATGAGATGTTAACGCAAAAGATAATTCGCCCTAGCAATTCACCTTATTCAGCTCCAATTTGGGTCGTCAAAAAAAAAGCGGACGCATCGGGCTTCAAAAAATGGAGAATTGTAATCGACTATAGAAAGCTCAACGAGATTTCTATCGATGACAAATTCCCAATCCCTAATATCGATGAGATTTTTGACAAATTAGGGAAGGCTCAATACTTTACGACGCTTGACTTGGCGAAAAGCTTTCACCAAATCGAGATAATCAGCAACGACGTCAAAAAAAACTGCTTTTTCAGCTAATAACGGGCATTACGAATTCCTCAGAACGCCGTTTGGGTTAAAGAATGCCCCGGCAACGTTCCAAAGGATGATGAATTCTGTATTGGCCGAATATATTGGAAAAATCTGTCTGGTATATATTGATGATGTAATAATATTTTCAACTAGTTTGCAGGAACACACAATTCCGATTAAGAAAGTATTCCAAAAGCTCAAAGAAGTTAATTTGAAAGTACAGTTCGATAAGAGCGAATTCTTGAAAAAAGAAACAGAATTTTTAGGACATATTATCACGACAGAAGGCATCAAACCTAATCCCCAGAACATTGAAGCTGTATTAAATTATAAACTTCCTAAAACTCAAAAGCGTATAAAAGCATTCCTCGGTATAATGGGTTATTACCGAAAATTTATAAAAGACTACTCCAAAGTAGCAAAGCCTATGACTATTTGTTTAAAGAAAGGAGCTAAAATTAATGTGAATGACCCAGATTATAATCAAGGTTTTGAAAATCTGAAAGCTTTAATTACATCTGAACCAATACTTAGACATCCTGACTTTACTAAGAAGTTTACGCTTACGACAGACCCTTCCAATTATGCAATCAGTGCTATCTTATCTCAAGATGGTCATACAACTTGCTATGCCAGTCGTACTCTAAACAATCACGAGATCAATTACTCAACCGTTGAAAAAGAGCTACTCGCCATCGTATGGGCAACCAAATACTTCAGGCAGAAAATTCACAATCCGGACATATCATCGTCCATTAGTTTGGCTGAGTTCGCTAAAGGAACCCAATGCTAAATTACAGAGGTGGAAGATAAAGCTTGAAGAATTCAACTTTCAAATAGAATACGTAAAAGGTAAGGATAACCAGGTAGCAGATGGGCTATCTAGGATGGAAATTTATCTCAATGAAAATACAGATCAACGGAGTAATGAAAATGCAGAAAATGTAGACACCCAATCAATAGTCGCAACTATCCACAGTGCCAATGAGGATAGCAGCGATCATATTCCAATAATAGACTCACCAGTAAATATATATAAAACCCAGTTAGTCTTGAATATAACAGACAAATTAAATAATCATAAAATATATAATACGTTCAAAAAAAATAAGAATAGTAATAGAATTAAAAGAATCTAGGGAAGATTTTGTTTTAGAATAATGAAAAAGTTTCTGCCGCACAAAGGTTTAGTTGCTATTTATTGTAACCATGATCACATATTTGCAAGGTTTCAAGATGTGTATCTAAAATACTTCAGTCAAAATAAACTCCTTAAAGTAATTAAATGCACTAAGTTCTTAGGTGATTTAGATAACGAAGAAAAAGAAGCAGAAGTGATAGTTAAAACTTATAAACTATTTAATCTTCGCGGTATAAATAAAACATACGAAGAAATTAAAGACATCTACTATACCACGAAGCTTAAATACCCTAAAATATAGATTTGCTAACCTTGGCATGCCAAAAAAAATAATAACCGAAACCGAAAAAATAATCCGGTTTCTCTTCTATTATTATTAAAGAATTTCTTAAAGAATACAATGTAGAATTGCATATTACAACTCCTTACATTAAAACAGGAAACTCAGATGTAGAAAGGTTTCACTCGACATTAAAAGAACATATTAGAACTTAGCAGCAGATAAAGACAATAAAGAGACCCTACGAAGTAGAACCTTAGAAGCAGTTAAAATTTACAACAATACTATTCACTCTACAACCAAACAGAGACCAAACAGTTTCCTTAACGGAACTCTAACCCAGGAAGATTTTCCCAAAATCATAGAATATATAAACAAAAATAGAGAAAAATACACAAACAAACTCAATAAAGATAGGAAAGACATAGACTTTACTAAAGAAAAACATACATTTTTGAAGAATAGAGGTTACAACAAGCTCAAACCAATTTATAAAAATGAAAAGCCTGACGTAGTTGATAAAAATTATATAAGAGATAGTAAAGAAAGCAAATATTAAAAAAATCAGGTAAAACGCAAATACAAACACGAAAACTCATAAAATTCCAGATATTGATACTACTCACAACAATGACTATGAAGACACAAGGTCAAGAGTTTGACATACTAAACTTAGACAACGGACAAGGATATATTACGATAAGAGACCAACAACTCCAAGTTATAGTAGGCTATACAAAATTACTTCACTGTGTAAATCTAACCACATGGACCGAAAACTTAGACATTATTCAACATAATATTAACAAACCGAATTACAAAAACGAATACCCAACCATGATACATAGTTGCAACTTGTTAACTCAGGAAATGGAAAGTCTAGTGAAAAAACACCATCACAAAGTAAGAAGAGGTTTTGTTAACGTTATAGGGAAAGGTTTAAAATATCTAACAGGAGTTATGAAAAGCCTAGAAACGAATGAGAAGAATAACCAAAATATTATGGATGGGCTAAACGACCAAATTCGAATAAATTACCATTTTGACGAACGCATAAACAGACAGACGCATAAGACATATAAACGGACAACAGTCAGAAATAAAAAAAACAGCTACATAATCTAGGTAATGCTATTAATAGGGAATATTCAGAAATCACTCACATGCAGCATGCATTCCAAATACAGTATGACATACAACTACTTACAGAGCAAGTTAGAAAAGTTAAGGACAATCTATTAGCAAGTCAACTCGGAATCTTGGGAAGGGATTTTCTATCACCAAACGAAATAGATATGTTTAACGTAACAATAAGTGACTTTTCTAATATTAGAAGTTCTGTAATTAGCTATGAATATCAAATAATTTTTGTACTTATGTTACCAAATTATTCAAATGATAAATACTTTAAGATACTAATTGCACCTGTACCAAATAAAAATCACCTAGAATTAGCAACTTTTTATAGAGAATTTATTAGCGATGAAAAATGTAACTATTGTAATGTACGAGTAAATGGGACAATTGAAATTAAAGATTTAGCATTAATAAAAGATACTTGTATTTCTAACATTTTTACTAAAAATCCCATATGTAATTTTAGGAACAATACGAATATTGACAAACAATATTGTAATCACTAAAAATATACCATACACGCAAATAATGCATAATTGTCATGATTATAGTGCAAGCTTAATGGGAAATAATCTAATCAGATTCGAAAATTGTAAAATAAACATCAATGATATAAATTTTTTTAATATATGATAACTTCATCATACCAAACTTTAATAATGTAACTATAGGGCAAATCAACATAAACTTTTCTGCAGACGAAATTAATACGAAACATCTAGAAAATCGGAAACTGATAGAAGAAATTAAACTTAGAAATATCACGTATGGACATATAAATTTTGGAGTAACACCTATCATAATAACTATTTTAATTGTAATCATGATTGCATTTCGAAAAATAAATAAACTTAGTAAGACTAACGTTAAAGTCGAAATTAAGAATATAGATTCTCCGGAGCAGAATCCTAAGGGGGTCGTGTTACGTCAGAGACTTCACTTCCGTTTTCCTTCTTCTAACATTCGCTTCTATCTTTTTATTGCATTGAATTCCAAGCTACCATTCACGCGTAGAATGCATGACCAACAATGTGCGGATCATTTTTACAAACGTTTCACTTTTGCGCGACACGTGTTAGCAAATATGACACCTTCGCCAAAGCGCATTTCTTTCCCATAGGTAAACCTGTGTTCATCCGAAATGCTGTGTTAACAAATTTTCCATATAAAAGATGCAGATAAATTTGGTTCGGTTGGTTCTCTCTCGATACCTTCCATAGAGTTAAGTGTTGAAAGAATTAAATAACAAATAGTTGAAAAGAAATTAAAAACTGTTTTTTTTATTAAATCATTAGTGAGAGAACATAACTGGATCTAAAACCGATAGCGGAGATGGTGGCGGTGTTTTCTCAGATAAGCTAAATTTAAGCCTCTCTTTCCGCCTTCCAAATCACTGTAGCGTGTTCCAGGCGGAAATTTTGGCGATTAAAGAAGCTCTGTCCTGGCTGAAGAAAAACGTGATATTTACAATGGATATCCGCATATTTTCGGATAGTCAGGCCGCCATCAAGTCCCTGGACTCGGTGTCATTACATTCTAAAACCGCCCTTGAGTGCCGATCATCTCCCATGGAGATGGCAGAGCAGTTCAACCTTCGCCCTTGTTGGGTGCCGGGCCACAGAGACATTCCAGGGAACTGTAGAGCCGATGAACTCGCCAAAATTGGAACCGCTCTTCTTTTTCTACCGGAAAAGGTAGCATAAGTATGCCAATCGCTACGTGTAAACTAACATTAAAGCTGGATGCCAATAAAAGAACAGACCTTAAGTGGACTGCTGGGCAAACATGTCTAGCGACCAAGCAGAGCTGGCCAATGCTGGATCTAAATCGCTTTAAGTGTCTGATCCTTTTAAATAGGAAACATCTCAGCGCCAAATAGGTATCATCACTGGACACTGCCTCATGGGCAAGTACGCAAGAAAACTTGGCGCTTTTACAAATGATTTCTGTAGAAGCTGCATGGATGAGGAAGAGGAGGAGACAATCCTCCACCTACTCTGTACATGTCCAGCTCTCTCCCAGAAAACGACCTAAAAAAACATAGACGTTAACAGTCGCCTACACTTTATTATAAGCTCAAATTAGTTCCATTAGTAAGAGGATCATAAATCCACGTGGCATCACAATGGGCCAATAGGCCTAAGTGGGTTGGTATTTCCAACAGCCACTTTTACCTAACCTAACCTAACCTATGTGACAAGGCAACCTTACATTACCCTTGTGCGGCACCTTCTCGGATATGCCAGCCAAATGTTGTCCCTCTTTCAGCGAGTTCATATATCCCGAATCGAGAACATTAAAAGTCGTTTTCTTCGTTTTGCCCTTCGTGGACTACCCTGGAATGAATGATTTATCTTATCTCCCTATCGTGACCGCCTCAAATTTCTTAACCTGAATAACCTCGAAACACGCAGAGACGTAGTTGACATTCTCTTTATTCATAGACTGCTCTTTAGTTCTGTGGATTGCGCTTCCCTTTACAATTCTATTTCCTTCAACACTAACCCTCATAATTTACGCTGTCCTCGTTACTTCTATATTCCATCCCACCGCACCTCTTATGGCTCTAACGATCTAATCTCCCACATGCTCCATAAGGTCAACTCAACGAGAAGAGCATTTCTCCTCTTAAACTTTATGTCCTCCACCATTCCCTTAGTTCCTAACTATTGTTAGTTTTAAGCCTAGTTTTTAAGTTAGTTTAAGCTTGCATTAATCTAAATAATCTAAATAAATGGGGGCGTGAGCCCCCACGAAATTAAATCTCTACGATCTTCCTTCGATTTTCACCTTCGATGTCCATCCAAAAGCAGTGTTCCCTCTACACCAAATAATGATCAGTTGTTTATAAACACCATACACCAAATGAGATTACCCAATCACGCGAGCTGTTAATCGAAAATGCAGATCCCATCCGGTTAACTTCCAGTAAAATCGACTATATGCCAGTGCAATCCCAGAGCCTACCGTGTGCATCGTACAACACCTCGATTCTTACTGAGATGCTTGAATATGCAGTTATTGAACCGCGAATAACTCCTGGGTCATCTTCTCCTCCACCTTCTCTTCTTCATCTTCTCTTCCACACCTTCGGAAATTGTTGCTACTACATCAACTCCTGAACCCACAATCTCACGATTCGGAATGTTATGGACTTTTTCGGAGTGGAATAACAGAATAATAAAGTTTAACAATTTCAACAGATTTGAATCAGTTACCTTTTTAATAAGAGGTAGGCATGTCGATTGCACCAGGTTAACTAATTTTTTTAAATCAAAATTCAAAGTTGATGTCATCAACCGCCGAAAAATCTCCACGAACACCTTCAAGGCAAGTATCCCGTTAAAATTTGAATGGATGTTCGACAACCCTGCTTCCGACGTCATCAATCTACAATACGTGAAATAATCTTGTAAAGATTAAAACAGAATACAGGAATCAACAGAACCATGTTAATATTAAGTCTAACCCTATACTGATTCGATTTCTAACTCTTACAATAAAATAAAAACCCAACTCCTAACAAACAAGCTCCTGATCCAAACTGGAGTTTTAAAGTTTTGACATTTTCTTTCCTCACTTCATTCTTCTTTTTTAGACCCCATACTTCTTCCAAAGGCAAAATTAACCAAACACCTTACCGATTCAGGGGAGGCTGGCCGATATGTTCTCTCTCGAGGCTATCTCCTGGAGCTGATGGAATGACCGAAGAGATGGTGAGAGCTATCTGGAAGGCCATCCCAGAATATCTACTTGGTCTTTACAGCAAATGTATTGCTTGCAGCTACTTCCTCAAGGATTGGAAGGTGGCAAGGGTGGTTGTGCTCCTGAAGTCCACCGATTAGTAAGGTCTGACCCTAAATCGTATCGGGGAATCAGCCTGCTTCCGGTACTAGGAAAAGTACTGGAAAGAGTTATGGTGGAAAGGGTTTCGGAGAGAATGGCAGAACCAATGTCCCCCTTCCAATTCGGCTTTACAAGAGGCAAGTGTGTCGAGGATGCATGGTCTTTCCTAAAAAACAGAGTCCTCAGAAGTAGGGCCAGAGTGGTTATAGGCATCTTTATTGATATTAAAGGTGCCTTTGATAACCTGAACTGGCAGAAAATATTAACCAGGGTGAAGGAATTGGGCTCTCGGGAAATTCGGCTTTGGGGAAGCTACTTTTCCGACAGAAAAGCGAGTGTGATAAGTACGCACGACAGCGTCTCAATTAATGTTGACAGAGATTGCCCCCAGGGTCCATCTGTGGTCCTTTTATTTGGAACCTGATGATGGATATACTCTTGCGGCGACTAAACGAGCTCTGTGGGTGCTGCGCCCACGCAGATGACCTGCTCCTTATCCTTGAAGGCCAGTCTAGGGCCGAAATCGGGGTATTAGGAGAAAGAGCTCTAGCAGTCGTTGCTGAATGGGGAGAGAGCGTAGGGGTAAGTGTGTCGCAGGATAAGTCCGTTTCAATGAAGCTCAACTGCAAATTGAATGTAAGACGTCGGGCTCCTGCGATACGTTTGAACGGCGTTGGCATTAGATGTGTGACTGAGGTCACATATCTTGCCATAACGATTGGTGAGTGTATGAACTTCATGCCTCACCTGGTTCGAATGATTGCTAAGTGCTGTAGGCCAGGTAAGGCGCATTTTGCGATCTGACTCAACAGGCCTTTTTGTTGCCTGCATAACATGTGGAGCATCGGTGTGGTATGACAGGGTTATGACTGTTGATGGACGAAGGCGGATCTTGACTTGTCAAGAAGTCGCCTTGCTTGGCTGTTTACCGGTGTGCCACACCGTCTCCACAGAAGCAATTCAGGTGTTGCTTGGAGTGCCACCTCTGGATCTGGAAGTGATGCGTCGTGCTATTGCTTTCAAGATCAGAAAAGGTCTCCCACTAAATGAGCGCGATTTTGTTTCCTCGGAAGAAGTAGATGGCCTATCCCTGAAGCAGCGCAAAACCTTGCTACACGCATGTGTTCTATCTAGATGGCAATCTATGCTATCAAAAATGTCAGGGTTACTTACGGCTTCCTAAGGGATATGCTAACATTGCGAATTTTTCCTGAACAGAGTTTTAACCTCAGCCTGTGCTTTTTGTTGACCGGGCATGGCTCTCTTAATGCATTCTAGCATAAGAGGGGCTTAGCGAGGTTGCGAGCTGCTCATGTGGAGCTACTTATGAGGACTGGCTTCATGTCCTATGTTAGTGTCCCAATTACGCTGACATAAGGAACTTGCAGGCTATGGCATCACCTTTAATGGTGAGACCTACGATGTCAGTGGAATTATCACTGATACCGTACGGTTCGAAAGAACCCGTAGTTTTGCAAAAGAAGTATTCAATAGAAGACGCAGTAGGCAGCTAGCATGTAAATTGTAGAAATTTCTTATTGTTGTAAGGCCAGCAGTCCTGGGCAGTGAGGTGCCCAACTGGAAGTAACCTCAAGGTTGCGAAGCTCGACCGGAAGCTATATTCTGGTACCACGGGAGGTCAGGTGCCCCCGGAACTATGGTTCCGACCTGACCTAGGAGTTGGCCCCCTTGTGGGAGAATCGTGGTGGCTGTAGGTTTATACCCAAAATCGCGGGGAAAGTAGACCGAATGGAGCTGGACATCTCATGGCTTAGCATATGTTGTATTTTGCTACGACCTGTGCTAGACCATGGGATTGCTATGGAACCAACTGGTCTATTCGATGTGGAGTTGCATTGCAACCGGGTGCCATGACCCACAGAATGGCGGAGGTATTAGATAGGCCTCGACCCTTCACCAAAGGGGAAGTTCGTGCCTTACACACGACTTCGAATCTGGTACTGGTGGCAGTACTTGTAATACACGAAGGGCGCTTATCAACGCATTGTTTTGATATCTTGTATATTTGAGAGGTTTTCACGCCTCAGTTAAACAAACATCTTCTTTGAAATCTGTGCGAAGACGCACCGTAGGCTTAAGCCCTCACGGCAGGTACCTACGTAAAACACAAGAGACATCTGATTGTCGTTCCTTACTTAAACTTATTTCTTTTAACACCAACCCACGCAATTTCAGGTCTGTGCCACTCTTCCGGCTAAATCTTCATAGAACGAATTACAGCCACCTGGAGCCAATTACCAGAATGTTTCGTGAAGTTAACGATATTCTGCCTTTCTTCGACTACCACCTCAGCAAACTGTCCCTCAACAACATTCTTATTTCCACATATGCCTCACGTCCTAACTTTCTTTAACCGCTCACACCCTTTAGTTTTAAGCAAAATTGTTAGTTTTAAGAATATGCTTGCAATAAACTTTAATAAATCTGTCCGGTGTTGACTGGGGCCTGAAAGCAAATCAAATCGTGGTGAAATAAATAAAGTCAGAAAATGTTTTACTCAAGAAACTTCATGTATTAAAATCGATACGGCTCGTCCGTGAAGCAAAAAATCTAGGTCCTTCTCGGTTGGAGTCGAACATTTTTCAGACTACTCTTTTTCTAAGTACTCTTGCTACTACACGAAAAAAAATTTGTCCCATTAAAGATTCGACGGAGTCAGGTGTAGGCGGAGACAAAGCACAATCTGGAAGTATTAAGCTGCCCGCAAAGTATGCAGCAAGGAGATTGGCCTTGTCCAAAGAGCTGGCAGCTAGAATGTCATTATAAATTTCTAATATTTTTGACGAACGACCAAAAATTGTTACTACCTTTGGGATTTTGTAGTATTTTTTGCCTCAGTTTTTGGTCATGTTGAAATTTGACACGCTTAAGAAAGACGTTGCAGCAATGAAGGACCGAAAAAACATTTCACCAACTCTGACAGCCTCTTTACAGCTCGAGTCGTACCATGTCTCTTTCTTTAATAGTCTTAATCCCATAAGGGATAAATGATCTCATTCCTAAGAGAATAGTGTCAGTGATCATATCAGCAGCGGCATGCACGTCAGGAAAGTTAACGACAAATTAAAATTCCTAAAAAGCTATTAATTCCGTTCCAATTCGCTTCTCGTATTGAACGATATGCCACAATCGTCCGACGAGCCTAGAGAGGAGAGCACATCGACCTTGTACTAAGAAATTAAAATCAAATTCAATTACACTTGCAATTGAATTCTGTAACCAGGTAACTTCAGTTCAGAATCTTCTGAGAGTTGTGGGCGGGGATCTATCTGTATTTCACTAAGTGCTAAAACAGCTGGTCTGTATTTACAGACGTGGACGTACGCAGAGAAGTAATTACTTCTTAGTCTGCGAATATTTACTATGTCTACTCTAAATTCGCGAGTTATTACAGAAAAGAAATACAGAAAACACGAACACCAACACAAGGTTGTAAAGTGAAAATTCTGATGTTGGATTATCGAATCACATCGATGTAGGCGTTATGCCCTTGCAACAATAGGAATAGTTCACCAACAAAATCCGCACTCACAACCCGATATCCATTAGCTGTTACATACACTTAGTCAATTCCGTAAAATAAATACAGTAACGGCAGTGACCGAGTGCAAGCAAAACTACTTTAAATAGTAATATTAATATTTTCTTTACACTGCGCTGTACTAATTTTCTTTATTTCACACGCACACGGTGATTCTGGTTTTTGTTTTTCCGAAGTAATATATGCGGCATGGTTATTTTTTTGCACAACACAAGAGAAGAACAATGGAGGAATAAATTTACGCGTGCACTTGTGAATGTGTGCACTCGTCGTCGGTCAATTTGATACTGCACGGTTGTACACCCAACATATTGGATAGTTGCCTAGTATAGTGAAATGACGAATATTTCCAAAAAATCAAATATTAATAACAAATAAATCTCTATGAAACACAGAGCTCTTCAGCGTAAGTTCAACGTCATTTGGCACGCATATTGGATAACTAGCTGATCGGACCTTATCGGTCTCATTGAGGGCCTGGTTCGAATCTCTAGTTTTTACTACGAAATTACCATAATTTTTAGGTGATACACCACTGTTTGTTGAAGAATAGCTATTGTGTACCAGCAGTATGGCTCCCCCGCATGATATTACCATGCAGTACATAGAGAGTGTTGTGACCATCAATGTCACACAAACAAAATTTTCATTGCCATGTGTGCACATGGGTCTCAAGTGTCACACACAAATTTTAATTCTCACACCCTTTCGAGTAAACAATTGCTTCAAATGAGACACGCGCAGAGTACGGTACAATTTTTTATATTTTGTATGTTAGAGTTCTCACAATAATTTTTGTAAAATAAGCATAATTTTAGTATATTTTAGTATATAATAGTATTAGAGTAGGAAAATAAAGTCTTTTCAGTTATTCATCACCTACAGAAATATAGAGTTGTTATTTTCCCCATTTCTACACCAGCGGTAAGGAATAGGAAATCTACATCTGGCATCTGCGAAAGTTCGAGAAGAATGGGAAGGAATAGACATTGTTAGGACCTTTCAAAGACGAGGTCTGGTGTGCAAAAGCAATGTTTTGTACTTTGAACAATTAATATGAAACAGGGTTTGATGAAAAAAATAAAAATGAGCAATCAATACTTGTCTTTTTTTTTAATTTAATGTTTTACCTGTTTCAATAAGCTGGGTCGTTTCTTAAAAACTTTTTTCCAAGACGGAGCTGGTGCTTTTTACCAGAAAGTATAAGATGCCGAAATTCAAACTACCAAAACTCAACGGAGTGGAATTGTCCCTCACGGACAGCGCGAAATATCTGGGTTGGATTCTGGACAAAACACTGAATTGGAATCTTAACGTAGCGGAAAGAATCATAAAGGTATATAATGCTCTTTTTATCTGCAAAAGAACGGTGGGAAAATTTGGGACTTAAATCCTGCTATGGTTGTATAAGGTGGTGGTAAGACCCATACTTACATACGACGCAAGAGTATGGTGCAAAACAACAAACAAGAAAACGGTTTACGGAAATTGACTGCGGTTCAAAGAACGGCAAACACCGCTTGATTTACAGATCAAAAAACTTGCTGACAACAGTTTTATACGACTCACTAATCTGGGTTACTTCTAGAGCAGTAGTTTCGGACATGGCACGGTCCTAGCGGAGCTACTGCTAGGTAATCCAATTCCAACGCATGAAATTCCTTCCTTGGTCGACTTCGACATCCCGTATGATATAATTTTTCCGGAGAGGGAGGACTAGGAAAAAGAATGCAATAATCAGGTCAAATTAAATTGCAATTTTTACAGATGGCTCGAAAATAGAGGAAGGAACTGGTGCTGGTATCTTCTCAGAAGACTCAAAAGAGTGTCTATAAGAAATTAGTGTCTATAAGAAAGTAGTGTCTATAAGACAACCGGACGCAAGCAGTGTCTCCAATCAGAAGTTCTGGCTGTCCTCAGGGCGGCTGAGCTAATGCAGATAAGATCGGTATCCAAAAGATATATCGGTATCTATATCGATAGCCAGGCCACGCTCAAGGCAATGGAATCGACCAACATCAATTTTGATACAGTCATGGGGCTGTCGCACAGTGCTCAAAGCACTATGCAGTCAGAACCGGGTGAGACTGTGTTGGATGCCAGGACACGGGGGTATAGAGGGAAATGAACAAGCGGATGAGCTTGCAAGAAGAGGAGTGCTACTCGACAATAGTGAGGTTGCCAACATCAAACCGCTCTTGTATAGTGAGGGGCACTATCGAGGAAAAAATCACAAAGACTGCAAACATAAGGCGGTCAAGTCTTGAAGGACATAGGGTATCCAAGTCTCTCCGGTTACATATTGACGGCAAAAAATCTAGAGAGTTATTAAAATTAAACTGGCAGGATTCTATCTCCTGCGGAAACACGCAAAGATACTCAAGTTTTCAGATACGGATATTTGCACATTTCGCGGTGATCTGCAAGCTGTAATACACATACTGTGTGAATGCGAGGCGAACTCGCGGAGTTGAAGAGAATTTTTAGGAAAATACTTTTCGAATACCTAGAGGAAATAGACTGCACTAACTTCAAAGGTCTTCTTTCATGTATAGGGTTTTCCAATAAGGACTTGACAACTTTTTTTTTAAATAAAACGCAAATCATTTGAGATATTTTAAAAACTTTATTATCGGTTTGAAGTACAATCAAAACATTTATGAATAGAACTCGAATGCGTTCATATGGCCACCGCGGACACATTTGTAGCGTGAACGCGTCCCTTATACCAATTTGTGTTTTTGGCTTTCTTTTTCTTTTCACAAACCGCAGAGTATTTAAGGCAGTGAAATATCTTCTTCTTTGTTTTTTCCTTTTAACCTGCCTTTCATTCCATGGACCTCTTCTGTGTAAGTCATACTTTTTTTTATTGGTTATTCCCACGTTTCAGCTTGTGGTTAAGATGAGCTAGTGAGCATTTGTTACTTCTGTTTTTGCTATCGAACTGTAATGGATTTAAACCGTAAGTTTTTTTTTTTTTTTATAATTTACGCGCGCCTAAGGTTTTAGATACCCTTTTACTGTTGCCAGGGCCCGGGCGGAAAGGTAGAAGGAGGAAAAAGGAAAATTGTTTTGTAGTGGTTTGAAACTCAGGTGTATTTAGTTTCTATATTAGCTCTCCAGGGGTGGGAGTCCGAATAGGACGGAGAGTTCTTTCTTCACACAGAGTTATTCGAAGTTATGATTCGCACTAGTTTTTTGTGGTTGAAACTCTACAACAGCCAAATCTACGTATCAGTGTTATGCCTTCGCACGCAGAATTTTTCTGTCTGAGTTCCCATTACACAAATGAAAAACTGACTTGCCATGGGCAGGATTCGAACCTTGGACCCTCAGAGTGAGAATCGATTGCTAGTACCACTACACCACGCCCACCCCTAGTACCAGTCCAGTGGAGTTTATAGCTTTTCGGTACATCACACGTGCCCTTGGGAAAAAACGGAAAACTAAAAGGTGTACGGGGATGTAAGAATTTTGTATTACTTGGTGAACATACTCGTATGTGTACTTACCCAAATTCGCAGACAAGTTGACTTTTGGAGAGAATTTTTAAGGTTCCAATAGAGTCGATTTCATTTAGGAAGGGGTCATAAGGACTACTGTGCGGAAAACTGACCCACTGGTTTAAAACTAACCTCCAACTGTCCATGCGAATGCCCCAACATATGTCGAGCACCTTACATACATAGATCTAACTTCACCACGAAATCAGCTGTGCTGATTAACTGATCAGAATTAACCGGATAGAGCCCCTAGCTTCCTACGGGTATATAATACCTGCGGTTCATTGCATATAAAAATGTTAATTTGTAATTGTATATTATTTTCATTGCCAATAAAAGTACAATTCTTAGCAGTGGTAAGGTTGACGAAAACAAAACAAAATATAATTGTCAAAAGTCAAAGGAAAGTGATATATGTTATTGTATTTAAATTATTCAATGAAAATCAAATTGAGATACGCAACATCTCAATGCTCCTGAAGTTTGTGCACAAAATTCATCGACTTGGATATAAATGTGAGTACATAATATTGATGCACTTTTCAGTGGTTAATTCACATAATTTTCAAATTTATTTATATCATATCTTAAAACTTATTAAAATTTATGTATTTTTATTTTTACACTACTCGTAAGTACATACTTAAAATAATAACTATCTAAATATTTAATAATATTTCATACATATTTCTAACGATATGTGTATTGAACATTATTATACTTAACATCCTTAAAATCTATCATGATTTTACGCATACTATGCAACACACATATAAAATATATAGATATTAACACTTTCTTATCTACATCACATGCATTCAATTTATAGTTTAACAAATCGCTTTTACTCCTAAATATTTAAACAATCCGATCAAATTTATATGTTTACTTATACGTTGGTGTAATGAATGGAAATGGTAAAACATCACCAGATATCAATCTGGCGAATATATCTTTTGAGTTTAATAATTCCTCTTTTATGATGTTCCATATTATGTTATAATGATGTGTTAAATTAGTTCGCGATCGTTGAAATTGTCATTTAGAAAAGTGTTTGAGAATTGGAGGTAGGGACCGTTCCAAAAGAAATTTAGGAAAGGAATTGTTACGGTGCAAATGAAGAAGTCAGTTTCTGTGAGAGGGCTGCTTTAAGTGTTAAAATATCTAAAACACTAGAATAAGTTTTTGGTTCATGTTTGTATGTCCCCCCTTTTGTACAAAGCCATATTTCAGTATTTCAGTATTTTTATTGCAGTATAACAACGAAATTTATAATAGGCCATTCAAAGTTTTAAGCTATAAATGTGATACAATTAATAAGTGATTTAAGATTAAAATAAAATTACAATTCTTTCTCAATAAAGTACACTTTAAAATATTAATATCTGATTGAAATAAGTCTGAGTACAAAAAGAAAAAAAAAATGTTTATAGGCTTTCTTGAACAATTAAAACAAAATATTTGTATGGTGTGAAATTTATATTCAGTATTCCTGCTAGTTGTCTGCTATATGTCGAAAGAGAGTTTCACTAAAGCTATTTGTATTAAAGAGTCGTCTTATATTAAGGGGGAGTGAATTCCAAAGGCGAATGGCGTGAACGAAAAACTGTCGTTCGGTAACTTGGTAAGCAACACGAAGTACAATTAAATTTAAAGATCTACTTGAATGCGAAAACCTTAGTTTATCATATAAGTATTGGGGCTGTTGGTTAATTATAATCATGTGGAGATATTTGATTGCACAATAGTCAAAATATCGGTCATGTGTGCAACCAAGAATATTTTTGGTATAAGGCGACACATGAGCAAAACGATTTAGGCCGTATAGAGGAATGAGCACGGCCTTGACTAACATGAGCTTCGTATCTACTGGTGTGAAGCTTTGAGATTGGGAGAGATTTCTAAATTGCGAAAAGTAGGGGACCTAAAATGGATCTGCTTGTTTTCTTTCAACCAGATAGGACCGTATGAGATTAGCGGCTGATGTAGAGAAACTATAGAAGGTTATAAATTTTGATACAAGTAGTTCATGATCAACGATGTCAAAGGCCTTAGAAAAATCTAGGAGAGCGATAAGGGTGATTTGTTTCTTGTCTATTGCAACTCTCATATCATCGGATACTTTTATAAGAGCTGATGTGCAGTTGTGGTGTTTCCGAAATCCAGACTGGTAGGCGCAAGGAACTTGTTCTTGTTGAAGAAGAATTGATATTTCATCGTGTATAATTTTTCAAATATTTTTGACAAATATGGAAGTATAGCGATAGGTCCTATATTCAGCTGACGAGTTGCCTTCTTTTCGTTTTTGGATTGATATAACTTAGCTTGCTTCCAAGCACACGGAAGAGTGGATCTTGTTATTATATTATTGAAAATATATGTTAAAGCTGGAAGTATATAGGGTAATATTAAATTAATAAAAGTTGGTTGGATGTTATCGACACCAACAGCGTTAGGTTTAATTTTTAGCACAGCTCTAGCAACGTCGATTTGTTCTACTCGGCCAAATTCCATTGTTTCCATTTGGGCGTTACATCGCTTGAACTGTTGCGAATTCTTTGATTAGTTCGTTAGGATCGACCTAGTATAACATGGACTTCAAGTTACTACCTACACCTAATTCTTGTAAGTTTGTCCAAAGTGTTTTGGTTGGAAGTTTATGATCGAAGTGCTTAGCATAATAGCGACGTTTGGCTTCTTTAATCTTCGAGTTAACTATGTTACGTAACAACCGATAACTGTCATAGTATTCGGGAATGTGAAATCGTTTCCATTTTTTGAATTTAGCATCACGCCTGTTTCTTAGCTCAAAAATTTCAGAGGTAAACCACTTGATGTTATTGTATTTGACAGCTTTCCTTTTTAGAGGAACATGTTTATCGAAGAGCTGTAAAACTACGTTTCTCCATTAAGTAGTTCAACTTGGGCATCGACCGATGTTTTTAAAAAATACGTTATGTCAATCAGGGCAAAGAAGGTCTCGTTCAAGTTGCTCCACATTTAGATTTTTAAAGTCCCTGAATGTATAAACCGATGGTTTGTTACTGGTGACTAGATTAAAAGTGGCAAAAATGAAGTCATGTTTAGAAAAAATAGGAGCAGAAACCTGGATAAAGAACACTTCCTGACAGTCACTGGTGATAAAAATGTCCAAGGTGATAAAAATGGAACCAGTAAAGTGCGTTGGAAAGGTCGAATTAACAACATCAAGACCAAGCATTTTAATAAAAAGTGATCTCATATATTCAAGAATATATTCATATATTCATATATTCAAGAATATATATTCAAGAATATTACAATTAAAATCACCACACACAATAGTTCGCAAGTATAACGACGAATAATTTTCTAATAAGTCAAATAGGGATGGCAGGTCAATATTATTGTAGGGTCTATAAACGACACCAAACAGGCATTTCTTTTTTTCAATTTCTATAAAATAATACTGAAAATCACTATCGCGCGGTGACTCAAAGAGAGGATTTACAGTTAAACTATCACGAACATAAATAGTAACGCCACCACCGATTCTATTTTTCCTGTCAGAGCGAAAGATCTTATAACCGCACATGGAGTATGGCTCGTCACTTACCCTCGGATCAAACCACGTCTCAGATACACACACAACGTCATCGCAGGATCCAACAAACATATATCTAAATATAGTAAGACTATGTCTTTCAATTCTTTAACCTTTGTTTCATTATTTTGCGGCACGATAATTCAGTAAGTTCCAGGCAAGAGCAGCAAGATCCCACCCCTGAGACGAACGAACTCCGTGCAGCCGTAAGAGTGCCCTGCTGCGGTTCTCTACTCTGAGAACCTCACAGAATTTTACAAAAACAAGTTTGAAATTTAATAAGAAACAAAGATTTATTAACTTGCAGATAAAGGCAAGCGATGGATAACGGAAATATAAGTTTGTTAGTGCTGCTTAACTTCTCAAAGGCATTTGTGTTTGTGGACCGCCATGTTTTATGCGACAAACTTCTTCAGTTGCACAATTTCTTTTTCCACGAAGCTTTTGTTCTCTTTCCTTACGAATAGAAAACAAGCAGTCGATATAAATGAAAAGTTATCTGACTTCCTTCCAACTAGTAGGGTGTTCCCCAAGGCTTAATTCTTGAACCTCTCTTATTTTCAATTTATGTAAACCAACTTCCTAGCTCCATAAAATACAAATGTATACCGACTGACTATATTTAAAACTGCAAGAAAAGAAACTGAAAAAAGGAATAAGAAAAAGGCGGGAAAAGAAAAAGTAAAGAAGACGATCTAACAAGCTGATCAGAAGAAAGACGAAGTGGAGGCTCAACCATTCAACCTACATTCGAAGATACACATTCACGAAAAAAAAGCAAATATATAAAGAGGGGAAATCAAAATCGACTCAAGATTTATTATGAATCCAGTAAAGAACAGGCCCAAATTAACTAAAGGTACCGGTAAGAAAGTGTGTCACTGTGATATCAAATTATAAATTATCAATTATCATCAATAATTCACAATGTAAATCGACAAAAAAAAAAAAAAAAAAAGCTTAGTGAATGCAACAACGTTATCTTGTTACTGGATTTAGTTAACTTCATTATCACTGGTTCCCAAGCGTTTCAACTTACGTTAGTAGCAGACGCAACCAGAAATTACACTAAGGTAAATAGCACGGAATTGCCGGAAAATTCACAAGATTTTCTAGATACAATAAGGGACTTTTTGAGAAGAGAAGCAGACTCGGCAAAATAAAACTCTACCTGGTCAACAAAATCCGCAGAAAACAAGAGAAGATACATCGCAGCAGTGGTGAAGATAACGCTCTTACGTACAGAACTCGAGTAACTCAGAAGCAAATGTTCAACAAGTTTTGACGATATGCTCAAATCAGTTGCAGTGTTTGCAGGCATCAGAGATTATTCTGCAGAAATAGACTTTAAAGCTGTTGCGGAAACATTTTCTTATGGAGATGTGCAGAAAAATTCAGGGAAAATGAATCTGCGCTCTCAACCTGGGTTAACAAAAGCATTTCAAATCCCAACTGCAAAAGTTTTTGCACCCTTTCTTGTGAGGTATGGGGTCTAGTGTTGTCATGCAAATGGATCGGACCGTGCCTATTGACCAACGCAGGTTGCTTTTCAGCCAATTTGGCATCGATTTCCTCACAATATTTTATAGCGTTTATCGTTTCTCCTGGTTGAAGAAATGAAAAGTGGATTGGTGCTTTCGATGTACACCAAATTGTCACCATACCTTTTTTGGGTGAAGATCGGGCTTGGGGGTGTGTTTTGGTTTTTCATCTGCATCCAACCACTGCCCTAATCTTTCACGATTATCATACAGTATCCACTTTCATCACAGGTGACTATCCGGTTCAAAAACGGTTCGGATTTCCAGGCACCGTAGTCTTTGGGATTCAATCAGTTCATGGGGTACCCACTTATCAAGTTTCTTGACCTTATGAGAAAGGTGTCGACTTATGTCAATGGGGAAACTGCCGTGATTTGTGCAATCTCCCGCACCGATTTCGTTGGGTTCGCATCCTCCGTTGCTCTTAAAGCATCTTCGTCAACTAACGTTTGCGGCTTCCGGCGTGGTTCATTTTCGAGGACGAAATCTCCCGAACGGAACTTTCCAAACCAACTTCGTATATATTCACCGCTACATCCTCAAATGCGTCATTAATGTTTTTCATTGCCAATGATGCATTATGTCCCATTTTAAATTCGTAAAGAGAAGGGTTCGAATTAGAACTGCTGAAAGAATGGTAAATAGTTCCTAGGAAAAAAATAACGATACATGTAACGAACCCTAAATTTCTCTTTATTTTATAAAAAAAAAAGAAAATTTAAAGTTTTGCACAGATGTTCACGAGAACCTGTTATATCCGACTGAGCGAAAAGGATGTGGTATAACCCAATACAAATCCAATCATACTAGCGAATAAGTAGTGTGGTACGAAGCGACTTTGGGTGGATCAACCGTGCGATCATACGCGATCGTGCCATTGATAGGCGAACAAATTGACGCATTGAGTGAAACTAGGGTATTCTCACCTTGCCTTCTTCCATTTCGCAACAGCAGAAGAAAGCAAGAAATAAACTCCTTTCATTATTCCATCCGGGTAATATGACTTCAACAACTTATCTTTTGGATTATGTCCGTCTCTTGGAAAACCAACGTCTCGTAAAACAAATTTTTAAACCGCTGCTAGATTAGCAAAATGTTATGCTCATATATAGATGATTTGGTAGTGCAAGCCAAGCATGAAAGGGAAGAACTGGATAACATAAACATGTCCGAGATGTTGGATGTTGCTATCGGGCAAAATTAAATGGAGTAAGTGCCAATTTCTTTGTCGACGAATTGATTACTTGGGACTAACAATTGAGAATGGATGTGTTATGTCAGCTGAAGCTGACTGAAAACTAGGCAACTGGTGAAAAGCATTTTAGGCCTGAGCGGTTACTTTCGAAAATGTTTGCCTGGCTACTCGATGATGGGAAGACTATTGATAGATCTGCTTCAGAAAAACGCGACGTTTGTATGGGGTGTGAAACAAAAACGGCATTCCATGAATTCAAAAACATTTTCATTACAAAACCAGGTCTAAGTCTATATCGACAAGACTTGGAGACGGAAATGAACACAGACGCATCAGTGACGATTTGGGCAGTACTGTTACATAAATATCAAAACGATTTCCTTACCCTTAAATTTATTTTATTTTAACATTTATATATTTACTAGCTGATGATGTTATCGCTTCGCAACGCATACAAAAATATTCTCTTTCTACATATTTGTTCTTGTAATAAATCAAGTAATGAATAACTTTTCCTTAAAGTAAATCATCATATGTATTTTTTTAATTGGATATGGATGATCAAATTGTTGTTTGATTAAAAATTCTTGCACATTAAAGATAAGCTCATTAGATGTCTACGACGAATAGAATGAGAATATAAACAAACTCAAATGCGAATGTGTACTTGACACATATACACCTATGTTCATATATATCCAGTTTTTACAGCTTACGTACTTCTTTGTGCACAACATTTGTTGTGTTTCCATTTGGGAACAATATAAGTAAATTTTCCTGTTCATTTACTCGGGAGCAGGCCGCATAAAGCTGCTCGTGTGGAAAACTATCCCTGCTTGATTCCGGTGTAATTTAGGGTTTGACCTTGATCCTAATAGTCATAGCAAAGTACAACCTAATTTAACTGCGGTCTTTTTAGATAGTTCGAAGGTACCATTGGTATTCTTGGAGTGAACACATCCTCAAGCGTGCCTGCTTCTGTTATAATAGTTCCTTCAATAACATTGGGCCGCAAAACCTTAACCAGAAACCTTTTTGCATTGCACAGCTTTGGTGGGCATAAGTTTATTAGTAAAATTATTGGCGCTCCAACTTTTAACGAAATTAATTGTCCTGGGAGCCACCAGGCCCGACTTCCTTTATGCAATTTAAGAATTTAGTTGGCAAATGTACCGAATCATCTACATTAACTGGAGTATCTGCAGATTTATAAACGTGAGGTACACCATTAAACTTTGACAAAATTAGCTCATTAGTTTCTAGGTACAAGAATAGCTCTTTTTCTAAACAAGGGTTTTACTCTGGATATCTTGCATCGAGAAATATATCCGATCTAATAAGTCATAGATTTTACTCAACTGATGTCCAAAGGAAAGAGTAACTTACTCATTTTGTTCCGAAAATGTTCCATTTTCAATGCGCAGGGGACTTTCTGCAAATGATTCAGCAATGGCTTCGTTCTCTAGGTGAATTCTCATGTTTTTGAAAGAGTCAATTTTTCAATAAATTGACATAATATGGATTTCTTTAGGCAAGCTTTTACTTCGTCTACTGGAGTTTCGCGAGTTCTAACAGGCAATGTTTGGCGAAAGTCCCCTGCAAGTAGCATAGTTACTCCTCCAAATGGCTCATCGATTTTAAGTCCCTTAACAGCTTCTTGAAACATTTTTTGCGTCATAGTACACTGGTAATTTAAATGCAGTATGTGCTGTTCGTCCACCTTGGAAAAGAGTTGCGGCAATGCCGTTTACTACAATATTTTTAAGCTAGCAAACGATGATGGACTTCGGATGTGGTGTAGCAGCATACGCAGATAAAAGCATTCAGCATTGTTGGGATGTACTGTATAAACACGTCCTATAGCAAACGCTTTCCTTACATCGGGATAACATTTTACATGTTGACCTTTCTTTCGTCTTTGAAACTTATTTTAACTCCTCCATACGTAATATATCTGTATCTTGTTGTATAAAAGTGTTCATATGAAATTATCTTCTCTGGAGTTGTTCCACGCGATATTTCGAGAATATTTTGAACATTTTCTACATTAAAGAATAACCTTTGGTCATTTTGAAGATGCATTGCAAGCTGGATAACAGTAGGCGAGCGTTCACGGATACTAAATGATAATATACTACAAACAGCCTTCGAAGTGCTTATAAATTTATCGCCCATTGTGATAGATGTGTATCAACTATCTTATCTTGTCGATTTTGCAGAGAAAATGTATGTTTCTTTATTAACATACTTGCCAATATATTTAATAGATTTAACTGAGCTGCATAGCTCAGCATTAATATGGGCATTGAAAGTGCAAAGCAAAACCCGATTGTATGGTACAATCCAACGTATATCTACAACTAAATCTTACTTGCCTGTACGAGTATTTATTGTTTTTTTAAAGAACTAACACTCAACAAAAACACTACTGTTAAAGTGCCTGCGCAGGTGTTAAATTTTTAGGAAAATGGGACAGAGAGAGAAAGAAAGTGAAAGAAAGCTCAGTGATTATTTCGCTCCATGGGTGGCATCCAACATTTATTAGTTTAATTGGGCTTGGTTTTGTATTCTAGGCAACCACTCATCTTAGGTGATCATAGTTGCCTGAAAAAAAGGCCTTGTTTCTTCCAAGCCAAAAAATACAAAGAAGCATTTTCCAACAGCTGTCATCCAAAAATGTAAAATTATATATTCTGAAAGCTCTGTCTATTTTTGTTGAAACAGATTTATCACGCAAGTAGATAGGAAGGACTACCAACGAAAAACTTTTTTCTTGCTACAGTAATATACGAGTATACTGCAAAATGGAAAAAAAAAACAATGCTACCCTGCCCCAGGTAATATAGTGCAATGGAAACTACTTTGGCTGAGGTTAACTTTCATGACTTATTAAATCACACTGATGCTATAATAATTTTGTATTTGAATGAAATATTACAGACCTTGAGTGAAAACGAATGTAGTTCCTTGGAACTTATATCGATATGGGGATGTGATTGTTCACAGCAAACTCATTACAAACAAAGTTTGAAAATAGCACTGATTCGGATGCTTATATATTCCAAGATTCACTTGCAATGTTGAGATTATTTTGCAATGCAACAAAAAAAAATATTTAGAAAAAAAAAAACCCAACACCTTCTTCAGAACCTCGTCATGGATGTCCCGAAACCTGGTTTAGGCAATTCGAATGACAGCAACACTATGTAGTCGAAGATTTTTCTTGCATCCGGCAGAAGTTACCGAAATAACAGGTGTTGACGTGCAATTAATTTTAAGATTAATTAATAGTCATACCAGAGGATTTAGAATAAATACTTCAAAATTTGCTATATTTGTACCCGATACGGCTAAGCTTTACATTGAGCTATACCCATTGCATCCGATGAACGCAACCATGCACAAAATTCATCTGCATGGACCTGAAGTTATGGAAAGCGCTCTTGTACCTTATCCGAAGAAGCAGCAGGAGCGCACAATAACCGTCTTTAATTATACCGCTTAAATTTTGCTATAGAATTTTCAAGGAGGGACTGCAACATGGATGTTATAAACAGGTTAAATAAAATCAAATAACAAATAGCTATATTTTGTTGTACTATTCTTTACTTCTCTTTTTTTGTTCAACAGGTTACTTTTGACATCGGATCTTCTCATACGAAACTTAAGACATATGCATATGAAAAAAACATGGCAATTCAGAACAGAAGCCGTTAATATGTGTTCAGTGAAATCTACATATTTGTTCATCATACTTAATTAATACCTTTTTTTTAATTTTATTATTTTTTTGTTGTTAAATTCAAAAATAAATTAAGCTATAGTAAAATTGTATTTAATTAGAAATATTGTTCATAACCGGATAAGATTACTATTCAAAAAATTAACTAATGACATCCAGTGTATTAAAATATTCCATTATACCAAAATATTCTATTGTTCTAAACTATTCTATTGTATGTTATTTCATTGAGGAAGCATCACACTCCGTAGACTATGTTTTCTTCATCTGTTTTGTTTAATTTAATTTGTTTTATTCGATTCTAAAAATTGAAAAATATTTACTTTCACGCAAACATTGGTGACCCCGACGCGATATCAGTTTTCATTCATAAGGTTTTAAATCTGCAACCCAATTAACTTCATCGTCTGATAAGAAATTTCAGAGGCAGTTTTGGATTTCTATGTATGGGGAACGATGAAGGAAGGCGTATATTCATCTGAAATAAGAAAACTGGCTGAACTGCAAGAACGGATAGCAACAGCGGCATAACATACCAAAGAGACTCTACCCACATAATTTATTACAAGAACCATTCAAAAACGAGCATTAGGTTGCATTCAGTCTGATGGAAGACACTTTAAGCAAGTGATATGGATTTCAGATTATGTAAATTCCGATTAGCAGTAGAATGATTTATTTATTTATAATAATTTATTATAAATGTAAACGAAAGTTCACTTATTTTAGAAAATTCATTTAGTAATAATATAAAAATAGTCATATTGCGGATTAATTTATTTAACCTTATACCTGGAAAACTCTAAGGCCCAGGTGAAAACTTTGTACGAGTATATTGAATTTGTAGGTAATATTCTGGCGCACCAAATTATAAAGAAGAAAAAAAAATGCACAACTTTCCAGGATAAATGTGATTTCCCAAGAAAACTATAAAAAAAAATTGTGTTTGCAGACAAATATCTCAAAAATTGAAGCATGGATGGTAACACGTAGTGCTTAAACAACAATTAACCACTGATCAATAAGCTATCAAACGAACTCAGCCTGGTCGCTCTTCGTTTAATACACTAGAAGTTATAACTAAATAATTGCTATTACCTACTTCTCTGAAGGAACTTTTTTAAACACCCAGTAACTCAGTGTGCGTTGAAGAAAATTGTAGCGCAACGGGTGTTACGGTTAAAAGTTTGAAGGACCGGAATGCTACTGGCGCTTTCTATGGAGCACTAGTGGTGGAAATAGCGATAAAGAAGAGTGAGATACGAGATATTATGTCGGTGTTCGAGGGTGTCCATTGGGTGAGTAATATTAGTATCACTTATAAGTTTTATCGCACGGTTTTGAGTCCTATCTAGAAGGTGCAGAGATGTTTTGGGCATGTCCGACCAAATGAGGGTATTGCACTCCAATTTCGGGCGGATAAATTCACTCCAGCTTCCATTCCATCGAACTCCCTTTCTCCGTCGCGATCGTGTTAATTTTTGCAAAAAAAAATTTATTAGTGTAATTGGATGGGGGAAAAATACCTGGATAGGAGAAAAGAAAGAAACTCTGCTTTTGTAGAACCTAAGAGTAGGGAAATAGTTAGGCATAGTTAGGATCGACAGCTTCCATAAACTCGCTCAGTGGAATTCCCAGTCATTATTGGAAGTGGGAGTAAACTCCGAGACTGAGGACTTTAGTATGAATGTGTGAAAATGGTATGTGTGAGAGGCCTAGTCGGACACGGGTGCACACACTAGCAAAGCTTGCTGAAAACTGCGGCATCAAGGGGCGCAGAACCGTCAGGGAAAAGACTGTGGAAATAGCGGGTCATTCCATCGACTAGTATACCGCTAAAAGAAAAATAAATCGTCGAGCCCCAACGGGGCTTTATAACGTTGAGGAAATTAAGTTTTTTATTTTCTTTCCTTCTTTTCTTTTTATTTTTCTGATTCGGGGAAGACTTTCCTTTTTGCGTTTTGTTTTTTTTTCATCGAAAGGTTTCGTGATTCCGAAGAAAAATCACGTGGCGCTCAACTCTATTTTTTTATACCCAGGTCTAGCTACCATCCAATCGCTACTTGGTGGAACCCACCGTGGGGATAATTAGAACCCAGAAAGTGTTATTGTTTGGTTCGGGGCATCGCCGTATCGGTACCGGGAACATACTAGAACACACCTCTTCAAAATAAGGGGAGATGTACCATCTGGAACAGAGAATTCGTGAATGTTAAGATCTTTAAGAACTCTTGTTAGTACACGACTGGGAAAGTGTAGGCGGAGACAAAGCACAATCTAGAAGTGTTGAGCAGACCATAAAGTGTGCAGCAAGCAGACTGGCCTTGTCCAAATAGCTGACAGCTGGAATGTCATTATAAAAGAGCGTTGGAATGGAGGGTGAGGCAGAATGGACTACACTGTGGTGGAGTGTGGTAAGCTACATCACTGCGAGAGTAAATGACGGGACCGCGGTGAGAGATATAAATCTGCACGAGAATTTAAAAAAATTTGGGAATTAGAAGGGGTAGATGGTATAAGTGGGAATAAACATGTAATACAGAAATCTGATTTAGACTGTGAGAAACACTTTTCGTCTATGTAATATTCGTAGGCTAGAGAGGGGTCGGTATGACGTACTATTGCCATTTAAGAGAGCACAGAAAGACTATGTGAGTCATTAAATCAAACTTTCAAGCGCTTTAAATATTTGGAAAAGAGGTTTCTGAGAAGCAGCGAACTTTATAAAGGCTATTTTTCTGAAGTCAATGAATTTTTGTATCTAAGGCATATACGAGTAGAACTAGTTCCCAATGTAGATCTGGGAAAGCGTCACTTTTTCCTTTCTTATCAGTGTGTGTTGAAACCAAATAGTTCAATGAGAGTTGTTTTTGACGGTTCTGTCAAGACCACTACCGGAACTTCGCTCTACGGCATCTTATTCACTTGTTCTGTAGTTCAAAATGATCTTTTTTCAATTTTTGCCAAATTTCATTCGTTTGCCTTCGTCTTCACGGCTGAGAAACCAAAAATATACCGCCAGGTCGTAATGCACCCAGAAGATCATCGTTTCCAATTGATTCTTTGGTCAGAAGACCCTAATGGCGATATAAAAACGTATCGACTAATGCTTCTATTAATCAAGATTTTTATGTCAATGACTTGTTAACCGGTGAACCAACATTAGCCGAAATTTTAAACCTGTAGAAGGAATTAATTGAATTATTAAGGTTAGGAGGTTTTACGCTGCGAAAATGAGGCTCCAATGATGGCAGAATTTTAAAGGACGTAGAGGAAAGTGATATGGAATTACTCTTTAGAATTGTTAATTTCAATACTATTAAGACACAGGGAACATACTGGGAACCTTCATCAGATAAATTTCTTTAAGACTTCCCTAAAACTGAAAACAAACAGATTATTAAAAGATCTCTGCTGTCAGAAATATCGAAGATCTTTGATCACTTAGGACTAACAAATCCAATAGTAACACTAGCAAAGGATTTTATGACGAGGTTTTAACTGGGATACCACACAGTACCGTTGGTTGTATTTCCGAGAAGAGTTAATGCATATTGGGAGATTTCAATTTGACGGCAGTGCCTTCGTGCGCAAGGTCAAGAGCAGCTCCAATAAACTCTTGTAGCTACATTAATGGTTTGCCATGTTGATAAAATTAAACACATTTTTGAAAATCAGTTTGAGGACGTGATCTATTGGTCTGATTTGTCCTTTCTTTTAATTGTCTATGGAACCTTCAAATTTTGAAACTTTTATTGCAAATCGAGTTTCAGTAATTCAATCACTCTTAAACTCAAATCAATGGCGGTATCTAAATTCAAATCTTGATATAGCCCCTCGTGGTGTATACTCTTTAGATTTACTTCCATCTGGTTTTCTGGCCAAAATAATTTCATATTCCAGGAATCTGAGAATTCAAAATTCTTGCATACCGCACATATTCGATGAATCTCTTTTTGAATAAAAAATGTATAAAAATATACTGTCGCTATCGATGAGTTCACCGTTTGTGGAAAGCAGAAAATTTCGCAACAACTATATGAAAACTATGAGAATACGAGTAGTAGCTAATATCGTACGATTCGTGGGGAAAAACCTATCCCTAGAAAAATCACACAGCATATCTTAGACCATTTATTGATTCCAATGGCATTCTTCGTGTAGGCAGAAAAACCCTTCAATTCTACTGCCAAAGGATTATGTTTTAACCGAAACTCTAACACGATATTTTCACCATAAATACGAGTACTTGCATTTTGGACCATAACTCTTCTTAGCATGATTCGGGAACAATTTTGGCCAATACATGGCAAACTAATGTCCAAAAAGATCCTTCATAAATGTGTAAGGTGTTTTCATGCTCAACCAAAGGAGGACATATAATAGGAGACATACCAGCAGAATGTTGTGATTTCTTCACTGAAGGACTAGATTTCTGTAGATTTGTTCACCTATTAAGGGCTATGTTGCAGTATCCATATGCTTTTCTATGCGAGCAGTGCATCTAAAAGTTGTCGAAGACCTCGCAACTGTGGCATTTTCATCAGAACTGAAAGGATTTTTAGGTCGCCGTGTATACCCTACTACAATTTATAGTGATAATGCCGCTAATTTCATTGAAGTTCGAAATTAACTTTCATCCGTATACGCCATGTTTCAAAATCCTACGAATCACAGCGAGATAATGCGCAATTGTGCTGTTGATAATGTAAAGTCTAAAACGATTCTAACGCGCTTCTCTCATTTCGGTGGACTGTGGAAGGCAGCAGTAAAATCTGCGAAATTCCGTATGAAGCGCATCGTAAGACGCAACGCTATCATTTCAAGAGCTACATACTATTGAAATTCCAATTGAGTGTATGTTAAATTCACGCCCAAATATGCCGCTTTCTGAGAACCCATCTAATTTTAATGCATTAACTCCAAGTCATTTTCTTATAGGTAGTCCACTAGCATGCTTATCGGTTACTGAAGTCAAAAATACAAATTCACTAAGTAATAACCAAAAACTAAAATGGTATTTTCATTTTGAAAAGCTGGTCAAGAGAATATCTTCAAGGTTTGTAGCGGAGAACTAAATGGAAAACTTCGAGTTCGACACTTAACTAGGTGATATAGTACTCAAAATTATGGCAATGCTCCTCCTCTCTGGTAAGGATGGCAAGGTTGGCGCAGGATTCATAAAAACATCAAATGGAATAACGCAACGTGCAACAATGATGCTAAGAAAACTCCATATTTGTGTTGAGGGATCTACATCCGCTCAAGGCGAGGTGGATTTTCAGTGAAATCTACATATTTATACATCATACTTTATTAATACCTTTCTTTTATTTATATATTTACTAATTCAAAAATACATTACGCTGAAATTGTGCCTACTTAAACATAGTTCATAACCCGATAAGATTACTATGGAACAAAGCAATTAATGAAATTCTAGTGTACTAATAAGTAGTTCATTGTACTAAAATATTCCATTATACTAAAATTTTCAATTGCACTAAAATATTTCTTTCTACTAAAATATGTTATTTCAATTACAATCAATTTTCTCATACTTTTTCCATCGTCTTCGAGGAAGCAGTTAGTGATGAGCTTCTCAGCATTTTCGTGGAAGAGCGGGATAAAGCGAGAGAAAAGCTAAGGAAAACACCAAGAAATACCAAAATAAAAACCAGAAAACTTATGATAAGAGCGAAAGCCGGCAGCAAAGTATGACGTCGGAGGTTTATGAGCCATGAAACATACTCAATTTCGCACTCCACCGAAGATTTGTGCTAAATTTTTGGAATCATATAAAGTGATGAAGGGACAAACCATTCAACGTCATCACATTAGAAAATAGGAAATAGAGAATAGGAAATAGAGAACGCCTTCGCACAACTTCTACTAGTGCAGACTTGATGAAACCATGGCGTTCATCAACAATAGTCGAAACAGAAGAAAACGACGATTGGACTGGCAGCAATGTAAAGGAAAAATCTTTCGACAGTAGGCAGATTAACTAGCGAGGTAACCAACTGATTAGAGATCACAATATAACAACATATGAACTAGCTAAATATAAGGAAAATTAATGGAAGACGTACAAATATAAGAAGAATAACAGCAAACGTTTGGGAGGAGCTAGCCGAAGACGACTAAAATGCAGGATGGCAGGATGGGTTAGCAATGCCACAGTTCGCCGATACAGACTGTCTATATTTATAGCTGCAAGAAAACAAGGAAAAAGGCGGGGAAAAACCAAGATCAAGGAGAAAAAGAAGTTGACCTATTGACGATGGCGATTTGTGAAAAACCCGATTTCCGTTTTATATTTTATTTGTATAACTTTTCTGAATTGAGCTTTTACGAGTATATACCTTAATCCGAAGTGCTTCTATATGAAATCCTCACTGGATCGCTACAAGTATGCTGATGATATCCAAATGCATATTAATTGTGTTCTAAGTTGGATTGATAATGAGATATCCAGAGTGAATGATGACCTTGAAAATGCAACACACTGGGCACAAAGGAATGGTCTACATCTGAACCACAAAAGTTAAGTTGTTTTGTGGATGCATGTAGATCTTACATACTTTCTGTAGCGTTAGATTTTTTCTTACATACTTTCCACAAAACCTGTTTCTATCAAATGCCCAATTCTAATTTCCTCATTGCACTTTCTCCGTAAGCTACCACCCTCCCTAGAGAGTGTTGAGTATCTGGAATTATGGCGGAAGAGGTGAAAGGCCTTGCTAAGTTTGCAGATCATGTGGGAGTAGGTTAGATATGAATGTTTATATGTTGGTTAGGTGATGTGGTGAGGGACATAATTTAGGCAAGAACCTATTTTTGCGGGAAAGAATATAGAGTTAGAAACAAAGAGATGACAGAAAAAGGAAATATTTAAGAAAGGCAATGCGGAGAGGCGAAAGAAATCGGTCAATAACCTTTACGGAAATCGAATCAGCTGATTGATCAGCAGACAATAGTGGTGTGGTCAGAAGATTACAACGGCAAGGTCGTTCGTTTTGCATTTGAGAGTTTTTTTTTGTTCGAGACTTCCAATTGAGACAGTCGCGCCGTGAAATTTTTTTTTTTGTCTTTGAGTTTGTTTTCGACAAACTTGACTTGTGCCAAAAAGTCCACCACACAGGAAAAAAAGGATTGGATTCTGATGTGTGCGAAAAGTAAAAAGTTTCCTCATTTCCATCGTTTCTTTGAAACATTCATCGTGAAGTAAAATAAAAAAAAATTAAAAAATTGCTACCGAGCGGTAGCCCCTTTGTTAACTCCAAAAGGGGCAAAACCACAAAAAAAGGTAACAAAAAACAAACAAACACAAAATATCAAAGTGCGAAAAGTACATACAATATGTACATATGTACATATAAAACAGTCCTTGAAACAAAAAACACGGGAGGCACAAATTAAGCCTGGTGTGTGCCGAAGTCCTGCACCGTGGCCATGGCTCAAGTGGTAGTGGACTGGCTTCCAAATCGGAAGGTTTGGTGTTCGAATCCCAACCCCGCCTGAAAGACATGTTTTCCGGTTAAAGAAAATCAAGTAATATGAGCAGTTGACTAGAAATCAACAACAAAGCCAACTTCTACTAAGAATTTAGTCCCCCGTTAAATGTTGGATGCCACCCATGGAGCGAAATAACGACTGAGCCCAAATATCTTCTTTTCTCTCTCTATCCCATTTCCCCAAAAAATAAAACCTAACACATGCTGAGGCATCGTAATTGTATTCATTTCATACCCACTTGAGTGTTAAGTTCTTTAAAAAAAAAAAACCTTTTTTTGTACGGGGCAAATCTAGCTACAATAAATATTTGTATCTTCGGCCTCCAAGCTATTGTACATTGCCTGCAAGAGGTGCTCCGTGGGTCAACAACAACAGATAAAAAAAACAAAGTGGATTAAAAGAAAAGTGGATTCCAAAAAAAAAAAGCAGTGAAAAAAAATTATATATTTATATATTTATGTTGCATAACGATAGGGTGTTAGAGTTAAGTTTTTTTTTTCAATTTTATTTTAATTTAGTTGTTGTGCGTTATTATTTATTTATTTATTTATTTATAAATATTAACAATAAATTGAAATCTATTGTTAATACAGTGTGAGGTGTGTGGATGGGCGGACCAACCATCCTTCGATGGGGCCGACTGCAACGGGACGTGCCGTAAAAACAATGACGACATAATGGAAATGACATGGCTGACTTCCGCTGATTCTGAATTTTCTAACAGGTGATGACTGCAAGGATATTCGTTAGGAGCTATCATTCACAGATCTGGCCAAACTGTTAGCAATTGGTCGCATTTTAAGTGCGATAAGGGTGGGTTGGACATCCTCAGCCAACAACACCTGGCTTATTTCAAGTCGTAACGAGTCTTCATTGCTGTTGGATATTGGGACAAATTTTATTCGGTATACCTTAGTATATCAGGGTTACATAGTTAGCCATGGCAGTCTTAAGACAGACCCAGACAAAATGTCGGCGGTAGAGATGTTTCCAGTGCCAAAGATTCCTAAGCAACTCCGTCGGTTTCTAGGGATGACAGAAGAAGTTTAGGGCCTATGTTGATGTTGAGGGTTTACCCTGTACCATAATAATCGATCATGCTAGTCTGAAGTGGTTGATGACAGAAAAGGATTTGTCTTGTCTCTGCTTCAGGGTTTCGACTTCGAGATCGCGCCTAGAAATGGTACGCTAAATGTAGTGGCCAATATTCACTCACGCGGCCACATCGAAGACCTTAATACTCAATCCGACATTGTGCAGGTTGATCTTAACTCCCCATATTTTTCGTTAGAGGAATATAAGCAGTTGAAGAAAATCGTAACAGAAAATAGATACCGACTTCCAGACACATGCGTCTCAGACGGATTTGTGTATTTTATAAACGAACTTACACACGGACTGGAGACCCGGTACGAAACGACTTAGCCTGGAAACTCTGGATTCCGACAGAGTTGCGTGAGAGCTTGGTAGCCGCAGCACTTGTCGCACCGGCCGCTGAACGTGGTAGGATTCACAAGACTCTGGCTCGCCCGAGGCAGATGTACTTCTGGCCAGGTATGGTATCTGATATCTAGAATCTCGTCAAATCTTGCGAGGTCTGCAATCCACTCAATACGGTATCTAGACCGCCGATGGGACAGCAAGTCATTGCGGAGTGACCTTCCCAGCGGCTTTATATTGACTTCTTAGGACCATATCTGCGAACTAAGAACTGGAATACCCACATTTTTATCATGTTAGACCATTATTCTAAGTATGTGTTTTTAAAACTAGTAAGGAAGGCAACAGCAGTAGAGGTGGTAAGGTATTTAGAAGAAAGCGTATTTCATATGTTTGGTTTTCCTGGGTATGTGCATTCGGAAAAAGGCAAACAATTCATCTCCGAGTGGTTTGCCAGTTTTCTAGGAAAATATGGCATCAAACATGTTCGAACCGCGCTCTACCTTCCTCAAACTAATGTGTCAGAAAGGGTCAACTTGTCTGTACTGGCCAAAATACGGTTATACATTCAGGATGACCAGAAGAAGTGGGACCTCCATGTGAACGACGCCGCATTTTCTTTGAGAAGCGTGGTGCACGATTCAACAAAGTTTGAGCAGTATTATGCCATTTTCGGGACGCATATGATTCAGCACGCCAAATCATATGACATATTAAGGAAACTAGACGTAGCGAAATATCTGAACACTGAGGTATTAGAAAATAATGACAAATTAGAGCTTATACGAAGGAATATCTTTAGAATCTAAGGCTAAGTAAGGATATAAAATACAAGGTAGGACAAATAGTATATAGACGCAACTTTCAGCAAAGTAGTTTAGCTAACAGTTATAATGCCAAATTAGGACCCACATTTTTTAAAATCTGTGATACTAAGGGTTATAGGCAATTCCCTTTATGAAGTTGGTACCCAAAATGGAGAGAGCGTGGGCATTTTCCATGCAAAAGATCTCCACTCCTAGCTTCATAAAGAGAACCAAACAAACTTGACGCACTCTACCTGCTATTGCTGGATGTTTTTTGTATTTATTTATCTATTTATTTATTTATCTATTTTATGCACATATTTTTTTATTTATTTATTCTA
Source organism: Volucella bombylans (assembly GCA_949129095.1). Lineage (NCBI taxonomy): Eukaryota > Metazoa > Arthropoda > Insecta > Diptera > Syrphidae > Volucella > Volucella bombylans. The sequence goes on from OX422142.1 coordinate 64,044,077, forward strand.
TTTATTTATTTTATTCATTTATATTTTTATTTATATATATATACTCGTATATTTATTTATTTATCTTTTATTCTAGTCATTTACGTTAATTTATTTATTATATTTTATTTATTTATTCATTTATTTTAGGTTTGGAATTTAGCTGTGATATTAGTATAAGTTAGATAGGTAAATGCGAGAGGTATTCTGTAAACATTGATTATGATTTCCGGTAAATATATGCTTGAAAATAAATCGTGTTTCTCGGGGACTGGGCTCTTGCACCACGTATCCAATTAATAGGCAATATCATTTTTTACGAACTCTGAATGGTCTCGACCACTCACACTCTGCTTACGTGCCTGTAGCGTCAGCCTTTTTTTAAACAAAAAAATAACTATTTTCGTACTTCAGTTTGTTCATATTTGCGTCCCACTGTGCCAAGAAACAATTTGCTCTTATGGAGTGAGCCGAAATGTAACCTCAGGCGTTTCTGACACTTTTGACCGTAAATATCGTAAGTTTGACATCAAAACCCTAGTAGAGCTACTTTCAACTTCGTCGCGCGTTTGAAAACTATCGGCTATCAGTTCTACTGTCATTTTTGTACAAAAAAAATTGGAATTTCTCGCTTTGACATTACACGATACATTGATTTGTTCGACTTGTTCGATTTGCAGTTACAGGGTAGGTTATAGAGTAATGTATTTACTCCCAATTTAGTAATGCCTTTTGCGATTATTTTATTATGGTTTTCTTGTAAAAAATAGTAATTTGAACTATGTATTTGTTGTTTTTTGGAGGGGGAACATCTGTACCCAAAACTCTACTAACCGTTAACCGCAGTTCTCTGGGCAATCTTTCATTGTATACGCGGCCTTTCATGTGATCTAGTATTAATGCTCTTGCCGTATTCAAAATAAAAGTTCCTCTTCGCATTTTATCATCACTGTTTGCACACATTTGATACAATATAAAGCTATTTATGCCTACCATATCTACTATTCTTTGAAAAATTACCATAGGCCAACGACGAGTTTTGCGGCTGCAAGAATATATTGAACACTTCTTGTCGACTTCGTCAACTCCTCCTTTAGTGTAATTGTAGTCTGCAATCATAACTGGTTTTCTTGTGTCAGTATCTATATCTTGATTGTGGTGGGAAGAAGATACATATGATAACAATGTATAGTCTGAATCTTTGCCATGGTAAATATAGGTTAGTTCGAGACTTCTGATTGAGAAAGTCGCGCCGTGGAATTTTTTGTTTTTCTGTCTTTGAGTTTGCTTTCGAGAGGCTTGTCTTGTGCGAAAAAGTACTTCACGCAGGAAAAAAAAGGATTTGATTCTGTGTGTGCGAAAAGTAAAAAGTTTCTTCACTTTGGAAGATGCGCGGGGATATCGTTTGTTTAAAATATTCATCGTGAAGAAAAATAAAAAAATTGCCACAGGCTGGATGAATCTCTCCACTGGCAAAACCACAAAAAAAGGTTTAAAATTGAAACATAACTACTCGTATATCGATTTTAACTAAAATGTTCCTTTTTTGTCCACCCATGTATCTGAAAATCATTAATCACCCAACTTGAACTGACTGTACTGACAAAAAAATGCACTGTGGCATTTTGGTACGTAACTTTAAAAGATGGCGTATTTAGTCTGAATTTCGAAATGGTATGACACTTGCTAGACTAACGCTTAATTGACAACAAAAAAAAAATACTTTTTGAAGAAACCCGATTCACAGTTAATTCTTTTTAATAAGTTAAAATGAGTACCAAGTTTGAGCGAGACAGACAGTGACACCGTGCTTGACGGAAAAATACGCCATTTCGGCTAGTGTGAGTGAAACAGATAGAGATGCCATCTTTGTTAAGTAGTGACGCATAGGCACATCGTGCAATACTGCCGTACGTTACTTATTCATTATTCTGTATTCGTTTTGATTTCGTGCTTACAATTTTGGCTTTCTTTATTGGACTTCATTGCATTGCAACTTTGATTTGCTTTCTGACCGTTTCTGTCGAACCTGGAATTCTTCTGGACTAGTGTTGATCGTTGATCCCGTGATTGTGTATTGCGAATGCCATCATGCCATCTCGATACACTGCTCAGGAATATGCTAACATGCCTCTCATTTATGGGGAATGCAGGTGTAATGCTAGTGCTGCAGCTTGACTTTATCATGAGAGATACCCAAATGCTCAGCGTCATATGGATCATCGAGTGTTTGTAAATGTAAACCGGTCATTCTCAGAGGGTCCCTTTCCAAATCTAATGGTTAGTGAGGGAAGTCCCGTCATGCCCTACGAGGAGGAAGTCTTACAAGCAGTCGCACAAGACCCTAGTACTTCAGTACGTGCAATTGAAGAAAGCACAGGAGTACCCAAAAGTACAGCACACCGAATTCTAAGGAAAAACCAGCTCCATCTGTACATGTACAGTGAATCCAAAGTCTGCTACCCCGAGATTGTCCAAAAAGAGTCCAATTTTGTCAAACGACGGTGCAGTGGTTCAGAGGAGATCCGAGATTGTTCGAAAAAATTCTATGGTCGGAAGAATCAACTTTTAAAAGGGGCGATTACATGAACCTCAACAATTTGCACGAGTGGCACGTGGAAAATCCACATTTGATGCGGGAAAATAGATCACAGCACCGTTTTAAAGTAAACATGTGGACGGGAAGTCTGAATGGTAGAATTATTGGCCCATTCGACCTGCAGCAGAATTTGAATGCGGAGGTTTACTTAGATTTTTTGGAGAACCACTTACCAAATTTATTGGAAGACGTGCCATTTAATATTTATTCATGCATGTGGTATCAACAATATGGCTGCCCAGCGCATTATGCTCGCACAATACGAGAGTTCCTCGATCAGGAATACTCCAACAGGTGGATGGGGCGGTCTGGTACATTTGAGCATTTGTTGTAAGATACAAGATCGATAGATGGCCTTTAGTCACGCAAAAAACAACAGTTGTATAAAGCGATCCTGAGAGTATACACCAAGAGAACGTAGTGTTTTGTGTGCTCTGTGATGGGAAAAAAATGAAATGAAATGACAAGGGTGGCATGTCTACCAGTTTCACTCACACTAGTCGAAATGGCATTTTTATCCGTCTCAAGCCCGGCATCACTGTCTATCTCGCTCACACTTGTCATTCAGTGATATGTGAATTTTTACACGAAGCCTTTTCCCCTTTTTTGGTGTTTCATGTTATTTGACAGCTCTCTTTCATTTCATCTTTGGCGCTCAGTGTTCCATAATTGAAAATGAGCCCGCTTGTTAATTCTTTGGTTCATTCAAGTTCAACCGCCATACTGAAATGTTGTTATCGTAACAACAGCGAAAGAAGTATTGCAGCAAATGCGAAAAAGAAAGAAGAAGATTCAATGAAAATCCTACCCACATGCAGTGGGAATTTGGTTAATTGGGTATTATTCATTTCATTATCCCTCAATTTTGCACTCATTTGAATCTTTCTAAACATGCGACGCGTAAAAGCGTACTTCCTAAAAAAGTTAAGTATGAATTGCGTTTCTTTACCAAAATATTTTGTTTGTCCTCAATTAAGCATTAGTCTAGCAAGTGCCGTACCATTTTGGAATCCAGACTAAATACGCCATCTTTTAAAGTTACTTGCCAAAATGGCATAGTACATTCTTTTTTGTCAGTACAGTCAGTTAAACTTGGATGATTAATGATTTTCAGATACATGGATGGACAAAAAAGGAATATTTTAGTTAAAACCGATATAGTTATGTTTCAATTTTGGACCGTAATTTACAGAAAAGATACTTAGGGTTACCTGGCAAATAAAAGTCGACGAAAAGTAAAGATTTGCGGTCACAGCACTTGAAAGATCGTGTCACAGATTTCTCAATTTTTTTTAAGTACCAAAAATTTTAAAATTATATGACTTAGATTTTTTTTTATAATTTTGTGATAAACGATACCACTGGACCTATCACCCGTTTCCGACTTAACGTTAAATTTTAGGACACCCTGTATACCTACATATGTACATATATAGAAGAATAGAATTTGCGAGGTAGTATAATTAGTTAATTCTAGGTTAAGATATATGTAATTTTGTAATTTGCTTTTTTTTTACTTTTATTGTGTAGAATAAGGATAGGGTGCTAGAGTTAAGTTTTTTTTCTTTCGAATTTTATTTTAAGTTTAATGGTTGTGCGTGAGAGATAAAAAAAAGACTTTCTTTAGTCAATGTTTAAAAAAAAAAAAGATTCTTCGAAGTGCGCCAGAACGCCAAAACTACGAGGGATCTAAAAAAAATCCGGTAAGTCATATATACATAAATTTTGCGGCTAGAATAAGAATAGCCTTAGTAAATTTCAAATAAAATAAAATTCAACAATTCAAACTATAAGATTTATCAAGTATCACATGTGCATTTATTTTTTATAATAAATATAGAATGAATTGTATGTTGATATGAAATCCTTTTTTTTTCTTATAATGAAGACTTAAGTCTAGCGCAAATGGTATGTGGATGGGCGGACCGACCGATGGGACCGACTGTGACGGGACGTGACGTATAAACAATGATGATATAACGGAAATGACATGACAAACTTCTGCTGATTCTCAATTTTCTTAAAGGTGGCGACTAGGAGGATCTTCGTTAGGGGCTACCATTCACAGATCTGGCCAGAATGGTAGCAATTGGTCGCATTTTAAGTGCGATAAGGGTGGGTTTGTCATCCTCAGCCAAAAACACCCGGCTTATTTCAGGTCGTAACGAGCCTTCATCGCTGTGTAATACTGTGACAAATTTTATTCGGTTAGCTTTAGGTTTAATTTTAATTCGTTAAATTAAGTTCGGTATTTAGGGTTTAGGATAGTGTAGGATTAGTTTGTTTTAAGCGCAAAAGTCCCAGTATTGCACAGTGGTGATGGCACACTGATGTGGTCTTGCTTTTTCATTTCCTATTTGTACCATCGCTTTTAATAATACCAGATATGAATTCATTTCGGAAGCCATGTTCAAAAAGGGTATTGACCATGATCTGAGTAAGTAATCGGTTTGAATAGTTGGTCAATTGTGACCTTATTCGGATAAGTTTCCTGAGTGAGTCGGAGGCAGAAGGTTGAGACTCAACTCCGTGATAATAAAAATAATAGTGAACAGTGATAGGAAAAAGTGAACATTTACAATTGAAATCAATTTGGAAGAAAAATAAAAAATATAAAAGAAAATTATAAACTTTAAGTGAATCATAAAAAAAAGAAGGAAAAAAAACCTAAAAAAATGATGAATCGTGTGCAAAAAGAAGCCTCATTTGTGCCTCATTCAGAGGATACCCTGTTTATAAGCGGCTTGCTGACGAAATGCAAGCAAGAAAAAAAAATGGCAAAAGAACGATCAACCTAAAAGATTGCCATGATTAAAAACACAGTTGAGAAGGGTGTCTCATATGCTAGCGTTGCCGGAAACACTACTGGCTCACATACAGTTTCGCGTTCTGCAACTGAAAATTTGCAGAGCCAAGTAAACAATCTTGCCAGAGACGTGAAGGCTTTGGCAGATAGATTGAATGCCCTTCTCAATGTGTTCAATGCTAAGGACTAATGTCAGGGAGCTCAAGATAGCTGCTATTAATGTCAACTCCATAAGAACAATGGCCAGAGAGATAGAATTGCTGCGTTTTGTGAGAGATTACCGACCTGACGTGCTTTTTTTAAGCGAAATCAATCTTAATGACAGATATATATCGGAATTCAATTATTACAATCCCATACGAACTAACAGGACAAACCAGAACAGTGGCGGAGGTACGGCAATACTCATTCGTAAACCGCTAAAATTCTCTCCAGTTGAAATTGATGAAATTAGAGGCTTTAACCGTCTTGAGACGACTATCGCCTCTCTGCCTTTGAAAAATAATAGACGTCTGTATCTAATATCGGCATATATACCGCGTGCATCCGCTAATGAGTTTACAAACGAAATCGAGAAACTATTCGAAGTTCTAAGGCTAAATAGTTTTAACAACTATTTCGTCTTAGCGGGAGATTTGAACACGAGGCACGCGACTTGGTTGGATTCCCGTGCCAACACAAAAGGTAACCGCCTAAGGGGCTTTATTGATGACAACCAAGTTGAGTATAAATTTAAATTCTACAGCCCAGTTACACCAAGTCGCCCTTCCGGTAATTCATACATAGATCTTTGCATTGCAGACGCGCCCATTACACATTAAAACTATCCACAATAATAAAATACGAGGTTCCTAAATTTAACTTTAGTCACACCAATTGGAATAAGTTTGCTCGTTGTGCTGCGAGGACATATAATAGATAGCGGTCTTCTTCTGAGGTTCCTAACAATAGGAACCTTACGAACGAGGATTGTGACTTCTACATCGGGAGTCTCAATTCCGTAGTACGAGAGGCGATGAAGTCGTCAGTACTGACGATAAAAAGTAGAAACAGCATGGAATGCTATCTAAACTGTGACATACAGAGACTACAAAATCATAAAAGCTTTCTGATAACTCAGATAAATAGGATACGCCGACAATTTCAGGATGTTCCGAACAATGGGGAACTGTTAGGATTGAAGTCCCTTCTAAGAAATGTAAAGTTGCTCATAGAGCAACAATAACGGAATGCGGCCAATGCCTACTTTTCCGCAACATGCGGAAAAAGTAATGAAGTCTGACTCAAGGAACATATTTTCTCAAATCAAGCAGATCTTCAAGCCTCGTAGCATTGTCCAAATTCCAAAACTCAAAGTGCCACTGCTCTCTGAGTGGTTCCTTTCTCAGGCAGGGATTTATCCCCAACACTGTCCCACAATCGACAACCATTACGTGGTTGATAGTGAACTAAAAAAACTCAATCTTATTGGTTCCCATTTTGAGTCAATCCACGAAATCGATCTTCCAAGTCGGAAATCTGTGTGGTGGCTGAAGAGCTACTGCGGTTTAATAACCAAAGCAGTGACACTTTCATTCCACTCAGGTTTTCTGAGGATCTAAACGCAGACGAACTGATAACAGAACAGACAAGAAGCTACTACATAACACTTGACGAGCTCACAGACATAATCAGAAAACTGACTAAAAAAAAAAAAATCATCTGGTTTGGATGGTATCCCAAACGTTGTACTTAAGCATATACCGATCGAAGTCATAAGGCAATATTGCGTAATTTTTAACAACTTGCTTAGCAACTGCTACTTAACAAACTGTTGGAAAACGTCGAAGGTATTTCCTATAGTAAAAAAAAGAAGGATCCTTCAGATCTTTCGTGCCAATAAGTCTCCTGCCAAATATTGGGAAGGTTTTTGAGGTAGTCAATAGTCAATTGCAAGTCAATCTTGCTCGCGTGCGAAAATAAGGAGATCATCCCGCGGGATCAATTTGGATTCAAAAGATTTCACTCGTCAATGCATGCTATAACAAAATTTTTACGATATCAACTGGAACCTTAACGCCAAAAGATGTACAAGTGCATGCCTAGTGGACGTCGAAAAAGCCTTCGACACGGTTTGGACCTTATAAAGGTGATCAGTTCAATGATACGCAAGAAGAGATTTGTTGTAACAGATAGAAAATACACGACACGATTAGAGTCTTCAAAATCGCCAATGGTCTGGCACAGACTTGAGACGCAATTAGCGAAACCTGGTAATAAAATCCTCGGATGGGCTTCACATCGAGTCAAAGATAAATCTGGATAAATTTTTATATTACAAGGAAGACATAAACCAACAGCTCAAAAAAGCGAAAGCGGCATTTATGTCACTTAAAAGCCTTTTTTACTCGAATCATCTGAGATCCGATGCGAAGGTCATTTGCTATCAAGCGTTTGTGCGTCTATATTGACTTACGCGAGTCCTGTATGGTGGAACATAAATCCTTTTTATATGGAGAAATATCGAGCTTTCGAAACAAAATGTCTTCTAGCCTATTTACGAATGTACAGAAGCGCTGATTCCGACTTTCGGCATTATGTCAGCAACAAGACAATATTAGATGCTTCCGGTGTATCCAGGATAGACAATGTTATTCTGGACCTTGTCAGAAATCATTTCATGCGCTCAGTGAACGTTGTTGAGAAAGAATTCATATTTGTTTTAACCTAACCCTGGTTACTTCAGAAGCACATTGTCGAGTGGATATGTACCACCTGAGGCGTTCTTGTGTCTAGATGCACACGGCTATCTATCTGATGCTAGTAATGTTCCGATTATGTATCATGCTGCTAGAAGGGCCACAGACAAAAGAATCCTACATGTGCCGGTACACTCAGGTTATGGGATTAATGTTTGGAGATACTGCATAAGCCTGTAAGGGATACTCTCGATACATGTAGATCAAATCTGGATAAATACTGGTGGCTTGATTGGGTTGAAGCTGACGCTTAGGTTAGTCTAGTATTAGTTTTTTTTTAGTAGGTTATTTTAAGTAAAAAAAATTAAATACGCAAGAGAAATTTTTTTACACATTTTTATTTCTTAAAATAACAAGGTTTATATTTGAACTAAATGATTCTTCAATTTATTTAACACAGAGCTGTAGCTAGCTTAACACATAAAGATTTAATGTACTGCGTACCACTTTTAATGCGGTTTTGTACTTCGTTATTAAGATAGTTCGTAAAGGTGCGATCAGATGGTCATCCAAACTCGTCATCCGGATGACATCCTGACGTCACAATGACGTAGAATTTGTCCTAAAGTGGTCATCAGGTGTGATCGCCTGTCATCCGGCATGTCATTGAACGTGTCAACCGGATGACACGAATTCTATGTCATCCAGATGACTGATTTGGTTGACCGTGTGATCGCTTGTCATCGCTGTTGGGACTGGATGACCAAATTTTTTTGACAGCGTGTCATCCGAATGACAAGGTCCCATGGATGACATTACTTGATTTTCCACATTGTCATCTAACATCGGATGACACGTTTGAATCGTTGAAAAAGTTAATTTTCGTTTTATTTCCGTGTTATAATGAAAGACAACGACTGTGAAGCCGTTATTGAGGCCAAAAAAAAAAAACACCAACAGTTTCAGGAAAAAAAAGGTGCAGGAAAATATAATTTTCCTGGGACCTTCAAACAGAGTATGCTTTAATTACAGCTGTTGAGGTAAATCCTGTCCTTTGGGATAGTGGGCGGAAGGATTACAAAACTCCGAACTCCGAAATTGATTCCTGGAAACAGGTGGCGGTCAATGAAAATATTGAAGGTGTTGACGATGTCGAGCGCGTCTTAAATGGCAATCACTTCGTAGCCGTTTTAAAGCCCATTTGGGCAAATTTCTAGCCTGAAAATCAGGCCTAGGGACAGGCGAAATTGCGAAAGCATCGTGGCCTCATCTAACGCTGAACCATTGCTCGAAGCTGCCCAACCAACACCAGGCAAAAAAAAGAAACGCCGTTGTCAGTGGGAACGCCATCACCATCGTTGTCCTCGAAATCCAATTCTGGTAGCTTTCAAAATTTGGTGGCTGAAGTGTTGGGAAATATAGTACGTAGGCAAAATGATCGGCATTATTTATTCGATGAACTGGTCGCATCACATTTGCGAAGACTTCCAGAAGACGTCGCCTTCAATTTGGCGGGTCGAATCGTGCAATTGATTTACTCTCAGTCGGCATCTTCGCTCACAAATGTTACCGACCCGAACGCCATGCTACTCTACATCCAATCAGCAGCGGGCCGTCCATCCGTTTGAAGTGGTTGATTATTTTTCTATTATTACAGGGATCGCAGATTAAATTCATCGAACAATGAGCGCCATATAATAATAAAAACTGTAGTTTTCCCTCCGCGTTTTTCGCTGACACTTTTTTGTTGTTTTATTTTTATTTTACTGACGTTTTCGTTTTTCGCAAACAACTAATTACAAATTGTCATCAGTGTCATTGGTGTCATCCGTGCCATTAGTGTCACATCGTGTGATCGCCTGTCATCCGGCTATGTCATCCAGGCGTGTCAACCGGATGACAAAGCAAGCGTGCCATCCATTTTGGGACAAAATGTCACTCGGATGACCGAACGGATGACGCTGTGTGATCGGGTGTCATCTAGTGGATGACAAGCTCGCAGATGACATGCAGATGACAAACGAATTACAAAAGTTCTCTGACGTCAGCATGTAATCCAGATGACAAGTTTGGATGACCGTCTGATCTTACCTTAACGGCTGATTTCTTCACACGAGTACTAAGCTGCATTGGTACGCGGTCCAGCTAGCCCAGGTACTATCTCTGGTACTCGGTACAAACGAAAAGTTAGTACTTGTGCATTTCTTCACATCGCTAGTACCAGATCTAAATTCACCAAACCGTACCAGCGGCTAATACGTATAAACTGGTATATTACCCAATTTTAACACTATTTTGGCATATGAAATGTCATGTTAATCTAACTTATGTCATATTATGTCTTTTTTTTTTTCGTTCGTTTTACGTGCATTTGTTTTTCAATTATTTGTAGAAAATAAATAATTATTTTGCATGATGTTTGTTTTTTATTCGTTATTGCATGTTTTGTCTAATATTTCTGTGGTGTGGTATGCGCGATCGTATATAGACATATGTGTTTAGTTATGTTTGCTTTTTTTTTCGTCGTTTCATTTCATTTAATTTTATAAACATTTTTTGTTTGGTGCTAATAAAGAATGAAGAGACGAGAATTTATCAAGGATGGTGATGATGTGAAAAAGTTTCGCTTCCCCAATTGGAATCAAAACGACACCGATTTGTTGTGAGACCTGGTATATGGTATATACATTGGGCTACCAAATACCAAATAAATCAAGGAGGCAAATTTGGTTTCGATTGCTGATCGCTTTAACTCCCATTCTTCGGTGCCTTTATTGTTGGTTTTTTTTACTATTTTTTAAATAATCGTCGTCTATCCCAAAACTTGGAATAATTGGCTTTATGTTGGAGTTTCGTCCTTACTATGGCCATTTGCTTTCCAGTTTGTCATTCTTCGACTGCGACGGTATGCCACCGTATACAACCAAATCAATTGCAAACACATCCCAAGTAACCATAAATACACCGGCGGAACCTTTGGATTCGATGGAATTCAACGAAGCGTCAAATGATTCGATCACAGGCAATTTGAATGCCGAATAGACAATTCCGCGGAACACTCTGCCGAGTTGAAGCGAAACAACGACATCGGCCAATGCTAGTCCGATACCTTCCTACCTTGGAGCCACTTTCATCGACCGTACCTGCTTCAAACACATTGGTCAACCAACCGAGCAACCAAATCCAACAGCCGCGCTAATGTGAATAAAACGTGTCGACAACTGATTATCGAAGAGCGTAAACGTATGGAAGTATTTGGAGAACTACGAATGCAGTTATATCGAGATGAGTGTGATGCTATTTTGGAGGAAATACGACAACGAAAAGCATTGAATGCTGCTTTGCATCAAAATCAGCTTGAGTTCTGGGATATTGCGAGCCAACGTATACGGTGCAGATCAGAATGTCAATCATAGTCAATTGGCAGTATTATCAGTGCGCCAAATACTGATTTGCAAAGTTTCCAATGTGGTCGCAGAATCCGATTAAACTCCGCACTCCGTTCCAACTATATCCATGGGCACTGAACAACCGTCAGCATTTCGATCGGTCGTCATGGAAGCATTGGGTAATAAAAGGGCTAGAAGAGACAACAATAGCATAGTTGGTAATAAGGACGATCTTAACGACATTTATTATGCCCTTTTCGCTACGGATAAGGATTAATTTTATTTCAAATGGAGATTGAAATTTAACCCTAAAATGTTTCCAATAAAATGAAATGGAGTATTTTTTATTCTTCCAATTGCAAAAGAATTTCCTCTCTGATTGTGCGTTGTCGATTTCCTTGGTTGCCACGGGGTGTATTTCATCGTCAATTTATCCATTGGCTATGATGCGCCGCAAACGATCTTCGTCTTCTGCGTTTTCTAGTGGCTGCAATTCGTTGGCATTAATGCATATGTTTTGCAGTATTACGTAAGCACTTATTATTTTTTGCGCTGTACTTATCTTCACACGCATACCATATGTCAAAATTGGAAATCGATGATTCCACACACCATATTGACGTTCCACTACATTTCGACTGCGAATAGTCCGTGCTTGGTATATTTGCATACGCCGATTCTGGCGAATATCAGGATTATTTGCAATGTATGGAGTCGCCAAAAAACGTGTTTTCGAATATCCAGAGTTACCGATTAATGTGTGATTTCTAAACTCACCAGCTTCAAGTCGCGCACGCACATTCGACTGACAAAAAATTGTTTGATCGTTCGTTGAGGGAAAACCATCCTTTCCGGTTACGAAAACCTTCGCTCTGCAAATGAAAAGAATCGAGCGCAAAATTACAACCAATTTTAATTGAATATAGAATATATGCACTCACAAATTCCCCACCAGGTGATTGCAATTTAACATGGGTGCAATCGATTGCACCAATTGTCCGTGGGAACTGAGCAAAGCGATAAAATGCAGCAGCGGCCCCCTCACGTTCTGCTAATATAGCTGGGATTTGAATAAATCGATCCAATTGGCGTATAAAAGCCATGCATACTTTTGGCAGTAGTGACACACGCTAGAAGCTCACACGTGAATAACATCGGCAACCGCAATCTGCATCGATCCACTTGCCATGAATCGCAGATTTATGAGCAATTGTTGCTGCTTGCGGGTGTTACAATTTGTCCACTACCAATAGGAGAACGTAGAGAAACGTTGTTTTCGACAAACGAAAACGCTGAAAAAAATCGAAATCGTCCCAAGTATTTATTCCTGGAGGCAAAATCGAACGCAAATACGTATTTACACTTTTCACAATAACAGCCAAAAAAATATCGAGTTTTTTCTCCTGTGGTTGGGAAATAAAATTGACCTAGTCCAGATACTAATACTGCTGGACTTCCGATTATGAGGGTCCAGCTAATACCGAGTACAACTAGTAGCCGGTACCAAATTCGGTGGACTAGCTCGTTAGTACTTGGTGAAGAAATAACTTGGTACCAGTTTGAGTATCAGCTATTGATCTAATACCAGTACTAGCGCTAATACTCGGTGAAGAAATCGGCAGTAAAGCGACTAAAGCCATGCGGTCTTGTAAGTATAATTACACCTGGGGTCACCCATTGGATATATGTAATGATGATATGACCCATCATCACCTACTAGTATGGTAGAACAAAACGAAAGAAAAATCTGTAATACAAAAGCTGCAGCGGCTACAAAGACATGCTTACATGCCTCTGCATAACTAGCGGAAGGCACACACATTCACACAGCAGGTATAGAAGCCTTCATTGATTTAACGCCACTCCATCTCTTTATAAAAAAGATAGCAATTCGCAGCACGATCAGGCTACTACAAACAGGAATGATTAATCAATCAGATTACATGGATCAAATGAATCTTCTCTCCGAAATCCCCCAAGCTTGACATGATCTGCGCGTCAAACGACCGCTTATGTTAGACTGTGTACTTTGGCAGAAGATTCCCAAACCGAGAAGCATGGAACTACAAAAATCCCACCTCGAACCTTAAAGGTATCAAGTGGTATACGGATGGATTGAAAATGGCGAATCACATTCTTAAAAAAATAAAAAATATAAAGTATTATTATACCTTTAATAGATTTTCTTTTATTTTCGCAGCGGGATGTTCTCTTCAAAGAAAACTTTGAAAAACTCTGTCTTTTTGAACTACAATTACAATAGTAGATTTTTTATGTTTCTGATAATCTCGAGGTTGGTCTTATTAATTCCACGTGACCATGCTCTAATGTCCTTCCATAAATATTTTATAAACTGTGTTTAGCTATCTATTTTTCATAAGCTATTTCACAGTTGGAAAAAGTCGTGCTAATGCTCCATCCTTTGATTTACCTACCTGCTGTTGGCCTGATAAACCAATAATTATTAAATTCCATCTTGCAGATTCACCTTAACATTCTTCTGTATTTTTTCAGTTTCTCCGTAATCGTTGGTATCATTGACAATACCTATTTCTTTACAAGTTTCAATACTATTACACCCTGGATGTAATATGGATTGTCCAAGCTGTTCAATTCTATCAAGCGATTTAAAGAAAAGTTTGCTTCTAAGCTCTCTGCCTCTACACTTCTCTCTCTTGTCCTTTTTATAATAATGATACAACAAACTTTAATGATATAAAAAAACTTTTGTTTGTTATATTCTTCATCTCTGATATGATACAATAATTATTCTTGCACTATTTGTGTTATTCAAAATTTGCAATACATATTTATATATGTGTGTACCAAAAAGAGATAGCATTGTTCGTAACAATATTTCCGACAAGAAAATACTCCCGTTTATATGTACATATAGTGATCCTATTAACTCCACAGTAACGTTGTGTCCCTTTATCCTATCAACTGTGGACAACTTTCACCCCCCTCTTCTTCTCTCATTTTTCCATAACTCTCCATCCCAGCCCACTTCTTCAACTACCATCTCTTCTTACTACTTCAATAAAGCTAATTTTCGAAAAATCAATACCTACCTTAGCAAATGTTCTTTTGATTTTACCAACCTATCCTTATCTGATGCTATCTCCATTTTCTACAGTGAAATATTTAATTCCATTTCTCTCTACGTCCCCTTTTCACGGCATAAAATATCATCTATTTCCCCTCCATGGTACAACAGAAAACTTTGCTCTTTACAAAACAGAAGAAACAAATTATGGACAGTTTTTCTTCCCACCAATTCTTATTATGAGCTTACCTGCAATTCACCCGGATCTATAACTGTCTCTATCAGTGCTTTCTCGACACAGCGTAGACCAACCTTATCAACGATGCTAAGACATTTTATCAATTCGTCAACTACAAAAGAAAATCAGACGGTTATCCCCCCTCTCTCTCGTTCGATAATATATCATCGACCGACCCACATATTATTTCCAACTATTTTAAACTTTTTTAAAAAGTTATTTGCAGACAACCTCTTTGTACCCGACTCCATCTATTTAAAGTACCTTTCCAATTTCTCCATTGGCCCCTCTCTATCTCAACCTTTTGATCCCACCCTTATTGAAGAAAAGTTACAAAATCTCAATGATGAATTTGTATTTGGTCCAGATGGGCTCCCAGCAATATTTCTCAAAAAGTGTGCCTCCAATCTTTCGCACCCACTTTCCTCCCTCTTTCATCTGTCCCTCACACAAGGGGAATTCCCCCAAGTTTGGAAGACCTCTTTCATAACAACGGTTCACAAAAAGGGATCAAAGAATGAAGTAACCAACTACCGTCCCATTGCTAAGCTTTCTCACATACCTAAAATGTTCGAAAGTTTTTTATATGAAATTCTAAGCTTTCAGTGCAAGTCACTTATATCATCCAGTCAGCACGGATTTCTAAAAGGTAGATCAACAACTACAAACTTACTCGTAGTTGAATTCGTATCCTTTGCGTTTTCAGCCCTAGAAAATGGCAACGAAATTGACGTTATTGCTACAGATTTCGCTAAGGCTTTCGATAAAATATCACATCAACTGATCCTTTTTAAATGGTCTTCCCTCGGTTTTGACCCCATATTGTTAAAATGGATATCTTCTTATCTGGAGAACCGTTACTATAGCGTTCGCTTTAGGTCAGCCTTCTCAACCCCGTTTTTAGCCACTTCTGGTGTCCCACAAGGCAACCACCTAAGTCCCCTCTTTTTATTTTAACTATAAACGATCTTGAGAAGATTATCAAACACTGCTCCGTATCTATTTACGCCGACACTAAGTTCTCGAAAACTATTTCTTCACCCCAAGACTCTATTCTCCTTCAAGAAGATAGGTTTTCTACTTGGTGTCTAAAAAATTGCTTTGAGCTTAATGTCTCCAAATGCCAATCTATAGCTTTGTCTTTGTTCAATCCCTTCGCGATCTTGGAATTTTATACGATAGAGAGTTAAACTTGCGTTCGCATATTGATGAGATAATCCTTAAAGCCAACTCATCGCTCGGTTTTATCAAACGTTGGTCTAAAGAATTTTGCAACCCTTATGTGACAAGGTCTCTTTACATTAAGCTTGTCCGGCCCCTCCTTGAATATGCCAGCCAAGTATGGTCCCCCTTTCAGCGAATTCATATATCCTGAATCGAAAACATTCAACGTCGTGTTCTTCGGTTTGCTCTTCGTGGGCTACCCTGGAGTGACCCATTTATCTTACCTCCCTATTGCGACCGTCTCAAACTTCTTAATCTGAATACCCTAGAGAAACGCAGAGACGTAGCTGACATACTCTTCATTTATCGACTACTCTCCGGTTCTGTGGACTGCGCTTCCATATACAATTCTTTTTCCTTCAACACTAACCCTCGTAATTTACGCTGTCCTCGTCTCTTCTATATCCCAACCCACCGCACCTCTTATGGCTCTAACGAACCAATCTCCCGCATGCTCCGTAAGGTCAACTCAAACCTCCCCCTTTTTCATTTTAACCTGAGCACTTCTCGTCTTAAATTTGATCTCCTCCACCATTCCCTTACTTCCTAACCCCTAACTCTTGCTAGTTTTTAAGTCCTAGTTTTTAAGTTACTTTAAGCTTGTATTAAGCGAAATAAATGGGGCGGTAGCCCCCACTAAATTAATTAATTAAATTAGAGCATTGTTGAAAACGGTATACCTCTGCTACTCATTTCCGTGACCTATCTATACTTTGTATCTTTCGCTGTAATAAAAGGTTGTTGTGTAACAAAAAATTATTAAGCACCGTTAAATGGTATGGTTTTTTACCTCTAAAATGTTCTTCCCCGTGTCGTATCGGTTCAAATCCACACAAATGAAAAGCAATTGTTTCTTTGCCCTCCTATTTGAAAATTCATCCAAATCGTGATTACCGCTTAATTTTTGTAAATTTGAACTTTGTGGGAATAATTGAGCCCAAATGAAAAACAATTGAAGCAAATGAAATAAATACCAATGTGCCGTTAAAACTGAGATATGCTTATTTCACTTGAATACACATATATTAACATTAAAAAATTATTTATCTTTGTGTTAACATATGACAAAAGAACAGAAAGAACACAACATTTTTTGTTTAATAATTAGTTATTAATTTAGGTACCCGAAAAAAAATTATTTAGTAATTTTTGTTGTATTACCTATAAAGTTCAGTAGCCATTTTAGTTGCTTCGGAAATATTTCTACAATCCATTAACCAAAATCTTGCGGAAACTGTTGTTGTAAATGATACACAATCGTTTACAAACGTGAGTGGTGTTGAGCCAGTAACATCTTCCCATTGAGCTCTTGATGCGCCACCTAGTAATATACATAATCAATTTCTTTAATTCGATATATATAATAAATGAGATAAAAGGTAAAGGTATAAAATAATGAAGAGCATTACAATTTTATTTACGTAAGCATGTGTAAACAAATAATATTTCCGTTTTGAACTGTTCATGTACACTAAATAAGCTATGTATGTATGTATGTATATAAAAAAGAAGCAATATCCAAACTATAAATGCAAATCAAATGAATCAAACTATATATAATAAAAGATCTATTGACTGTATTTATACACGCATAATATTTTTCCATGCTTTATAAAGAAGAATATCCACAAAGTCCGTCTTTCAGGAACCATATATCCTTTACAAAATTGTTAAATTCTTCTTTTTTTTCTTATTTCTACACCTGTGATAACTGCATCCCTATCATAATAAAAATAACCATAAAAGACTCTTGAACAATACAAACAGCAATTTCATAATATAATGAATACATATGTATATTATACATATATATATTATACTATCATCCAAGTTTTAAATTACTTGAATTACAAAAAGTTGTTCTATAAATTTATTGCGTATGAAAAACACTGGCGCACACTGATATAAAGGGTTTTTCAATAGGGACTTGACAACTCTGAATTTAATTTGCGAACGCACTCTTTCACTAATCATCAAACTGTCACTGTCAATTTATCCAGTAAACTCAACATTTTCATCATGGTAAAGTACACGAACGAGCAACGTCTGCAAATTATAAAAATTTTCTACCGAAATTCGGAGTCGGTGACTGCAACTTTAAGATCGTTAACTCCAATTTTCGGTCGTAATTCTCGCCCTAGTAGACAGGAAATAACCAGTGTAGTGCAAAAATTTGAGTCTACATATTCGTTGTGTGATGTTGTGGTGTCAGTGAGACAACGGGTTGGTCGAAGTATCGAAATTATCGCTGCCGTTCAGGCGTCCGTAGCAAAGGATCCAAATCAGTCAATTCCACGGCGTTCTCAAGAATTGGGCATCGCTCAGACGACATTATGGCGTATTTTGCGTAAGGATCTTGGTTTACACCCATACAAGATCAAGCTGACTCAAGAATTGAAGCCGATAGACCATTTGAAGCGACATACGTTCTCCGATGGGTTCAGGAGAAGATACGCCAAGATGATGAATTTCATCGCAAAATCATCTTCAGTGACGAGCTCATTTTTGGCTCAATGGGTTCGTCAATAAGCAAAATATGCGTTATTGGTCGGGTAAAAATCCACCACTTCATCGACAAAAAATAACTGCTTGGTGGGGTTTGCATGCCGGCGGCGTTATTGGGCCATAATTTTTCGATAACGATCGTCACGTTACTGTGAATGGTCAGCATTATCGCGCCGTGATCAACGATTATTTTTGGCCCGAATTGGAAGATGTGGACTTGGACGACATGTGGTTTCAACAGGATGATGCCACAAGCAACACACGCTACAATCGATTTATTGAAGTGTAAGTATGGTGAGCGTGTTATCTCAAGACATGGGCCAGTCGATTGGCTGCCTCGTTCGTCCGATTTAACGCCGCTTGACTATTTTCTGTAGGGCTACATTAAGTCATTGGTTAATGCCAACACGCCGACGACGTTGGAAGAGCTCAGAGCCTACATTGAACGCGAAATAGCGGCCGTTTCGGCCGAAATGTGTGGCCGAGTTATTGAAAATTGGGTCCAACGAATCGACTGCTGCAAACGTGCCCGCGGTGGCCATATGAACGAAGTCGAGTTCTATTCATAAATGTTTTGATTGTACTTCATGCCGATAGTAAAGTTTTTGAAATATGTCAAATGGTTTACGACGTTTTATTTAAAAAAAAAGTTGTCAAGTCCTTATTGGAAAACCCTATATTATGCTTCACAAATTTCTGTTATTCATGGCTTTGGTAAAACAAAGCATATACATCATTTTACCAAAGCCTGGTTTTATTTAATTTGAAGATTTCTTATGTTATCTCATTTACTTATATGGAATGTATAAGTAGAAAAAAGACCTTATTAAAATATTAAATGTCGCTCTCCCCCTTATTAATTGGTAACAATTTTTCTGTTTTGATTTATAAGTCAAATCAACATAACATGTTATTTTTGTTATTAAATATTATTTAAAAAATTTTAATTTTTATCGCCAACATTCTCAAATTATATCCAATTTTTAATCAAAATATTCCAAGTAGTTGATCAGTAAAGGAATATTCGAAAAATTCGAGGAGACATTTGTTCCAGAGCATTCAGCAGAAAATATCACGATTACTGTGCTTGAAAGTATAGCAACATCCATTCAGTGTTGTGGTCATGAATTAAATATTTTAAGAAACACTATGCAGCATATCCAACTGGTTCAATACCTAAAGCCTACAGACCATTCACAGCACAGAGAGCTTTGTTTAATTAAACATTAACAGGAGAGAACGACAAGTTTTCTAAAAAACTCATCGTCGCGATCATGCCCGTTTTCTTATAAATGGATACACGAGCAAGCAAAATTATTGAATGCAAATATGCAATAAGATTGAAATTTTGTCCAGTACTTACTCGTAGATATAATATAATAGACAAAAATTATTAAAATAAAATAATTCACAGAACTAAAATAAACTTCAAATAGGAGTGATGCATAGGGTTGGGCTGTTGAGGGGGAAAATTAAAGTAATTCTCAAATCTGCACGCTTGAGAATTACTTTGATTTGCTGTGCTAGTTAATTCGAAAGGCTGATAGTATGGATGGAAAATAAGCGAAAAATTCGTATTTAGGTATTGGTAAGGATAAAGAGTGATATTAATATTTCTTATGGAATGATTAAAGACGAGTTTGTTAAATAAGTACGATGGGGACTTATTGTTTATAATTTTATATAAAAATATATAATTTTTTGCATTGATGTTCGTTGCAGTGTGCAACCTAGTGGTTCCTTGCAATGTTTAGAGATATGGTCGTATCCTCGAAGACCGCATACACAGCGAATTGCATCGTTGAATGCTACTTGTAATTTACGTTGGGTTAATCTAAACAAGTTAATAAACAACCTCAACATGAGTAATGATGGGCAATATTAATATTGGCATCAAATAATGTCTAGTTTCCACAGGGATAAAACACAAAGTTGGCCACAGTTTACGTAGACAACCGTAGATATGAACTATAACTACGTACGGATGATTATAGCCTGGGAAGTTACGATCAGTACTGAATACTAACCTAGTTCAGCATTCAAGAGCCTTAATTTTATTATTACAAACGAAAATGGCTGACAAAGTTCTGAGACAAAAATTTAATTTTGATGTGGGTATTACCTCAGATTAATTGGGGTTAGTAAGTAACCCATTGGTCACGCGCAAGCTGAAATTCGGTTGATGTCGGAGAGCGAGTTCATCATCACTCCTATACGACCAAAAACTGAGGCAAAAAATACTGCAATGTCCCAAAGACAGTAAAAATTTTTGGTCGTTCGTCAAACAATTCCGCCTCATCCTCCATCCCAACGCTCATTTACATTGACATTCCAGCTGTCAGCTCTTTGGATAAGGCCAATCTGCTTGCTGCACAGTTTGCGGCCAGCTCAACACTCCCAGATTGTGCTTTGTCTCCGCCTACACTTGAGTGCGTCGAATCTTCAATGGGACGAATTTACTTTCGCACTCGTGTAGAAGCATGAGTACTTAAAGATCTCAACATACATAAATCCGCTGGTCCAGATGGTATATCTCCCCTTCTTCTGAAGAGGTGTTCTATCCTACACTTTAGGACTCTCCCGGAGCAGATGGAAAACAGCATTTGTCCAGCCCGTCCCTAAAAAAGGCGAATCATCTTCTCTCTCCTCCTACAGACCCATTGCACTTACGTCCCTTCTTTCCAAGGTCATGGAAACACTGATAAATCGTCAGCTCATGAAATATCTCGAAACACGAAAACTTCTCAATGACCGGCAGTACGGTTTTCGTAGCAACAGGTCCACTGGTGATTTGATGGCATGTCTCACCGAAAAGTGGAACCAAAGCGTACATCAATCTGGCGAAAGCAAGATAGTTGCACTTGATATTTCTAAGGCATTTGACAGAGTTTGGCATCAGGCTCTTTTGTCGAAAATGCGTGCATTTGGGATCGACGACTCTCTTCTTCAATGGATTAGAAATTACCTTTCGGAACGTTCAATTCAAGTTGTCTTGGATGGTTTCAAGTCTGATATTCACAAAATAAATGCTGGTGTGCTCCAGGGCTCTGTTCTGTCACCGACACTCTTTTTAATTTTCATTAACGATCTCTTGTCTGCTACTTCTAATCCAATATATTCCTTTGCTGATGGCAGTACTCTCTGCTTTTCATATTCGTTCCCGGACTCACGGCCCTGCTCTTCGGCTGTAGTACGAGAACGGCAGCGTATACTAAGCTCATTAAATTCCGATATCAAAAGCATAACCAATTGGGGAACTATCAATAGAGTGGAATTTAATGCTTCCAAAACACAATGCTGTCTGCTGTCTTTAAAGCGAAATTTAAACACCCAGCCATTATCTATGAATGGCACTTGCATCGTCGAAACCGAAAAACTTTCCATTCTCGGTATGTGTGTCAATGACAACTTACGTAGGAATGACCACGTATTTGATGTCGCCAAAAATGCTGCGAAATGTCTAGGTTTCCTCAAGCGATGTAAGAAATATTTTACACCCTCTGATCTGGCCTCAATATATAAGGCATTCATCCGCCCAAAATTGGAGTACAACTCCCACATCTGGTTAGGTGCTCCTAAAACATCTCTGCACCTGCTAGATAGGATTCAAAACCGTGCGATAAAACTTATTGACGATACTAATATCAGTCAATCAATGGACACCCTTGAACACCGACGAAATGTCTCGTGTCTCACTTTGTTTTATCGCTATTTCCACCACCAGTGCTCCACTGCAATCGCCAGTAGCATTCCGCCCATTCAAACTTTCAACCGTAACACCCGTCTCGCTATGAATGCTCATCAGTATACCCTCAAGCCCATTTTCGGACGTACTCTAAAATATCGTGATTCGTTCCTAAGCCGTACAACTCGCTTATGGAATGCCCTGCCGATCTCTGTATTTCCTGGTCGTTATAACTTGCAAACATTTAAAAACAATGTACATCGGTACCTCTCTTTTCTTCCTCCCTAAATTTCCTTTGCCCGCGCTGTGTACAATCACTTTAAGGGTACTCAAACCCCTTAAGCGCGCGCTCATTATTAAAAAAAAAAAAAAAAAAATCGCTTTTGTCAGAGGGTGTGCCTAGGTTAAATTGAACGTCATTAGTATAAAGAAGCAATTAGGTGTGGGACTGATAGGAGATCGTTAATAAACGCAAAAAATAATATTGGGCCAAGAATTGATCCTCGAGGAACTTCCTGAATTGTAGCTTTTAGTGAGGAGGATTATCCCGGAGATTACGCTCTGAAATCTCCCTGAAAAATAACTACCGAAAAATTGTATTGCCGTGCTACTAAAGCCGAAGTAGTTTTTAAGCTGTAATGAAATTTATCGAAAGCCTTCGAAAAATTGAGCAAACACAAGAGACTTATATCACTCCTGTAGTAATCTTGCCTCACTTCCTCAAGCAGGTTCAACATAGCTGTAAAGCAACTGTGATTTGCTCTGTAACCAGATTGTTTGTTACAGTAAATTGTTCAAAAACAAATTTATGAGAATTTGTTTCTTCAATACCGTTTCGAGGACTTTAGAGAGACAGGCTAAAATACTGATTGTTCTGAAGTCTGCAGGAGAATTGGCGTCTATTTTCTTCACAATAAGAAGAACCCTTGTAATTTACCAACATTGGGGAAAAGTTGATAAAGTGGGTAAGATGGGCAATAAATTGGGGTAAAATAAGTTTAACCAAACGAATAGGAACACGATTAGACTTAACAGCCATAACACATTTTAAAATCTCATTGTGGACTTGTTTATTCCTAAATAATTTCACAACGGGGCTTCTTCATTTAGCAGTTCTCTCACCGCAAACGATAATGAGCCCGTACTTTCTTCAATGGCTTTATCCATTCTCTTTTTTAGTTTTTTGCATTAGTAAAACTTATCACAAAACTCATACAAATTCATCACTACGTTTTTTGTCATCATGCTTGTAATGACTGTACAGTGAAAGAACTCTTGGGTGGACAGCGACCGTCGGGCAAAAGGAGTGTCTGCTTAATGGAGGGGACCTAATTTAAGTTTGTTTTTTTTAAATTAATTTATTAATTTAAGAATAATTTCTTAGTAAATAGTACGATTTTATATTTGATTAAAGTTTTTAAATGTATTTAACAAACGAATTTTTTTTTCTTGATTGGTACATACAGATATGTAGATATGAATACTCAAATTTTACATTGTACATAAAAATAATGCAAAATAAAGACAACATTAGTTAGCCTCTTGTCAACACATTTCAAAACCGCAAACATTTCATTCCGGGAAATCCCCAATTTAATTTGTTTTATTTCTACGTACATATACATATGTATTTTATAACGTATTTTAGTCCTTCACGTCCGTTGCTGAGGGGTTCGGGTCCGGCTAAGAGAAGTATTTTTTCACAATTTTTAAAAATAAGTTAAAAGGGAGTCCGTTTAAGAGAGGTAAACATGTTCGAAAAAGTATTGAAAAACAATGGTTAAAGAGAAAATGTCCGTCTAAGGGGAGTGTCCGCCTATTAGAGGTTTGCGTTAGGAGAGTTTTCACTGTATTAGTTAAATCTAACACGTATTCAAATAACTCAAATTTCTCATATTATCACAAACAAAGGAAAAACCCCACTTATGAAAAGAGATGCCTGCTAGGATGCATAGCGAATAAGAAAAACAGAAAGAACTTTAATATCAAAGCATTAGAGTGAAAACAGGACCAGAAGATAAATCAGAAAAAATTTATTAGTATAAATCG
Organism: Volucella bombylans; assembly: GCA_949129095.1. Classification (NCBI taxonomy): domain Eukaryota; kingdom Metazoa; phylum Arthropoda; class Insecta; order Diptera; family Syrphidae; genus Volucella; species Volucella bombylans. Next base: position 64,068,275 of record OX422142.1, read on the forward strand.
ACATCTGTCAGATTCATTTCATTTCGTCACTTTTTGTTAAGTCTTTTCTTTTTGATTTTCGGATTTGGTTTTTTGTTTTTGCAGATGCTTATTATTCTCTTAAAATTTCAAACCGAAATTTCTTTTATACTTATATATGTACCCAGATATAAATATATGATGTACACAATGCTCAATAACCTGATTCCCCAACACCCCGCATGAGTCACCAAACCACCCAACCACCCAACCACCTAACTTCAAGAACGACGACATCCAGTCACGCGCCGATCAAGTGCGTATTGTGGAACACATAAATTATAATATTCGTGAAAATGACACGTCTCCTACTTAGCTTACCTCCAGTGTTCACAACTGTCATACGATAGGTTTGATGTTTAAGTTGATATTATAATCACTTCAATTCTTCATAATATATTGTTAAAGATAAGTTTTCTTAAATAATTAAAATTTGTAATAAATAATGTTGGAAATTGTGATATTTTTTTATCACACCTTCCAACGAAACCCAGTGACGCAGTTGTTAGTTCCATCAACGGTTATACACACAATATAGAAAGTTTTACCGTATCGTAAACTATTATCCCATCGCGAAAATTATTAAGCGCGTAACATAAGTGGCAATCAAAACTATTGTGCTTAAGACTCTGTTCAAATAAGAATATTAACGGTTGGATTTCCACCCTTAATCACCAAAATTACAGCTCACAGCACAATTCATTAAACAGCTCATCGAATAACTCTAAGCTGGACCAATCATGAAAACCACCACCATCTTTGTGTGCATGTCCATGTATTGTGATCCATAACCCAGATTACTGCAATCTTTTCGGTTTCGGTTCAACGAAATGTCAATTATAATGGCATATTCAATTCCTTAAGAATCCCCGAAGCCATGAAGGGTCGCTCAAAATCAAAAAAAGTATGGGACGAAAAGAAAGACAATCTTAAATTGCATTACTCTATAAACAATCAGAAACCTCGCTTATCAGAGGTCCGTAATGCAATATAACTCCATAAGTCAGTAGAATTTCTTTATGGAGAAATCATATGGCTTCAATCGCCTCTATGTAAAAATAATTTAATATATTAACCCGATAGAAATGAGAGGAACGTACGAAAGACATTACTTTTTTCACTTAACAAAAATTTAGTAAGATGAGTAGTTGACTAGAAATCAACAACAAGCCAATCTCCACTAAGAATTTAGTCTCCCCATTAAATGTTGGATGCCACCCATGGTGCGAAACAACCACTGAGTGTAAAACACCTTTCTTTCTCTCTCTATTCCATTTTCTAAAAAAACTTAACACATACTGAGGCATTATAAGTGTATTCATACCCACTTGAATGTTAAGTTCTTTAAAAAGAAAAAATAATAAAAATTAAAGCCAATAATTATTTATATCCCGAGATGTGCCTCAATCAGCATAAGGGTATGCAGCCTAGCTCATTAGCTGCTGCTAACGTTATCTAAAAAACTATATGTTATATAGTTTAACTATAGTTATATATATATTATTATGTTATTTAAAAACTACCTAAATTCCAGATTCACACCTTACAATTTTAATGACCTTCGCCAAAATCAATCCTAATCAAACTCCCCTGCACATCAAAGCAACTCGCAACAGAATAAAACAAATCCTAGACCACTTAAAAACAGGGAAGATTCCAGACACCCAAGCCACTCCTACAGAAACGGTCATCTATGTCATAATTTATTGATGACATAACAGTATTAAATTAACATAATTTAACAGTCACAATTTAGATTCAAATGCTTTTTAACAGTTACACAATTTCTTTAGCAATGATTCTGCGAAAATTATTGAGACCCAAAATTTTTCCAACGTAGTTTTGAAACTTGGATCCACCCTATTATCCATTCATATTACGATTTTTTCTTGATCCCGAATGATCAACATTCTTTATCAACCCTGAATACTGAATAAATTCTTCCAAATAATCAAGTTAGCCCCGATCCCGTAAATATCACCACAGTTTTCAAAAGATACCAATTAGATAAAAAAAGTTAGACTTCCAACTTTACTCGAATTCAGCCGAAAAAGTTTCCTTAAATTTTTTATTTCCGGGTTTCACAATTTGTTCGATGATCTTCTAGGATTAAATGCACTTTTATTACTCAACGCGAAAATCGACCTGGAAAATAATACATTAATAACAAGAAAGTCTATTATTAAGATAAGATCAAGCCAAGCTATTCATCTGGCAAGTTAACAATCCCCGCAAATAGTAAAACTCTCGCAAAACTACCCCTTCCACAAGGTAACGGTAGTATATTTAAAGAATCCACATAATTAAAACCTGACCTTTTTCTAACACAAGGGCTATAGTACTGTGGAGCTCATCCACTCATTATTATCCATTATCTTAGAGGAATCTTTGAATGCGAAGGAATACGACAAGAATGGAACAAAAACTACCATGAAAAGAAATAACAAAATACAGTCACCGACTAACCTTCAGGCCGGTCAGATATCTCCTGTGTGATTTGACATATTTTGTCAGTGGTATACGATTTACCTCATAACTTTGTAGTGGATTTCTTTCTCTAAAAATTTATTTTTTCTTTCTGTGATTTTGTTAGTGAGTGGAAGACCTAATTAATAAATAAGTTATATTTCTTTATAATTATGACCCCTCTACCAAGTTGGCACCTTCGGATTTAAATACATCCCTATCAATTAGTTTGAACTCTTCGAACCTCAAATTCATTCTTATCTCTCCTTTAGACAAAGATACTAAATTAACATCCTTCAGCGTGTTTCTGTTAAAAAAATTAATCCAACTGTGATTTGTACAGGCCTGTTCCTGTTTACATTTGACCTCATCCGACCGCCTACCTCACTCAATATTGATTGGTACAACGTAAAAATCGAAGAATACTTCCCCAACCTGATGCGCTGCAGTAATTGTCAGTTGCTGGGTTACACTTCTAAATGGTGTAAAGGTAAGACTGCTTGTGTCACCTGCAATTTACCACCTCACTCCGCTGGCAATTGCACATGACTTTTATGTACTAATTGCGCTGAACCTCACCCATCAGCTTCTAGACAATGCCCACGTTACTTGCAGGCCAAAGAAATACTCAAAACTAAAACTGTCATTTACAATGAACAAAATCGTTCATTAGAAGAAGACTTCCTATATAGTTCAAACCTTGTCCTCTTAAATGACGGGCAACCTATACACATAGTACACTCACGCATATAGATTTAACTTTTATATCACCTCAACTCTGCGCCAACTCCTCCTGGTCAAGGCTGCCTGATTTGCCTGTCAGTGATCACTTCCCAATAGTGACTACATTGATATTTGAAACTCCGCAACTAAATATAAATTGCCCACCAGAATTTCAAACAGATAGGGCTAACTGGGCTTTTTTTCAGTCTGAAGTTTCAACGTTTCTATCGCACAAGAATCCATCGCTAAATATAAACAAAAAAGCTGCCGCTCTATAAAAATACATCTGCTTTGCAGCAAATATAGCTATCCCTCAAAGGTATTACAAACCAAACAAACAAAAAACGGTCCCTTGATGGAATAAGAAGATTGCAGAGCTCAGACAAATCAAACAAATTGCCTGGAAAAAGTTAAAAAAATGTCCAGCAGATCCCAATTTCATAGCCTTTCTCAAAGCCAATGCAATTTTAAGGAAAGCTGTAAAAACTGCAAAAACTTCATGCTTCCAAAAATTTACAGAAAACATAAACCCCAACTACAGCTCTAAAAAGCTCTGGGCGGATGTAAAGTCATTAACAGGCAACTATAACAGCCTTATGGTGAAAACTAAAAAAACTAAGACTTCATCTCAAAACCTAACATACCCACATGAAATCGCAGAATTGAGTCAAAACCTCATCAATATAGTCATTGCCTCTTGTCTTAATTGCATTTTTCACTGTTCGAACAGCGTTATCAGCTGGCCCATTAGTCACTGGATACCCTGGTGCTGTTAAGCACTGAGAAATGCCGTACAACTTCAAAAAATAATTACTTTGTTCGGAAAAAATTGAGTTCCGTTGTCGGACACAATTACCTCTGGAACAACAAATCTTGAAAACACATATTTGAGGTACTTTATGTAAAATGAAGAGTTAGGCGTTTTACTATAAAACACCTCAATCCATTTCGAAAACGCGTCGATTACAATTAGAAAATTTAGGCCTTTCAAAGGGCCCGCGAAATCTACGTGAATGGTTTTAATGGCTTTTCCCAATCAATTACACCAGCCTTAGGTAGGTTTAGTAAGAGCGACAAACAAACTCCGCAGCCTTTTATCATTTCCTCCACCTCAAGATCAAGATTCGGCCACCACACGTAAGATCGCAAGAGAGATTTCGTTTTTACAATTCCCATGTGAGCAACATGTGATTGTTTTAAAATTACTTTTGGTAAAGGACATGGAATTACCACTCTATGGCCCCACATCAACACGTCGTTTTCAATTACCAGTTCGTTAATTCGTTTCAAAAAGGGAGAATCTTCTTCTTTACTTTGCATTTCCTGTCTTTAGCGCCTCTACAACCATATGGGTAATTTCATCCCCTCGCGTTTCTTTTCGTACTAATTCAGCGTCAACTAAAATATTCGAATTAATCTCAATTCAGTTTAAGTACGTTACAGTGCTTTTTCCGTCCTCTTTTAAATCTTCGTCGTTGATCGTACGTTGAGGGAAACGAGATATTGTGTCAGCCACATTTTCTGCTGATTTAATGTAACATATTTGATACTGAAAAGCAGAGAGATGAAAAGCCCACCTTTGCAACCTGCTTGTGGACATTTGTGGAATACCTTTCTTTTCACCTAAAATTGCAAGAAGCGGTTTATGATCCGTAACCAAATCAAATGAACTTCCGATTAAATACTGATAAAACAAAATTTTCGTGTAGCATATACAATGGCTAAAGCTTGTTTCTCTATAACCGTGTAATATTGTTCAGATTCAATTGGTCGTTCAGATCCGTCGGGAAATGTATGCGCTAAAACTGATCCTATGCCGACATTAGATACATCGCAGGTAAGCACTAAGGGTAGTTTCGGATTGTAATGAAGTAAAACCGTGTCTGGCATAATTACTTCTTCCATGCCCTCAAAGGCATCCATAGCTTGTTTAGTCCACACAAAAGTTTGGCATTTTAAAACCCTGTAAATAGCGGACATTTTTGTAGGTAAACTAGGAATAAATCTTCCAAAATAGTTAACGAAACCACAAAAGGATCTACTCGTAACATCCGAGATGTTTTTCGGAACTGGAAAATTCTTTCGCAAAAACGCATTTCGTTTTATTTAGTTTGAGTCCAGCTTGATAAAGTGGAGTGAAGTCGTTCGTTATGCTTCTTTAGATTAGGAGCCGAAATTATAATGACATCCAAAAAGTTTACTACACCTTCGATACCACGTAACACCTTTTCGATGTCATGTTGAAAAATTCCCGTAACTGGCTTTATGCCAAAAGGCAATCTATTTATTAAGAAGTTACCCATGTGTGTAGTCCACGTAACCAACCTTTTTGAAGACTCATCTAATTGTTACTTAGTTTATATGACAGCTTATAAACTAGGTATGTATCTGATTATTCTCGTAGGTATTGGCTAAATCTATTTTAGAAAAAAACCCGTCCATCTTTGATATCGTTCATTATATCTGCTATTCGCGGTAAAGGATGATTCGTGTCTTTCAAAAACTTATTTACCGTAATTTTGTAATCTACGAAAATTCGTATTTTCCCGTTTTCTTTCAAAATTGGCACAAGAGGTGTACCCCACTGTGTGCTTTCGGTTTTAGTAATAACTCCGCGGTTGACTAAATCGTGTATTTGATTTTCTACTTTTTCAACTTTTCCCAATGGAATCGGGCGTGCTTTTACAAAAACTGGTTTGACATTATTGTCCAGTTCAAGACTAACTTAACAATCCAATAAAAGTGCTGATGTTTTGAAGTTGTCATTTGAATACCAAAATGAATTCTTCACAATGCTGTGCATATACAGATTACAGGAAGTTCCCAAAGCAATTTTTATAAATGATTTAAATGATATTTTATGTGCTACAAAGGATAAAAAATTGATTGTCTTGGGTGATATCAACATAGATATATTAGATCACTCAAATAACTCCACAGAAAGCTATATGTTTCTTATGTCGTCAAATGGACTTAAGAGTATTGTGAACGTTCCAACTCGAGTTACCGATTCTACTTCTACTTGCATCGACCATATATTTTTTAGGGTGCGTAAAAACTTTAAAAGTATTCTTAGTGGTTCAGTTTACGACTATAGAGTTACAGACCATCATATGATTAGTCTGTGCGTTCATAAGAAATTACAGACAAATAATCTTAATGTTCCCCAAAATAGGCAAGTAAACAAGAACATCAAAATTACTCGTAATAATTATCACTTAACTATGTTTGATAGAGCAAATGGTAACAGCAAAAATGAATGGAGAGTTGTTGATAACAGAGCTGTGAAGGTATGCAATCATTTTATCATTTTACTCATTTGACTTCAAGTAGATTTGTTTCAATTCAATGACTTCAATAATGACTTCAATTTAAAAAAATAAATCACCATTCATTCTGAAGTCATGATTTAGCAATCATTTTTTGCATTCATAATTTTGAAGTCAGAATGAATGCAATCATTTTGAATGCTCCCCATTCTCTGAAGTCACCTTGAAGTCACTAACATTCATTGCATTCACTTGAAGTCAGTGAAGTCTTTGAAGTCTTTCAAATCATTGAAGTCATCTGAAGTCGTTGAAATCAGTGAAGTCTTTGAAGTGTTTGAAGTTTGAATATTATATGAAAACAATCCATTTTATCAATTTCATTTTATAAAAATAATATTAATTAATTATAAAAACAGAAATACAGATAAAAGATATAGAATAGATAGGAGTTAAAACTATTAATATAAATAATAATTTTATCAAAATGTGATTTCTACCTGGGAAAGAGTTTAGTGTCTATCATATCGGTTAATGCTTTCAATTGCATTCAAGAATAAGTAGGTACTGCTAGACTAACAGTGCTAGTAATACTGTTTAATTGAATTTTGAAGTCTAAATCAAATATACATACATATGTATTGATTTAAATTGAACTATATTATGTATTGCTTTTAGCCAAAGTTGTGCATACATTTGTTTTGTAATTTATGTAGTCGTTGTGCATTAGTCATTATTTTTATTTATTTATTCTTCTGGTAGGCGACAGTAAAAAACAAATTCAATATCTTGAATCACTTCAAAGACTTCAACGACCTCAGATGACTTCTATGACTTGAATGACTTCAAAGACTTCAAAGACTTCAAAGACTTCAAAGACTTCACTGACTTCAAGTGAATGCAATGAATGTTAGTGACTTCAAGGTGACTTCAGTGAATGGAGAGCATTCAAAATGATTGCATTCATTTTGACTTCAAAATTATGAATGCAAAAAATGATTGCTAAGTCATAACTTCAGAATGAATGGTGATTTATTTTTTTTAAATTGAAGTCATTGAATTGAAACAAATCCATGTGAATTCTTAAGGGGACTTCAATGAATGCATTCCGCAATGATTGCATTCTTTCGCAGCCCTGGTTGATAACATCTTAGATAGACAAAAACACATTGTAGAAATAAGTGAACTAAAATTTGATAAAGTCCACATATCTGATCCCGTTAGTATCTCTATTGTATTCAACGATCACTTTACAGAAATTTCAGAACAACTAAAGCCATCCTTAGAATCCTACAGCTTATGTAATTGTAGCTTGTCAACAAATATAATCGGGGACAATGTGCAAACGAATAGTATTGTGTTTAATAATATTAATAGTGGTGAGCTTTTGAAACTCGTAATGTCGTTAATAAACAAAACTTCATGCACAAGTGATGGTATTACAAGCATAATATTTAAAAAAATTGCTTGGCAAGTAGTTGATATAATGAGTTACTTGTTTAACCTGAGTGTTGCAAATGGTTGTTTCCCAAAGTCGCTCAAATGTGCTGAAGTAATACCATTATTCAGAAAAGGAGATAGAAGATATGTATCGAACTATAGACCTATATCTCTTCTACCGACTGTCGCGAAACTTTTTGAGAAACTTATTAAATTTAGAATGTTAAGTTTTTTGGATAAAAACGCTTTCTTCTGCATTTACCAATCTCTATTTTCACGCACACGACTGTAAGAAGTTCTGCTTACCGCTTCATACTTGCGGCATCCGAAATTACCACGAAGACAACTCGTGCTCTGATAAGTGCTTTAAAATTGAATCAGTAAGAAATATTAAATACCTAGGCGTTCTAATCGATCAGAACTTGAATTGTAAGGATCACTTTCAAGCATTGAAATCGCATATGAATCTAGTAGCTCGTAAACTCTATCTTATTAAGCCATATTGCTCCAAAACCGTTTTACATAAAATCTATTATGGTCTTGCACACTCGAAGTTGCAATACGGCATTACTAGTTGGGGTGGATCGTACTTTAATGCACTTAGACCAGTCTTGACGGCACAGAAGCATATAGTTTGTCTTCTTTCTGGTGTTAATGGTCGTAATCATAGTTGGCCCATATTTAAAAGACTTGCAATTTTACCGTTGAGACTCCTGTATATTTTCAAGGTACTTAACGAATTTTTCAAGAGAAGTGGTAACATCCCAAGTAGAAACAATCAAATTTATAACTTACGAATAAATAGCATGGCTCTTGTGAACATACCAGTTGCACGTACAACTCATTTTACAAATTTTTACACGTTTACTGCCCCAACTTATTTTAACAAACTTCCATATTTCATCCGAAAAACTAATTTCTATAATGTATACAACGAAAAAATTAAATAATGGTTATTTACTATTGATAATGCTAGCATTGAATCATTGTAAAGAGATATGTATATCTAAAAGGTTGCGTAGCAGAAATATCTTTGAACTCTTTCTTCATAAAATCTGGAATGTATAACTTTTGAATTAAATTTATTTTATTTTTAGATGTTTTAATCTTAATCACTGAGTGTCATCCCACATCAGAAAACTTTAAAATGTATAAAATATAGTTGAAGTATCGTTTAACACTAGTTTAGAACTACTTGTTCATTAAATTACATAACGACAACTAAATTTATCATCATTTGTCAGTTTGTTAAATTGTAATCCGGCATAATCTTAATTATGTATCAGAATGAATGAATAAATGAGCAAAATAAAAAAAATAAATCTTTTAATTTCGTCCGAAATCGTCCGAAAAAAGCGAATTGTATTTTTTCATAATTGTTTTCAAATATTCGTCATCTGAGACCAACGCGTTAATGTGAATTTGTTTAATTTGAAAAATTTTAAAGACATCTCTTCCAACTATGGGGCTTTCCCCTCTATCAGTAACCAAAAACTTAAAATCTCTTATAATATTATTGTAGTTGATATTACAAAATAACGAACATTTCACCGTTAACATATTTTTACCGTAACCAGATATACTGGTGTAATCTCCTTGCAGTCGAAAATTACTAAAACAATGACAATACGTTTCCCAAGGAAATTTTAATTTTTTATCAAGTAATTTTAACGCAATGTCGATTGAATCAGTAATGGGTTCGTTATTTTTGATAGTTGAAATGTATTTTGAGGTATTTCTCTTACGTGAACATTTGCACATGGACGCCATGTGCCCAACTCATTCGCAATTGAAGCATATTACATCTTTGTACTTGCAATGTTGAGGTTTGTGGTTATCGACGCTGCAATGTGGGCATACTTCAAAAGCGGATGCTTCTGATCGGGAACCCTCTTTGCGTTGTAGTTGCCTTCTTTGCTGCCCCGTTGCCTGCTGCTGTTGACCAGTCGTCTGCTGCTGTTAGCTTTTCTGATAGCTCGTTTTAATCGCACAGATATTTTCCACGTCTGCGTTACTTTTGTCGTCGTGTCGTTTTTGGAATTTCTTTGCTGTGTCTAATGCTTTGGTAAGAGTCAGAATTTCATTGTCACATAATTTGTCAAAGACCACCCCTGACATTCCAATAATGAATTTATCCAAAAGCATGCTTTCCAACCGGCTTCCAAATTCACACGTCTTCGCCAGATTACGTAACCTGATAAGATATTCCTGCGCCGTTTCGTTTTCTTTCGTTGTAGCCTCGTAGAAAGTTCGTCTTTCGCAATAAAGAATCGTTGGAGTTAGCGTTAAATATTGTTACTAATTCACCGTACGACTTCTCTCCAGGTGTTTTTGGTGCACATAATCCATGTACAAACTCGTAAGTCCTATCTCCCAATAAGTTTATGAGAGCGGCTCGTTTTTTTCATCTCGTCCGTAATCTCGGCCTGGTAAAATTATTGTTCCAGTCGCCCTTTAAATACTGACCAATTTTGTACATCGTATTCAAATGTGGGAAGACTAAGTACTGCTGATGATTGGTTCAGTGAAAAACTGGGTAGCTCTTTCGGCATATTAGCACGTGTACGATTTGCACCGAAAATATTAGGAAAAAATTGGTTAATTACATTTTAATCCACACAAATCTTCGCAGTACCTTCCTCGTCGCCAATTTTATGTCGTCTCACAATTAAAAGGATTATCTTTAGGTATTGCAAATATTTATTCACACTTTAAAATTCACTTAAGATATAATTAAGAGGGTTCTCCCTGACGTCTGAATGAGAAGTTCATGATCCAAACGCGAAAAAAAAGAATAAAAAAAGGTAACATCCAAACGTCAAAAGGGTGGAATGCATATGTGGAAAGCGTTTAGTGTTTCCAAATCCATACACCACAATCTCGTTCATCTAAACGATCAAAGGGATCTTCTGCGAGAAGATTAGAAATTTAAATGAATAGAATAGACAAGGAGCGAAAAATGCAGTAGAAGCGGGATAAGGAATAACTTGACAAAAAATATCAACTATTAAAAGATATGGAAGAGAAAGAAGAATTTCGGAAGATAACCCTCAACCAACACAGCATCTTTCAATACCAGTTCATATCCTAAATCATTCGAGCCAACTTACGAACTCGAACCCACATGTTAACTCAATGTCTCCGCATCACCTCACGGCGGATCAAATCGCAGCTACGCACATAATGCCGAAAGAGCTACTCTCATTCAGCGGTCGCCCCGAAGGGTGGCCTTTGTGCATATCGACCTTTGAGAACTCAAGGTTACCCGTTGATTCTCTTATGAGGAAAATCTGATACGACTTCAGAAGTGTTTGAGAGGGGCTGCGTTGTATGCTGTAATATTTCGTTTTCTGCAGCCATCGGGAGACCCCAGCGTAATCGATAAACTCCGAATGCTCTATGGCCGACCAGAACTAATAATTAACTCTCTGATACATCAACTGAGACAGGAAGTATCACCGAAGGCGGACAAGCTTGACACAATAATTCACTTTGCTCTAGCTATGCAAAACATCTCTTCAACGATGTAGGCATGCGGATTACTCGCTCATCTCAGTAATCCGACCTTGCTGCAGGAACTAAGTTCACACGGCCGAAGAGCGTGCAAATTAAAGCGCGAGTGTGGTATAAATAATTGCAGATTCATAAATCACCCCCTACTACACAACTACAAGCTAAAAAACAAGCACAGTAGTACTCCTGGGGCGATAACTTCGATCGTTAATCAGCATAGAAGTATTGAGGAAAATAACTCTGTTCTCTTTCAAATTGTTCCTGTAATCATAAGAAATAATAACCTCCAAATCCATATATTTGCGTTCTTGGATGATGGCTCATCCCTTCCACTGATAGAGGACCAGCTCGCAGAAGAATTGGGGCTCCAAGGGAGGACTCAACGCCTCTGTTTAAAATGGACGGGTATTACACATAGGATGGAAAATGAATCAAAAAAGGTATCGCTTTAAATATCCAGTGTAGATAATATGAAAACAATTTTCTCTATTTCAAATGTCCACACCGTGCGGAGCATAAACCTTCCGCAGCAATCTCTTCATTCGGTCAGTCTTATTTAACGATTCACCTCAAAGGAGTTCCATCCCAGCCGCACAGTCATGCCTCTCCCCGAATCCTGATAGGTCTTGACAACTGGGCCCTGAGGCTACCACTGAAATCAAGAGAGGGTAACAAAGACCAGCCGATCGCTCCCAAAACTCGTTTAGGATTAGCAGTGTATGGGTCTTGCGGAGAAACTACAAGGGTAAGCTCAAAAGAATAGTTTAGTTTCCATATATGTGAACGCGACCGAGAAGCAGACAGAAATCCCCACCAAATTGTCAAAGGTTACTTCAATATTGAAAAAATGGGTGTATCAAGCCAAAAACGCCATCTAATGAGGATCAGAGAGCTCTCGCTATCCTTAATTCAACGACATATCGAAGAGCTGGTCGCTACAACGGGCTTATTGTACAAATACGACCGGGCAGTTCTTCCCGACAGCTTTGCCATGGCCAAAAGACGTCTATTGTGTTTGGAAAAGAGAATGGCTCGGGATTCTGAATTGAACAAAAATCTATAAAAGCGCATTACTGGTCAGTTGCACCCAAATACTTGATATCTTCCTATATTTCCGGTTACGAATCTGTTGTAGAGTTTCAACCACAAAAAACTAGTGCGAATTATAATTTCGAATCACTCTGAGTGAAGAAAAAACACTCCGTCCTATTCGGACTCCCATCCCTGGAGAGCGAATATCGAAACCAAATACACCTGAGTTTCAAACTACTACAAAAACAATTTTTGCTTTCTCCTCCTTCTGCCTTTCCGCCTGCGCCCTGGCAACAGTAAAAAGGGTATCTAACCCCTTAGGCGCGCGTAAATTATTACAAAAAAAAAATAATAAATAACAAAAATACCATCAGGATGGATTCGCGATTTTTTTATTTTTTCCAGTAGTGTTTTTTCTTGGCTCAACTCTGAGCAGCGAAATTATCGGCAGTTTGTGGACTTTCGAGGTAGAGAAATACTAGAGAGCACGAACTTATCCGAATGGTGTTGGGTGCCAACAAAGCACAATGTGGCGGACGAAACTACCAAATGGCAAAAGTATCCAGACTTTGCCTATAAAGGCATATGGTACCAGAGGCCGGAGTTTTTGTATGTTTCAGAAAATCAATGGCCGACGAATATCTCGAAATTTCCGGCAACGGATAAAGAATTACTATGCCCGATTCTACACACAAGAGCTTTTCCAATTGCTATAATAGACATAGAACGCTTCTCAAACTGGTATCTGCTTCTTAGCACTCAAGCTTTCGTTCTTCGATTGATTCACAACCTGAAAAATCAGATCAGAGGTGAGCCGAAAGCAGTGGACAGCCTAAACATCAACAAATACGCCAAAGCGGAAAAACATCTCTACAGTCAAGTTCAGCGTGAAAGATATGCCGAAGAAATAGCCGTTCTTCAGCACAACAAAGAACAAGACATTGATAATAGAAGGCCTCTAGTCCGAAATAGCGATCTCTATAAACGGAGTCCCCACCTAGATGTCAATGGAATTCTTCGAGTATGTGGACGCATAGATTCTGCGGTTGGAATACCGCTCAACACTAAGAGACCCATCATTCTGCTCAAAAAATATCACATAACCAGCCTTATCATACTACGGTATCACAACAAATATCACCATCAGAACCAAGAGATAGTCTTGAATGAGATTAGTCAATTATACTCCATACCATGTCTTAGGGTTGCCGTAAAAAAGTAAGAAGTTCGTGTCAACGATGTAAAAATCGTGATGCATCCCCAAATCCTCCAGAGATGGCCGCACTTCGTGTGGCAAGATTGGCTTCATTTAGCCGTCCATTCTCATTCATTGGAATTGACTATTTCGGACTCATGCAAGTGCAGATCGGGCGAAGGACAGAAACGCGTTGGGGTGTTCTCATAACATGCCTCACAGTTAGGGCAGTTGATATCGAGGTTGCTTCGACTTTATCGACGGACTCCTGCATTTGTTGTATCCGTAAGTTCATAGCTAGAAGAGGAACTCTGGTGGAGATATATAGCGAATACGGGACTAACTTTCATGGAACCTATCAAGACCACAAGGAGATAGCGGAAAACTTTAAGTGGAATTTTTTTCCACCTGCATCTCCCCACATGGGAGGGAGTTCGGAGCGCCTCATCAGATCTGTTAAAAATATATTGGACTGTATCATGCTAACCAGAAATCCAACCAATGAACAACTGCATAGCATGCTGCTAGAAGTAGAAGCGACGATAAACCCCCGTCTATTGATCTACATGCCCGTAAGTGACGAAGAGGATGAAGCTTTGACGTCGAATCACTTTCTGCTCCGCTCATCGAGTGGTGCAAAACCATTGGGCAACTTCTCCGATGAATCCAATTTGCTCCGAAAAAAATGGAGTACGGCGCAACAGTTCGTAACCACCTTTTGGAGACGTTGGGTCCAAGAGTATTTGCCGACTCTCACCAGACGGTCGAAATGGTTTCAACCTAGTAAGCCCCTTGAGAAAGGAGATATTCTCATCATCGTCGATCCAAATCATCCCCAAAACTATTGGCCCAAGGGTAAGATTCTAAACTCTATCGTCAGCAAGGACGGCAAAATTAGGCGACGAGTAGTACAGGCGGCTACAGGCATCTATTAGAGACCGGTAGGGAATATTGGCAACTATATCATGATTTCGCCCAATGCAGATGTCAAGTGACAGGTGTCAAAAGAGGTGGCTGGTCAAAGATGACGAAAAAACGCGGGAAGAAAAAAAGGAAAAAAAACTATTTTAAAGTCCACGAGATTAGATTGAAAAATAAATAAAGCAACTGAATTAAAACAAAGGTTTATTTTTTATATTTTTCGGTACGCTAAAATTTTCAATCTTGCGACCCGACAAGTAGTTTCCCGAAGCAACAGCAAGGTTATATATGCACATTATTACATAATATACAAATATTTAAATTAAAAGATGTACACATACATACATATATATTACGACTTAAATATTTATATAATTTAATATAAGTGTTAAATTATATTAAATATACCTCCACTCCCTACACCGAATTTTCTAATTTTTTCGGAGCCTAAGTTTAATCTCAGAATTGGTTCGAACTGAGGAAATATCTAGTAGTCTGATTACAATTCCACTTCAAGCCGAAAAAATCCCACGATTTGATGGTAATCCGAGATTGCTCTACGATTTTTTGAGCAATGTGGAAGAGATTTTAATGCATATTAGAGGCTTTAACGGCACACCCTTTGGCCAATTCATTCTGCGAGCCATTCGTTATAAAATCGAAGGCCAAACGAATGAAGTACTTACGAGTAACATGTATGGTAATGTTTTAGTATGAGAAGACATTAAAAACAACCCTATACTACACTACTCGGATAAAAGAAACGAAACCTAATTAATACGTGACCCCCACGTGACCTCACTCCGTTCAGGAATTTCAAAGCGAAATTTTGGTACATGAAAAAGACAAAAACGTCATCAAAGCAAAAACAGACATTTATGCAGAAATGTGTCTGAACACATTTTTGTCCGGTTTAAAGAAACATCTTTGTTCCAGTATAAGGGCACAAAATCCTCCACTTTACCCGTAGTTTTATCCTATTACATCCAAGAGTAGAATATGTACTTCATGTAGTACGACTTTCGTTCTCCATTCCTATCGGGTTGCCAACTTAACCCAATAACACTTTACCAGAAAATTTCTTCGCCCACAAAATTTCTTAATTCCCCACATCCCTAACACCTGTCCTACTTTTCCAAACTCTTTTGGTCTAGTAAATAATAATCTTCCAAGCCCAAAAGCACCACAACACAACATAATCCATTCCTTATCATCTCCAGTTATAATGGAACTAGGTTTTGAACATTCACACCGTAGACAGTCAACCATTTTCCCGAACAGACCTTCTAACTCGAACAAACAAATGATTCACACTAATGTACCTTGGTATATGATTAAAGAATTACATAATTCTCATAATTCTCGAACTCAACTTACACCCGCACTTTTATACAATGGAAGAACTCCATAAAACCATGGCACAAAATGGCCAGAATTTTCAGCGACCTCTTCGCCTACCTAATTTAAATTCATACTTTAATTTGGATTATCAAAACTAGGACGAACCTTACCAAGAGCATATTGACGACTCAAATTTTCAGTCACCAGGCGTCACAAAGCAGTCGGATACCTAGATGTCAATAAGCAAGATTCCATACTACCCCATATCAACATATTGTCCCCTTTTCGAAGACGCCTTAAATTCCTGGCAGATACTGGAGCCTCAGCATCATTTATAAATCCCGAATTCACCCGTTACCTTAATCCCGAAATATGCTCGCCTATAAACATATCTACAATTCTTAACAACCATCAGTGCAATAAAAAAATATCGATACCCGCGTGCAATGAATTTCGTTAACCCGGACATTTTGATGGTCTTCTAAGACTTCACATTCTATCCCATCAACAACAAAAAACGTAGTCTTACCACTTCTTTTCAAAACAAACTTTAATTCCGGTAAATATTCAATTCCCCCGAATACGAATTTCGTAGCCAGAATCCCAGTTGATGTTAAAGATGGTGACGTCTACATTACAAATACCATAATTAAACCCAACCTCATAATCTACGAAGGCATATACACCGCTAGATAATAGTAATTCCCAGTTGAGATCTATAACTGTTCCTCCAAAGAACAAACATTTTTAATCGAAAAATCATTAAAAGTAGAATCTTATTCTGCATCAAAATTCATTAACAACTTCAATATTAGCTACTGTTTAGAACTAATGAGCATTATTAACATCCAATTGTTCAAGAATATTTTCATTCACTGCTGCTTAATGAATTTCTGATTTTTTGATAACTTACAAGATAGCAAACATTTTTGTACTACACTAATTTCAATTTCTTCTGTCATATCGTAAATAATATCGTAGTTTAATTACTTACTCTCAGTTCCTCTCAATAAAATATTGTACACTCATTTTAATGTAAAGATCGTGCTCCAAGACCGAACGCTCATTCTTTTGGAGCGAAACCACAGGCAGGCATCAAACCATTAGGATAAATCACCTTATTATCAAACAAAATTAATTGTTTGATTAATAATTATTACAATTACATATACATATGTACTCTCGTATATATAGTATATACATATATTCCCAATAGCAGTTTTCTTACTTTTCAATTTATTTCGAGTATTTAATTTTCAATCAACCATAATAAGCCCTCTGCAGAATCTTAATTCATTAGAGAAAAGGACCTTGTAAAAATCTGCAGAGAATTCGAAGGCATTTTCTTCAAAAGAAACCAAAATTTGACGTTCACAAACCAAGTAAAGCACAGGATTCACACGTCGGACGACTTCCCAATGTATACCAAATCTTGCAGCTACCCTTATTCCTAAAAAGAGGAAATCAGGCAACAAATAAATAAAATGCTGGAACAGGGTATAATCCAACAAAGTTACTCTCACTGGAGTTCACAAATCTGCATAGTTCAAATAAAAAAAGGAGTGATTGGTGATAGATTACCGAAAATTAAATGAAAAAAAAAACATTTCTGATTGTTACCCCTTACCGAATATTACTGAGATTTTAAACAAACTAGGCAAAAGCATATATTTCTCAACACTCGACCTTGCAAGACAGTTTCATCAAATTGAGATGGACCCAAAGATTGCAAAAACGGCTTTCTCTGGCATTTTAATGCCATTTTATGCCATTTGTCCATAAAAATGCATCATCTGCCTTTCAAGGGCATTCTTAAAGACCTCATTGGCCTCAAAAACCGGCACTTTGAGCAACTGTTATAACTGCTTTAGTACACACATAAAATAAAAATTACCTAAGATCACACAAAATTATTTCTTATTCATAGCCTTTGGAGCTTAAAGCAAAAAAACCCTTTTTTATAAATTTTACCTGCTGCAGGTTTTTCTACGTATCACCTTTTATAACTGTGTACTAAACACACATAAAATAAAAATTACCTAAGGCCACACTAAATTATTTCTTATTCATTCATTCTTATTCATTCTTTGGAGCTTAAAGCAAAAAAACCCTTTTTTATAAATTGTACCTGCTGCAGGATTCCCACGTATCATAAAATCTGTGCAAACTTATTGATTTTATTATTGTTACTTTCATAAAAAAAAATTGTAAAACGTTATGTTAATTAGGCATATTCTGGAGAAAAGTGACCCTAAAATCAAATATTAGCAAGGGCAACTAAAACGGAACAGTCTTAGAAATTGCATATCTAAGGACTCAAACAATTTTATTGGCGATAGGCCAATTTTTAGAACGATTTTTTTCTTAGAATATCTCCAGGAATCATATCCAAAAGTATCCTTTGCGAATTAGGGGACACCCTGTATATACTCGTATACTAGTTAGGGGTGAAACAAACGGAGATGAGATAGCGAATGATTAATGAAATTTAGAATGTACACTGTTTTAAATTTGTTTTCGAAGTTTAGAGGTCGCCCCATCACTCCCCCTCAAATTAACTAATACATTAAAATTATGTTAATTTATTTATTTTGAGGCTAACCCTTCTTACTGATCTGGAGGTGTATGTAGGTGAATACTCTCCCTCACGTGTGTTGTTTTTAGATGCCTCGGCGTAATTTGGGTTGTTGACGTTCACTCCATTTGGAGTTTGAAGGCTGTTTTGAGGCAATCTAAGGGAATATTTACACTGCGATTATTAACACTAACTTTAAAATATTTGAACACCGTATAGTGGTATCCAATTGAATGCCAGTGATCTCGCAACGGTGTCGGATGTGATGCCCGGCTGTGGGGACGCCTCCGGTCTTCTTGACAAACGATCAATACCCGTTAATATGTAGCGACAGCCATGCGAATTCGATGTTGATATGGTCGAATAGCGCTTTGGGTAATGGATACTACTCAAGTTGCTTTCTGTTGAGCCTTTGTACCGTGCTCCTTTGATATTGGATACAGTTTCTGACCACGATAGCTACGCACCCTTCTCGGGATAATGGGTCGAATTGTGGTTAAACTGACATCACAGGAGAGTGACCTTTCACTCTTTGGAACAGCAAAATACTTGACGTTAAGTGAAGTTGATAGAAATTTACCTTCATTGAGAAATTCATCGAGCTCTTCGTCATTGGCTTGCTCGTTAGCAATGGTTTGAGCATCGATCGGCATCTCTTTTTTGATTTCCGTAATTTTCGATAGGGTGTCAGCAACCGTATTGTATTAGCCTTTGATATACCTCACGTCTGTGCTAAACTGAGATATGGAATTTAGCTGCCTGTCTCTCCTCGGTGATGGCTTCTTCGACTTTTGCTTGAACGCAAAAACGAGCGGTTTGTGATCGGTGTAAATGCTGAAGTTTCGTCCTTAGATTAGGTGTCTAAAGTGGATCACTCCCTCGCATATTGCTAAAAGCTCCCGGTCACAAGTGCTGTAAATGCGCTGTCCGTCTTTGAGTTTTTTTTTAATAACATCCAAGTGCTTGTGGCACTCCATCGACGGCTTGATAGAGGATGGCGCCTATAGCTACGTCTGGCGCATCCGAACTGACCGATGATTGTGCATTGATGGCAGGATAAGCTAAAAGTGTCGTTTGTGCTAGCTCGTTCTTGTACCGGTCAAAAGCTGCCTCCGTCTTTGGTGTACATAAAATTAGAGGTGTATCATTTCTTTGTTACCAATAAGGAGATTCTGCAGGATCATCTGGTTGTCGACTGCCCATGATATGAAGGATCGGTAAAAGTTGATAATGACAAGCAATCTTTTAAGTTCCTTTGTCATTTTTAGTTTTCTAAACTTTTTAATGACTTTTACCTTGGTATCGAGCGGTTTGATTCCTTCGGAGTTGATCTGATGGCCAAGAAACGTTATTTATCGCTGACTAAGAACGCACTTGGAGGGATTCATCGTATGTCGGTACTCGTTGTGAATTGCTGGAAAATTAGCCTAATGTGTTACTCGTGCTCGAGTTGATCTGATGGCCAAGAAACGTTATTTATCGCTGACTAAGAACGCACTTGGAGGGATTCATCTTAAGTCCGTACTCGTTAAGACGTTGGAAAATTAGACTAATGTGTTGCTCGTGCTGTTTTTTATTTGCTGATGCGACGCAGATGTCATCAATGAAACCTTCGAATCCACGCAAAACTCCGCATATGTGTCGCTGAAATGTTTGGGCAACATTGCGCAGTCCGAATGTCCGAACTCAAACCAGCCGAAGGCTGTTATTATAACCTTTTTCGGTATGTCACAAGACTCCACGGCGTTTTTGTGGAATGCTTTGTCAAAATCTATACACCGTCTTGCCTCTCAAGTTGTTGCAATGATCCTGCACGTACGGTATCAGATACCTATCTGGTTTTGTGATGGCGTTTAGATTACGGTAGTCACCGCATGGACGCCATCAGCTATTCGCTGTCCTGGTCATATGCAGTGGGATGGCCGAATTACTGTTCCAGGGCTACAGATACCCTTTGCCATCATATATCGGAATTTCGGCTTGTGCGGCGTTTAACTTTTCGGCGTTGAGGCGACGAAGGCGATCAATTACCGGCGTTCCATTCGTCTCGATCTGGTCTTCATTGATGAGGTATTGATTGGATTTCTTTTCATGTGAAACGGTTCCTCAAACTCAGCTAGATTGTGTGCAAATGGACAATTAATATTCAATGCTTTAATACCAGTTATCTCGCGCAATAACCTATTGTTGTTGTTTCAATTTTGGTGGTGGTATCCATTAGCCGCTCAACACTTATAGATTGTGCTTTGTCCGAGCCTACACTTGAGTGCGTCGAATCTCCAATGGGACTAATACACTTTCGCACTCGTGTAGTATCTATACTTAAATACTTAAAGATCTTAATATACACAAATCCGCCGGTCCAGATGGTATATCTCCCCTTCCTCTGAAGAGAGAATCTTCTTCTCTCTCCTTCTACAGACCTGTGGTGACTCATACTATTTGTTCAATCATACTATGCACTAACTACTAAGTCTTAGCCACTATTGTATTAGAAATATTCTTCTGAATCTCACCTCTATTATACTCGTAGTTATATAACTATTAATATCAGATTTATCTTCAGCGCTTTGTGCAATGAGTAATCAGAGTTCGTATAACATTCAAATCGGTCAGTCGTCCTCTCCTCCGCCCTCACTCGTAATTATAGTTTAAGTTAAATATTGTAATAAACTATGAAGTATTGCTATATAGACAGAATTCGTATATCTATTGTTTCAACTCGATAGCCACAATTGGTGACCCGACGTAATCGGTATATTTTTTGTCAAAGAGTGTGAAATACAAATTCACGTTTCATTTAAAAAAAAGAAACGCAAAGACAAATGTGATCGCAATTTAACCCAAAATTTAAATTTTACTAAATTGTCGGAAGACGAAAAGCGAACGAATAATAATTCAAGCGGCAGTGGTATCGGTTCAGTGGGTAACGGGATGAGACTAACGGATAGTCAAGACGTGGATTCTCTCGCAGCAGTTTCTAGGATTGCAGTAAGAATTGCACCGTTTTGGCATGAGAAGCCAAAAATTTGGTTCGCGCAAATCGAGGCGCAGTTTGAGATAGCAAGAATTAGTCGCGATTCATCAAAATGTAATACTGTCGCCAGTACTACCGAATCAAAGGTGCACACCCAAATCTCGGACGTAGTGCTTTCACCACCCGTGAATGCCAAGTACGAAAACTTTAAAAGGCGATTATAGAGCAGTTTGGCGAAACTGACCAGCGAAAAATCAACAAATTTGGTCATTGTGGTTGCAAAGACTCCTCGCCCAAGTGAGCGCAATTCTGCAAGCATCTACTGAAGAGCTTACAGCGCTTACCAAACTGGCCGACAAAGTGAAGTTGGAAGTTGGAGACATTAAAACCATCATGACTGTGGACTGTCCACAGTAAATAACTGAACCAACTTCTACAACGGCACTTACATCGTTGAAACTGAAAAACTTTCCATTCTCGGTATGTGTGTCAGCGACAACTTACGTTGGAATGACCACATATTCTATGTCGTCAAAAATGCTGCGAAATGTCTAGGTTTCCTCAGGCGATGTAAGAAATATTTCACCCCTTCTGATCTGGTCTCAACATATAAGGAATTCAATGCCCTGGAGTACAATGCCCAGGCCTGGTCAGGTACTCCTAAAACCCCTCTGCACTTGCAAGATAGGATTCAAAACCGTGCGATCATATCATAGGTGATATTAATATCTACCAGACCCTTGAACATCGACGTATTGTCTCCTGTCTGACTTTGTTTTATCACTATAACCACCGCCAGTGCTTCATCGGAATCGCCAGTAGCATTCCGCCCCTTCAAGCCTTCAACCGTAGTACCTGCCTCGGTATGAATGCTGATCAGTATACCCTCAAGCTCATTTTAGAGTACCTAAAATATCGCTGTACAACTCCCTTATGGAATGCCCTGCCGAGCTCTCTATTTCCTAGTCGGTATTACTTGCAAACATTTAAAACAAATGTACATCGGTATTTCTTTTTTCTTCCTCCCTGATTTTCCTTTGCCCGCATTGGGTACAAATATTGAAAGGGTACTCTCTTGAGCGCGCGCTAATTATAAAAACACGCTTGAGGTCGATTACAATCCCAAAGGGGCTGATGAAGTCAGCTCCCATGATTGGTGTTGCGACTTCAGCAATTATGAAGATCCAGGAAAATGCACTTCTTAATCCTAAATCCACAGTCAGCCGTTTTGTTCAAAAGTTTTTATTTTGCTACCGTTAGCTGCGAATAATATTGTTTTTGCCGAGGAAAACCAATCACAGTATAAAGGTGGTACGACAGAAATGTTAGCGCCGCTGTAAAGTAAAAATGTTAGCTATGAAGTTGAATCGTTAACAACTAGTCTGAAAAGCTGCTGACCAATGTGTTGTTTACTAGCTGAAACTTTGGTCAGTGTACCGGGTTTTAGTTGTTTGATGCTTTTGTGAATGAACACGGTTCATGACACCTTTTAGTATCTCTGCCGCATCGGCTATGGATCCAGTAGACATCGTTTTTTAATTTCGGATGATAAAAGGATTTACCAGGACGGCGATCACTTACACTTTTGCTGCGGTTACGATAAGCTGGTGCACTTGGATGGCTATTCAACTCTTTTAGCTGATGGCTTATCTGTTGAATTTGTTGCTGTAGTTCCTGAAATGAAGACTCGTGCACGTATTGTGCGCTGCTCCTGATTGACTGATATTGTGTGTGTAAAATGGAGTTCGCTTCGATCTGCCGAGGCGTTAAGACGTGTCTTTTACAGTGCGTTATCTCTTTTCCAATTACCCACTTAAAAGCGGCTCTGACCGCAAACAATTAATTTCCCCTGTGACCTTTGATAGTGGCAAATAGTGCAAATTTAAACTCAAATATTCCACCTCATACGCTGGAATATAAAAATTGTGTAAAAAATCGTTTAAACATATGTGCTCTGACTTGCAATATTGACTTAGACAATTCACCAACACGTGCTAGTGAAAGCATCTTTGCTCGCGCAGATTTGTTCCGCGCTCAACCTTATATGCTTAAAAAATCTGACATCTCGCAAACATATAAAGAAAAACACTCAAACGAAACTCAATGTCAAGCAATGGATGAGATCGACGACTCTCCCGAGCAAACGGAGTGGACAACAGTGATAAGGAATCTTAAGCGTTCTGCAAGCGTTAAGACGTGTCTTTTACAGTGCGTTATCTCTTTTCCAATTACCCACTTAAAAGCGGCTCTGACCGCAAACAATTAATTTCCCCTGTGACCTTTGATAGTGGCAAATAGTGCAAATTTAAACTCAAATATTCCACCTCATAGGCTGGAATATAAAAATTGTGTAAAAAATCGTTTAAACATATGTGCTCTGACTTGCAATATTGTCTTAGACAATTCACCAACACGTGCTAGTGAAAGCATCTTTGCTCGCGCAGATTTGTTCCGCGCTCAACCTTATATGCTTAAAAAATCTGACATCTCGCAAACATATAAAGAAAAACACTCAAACGAAACTCAATGTCAAGCAATGGATGAGATCGACGACTCTCCCGAGCAAACGGAGTGGACAACAGTGATAAGGAATCTTAAGCGTTCTGCAAGTAATTTCCAATCTAATCCTGGGAAAAAATATAAACACTTAAAAGCTAACCCATCACCTGATTTAAATGAGTACGGAAATTTATCCAACAATTCCTATGGTCCTTTATTGAACCTTGAAGCTCTACCAGAATCATCAACTCACAATAGAATTAATGCAATACCTACTAAAAAATCTCTTTACATTACTTCAAACACTTCACTAAATGAAAGTAACCATTGTAGTTTAAAAAATGTATTATTTTAGCCGCCAATTATTATTTTTGGTGCAAATTGTGAGCTTATAAGTCAAGTGGTAGGGCTTGCTGCTGTAGAATGTAAGATTACTGATCTCAAATATAAATTTATTAATTTAGGCTACAGACAAAAGTATATGTGAACAACTCAAATGTACATAAAATAATAATTCAAAAAATACGTCGAATCGGTATCGGTGCATTCTCATTTTCTCCGAAAGAGAGCAAACGCACTTCAATTTTGTTGAAAGGTCTCGATGGGGACACTCCTATAGAGACAATTAAACAAGCTCTAGATGCTGCTGCTCCAAATATTAAAATTGCTAAAATTGCTCCATTTTCCACACCTAGAACTAGGGAAAATAATGTTAAACTGAACATTTTCACTGTAAAGCTAGAACCAGGTGAATCCGCTAAAGATTCAACAGGTACTTACTTAAGTACTTACTCTTTCAGCATATATACTGGGAAAAAAGACACGGGAAGTCCGTTATAAGATGCTATCGGTGTCAAAGATTTGGGCAATGTTGCGCTTATGTAAGCAGATGCGTACATTATGGAGAACAGCACGATTCTGAAGTCAGTATAGCAGCTCACAAAAGCCTGAAGGAAGCCAATGAAAAGATACCTCCTCCTACGAGTAGGTGTGTTAATTGTGACCAACCAGGCCACGCAGCTAGTTATTTGGGTTGTCGTATTTAATGTACAAAGATAAAAAAGACTCCCTTGCACAAAGAACCAAGAGCCTCAACCAGGAAAACAGAATGGATGTACACAACAGTATAAAACGTTTCACAAATCCAAAAATCTCCTATGCCGATATGGAAAAACATCCTTTAATCCCTCCAAACCCAGAGAAAAAAAAGTATTTTAAATCCGAAGAGCTCTCCTTCTGGAGATCTTAATAATTTCCTTAATGAATCACAAAACCTTTTTAATATTTCATTCCAAGAGCTCTTAGTAGAAATTCGTAAATGTTGGCCTAAATACCAACAACTAAAAACCAAAGAAGAGAAAATGTTTGCATATCTCGACTTTCTTGCTTCTATAGTAATATGATGGACCCTATAAAAATTAAAATAATATCAGCGAATTTTAATTCAATTTTCTCTCATGATAGAAGACTGGCACTTTAGAACGTGCTTAACATGAAAAAACCACAAATATGTTTCATATCGAAAACAAGATTAAGTCCTAAACACAAACCAGTATTTAACGGGTATAATATAGTGTGGAATGAATCTGAAAGAGGGACAGCTATCATTCTTGAACAAAAATACAAATACAACGAAATAAAATTTTCAAGTGAAATACTATCTGTAGCTTTAGCAACGCTAACTTCCAACAATGCATCTGATGTACCATCCAAGCTTGTTATTGGAAGCAGATATATTCCTTCCAATGCTGGCGCTAATTTAGGTAGAGAATTACAAAGACTTTATGATCTAATTGAAACATTTGATAGGGCTTGATACTTGATAATTTGATACTTCAACGCACGCCACTTAGTATGGGGCGATTATAAGAATAACAGCGATGGGAAGATGCTCCACGATTGGTTTTTCGATGGTCCATTCCTAAATTTAGATCTAATATCCCCATTTAGCCCTACTTTTCCAAGATCGTCGTCAGTCCTATCATTTTGGAATTTCACTTGAATTTATCTTTAGGGATTTCGCACCGTTAGTACAACCCCCTCCAACATATAGAAGTTTTAGAAATACAAAAGATTACGATTTGATCTTCATAACGCTGTGTCTAGGATTAATACTCTTAATGAAAGAAATATCTCTAATTCTGAAATAGATTCACTGATATGTCCGGTTAACGAAACAATTTCCGAATGCATCGAAAAAAACTCTGAAATTTGCCAGACCAAAAATTTTCGATATCATAACATATCTGATTATACAAAAGAACTTCTTAAACTAAGAAACATATGGTTAAGGCAATTAAAGAGACTGCTTCATCGACATTGTAATAGAGTCAGTTCGGAATACCAACAATTGCACTCTGGGATAAGTTGTTTAAATAAAATCATAAAAGATAGTGTAACGATAAAACTTAATGAACAAATAAAAAAGAGACTGGAAAATATGAAACCATCTTCCCAAGCATTTAGAAAGATCGATAGTATTACTGGCAGGAAGTGATTCGGCACAGACATCCGAAAAGATGTTTAAAGAAGCATTTAAAAACTTCTATTCAGAGTTATATTCACTAAAAACACCTACGGTTGACTTAAGTCTTACAAATGAAGTCAGAGTTAAGGTATCTGAATTTGACCAAACACAAACAGACCAAATTTTAAGAACCTTTACCCCACATCGTAATACAACAAATTCGAACGAATCGCCGTTTACATGTCCAAGTAATGTCCAAAATTTAAGATATAATCTTAACAACAAAAAATCGGCGGGAGTGGACGAAATATTCGACTTTGTGCTAAAAAGATGCCCCTTCTCCCTTGATATAGCTTTGACATCGATATTTAACCATTGCATTAATAATGGTTACCTAAGTTATGGAAAGTTGCAAAATTATTCCCAATACAGAAAAATAAAAAGGCGAAGGATGTTAGGGATTTTCGTCCAATATCATTACTCCCGAATATTGGAAAACTGTTCGAAAGAGTTTTAGCAGACCATATTAACAATATATGTGAAGGCCTAAATATTATTCCTGATAACTAATTTGGATTCAAAAACGGTCACTCCACAGAAAACGCCCTTTTGGTTTTACATAACAGAATAATTCAGAACTTAAGAAGGAAAAAGTTACACTCTGCCTAGATATAGACCTCGAAAAGGCATTTGATAACGTTTGGCACGAGGGTTTATTATTCAAACTTATCTCCTTACATTTTCCAAATTGGTTAACTAGAATTATCCGAGGTTTCTTAACAGACAGATTCACCTCTGTTTATATAGGATCGGATTCTTCTGAACAAATTCAAGTTCTTTCGGGCGTAGCGCAAGGGTCGATTCTGGGCCCATTATTATTTAATATTTTCCTGCACGATTTTCCTTTCACAAATTTAACGCAAGAACCTTCTGGTCCGCTATATGCTGATAATACCACTCTCTTGGCCAGTGACAAAAAGCCAGGTATTGCGCTGTCTAAAATAAAAGATAACATTCCCACATTAGAAAGATATTTTAGAAGTTGGTGTTTAAAAATAAATTCAGAAAAATGTAGCTTAACTTGTTTTAGAAATTCAAGCGGGAAAGGTCATTATCTTGCTGTGAAAGCAAGTAAAGTTTTGCCACTTCGAATTAATGGCCATAACGTGACTTTAAAAATTGAACCCAAGATATTGGGTATTCATTTTCATAACAGATTCATTTTTAACAAACACGCTAGAAAGTCTAAAAGCAAAAACGGTCACAGCAAATTTAAAACCTCTGATAAATTCCAAGCATTTGCTCGGGAGTACAAAAGTATTAATGTATAAAACACTTATACGACCCATACTGACCTACGGTTTTGCTGTTTGGTTCTCTATTTCGCGAACTGTTAGTAAAGAGTTAGAGAGCTTTGAAAGAAGGATTTTATGATTCTGCAGTGGAAAGTTTCGAAGACCTGACAAAAAATGGTTCTCAAACAAAATTTTATATGAAGCAACAAATTTATCACCCTTAATGCTGTACCAAATTCAATTGTTATTGAAATGATTATAATGTTGTAGTTTGCATTCTAACCCTCTAGTGAAAGCCGTTTTCGATTCAAACATTAGCGAGAGTATACACACCAGGTCCACTTCCGAGAGCAGCTTCTTGATATTTCACTGCTCAGAATCTCCAAATCGTTCAATTATCAGAACCTCAAAATTCTCGTACTTATTATCTATGGGAGCATTCAACACAGCATCAGAAACCTGTGTCAGAACTGGAGACCCGATTGCTCCAATTATCGCGTTTAATTTTGAAAAATCTCTTAAAATGTTGACTGTTTGAAATTGTGCTTAGATCCGGGGATTTTCATGCCAAAATGATGGAGTTCCCTGGTGATCATCTATGGCGAAGCTTTACGTGGCGTGATTAAGCCGGAGGCTTTCGCTTTGCATGTTGTAAGCGCGTATGCTTGGAGCAGCCAATTGTAGAGATTAATTGAAAGACACAATTTTTGTTAAATATATTCATTTCGTAATAATTATACAAATTTTACAACTTTTCTTTCTGATTAGTTTCTTGTGCGTCGGACGATTTAGCAGAAAAGCAGAAAAAAAGAAGAAGGAAATCTCTTTTTATCTTCTGTTTTAAATTTGTTTTTAAAGTTTAGGGGTCGCCACACATTCTTAAACCCATTTTAACCCATTCAAGTTATTCTATGGCAGGACTTATAAATTTAAAAACCTATAAGAACGAAGGTGAGTATATTGACAAGATAACTAAATATCAATAATAACTTTTCCCTATAATTAAAGATCGTCTTGAACAATCCACTAGTAAAAGAATCGGTAAATTGAACAAATATAGATAAGAACCAGAAGCAAAAGAAACCCAGGAAAAAGTATTTAAAAAGGAATGCAGACAAAATAAGATAACTACCACATTTACAAAATAAGGAAAATAACACAGTTACAATACTGAGATATAATAACAAGACAAAAAGGAGAACTTAAAAACGGACTAGGAATAATTGTTAAATTTACCACAGGAAACTTGGGTGCTAATGGCGCATACAAACTCAGTAGAAAAATCGTGGGCATAAATCAAAACCAACACGACATTAACAATTAATATAATCAAAAATGATTGAAAGCTTTGAAGACGTAATAAGCAAACACTTAAATCAATTTCAAGATCAAAGAAGCAATTTTATCCGCTCCAATACGCACATCCTCTTACATGTATAGTATCTCAATCAATTGCACTTTAATATTGTTATCCTCACGAACTATAAATATAGAAAATATTGCCGAAGCAGCCGTTCTTCCGAAAATAAGAATCATACCCAAAACGATCTTAAATCCTGACGAACTCTTTGAAATCCGTAACATCATAGCTAATCAATCAGTCGAAATAAAATCTTACGAACATTTATACGAATTACTTTAACTTCAGGCATATTACAAGGGCTCCAAAATAATTTTTAATGTATCCCAATTTTAATGTGCATCCCAATTTTATCACATGAAAAATTGTCCCTATTATCCCACTTTCTATAAATGAAACAAAACTTACTATAACAAAACCCTATATTTTAACTAGAGGCAGTATATTGTATTATGATAAGATATGCTCCAGAACAGAAAAAATGCTTCTTTGAAAAAAACCAACATACAGACAGTCAATAGAACAATCCATCTGCATCGGAAACCTTATGAGAAACCAGCCGGCAAACTGTACACTAAAGGAAGTCATAATAAAAAAATAATAATAATAATAATTCCCTTGTTCGGGGGAAAGAATAACATCCATAGCGCGGAAGCTACGTTTTATTTCATAAGATGAACACAACTAATTCTTTTAACTTATTTCATTTATTTATAAATGACAATTTATTATTTATACGAGTAAATACAATATACAATAGATATCTTGGTAACTCTGTGACTGCTTTTAGAGTTCTGGCCCAATGCACTCCACAGCTTTTCTTTTATACTCGTACCTCGTCAGTTTTTGTGCCCTAGCCAAGGTCCCAACCAAGAGTATAATCGACTGTTGCTGCAACAGTACAATCGGTTGTATGGATTGTATCTGCATATGTACTTTTGAATGTATGGCGTACTGCACACGAACTGAATGTAACTCCTCCCTTCTAAAAATGGACATTTTATGCAAAGGCATTAATGTTCATTTTGGTTTGCTGAGGCGTATGTGGATTTTTTCTCCTAAAGATAAGGCGATCAGAATACTGTGGAGACATCTTCATCATAAACGTATGTTAGTAGTTTGGATCACTGTACACTGAATCCTGCTTAACATAATAGCACAGATAATAAATCTATACAGATGTCTCATTCATATGGGAAGTTTTGTCGTATGAAAATGAAATCGAACTAAAAAAAAAGGTTTTTTAAAAAGCTTAAAGTTCTTACAAAGAGCAGAAAAATCATTTTATTTCTTTTCGCTTTCTGCTCTTGCTACTTGTCACTCACACATGCAAAGTCGTTTATCATGCAAAAACCATACGTGAACGAAAGAAATAAATTAAAAAAAACATACGTTGGCGTTGCCCAGCATAACCGGTTTACTTGGGTTTTTGTACGTGTGCTTGTTATTTTGTTTGTAACTTGTTATGCAATGTAAATTAAATGGGGGTAGGAATATAATCTTGAAGATCATGAGATCGATGGTCCGTGATGTGGACGTGCTGGAGAGGGTGGGTATGACGTTGCACCACACTCTAAAAGTGGTTGATATTTGAAGCACGAGGTGTTAAGGGCTAATACATGTTATGGGGTTGAAGATATACGTATGTACATGAGCGCTAGACCAATTTCCCGATTTTGATTTTGTGCTCAGGACATTAAGTACCTACAAAATTTGATAAATTTCCAAGCATTGAGCAACATCGAACTTATTCGGAAAATGTATGTACGAGGGGCGTTCAATATATTCTCGGTATCGATATGAAGGAAAATGCGAATTAAATTTAAATTGTTTTTATTATTCAATATAATCTCCCCTAACATCAATGCATTTGTTACATCTTGAGATAAGCTTTTTTTAAACCCTCAAAAAAATAAATTTCCTCTTTCTCTGCAAAATACCCTTTTATTGCCGACTTGAGTTCTTCATCATCCGAAAATCTTTTTCCACGAAGACATTTTTTCAAATCCGGAAACAGGAAATAATCACTAGGGGCAAGCTCTGGACTATAGGGTGGGTGTTGGATTTCTTCGAAACCACAATCTCGCGCAGCAGCCTTGGAAACTCGCGCCGTGTGAACAGGAGCGTTGTCATGAAGAAGCAACACACCCGCTGCGAGTTTACCCCGTCTTTTCTTTTTAATTTCCTCCCGCAAATTATGCAAAGTGGAGGCGTAGGATGTGGCGTTGATGGTTTCACCTTTTTTTTGTACTCAATGAGCAAGATTCCCTTTGAGTCCCAAAAAAACTGTGGCCATGAGCTTCCCGGCAGACGGAGTGACTTTGAACTTCTTCGGGGGGTCTGTTCCTTTTTTATGCCACTGCATGGACTCTTGTTTGCTTTCAGGGTCATAGTGGTGGACCCATGTTTTATCCCCAGTAACAATTCGATCCATAACACCGTCCGCGTTCTCACTACACAACTCCAAAAGCTCTCTACAGCATGCGATTCTCACTTTTTTCTGAGGCGCTGTGAGCATTCGTGGCACCCACCTTGCACTGACCTTTGAAAGGTTAAGATGGTCATGAAGAATGGTGTGAATGGTACCAATTGAAAACTTGGTGATCTCTGCCATCATTTTCACCTTTATTCGGGCATCCTCAAGAACAAGTTTTTCGACTTCTTTGATGCTTTCTCCCGTACAAGCAGTAGCCGGGGCGCCGGAGCGGGGGTCGTCTTCAATGCTCTCTCTGCCTCTCTTGAACTCACTTGACCACTTTTGCACAGTTGATAATGAAGGTGCGGAACCCTGGTAAACAGCCACCATCTCTTCATGAATAGTTTTTTGACTTTTTCCTTGCTTAGTGAGAAATTTAATTACAGCGCGATGCTAAATTTTCACCATCATCGTCTCAGTTGCCATTATGATTCTGTTTAACTAGAGATAAAACGCGAATTAATAATCACATTTATATGAAATTTTACATGAATGCACTAAAATATTAGTATTACTTGAATTTATATATACAACCACAGCTTCACCCCGATACCGAGAATATGTTGAACGCCCCTCGTATATGTTATTTACGAGTACTTATTTGCTCCCTTTTCTTTCAAGTTATGTAAAAGGGAGTTTTTAAACTGTACGCAAAATATTCAATTCCGAGACTCGGGGACAACGCAGTAATGTGCGGCCGAATATATGGGAGTTCGAACAAGTGGAATGGGATCTCAACTTGGAGTGCAGCACCGCTGGAAACAGCTGGCGAAAGATCGCGCTAGTTGGAAAGGCTTGTTGTTTGAGGTCCTGGTCCACCCCGGACTATAGCGCCACCTAAGTAAGTAAGGAAAATATTGGAAATATTTTCCCGACAGCCATGAATGAGCCATATTTTAACTAGCAAAATCATTACTATGTAGAGTATGATTTTGTTCCTTGGAGTAGGGACTTTGGATCCAATTTGTTAAACCAGTCTGAAGTAGCAGCGGTTGCCTAGGGTTATTCTGGTGGTAATCTTCGACAAGGCGTCATTTGTTCAGTTTGCATTAACCCAGAGGAAGAGGAACTCCTCTAAAGTATTGAGCATTTACAGTGACAAATTATACGATTTGGTAAATGACGGGGTTATCTTTGCTCGATATATATATATATATATATACTTTACAATGGCAGCAGATTTTGGCCACCCTGAAGTGTCTATATTAATGACGTGTCCCAACAGCTGGGCAGATCTGCCTGCGGTTACATAATACGAGTATTTTAATATGAGATTGAAAAAACCATATTATGAAAGCGTATCTATTTGCCGGAATCCGATGGAGGTTTGGAAAAATTCTGAGGTTTTGTTTCCAAGCTGTAAGGCTCATCGCAATATACAAAATGTTTCGAGGATTGGATCAAGCGCTGGCATAAGTGTGTTGCAGTTGATAAGAGATTACTTTGAAGGGGACAATATAGATTTAGATGAATAAACTTGTATTTTTAATTTTATCAATAAATTCCTTTTCATCAAGGTGGTATTTTAGGTTTTCTATAAGAATGGTTAGTTAGCTAATTTCAAATTCAATACGAAGTCTTTAGAACATTAGAAAAAAAAAAATTAAAATACAGGTGCTATAAAATTTGTTTTATTGTAAAATAAAAAGTTAAGCATCTAACACTGCTATTATTTTGCACACAGGTGTATCTGCACTGCATATTAATAACACGAATAATATTTTGCTCGCCAAACTTCAATTACAAAATGTAAAGAAATATTCGACTTTTCCCGCCTTTGAAGTGTTCTTTCTTACATACACACCAGTACGCTCAAACAAAATACCAATTCATGAAAAATTACATAATTTCCTATTGCAGTCGAATGAAAACAAACAGCCAAGTCTTCATATCCCTTCCCGCAAACCCCTTGCAATTGTTTTTCATATTCCTTTTGCCACTGCCCTATTTGGTTATTATAAGTTAAGACGGCTTTATCAACAATCTCCCCTATTGGTGTACTTTTTTCTTTTGATTTAATAATTCGGATGAATTCCGTAAGCTTGGTGTGAAAACATTCGTCTGGTGAATTTCCGTTAGACGTTTTTGCACATACTGTATGAAATTCAACATTATATAGGTCTAAAAATTCTTTAAAAAGGGTTGAAATAAACTCAGAGCCATGCGTCATCAACATTTTCTGACGTTGATTCGAACTCTAATATTACGGCCTCTTTGCAATTCAGTTCAATACGCGAAAGTGCATCGTCATTGTAATTTAGCTTGCCTTTTTTGTAAACCACCTCGTAGTCGTATTCCTCCAACATTAACCTATACCGAATAAGCGTAGAATTAGCCTCTTTCAATGGAAAAGTCAAGTTAGAGGCTTGTGATTTGTCACCACTTGAAATTTTCTTCCATAGATATACGGCCGGAAATATTTAGTTGCCCAGATAATGGCTAATAACACTTTTTCGATAGTGCTATAATTTTGCTCACTTTTCGATAATATCCGATTTGCATAACAAACCGGTTTATCTGAGCTTAAAGGACCTTGAGACAACACTGCCCCAATTGCAACATTAGTTGCGTCAGTAGTAACATTGAATGGTTTTTGAAAATCCGGGTATTGAAGAAGTGAGTCATTGCACTATAAACGTTAACAATGTTCGAAACATTCAATATATTTAGAATCGAGTTTGATTGTTTTACCATTCCGCAAGTACTCGGTCAACGGTTTAGTTAGGTTGGCAAAATCTTTTACAAATTTCCAATAATATCCAAGGAGGCCTAGGAAAGACTTTATTTGCTTTGGTGATTTTGGTAAAGGAAACATTTGAAGGGCTCCAATTTTGTCAGGGTTTGATTTTATTCCATACGGGGTAATAATATGGCCAAGGAACGACATTTCTTAACGCATAAATTCCGACTTGTCCATTTGAATTTTTAGGTTTGATGTTCTCAATTTCTTAAAGACAGCCCTCAAATTCTCCAAATGCTCTTGCAGTGAGGTTGAAAACACTACTATATCGTCCATATAGACCAAGCAGACTCTCCATTGAAGATCCCTCAAAACGTTGTCCATAACGCGTTGGAATGTTGAGGGCGAATTTTTAAGGCCAAAAGGCATCGGACAAATTCAAAAAGCCCGCTTTGAATAGAAAACGCGGCCTTAAGAATGTCTTCAGGATTGATTTCAATCTGATAAAATCCGGATGCAAGATCGAGAGTGCTGAAATACATGCACATTCCCTTGTCTACAATTTCTGTAATATTTGGTATAGGGTAACGGTCGTCAATTATCTTTTCATTCAGTTTTCGGTAATCAATTATCAGTCTCCATTTTTCTTTCCCACTTGCATCTTTTCTCTTTGGGAGGATCCAAAAGGGGGAAGACCACGGAGAAAAACTTTGAAGAATGATGCCCTGACTAAGCATATCATTTATTTGTCTATGCACTGCAGTCTTGTGAACGTAGGGATACCTTTAGGATTTGCTGTAAATTGGTAGTTGCTTTTATGTATATACTTCCCCATTCTACATCAACGGGCAATAAACAAGCGGTTTTACATATAGCAGGAATAACATATGCTTCTGACAGGAAATTGTGCTTAAAATATAATTTTGTTTGAAAATTATTTGTCTTCAATAAATGATTTTTTATATCAATAACTATTCCTAATAATTTAATAATATCAATCCCAATCAAGCCATCAAAACAGTTATGCAACTGAAATACAAGGAAATCAAAATTCGGTTTACTACTTAGTTCCTATATTCCTGGTAAGACAATTTTTCGATTAACAATTTGGGTATCAAATATGGTCTGGATTTCTACAGGATCTATGTGTATATTTTAAAATTTTTTTGGCTATATGAGGACCTATGAAAGATCGGTTGTGTCTATTAAAAATTAAAATGTTGTGTCAAGTAAACTGTAGATATTGAGATATGGAAAAAAAATTGCAGTTGAAACTGTTAAGATCTTAATATCCGATATGTTTCTGGAGACAGGTCTGTGAAAATTTGTTTCATTGATTTCGGTTTCAAGTTGGTAGTCTGATGGGACTGGGACATCTGAATTTTGATATTGCTCTGGATTGTATGAGCTTCTTTGAGGCTGAAAATGTACAACCCTATTGTCAATTGATTCTATGTTAAATATTTGTTGCTTTTTATTGGGTTGTGAATAGTTTATTTGTTGCCTATGAGTGTTGCTACTAGATAAGTCCATGACTTCGGGTGGTGATAGAGGTTGGAAAACAAAATTTGAGCTATTGTTCGGAAATTTTGAATAAGCGTTTTGAACGTTATTAGGATTTTGTCTTAAAGGTGCGTTATGTACGAGTATATGTTGTCAGTTTTGCCGGAATGATATGTTTTGAGATCTTGTCGGATATTTCCCATGTGCGGTATATTGCACGTTTACATTTGCGAAAGGTGTATACATATTTCTATCAAATTAAATATGGCTTGTTGAATTACTATGCAAGGTCGGATGTGATTTGAAGTTTCAGTTGTTGAAGTCTATTAAGTTGCATTCTTTGAGAATTTTGTGAGCCCCGGAAATAAAAACAATTACATTCCACCAAGCAGAAAATATTTTGGGAGCATTGCCCTAATTGTTGAACCCAAGGGTTCGTTAAGGCCGGACAGGAATGCGTTAAGACACATTTCCTCGCAAAGAGTCTTCAACACTGTCATTACTTTGCCTGAGTTCGTGCAAGTCCCGGATAATTCTAGTTTCATTACGTATGTCGGCGTAATGAAGTATCAATGTACGTTTTATTTCATCCCAATCTATAGCAGTCCCATACATGTTTAACACTTCATTAGCTTGGCCCACGATTTTATTCCTTATTGCCCGTAATATGATATTCGCATAACTAGTGCCCGTTATTTGAGACATACGGCTTAATACCTCTTCAATGTTTTTTATGAAGTCATATAGTAAGCACGGATTACCATCGAAAGTAGGTATATTTTTGACAGCATCTGGGATGCAACGTAAATTAAAAATGTCTAAAGCAATATTTTGATTCATAGTTTCCGACTTGGATCCTATAAACGATTCTGAATTTCTGGGTTTATGCTTTTCATTGAAATTATATTTTGAAGCGCAATTTAATCTTAGAAGTTTTTTATTTCTCTTAACTTTTTCATATGAGGAGAGATCAACGATAACGGAATTACCCAACAACAACAAACATAAACTAGGTCTTTTATCTTCGTTTTCTTTTTTTTACAGACAATCGTTTCAAAAATACCAATATACTATCACTTAAATAATTAATTTAATAACATTAAGTATTGAATTCATTATTTTTTTTGAAAAGGAAGTCAGTATATATTACAGCAGATCCAAGTCTTGATTTTTGTATTTCTGTCTTTATCTTAATAGCTTTATTCTTATGTATATCATCAGTTCACGCACTGTTGCACTTATAGCACTAAAAGTTTCAAAACAGCTACACCGATATTTTCTCGAAGCATGTGCTTATCCTACCGACTGCGCCAGTTACGTTTTATTTTATAAGGTGGACACAATTATTTCATTTATTTATAAATGACAATGTACTATTTATACGAGTAAATACAACATAGAATACATAACTTGTTAACTCTGTCACTACTTGTAGACTTCTGGCTCAATGCACTCCACAGCTTTTCTTTTATACTCGTACCTCCTTTGTTTTTGTGCACAAGCCAAGGTCCCAACCACCAGTACAATCGACTGTTGCTACAACAGTACAATCAGTTGTTCATTGATCTCCGTAGAGTATAGACGTGTTTCGGCTTGCGAGTGAATAGTAAAATCAGAAAAACAGTAAAATCAGTAAGAAAGAGACATTTGAGGAATTTCCTATAGGTTCCAATTAGCGTGTTGGCAGTGCGTTCGGCCGCCGTGTCATAAGTCCTGGGTTCGATTCCGTGTGCAGTAGACTCGATATAACGTCCCAACCAACCAACTTCCGCTGAAAAGCTGCGGGGCGGAGTGAGGGAAGGGGCGCATTCAACGTCATCGACAGCAGCAAAAAATCGTACTACACAATTTATTGTTGACAACCCAAATATTTCAGATGGTGGTGAAAGCCACTATCTGAGAGAGAACACCTTCGCTTCCTTGGCTCCAACCGAATCAGAAGATAAAGAAGAAGAACTTGAGTCTCTAAGCAGCAGCATCAAAATGCTGGAACAAAGAGTTCTTGCTTTAAAGGAACTGAAAATGCTTAGAAGAAAGAGGGAAGAGCAAGACCATTCACAAAAACAGCAGCAGACGCAGCTAGCTCAAAAACAGACACCACAACAACACAAGATAAACACAATAACGCAAGTGCTACAGCAACAACAACAACAACTTATTAAGCACCAGCAACAACAACAAGTGCAGCCACAGAATGTGCACCCACAACAAGGGCAGACACAAAAAGGGAAGCAGCAAAAACATCAGCTGCTACAAAGACAGCAGCAGCAACAACAGCAGCAAAAACAACAGCAGCAGCAAAAACAACAAAGAGTTCCACCTATAAATACGAGTACTTTTAAGATGGAGCTAAAGGAAACGATAGAACTGTGTAAGTCGGTCATAGGCAATAATTTTTATATTAAAAGGCTTAGCGTAGATAGGTACGCGATCCACTGTAACACAGTGGAGAGCTATTATACAATTAAAAAATTACTGAAGGATTCGGCGACGGAGTTCTTTTCCTACACCCCGAAAGGGGACACGCTTCAAACAATGCTGCTGAGGGGATTAGAACCGTCGACTGATCCGGAGGAGCTACTTGCACTGCTGAAAGAGAAGAAGTGCGACGGGCTCCAATTCGTGGGGGTCAAGCCATTCACCACAGCCAGAGCCAAAAGGGAGAAGCGGCAACTGCCGATTTTCCTTGTCCAGCTAAGTCCCACCAGCAAT
This sequence comes from Volucella bombylans, assembly GCA_949129095.1. Lineage (NCBI taxonomy): Eukaryota > Metazoa > Arthropoda > Insecta > Diptera > Syrphidae > Volucella > Volucella bombylans. Next base: position 64,106,734 of record OX422142.1, read on the forward strand.
CTGGATGGTCTAAGGAGTATTAAAATCCTAGACTACCAGGTTGTCCATTGGGAAAAATTAAAGAGGAGCGAAAACATTTTACAATGTGTTCGCTGCCAAAGGTTCGGGCACGCCGCGTCGAACTGAGAAATGCAGCCTCGATGCGTGAAGTGCGGAAAGAACCAAAAGTCCGAGGAATGCGCTCTGGGTAAGGACGGAGCGTCTGAAAAAAGCCAACTCTCGTGTGCTTTATGTAGGAACACGGTACACACCGAAAATTATCGGGGTTGTCCCATATTCCAGTATATCAAAAGAATAAATTTGGCCCGGCAGCAGAAAGTGGAAGTGAAACGTCCACCCGTGCAATTGCAAACTCCAGCCGTTACTCCTCATGTTACCTACGCCCAAATGGCGGCAGGTAGGGGAAATACGGTACAGCAAGTGAAGGTTGCTTCTCAGGCCCCAGCGCCCAGAGCACCGGAACCAGTACCTGACATGCTAACTATCTTGCTCTCTATCCAGGGGCAGATGGCTCAGCTACAACGTCATTTGAATGAACAGACCGCGCGGGTGGATCAAGTATACGCGCTGCTGCCTGGCCTAACGCACCTTTTGCCGTAATGGGTACGTGCGTGGCGGAGCAAACCCTGAAGGTCCTTGCTGTGAATGTGAATTCACTGATAAGGTTCGAACGACGAGCCGCACTATTTAAGTTGCTTAAAGACCAAGCCCCTGATGTGCTTTTGGTTAGCGAAACTAAGCTTACCAAGAGACACAAAATGAGGCACAGAAGATACAAAATAGTACGGAGAAACCGACCCAACTCCATTCAGGGAGGTGGCGTTGCAATTTTCGTACGAAAAGGTATACATTTTAAAAGAGTATACAGTCGTGTAGTACGTAGGTTCCAGGTGCTGGAAGCATGCATCGTGTATATCCCTCTCCGTAGTGGAAAGCGGTTGTACATGGAGTCTGTCTATTCACCTAAGGCTACTCAATCCACCTTATTTATCTCAGAGCTCGAGACACTTTTTCAATTCCTGAGGCTGGAATTGGAAGACAACTATTTTATTATCGGCGGAGATTTCAACGCCAAACATAATGATTGGGGAAATAATACACCAAATACTAGAGGGAACCTACTATTCAATTGGTGGGGTCAGCACAGTATAATGTATCGACTCGGGCTTAAGACGACGGATAGTCCGTCGTTTGCCAGACACGGGTCCTATTTGGATCTTCTGCTGTTCGACTAACGAATACATCTGACATGCACTAACCAACAAACTACAAACTGTCTACGCACTTTTGTGTATGACAGTGACCTTTGCGGTCTCAGCACCGAAATAACTGTCCCCAACGAAATTGCAGAATTGGATGAGTTTGTTCAAAGGCATTCCTACAATTACAGTAGGGTGCGTTTGACACACTTCACCAGATCACTGACTAGAGCACTCTCCTCGAATTCGCTCTACCCAACGTCCAACAGAAATCTGTCAAACGAGGAGATTGACAGGTATCTAAGACTAATGGATGAGACAGTTAAACGAACAATGGACAGAACAATACCTCGGTACCAACACAGTGACGAAGAAGACTTATTCCGCAACGCAACTATTGACGCACTGCACCGACATAAAAGTAGACTGCTGTCAAGACTAAAAACCTTGTACAGACAGTTTACTGACAGACATAACCCGGAGATCATGACACTGAAGTCTTCGATTAAAAACCTTCAAACATTAATAAAGGAAAATTACAGAACATCTGTAAGTTTGTATTGGAACAATAAAATTCGGGCTGTAAACACCAGCAACCCGAATATGTTCCCGCAAATAAATAAAATATTTCGGAGAATAAATCAAAACGACCCTCAGTGTCTTCAAATCGCCCGAACGACGAACAACGAACCAATCCTGGTAACAGCGGGAATAGATCCAAATGAGGCTGTTGATGATGACAACTTCTTTGTGATCGAGGATCCGCAGGAGCAGGTAGAGGCTATAGGAGTGACTTTCCAGGATGTGTACAAGGCGAATGTTATCATTGGCCCGAACCACGATCTGGAGAATCGAGTCCTTGTGCACAATTTCTACCTTCGAAATGAAATTGTGAATCGATGGCAAATAATGTCATCACCAACGATAGGGTACTACCCCCGTTCATTTCGAAGGAAGAGCTCCAGAAGTAAGAAATCAGTGGGAACCAATGAAATACCGAACATTGTGCTTCGACATCTCCCTCTAGAAGCGGTGAACATTTATACCACCCTCTTTAATAATGCAATGAATAATGCACATTATCCAGCGCATTGGAAAACTGCGGTGGTACATCCCATCCCCAAAAGGGATAAAGACACTTTCAATCCGGCGAATCTCCGATCGATCAGTCTTCTTCCAAACATCAGTAAGGTTTTCGAGAAGGTGATCAATAGAGTCCTGACTAAGTGGGTTCAGGACAAACATATAGTTCCGGATAATCAATTCGGTTTCAAGGCGGGGCATGATATCATTCATGCTGCGTCGAAACTGGTTTCTGATATCCTATGGAACAAAGGCAAGATTGCCTGATTGAGTTGGAGAAAGCCTTCGATACCGTATGGTTAGAAGGACTCTTTTTCAAGCTGGACAGGTTGACTGCTGTATATTCTTTTCGATATGCTCTCCAGTAGACAGTTCATCGTGAAGAATGGCGATGTGACTTCTGCTGGAACATTTAACATTAAAAATGGTCTGCAACAAGGTGCTGTAAATTCGCCTAAATCCTATTCAACATTTACACGAGTGATCTGATAGGTTCACTTCACCATGCCGTAGCGTACGCAGACGACATAATCGCGTACAGATCAGGTCCTAAGCTTGAGGTCATTAATATACTTTTGCAGCGTGACTTGGACAAAATTAAGCGATATTGCGATGACTGGAAGTTGAAAATCAACTTTCAGAAGTCGGAAACCATTCTGTTTAGGACGCCTTTGTCTGGGGCCTCTAGGGATACCAGAAAGAATTGGCGAAAGTTCTCGATCGTGGTGCAGCACGGGCAGCCACTTGCTTGACGAAATGTAATCAGATACATTGGGATCTGGCTAGATCAACTTCTGTATTTTAACAAACATATAGATGTTGCTCTGGCCAGTGCCAAAGGTGCTTTTGCCCTTACAAAGAGACTGTTTTGTAACAGCCAACTCGATGCGAGGGTGAAGGTAATCTGCTACATGGCCCTTATCAGGCCCATGCTTGTATTTGGATGTCCCGTGTGGTTCAACGTGAGAGCAGGTTTATTGGAAAAGATTCGAGTGTTTGAGAGGGCTTGTCTTAGGACTTGTCTTCGCCTATACAGAACACCAGAGTCTCAGTACATAAAATTCTATCCTAATGAGGTCTTATACAATAGGGCGAACCTAGTAAGAGTAGACAATTTCGTCATTAAGTTGACTCGAATGCACGTTGCAAGAGCAATGACCTCATCGAACAACCTGATCTCTGGGGCTTACTACCCTAATTATATGTATCACGAGAGAGTTCGCTTTGACGGCTTTATTCCTCCAGAAGCGTTCCTCTATTTATATATAGCAAAGGTCTGATCCAGGACAGATTGGCGGTGCCGCTAATCTTCCATGTCGCTCGAACAGCTGCGGACAGACGACTCAACTACGACAGAGACGTCGCACATGGCAGTGCGGAGCGTCTCCGGTTCAGTAGGGCGGTAGGGAGTCGCGACATGAGGGATGTCGCTTGGCAGCACCAACACTTTTGGTGGCTTGTAGAAGGGGAGGATGCTTCGTCGTCGAACTCCTCCAGTGATAGCTAGCTTCATGTGAAGCAAGGTGGCCAGCCTAATTTTTTTAGCCATGGTCGGCTTACATAGTTTTAGGTAGGTTTAAGTTAGATTTTAAGAAAAAAATATAAAAAAACAAAAAATAAATAAAAATAAAAAATGAAAAAAAAAAAAAACAAATATATATATATATACATATATGTATATATTATGTATATATGTAGTATATGTATATATTATGTATATATGTAGTCAGAGCTGTAAACTTTGAAGTACCAGTACGAGTCCAGTACCCAATACTCTGTACTTGTACTTGTACTTATAAATTTCAAGTACAATGTACTCCCTACTTAAAAATAAATAAGTACCAGTATTTGCCTAAGGACTCTGTACCAAGTACATTTACTAGGTACTTGAATACACCCCAGTACATTTGTAAGTACTTTGCAAGTACTTTTCAAGTACTTATCTTTTACAAGTTTATACTCAATTTGTAATTTTTGAACCAACTCTTGCTAACAAATTACGGTTCCTAACAATGTTGTGGTTTTGCAAGAAAAACTAATTTATTGTTTTTTTTTTTTTTCGAAAGACTTAAGAAAATTAGAGTTAGTTTTCAATAAAACGAATTCCTCGAAATGCTGGTCAGACAGCGCGCTGCGTTTTGGAATATTAATCAGGCCAGCAAAGGAAACCAACCTTTCCACAGGGCCCGATGACGTCAAAGGAGTATTAAGTTTGATTGAAAGGTTTTTAAATATCGGATATTTGTCCAATATTTTCATTCCGCTTCCTAAATGAGTATCAGTTATGTATAGTAAATATTTTTTTCCAATAAAAGCAGAATGAGAGTATTGACGAGAAACATAGGTATGAAGGATTTGTATGTACTTGAAAAGTACTTGAAAATGTACTGGGGTGTATTCAAGTACCTAGTAAATGTACTTGGAACAGAGTACTTAGGCAAATACTGGTACTTATTTATTTTTAAGTAGGGAGTACATTGTACTTGAAATTTTTAAGTACAAATACAATTACAGGCTACTTAGTACTTTCACCGTACTGCAGTACAAATGTATTTCATTACTTTACAGCACTGTATGTAGTATATATATATACATATATATATATATGTGTGGATTAGATGTAAGTAGGCTAAGTAGGTTAAGATTTAGTTTTTAAGTAGTTTATAGGTTTAGTTTTAATTTTTATAGATAAAAAAGTCCAGACACTAAGTTTTTTTAATTAAAATTCATTTTCTTAGTTTTAATAAATGTAAAAATAAAAATAAAATTAGACTGTAAGATTCGTCGAAAGACATAGTTTAAGTGTTAGGTATAACTTAGAGTGCCCGCATAGGGCCAGTAAGTTAGAATAAGATTATTTGTAAGTTATTTAAGCTAATTTTTAAGCATTTTTTTGTCTAGCATGTAAGAGTAATTTAAGTATATAAATAAAAATGCATTTAAACTGAAAAAACACTGCAACAGTACAATCGCCTGTCGCTGCAGCAGTACAATCGGCTGTTACTGTTATGCCGCTGCTATGCTTCTACTGTTTTCTGGGTACATGTATGTATTGTATGTGCATATGTACTTTTGAATCTAAGACGTACTGCACACGAACAGAATGTAATTTGGGCAACTCAACCTTCCTGTCCACGGTCAAACCGTTGCTTGCACTCAATCCCAACAAAGCTGTATTACATTGTCATACAGCGCGGGCAGTGACTGAGTGTATGTAACAACCGATGGATAGCGGGTTGTGGGTATGAATGTTGTTGTTGCACCCTTTAATATTATTGTAGGGGCATGAGACCTACAACAATTTGATTTGGTACACCAATGTCAGAATTTTTACTTCAAGGTTGTGCTTAGTATCGTCGATGTTTCTGGTTTTGTACTTGTTTTTATTCCCGTGCTAAAAAGTAATCACTTCCCTGCGTTCGATGCGCTGTCTGACTTCATTCAAAGAATAATGTACACAATTCCGGCTGGCTTCGACATTCTGGACAGACAAGACCCGTAGGAAACAGTGTCTGATTTTTAGGGAACACCACCTGTCATGTAGACTTATGTTTACAGGATGCCCATACATCCATGGGGGCAAGGATACGCCTTGCCATAGCTCACCGTCAATCCACTGATACCAATTCGGAACTGTGTTGCCGGCACAAGTTCCACCCTTGGTAAGAGTCGAGGCCGACCTAAAACCTCTTACTGCTCTTAGGGTCGCAGCACTCAGTACTTATTGCAACTCTACATTGGGTCAACCGAAGGAAGATCCTTCCCGCGACTTTGGGTTTAAACCACAGCCACCATGACGCTCCCACAAGGGGGCCTACCTCTTCAAGTCAGGCCCGGACCGAGATCCGGGGAGCTCCTGATTCCCATGGTACCGTAATTTAAGTCCTGGTAGGGACTAACGGTGGTCCAGCCGCCAACAAGACCTACGACCGGCAACTTGTGACTGATCAATTCGTAGCAACCTTCGGTAGCGTCATCTGAAGATGTTTACGATAAGACCAGTACTTTGCTCTGCTCCCGTTTATTATTAGACAACGTCATTGATGGGCGAAGCCTTGATAATTGGGCGGTGGCCCAATACGCGTAAGACAGTGTGTTGAGATCTTCGCTGCGGAAAATAACTTAACCCAGCTTGTAAATGAGCCCCCACGAATACCAGACGTTGATAGTTATACCGCCAACACCGTGGATTGATTTGTAAATTCTCACTCTGAGAAGCACAAGACCAATGTGATATCCCCTCAGCGAATTTCCCTTACACCAACACAGTTAAAAAACAGATTCATTAAAAAACCGTATGGGGATAAGAGAAAGCCAATTGGGGCGGAGCTAACAGCTTCTTTAGAAATTCTACGTGGTCGTAATGCTTCCTCGACAACGATGTAGATTCCGCTGCCAATATGGTCAAAGACACTATTCTCTTGGGAATGAAATCCTTTATCTGTACTCAGGCACTTTAATGTATTCATACCCACTTGAGTGTTAACTTCTTTTAAAAAATAAAAAATAAAAATAAAAGCAACCCAAAAGAAAAGGCATGGTACGACTGTCAGGGTTAGAGAAATATTTTTTCGGTCCATCAAGACCAATCCAACAGAGGAAAATTGAAAAAAGTTTAGACGAGCCAGGAATGACAGCAACGTCTTTCTTAAGCCTGCGAAATTTCAATACGACCAAATGCTGAGGCAAAAAATACTACAATATCCCAAAGGTCGTTCGTCAAAAATATTTGAAATTCTCCCTCATCCTCCATTCCAACGCTCATTTATAATGACATTCCTGTTGTCAGCTCCTTGGACAAGGCCAAGCTGATTGCTGCACACTTTGCGGCCAGCTCAACACTTCCAGATTGTGCTTTGTCTCCGCCGACACTTGAGTGCGTCGAGTCTTCAGTGGGACGAATCCACTTTCGCACTCGTGTAGTACCAGGAGTACTTAAAGATCTTGACATACATAAATCCGCTGGTCTAGATGGTATAACTCAACTTCTTCTGTAGAGGTCTTTTTTAATGCTGGCAAAACCACTGCGTAAGCTTTTTCAGCAAGCTTACTCCTTAGGACTCTTTCCGAGCAGATGGACAAAAGCTTCTCAATGACCGGCAGTACGGTTTTCGTAGCAACAGGTACACTGGTGATTTGATGGCATGCCTCACAGAAAGGTGGAACCAAAGTGTATGTCAATCTGGCGAAAGCAAGACAGTTTCACTTGGTATTTACAAGGCATTTTACAGTGTTTGGCATCAGGGTCTTTTGTCGAAAATGTGTGCTTTTGGGATTGATGCCTCTCTTCTTCAATGGATTAGAAACTTTTTGTATACATATGTATGAATATATGTAACACACACTTGTGTATATGTCTGTAGTAAGTAGCTTGTTAAATAAAGGACCAGTCAGTCGTTGTTTGACTGTCATCATAACGTGATCCTCTTAACACGGTGTCAGATGTGGGGTTGCTGGGCATGGTCTTTGGTTATTGCCATAGTCTTAGCAATATTGACAGCCTTCACACAAGTCAATTTGTCTTCATTCAGAAACGCTCTTTTACAATCTAATGTATTGGCTAGACCACACAGAAATATATCACGAATTAAATCATCTCTTAGATCTTTAAACTCAAATACAAACTCAGATTCCTTAAAATTGTGACATATTCATTTATCGACTGTCTGAAAACTTGTGAAGAATTTGTAGCTCTCCACCACAATATTAACCTTGGGTAGAAAATATGCTTCTATTTGCTTCAATAATTCCTCATATGTGACAGTATCGATAAAAATCTCAAGCGGATCTGGACCCATATAGGGAAGAAGTGAGCCACTTTCCGCTCGTCACTTTGTTCTTCCAAATTAGATGCTCTTAGAAAACTTTTAAATTGGCTACACAAATTTTTCTATGTGGATTGGAGACTTGAGGATTTGAGGTTAAGCGGCAAAATGGATGAAGAAATATTATTGACGACGATATACGAGCCTGGATTAGTTTCATCGTTCTGTAAAAGTACCTCCTTTTTTTGCTACATAATCAATTTGTTAACTGTATTGAAGTAACTTGTGTTTAACCCATTCCCGGCAAAGTTCATATTTAAGAACGAGTCAAACATGCCGCGTCAGTCCATATGGCCTGACATGAAGGCTCCTTTCACTGTATCTGTCAGGCCATGTGGACTGACGCCTTGCTTTTGAAAATTATTGTTGTTTTATTGGATAAGTTTTTGTGTTCATGTAATAATATAATGGGAGTTGTTCTTTTTTACGTTGTGTCCCTTATTCCTTTTCTTAACTCATTCCTATTTCAAGTAATAAGAACAAAGTCAGTACAGAATATTTTACGTTATTGGCTTGAAGGGTAATTACTCATTAATAGTATTTTATAATTTTACCAGTATTAATCGAATTCCAGTAAACATGTTTCCATCAACATCCAAGCAGTGTTTAACAACTGAACAACTATTAACAATTTCACAAGGTTCAGATAGTGATTGTGAAACGAAATCAAGTGATTCCTGCAGTTTGGATGATTTGAAAAGTGGATCAATTAGTGAAGAGGAAAATTCAGGAAATAACGAAAATGAATCAAATTTCGATTCAGAATTGGAAGCCGCATCTAATAATTCCTGGGGACCTTGTGCAGGGAACCAAATAAATTTCGCTTTTACTGATGGCCAAAATTTTCACGGCTTGTGTATTTTAAATCGGAAGCCCTTGGATTACTATAAGTTACTCATAACGGATGATATTATCGATTTGATGGTACAAGAAACTAATAATAATGCTGTACAATACATAAATAATAAGAAAATTAAGAGAAGCAGTCGAATAAAAACTTGAACTGATACCGAACGAAATGAAATGAAAAAAATTTTAGGCATCAAATTGTGGATGGTACTAATATGGTTACCTGCAATGGAGTTGGACTGGTCGCAATAGAAAATTTTTAAAACATTTGTATCGGAAATTATAACGTGAAATAGAATTTCAACTTCTCTTTCGATTCTGGCACTTTTCAGATAATGAAGATCTTACAAACACAGACCGCCTTAGAAAAGTAAGACCTTTGAAAAATATGTTGTGTACTAATTTCGCAAAAATAAAAAATCCAGGCCAAAATTTAGCCAATGATGAATCAATGACTCCTTGGTGAGGACGTTTATCTTTCCGCCAATATTTGCCGGGTAAGGCACATAAATTCGGAATTAAAGTTTTTAAACTATGTGATGAATGTGGGTACACTTACACAATAGATGTTTATTGCGGACAGTCTTCAGAAAATACTCAATATAAAGATAAGACCACTCATACTGTAATGAAACTAATTAATCCATATCTTGATAAAGGAAGGTTATTATGTACTGATAACTACTATACGTCATTGAGTTTAATTCAAGAATTGTTTAAACACAGTACTCACTTCATAGGAACTTTTAGAAAAAAAATAGTGTAAATTTTCCCAAAGATGTGATTAATGCAAAACTTAAACAGAACGAAGTAAAAGCATTAGAAAATCCTCAAGGTGTTATGGTAATGAAGTGGAAAACTAAAAGAGATGTACGAGTATACGTGGTGAGCTCAAAATTTACAGCAGAGATGGTGAATACTGGCAAAAGAAACTTCAAAGGTGAACAAATTTTCAAACCTCAGATGGTTTATGAGTACAATAAAATAAAAGGAGGCATCTACTTGTCTGATCAATTGTCGTCGTACCACTGCACTCCCCGTAAGTCTGATAGATAGTACCATAAAGTTGCTAATGATTTGTTACTTGGAACTGCTGTTGTTAATGCATGGTTGGTGCATAAAGCAGTTACTAAAAGTAGAATTATCTTACTTGAATTTCGAACTCAACTGGTGTACCAATTATTAGATATTGAAAACTGTAATATAACGAAGGCACATACAAAATGTCGTTACATAGAAGAAAGTGTTGAAACTGAAGGAAAAAAAACAAAAAAAATTACCTCAATTTATAGCTAAAATAGCATAATTGCCGCATATTAATGGTTTTTAGGACTCTTATGCGATACTGCAGTTTGTGTTACGAAAAACTCACGGAAAAGTACGGGCGAGAATATGCCAAGAGAAAAACTAAATTAGTTTCAATATACTGCAAATCGTGTGAAACAAAGCCTTTCCTATGTACGAGTATAACCTGTTTTGAGGAAAGTCAAACTTCTTATGTTTTTTGTTTAATAAATTGACTACACCAAAATGTTTTCGGAATTTTAATGTCAGTCCTTATGGACTGATGGTAATACTTTTAAATACCAAAAACGATATGTCAGGCCATATGGACCTACTAATACCTACTAATACAAGTATTCTACTACTAATGCAAGTATTCTCTACCTGTTATAAGCTAATATCGCCATCAAAAACTTAAACTTCTTAAAATATTTGCATTTTATTTGTCTGGCAAATTGTCTTTAAAATGCTTGGCAATTGCAGCATGACAATTGTCAGTCCATATGATCTGACGTGGCAGTGAATGGGTAAATTATAATAAAACTGTAAAGCCCTCATCTGACACCATGTTATGTTATAATTAAATTATAAAAATTGCATGTGGGAGTAATATTATAGCTGCTTACTATCGTTCCTTCTCATCGCCATCATCTACTAATCGTCATAACTATATTACGTCATTAAAGAAAAAACCAACATCACACGTACATGAGAGCAAGAAACGTTACAGTCCACCAAACTCACCATTCAACAATACACTATGTGATAGATGTGGTGAGATTTATCGTCGTAAGTGTCCCACTATAGGAGTGCGGTGCAATAAATGCAAAAATAAAAACCATTTTGCCAAAATGTGCAAATACGAGTATAATAGTCGCAATCAAAAAGCTTATATCCGAAACGTGGACGTTGTGTCATTCAAATTAGATAGCGTATCATCAACACTGTTCCTTGGCATGCAATGGAGGTGTATATTATATTCGCTAATGGAAGTGAAGAACAATAATAACAATAACTGTTGGTTTATAACGATAAGCATCATGGCTCATTCAGTGTCTTGTCAAATTGACATAGGTGCTCAGGCAAACATCATATCCAAACAACTCTTTCAAAAGATATGAGGAGATGGCGTCAAACTCTTTCCCACTTGAACCAAGATTATATCATTTATTAAGGAGGTTCTCCCAATAATAGACTGCCAAAAACTGCAGTGTCAACATCGGGAGCGTCTATATCAAATATTTTTTAAAGTTATAGATATAAGATGTCGACCAATAATTGGACTTCAGTCATCAATAAAACTTAATTTAATTAAGAAGGTTGATGATATTAAAATTAGTGATTCTAGAAAAGTAAATTTGCGTGACACAAGTTCAGTTCAATTCAATAGCTATACAAATTATTGCAGTAATATTATTTCGAAATATAACGATGTTATCCAAGGTTTACGTTTATTAGAAAATAAATGTCATTTGCAAGTTCGTCCTGATGCGATTCCAGTTGTTGACTGCCCACGGAAAATACCATTTAGTTTACGAGATGCTTTGAAGGAGGAGTTGTGAAGGATGGGAGATTTGAACGTCATTGCGTTAGTTAAGAAAACCAATGGTAAAATGAGTTTATGTTTAGAACTTTGGAATCTAAATAAAGCACTTCTTCGTTCTCACTTTCAGTATCCAGATTTAGATGAATGCAAGTCTAAGCTTAGCAGCTCAAAATATTTTACGTCACTTCACCCGAATTCGGAGTTTTGGGTTATACCTCTTGATGAAAAATCGTCCAGGCTATGAACTTTAATATTCATATTCATATATTATATTAACTTTTGGAAGATATCCCTTCTAAGGTTACCATTTGGAATAAAAACAGCCCCGGAAATATTCCATACTGAAATGGTGAAAATTTTTCAAATTCAATCAATCTAATTCTAAAATTTGTCAAAAAGAACTCAAATTTGTAGGTCATATTTTTAATCGGGATGGGGTTAAGCCTGATGAGACTAAAATTAAAGTTATTTGTGACATTAATAGACTTTCTTTCGTGTCTGAATTACAAAAATTCCTTGGAATGGTTAACTACCTTCGCACTTTTTTCAAAAATCTGTTCTCCAATAATGTTAACTTTCGTAACCTTCTTAAGAAAGACATTCAGTGGCATTGAAATGATTCCAATTCCATTCCACGATCCTAATAAGCCTCTTTCCCCTCAGTCGATGTCTCAAATATCGCTGTCGGAGCAGTCATTTCTCACGATCGAAGCCCAATAGCCTTTGCGTCTGCAACTCTGACCGACTGTCAGAAAAACTACTCGCAAATTGAAAAATAACTTTTTATTTGGTTGTGTTAAATTTCATCAGTATGTGTACGGAAAGCATGTCACAGTGGAAACTGACCATAAGCCATTAGTACCGTCATTTAATAAACCATTACATAAAGTTCCAGCTAGGCTCCAAAAATTCATGCTAAGATTACAAGTATACGACCTAGGTGTTACATATAAGCCGGAAAGTATATGTATACTGCGGACACTCTTCCGAAGAGTTTGACAAACACCTAACATCGCATTGAAATTTAATGATATCTAATTTGTCAGTATCACCTTCAAAACTGCTAGAGATCAAGGATGCATCTGAGAGTGACCCATGTTTTTGCAAGGTCAAAGAATACATAAAGTCAGGTTGGCCTACAAACAAAAAATGATTGATCAAATTGCAATGCCGTATTTTAAAATAAAAGACGAATTGCATGTGATCGAGTTAACGACACCTGATAAACCGAACTGCATTGACGGAAACCGACCAAACAGCATTTCTCAACTATACAATTTCAACACGCGCCGCATAGTCAGAAATCGTTCGTGGGAACGGACTATGTGGAACAAATTATTCTTAAGTAATACTACACTTTTTTTTTTGTTCATTATACGAGGGTTGTCTGAAAAGTTTCCGTCTGAACAATGATATAAGACATTTTTTCTCATTTTTTTTTTATTTTTCTACATAGTCTCCTTGTAGCTCTACACACTTCTCCCAGCGATGCTCCCATCTCTCTAACCCGTCCAAATAGTACTTTTTTTTTGTTCTGCAAAATAATTGTTCACGAAGGTGATTGCCTCATCATTTGACGAAAATCTCTATCCTCCGAGCGCAGTTTTTAGATGAGGGAACAAAAAGAAGTCGCTTGGGGTTAGATCTGGTGAATAAGGCGGATGGTCAATCAGTTCAAACCGTCATTCATGGATTTTCTTTTTCTGCAAATGTGGCCGTTTTTCCGCAAATTCTGCCTTCAGCTTGGCAAGTAATGATTTGTGGTATGCTCCTGTAATGGTTTGATTAAGATAACTCCTTTACTATCCCAAAAAACAGTCGCCATCACTTTCCCAGCCGGAAAAACAGTTTTTGCTTTTTTTGAAGCCGGCTCGCCCTTTGCAGTCCACTGTTTTGACTGAATTTTTGTTTCGAGCGTATAATGGTGTATCCAAGTTTCACCTACAGTAATTAATCGGCGCCAAAACTCAGATTTATTGCGCCTAAACTGCGCCAACAGAGCATTGGAAATGTTCATTCGAATATGTTTTTGGTCTAACGTAAGCAAACGCGGCACCCAACGCGCGGACAGCTTTTTCATGCCTAAATCTTGATTTAATATGTAACAAACACGTTGTTTGTACATTTTCATAACGTCTATTATCTCTCTCACTTTAATTCGGCGGTCGTGTAATACCATTTGGTGAACTTTAACAATGATATCGTCAGTGGTTGCAGTTTTTGGACGTCCCGAACGTTAATCATTTCCCAAGCTAAATTTGAAATTGTAATCAGAAGTAAAACTGTAGTCAATAAAACAACATCTATAAGTCTATAACCCATAAGAACATAGGGACAGGTATTTGGTGTAATAAAATCCTGAACCATAAGAACTAGGATTCGGTTGCACAGACCCTAAAATAAAATTTGTTTAAGTTCATGTCGGTTTTGCTTTTTTCGTGTGAATTAATATACGTGAATTGTAACTGTGAATTGTACAATAAACAGTACAAATATTATAGTGACGTGAATAGTGATCGCAAATTGTGACTGTGAACTGTACAACAAACAGTACAATTATTACAATTAGAGAAACTAAGTACAGCGACGTGATAATATCCGTACCGCAGTAAGCCGCTTGCGAAGATAAAGCTGGTGGCCAAAATGGAATTTTACGGACTATTCAAGCGAATACAACAATGCAAACAGGAGCTACCCATAATGTCATTGTTTTACTGCAGTGAGTACCAACTTTATTTAACTAGAGTTTAAATTTATCAAACAAAAAAAAACTTAAAATTCCTTTCATAATTATAAAAAAAGGAAATTAAATCATATATGAATATATTTCAACGTTTAATTAATAAAACAAAATAATTACATAATGGATGGAAACGTCCAACTAGACCTGCTCAAGCAGCTAGATCAGCGAATTCAGGCGCTGGAAAATAAGTCTCTAACAAACGGAAGTAGATCAGGACTTAAATCACCAGCAGCAGAACAAGACCAGAAGGACATCTGTAAACTTCTAGACTGCGTCAAGGAGTTGCAAACCTTTGACGACAACCCAGTGGAATACATGTCCTGGGTCCTCAATGTCGAGAATATACTTAGGGATTACGATATTGTTAAAAATAAGCCAATATACAGAGACATACTTCATAGTATCCGGCAAAAGTTTAGAGGTTCAGCCAACTCTGCCCTTATTTCATATAACATCTTTGAAGCAGACTGGAGTGTCATAAAGAAATGTCTCTCTTTACATTATGCTGATAACAGAGACATACTCACACTGAAATATCAACTGAGCAACTTCGGGTAAGTCCCTTGATGAATTTTATGCCAATGTGAACCATCAATTCTCATTGGTCATCAATAAACTTAAGACCGAAGATTATTCCAGTGAAACAACAAATATTCTTGTGGAGACATACCATAACAGAGCTTTAGACTTCTTTATACGAGGCCTTAATGGAAAATTAAGTAAAATACTCATGATACAAAGATCTCAGACACTTCCAGAAGCTTACGCAGTATGTCTCGAGATTCAAAAAATTAACTACCGCAATTTATCAGTGCAGAAAAAAGGAGATATTAATCCAATAAATCAAATCAAATACACCTATAAATCATATTTACACACCTAAACGCGACCTGTTATAGAATATAACATTTTGAATTTTCTCGTCAACACATGCACAAACAAACATTTTATTAAAGACGAATTAGGATCTAACTCTATACCAACAGAAAAGCCTTTCAGAATTCAATCAGCTACCGGTGAATCAGAGATTAAGCATAAAATGCGTGGAAGGTTCTTTGTGTGTGCAGGAATTGGCTCAGTAATCAATTTTTTCATCCTTCCGAGTCTGAAATCATTCGACGGTATCATTGGCGATCATACCCTTCGAGAGTTAGGAGCTGTAAGAGATCGCAAGAATAATATTTTAGTGATCGACTCAGGAATAAAAATTCAAATAAAATCAAAGGAATCTGCCCAAGTAAATAGTTCAGAAATTAGAGATGATCATTTAGAAAACAACAAAAGACAAACAATTCTAAGTTTAGTTGAAAATCATAGTAAAATATTTAGCCCCATTAAAGATACAGAATTACTAGACACTCATATCAAAACAGAAATCAAAACGATAACAGATGAGCCCATTTATTCGAAAACATACCCTTATCTAGTTAACATGCGGGAAGTGGTAAACAGCCAAATTAAAATGCTACTTGACGACATGATTATTCAACCATCAAAAAACCCATACAACTCACCTGAATGGGCGGTCTCTAAAAAACTGGACGCATCATGCGAAAAGAAGTACCGCTTGGTTATTGACTTCAAGAGCTTAATGAAGTTACCGTGCCAGATACTTACCCGATTCCTGACATATCAAATACATTAGCAAGCTTAGGGAAAGCAACATTTTTTACCACCTTGGATTTAACAGCTGGGTTCCACCAGATAAAAATGAAAGAATTTCTCTACTCTTAGCGGAAAGTTTGAATCATTAAGCTTGCCCTTTGGATTAAGGAATGGACCTTCAATACTTCAAAGAATGATAGATGATGTCTATAATGAATATATCGGCAAAATTTGCTATGTATACATTACCCCTTAGGGGATACGATATACTCGCGGTAGGAATGCCTGTCGTAAGAGGCGAATAAAATCCATCTGGGCCGGATTCCAAGATCCATGAGAGGACGAGTAAATAAGTCAAATAAGTATCCCATCCTCAAGGCAAGGTGTTATGCGACCCGTGCTAAGGCCTGAATGGTTCTCGGGATTTAAAATCAAGAGAGAACCGCGAATGTAACCTTCCGGATACCTGCCATCCTCTGATTGTAACGTAGCCTTACCGCATTACAGTTGTCTCTGATGCGGTGGACCTCCTTTGCCCCATACTCGTGGGATCTAAATAAAAATGAAACAAATAAAATAAATAATACAAACAACTCAAATAACGCAGTAAACTCAACGAATTTAACGCAGTCGTTTCATTTCTTCTCTAAAAGTTCAAAGGTATCACGATTTCCACCACTAAGATCGAATATCTCCGGGGAAAGAAGTCAGCCTACGTGCGGAAAAACGGACTCAGCAAGTAGCAAAAGCCTTGAGGAGGAAAACAACCCACTCCGTACGAAGCTTAAGCAAATGGAGCTATTTTTTCAAGAGGTCAAAATAGGAAGTAGATTTACTCCGAGAAGAAAACAAGACTCGGAAAAAAATACATATAAACGAAGTCCAAGAAGGCAGCTCACATCGCGCAACTAGTCGTGATTACCATACGGATGAAGAAGGGCTTACGCGCGAAGTCATTCCAGATAAGAGCCAGGAGTCACAAAAAAATACAACTCCCAAGAACATTACGTCTTCAGCCTCCAATCAACGTTATTGGGATTTTAGATTATAACAAGCTGCATTGCTTTCTCAAAGAAACGCTAAAATCTAAGTATAAGGTTGCATCACTGCGTGTGGAAAGTTAACGTCGACGACTCCGATGAATACCGAACATTGTCCGACAAATTAAACACCGAGAAGATCCAATGGTACACTTTCGAGAACAAGTCAGAAATACCATTACGTGTAGTAGCGAGAGGACTTCGCCCTTCGTGCACTAAAGATGACCTCCATGCAAAGGGCTTTAAAGTTCTATACGTCGTAAATATTATTAAAAAAGAAAAGAAAAAAAAAGAGCAAGACGAGGAAATCTTGGCTAAGCGGGGACTTCCACTGTTTATGATTAGTTTCGATAAGTCCGAAAATAAAGAAGATATCTATAGTATTAAAACTATTCTAAATATAGTAGTCAAAATCGAAACTATGCGTGAGAACACAAGATCGATCCCGCAATTTAAGTGCTGCCAAGGCTTCAATCATACGCAGACTTACTGCCAAAAAGACCTGCGTTGAGTAAAATGTGCCGGTAAACATCTCTCAGAAGAGTGCAACTTAAATAAAGAACTTCCACCGTCTTCCACAAATTGCCAAGGAAAGCACCCAGCAAACAATCGCCTTACGCCCAAACCCAATAGCAACTACAAATAAGCCAAATATTGCTAAAGAAAAGGAAGAAAATCCGTCGTGGTAAAATCGAAGGACATACAAAAAAAGATCGCAAAAGAAAAAAAAAACGGTGTTACGCCAGTGTCACGCGTTTTCTCCCTAATTCTCACGACACTTGAGGAGCATAGCAGAACAACTAAATTCTTAGTTGAAAAATTGAGCAATTTCGAAAAAGAAATACGTAAAACTCGATCTCAAGTACGAATATGAAACAGCTGTTTCAAATATTGACGTGGAACGCAAACGGGCTTATTAAAAATTCGACGAACTGGAAGTGTTTTTACCAAAATCAACATCGACATTTGCTTGACTTCTGAAATTCACTTGAGGAAAGGACCTCGTGTGGAACTAAACGGATACTGTGATTATCATGCATACCATCCATCAGAAAATGCTAGAGGCGGATCCTCACTGTTCATTAAAGATTGTATTGAGCATTCTATAAATATGATGATTGAAAGCGATGCAATGCAGTTAAGTAGAAAATACTCCAAATTCAGGAAGAAACAAACTTAGTGCGTCAATTACAAAGAACGAGACCGTTCGATCTGGTGCGATTAGGACTATTCGCATGTAATAGCGGTACTATCAGGTGCTTTTACTGGAAAGCTACCTGCTTCACGCGAATATTATTTGAAACAGAAACTACTTGATAAGGTAACTTAGTTGTAGTCGAGAAGAAGGGAGGCGTTTTTTAGTGAGGAAGAATCTCGCACTACTATAATCACCGGGTTCCTAGTGTCTATAAATATTTTCACACCTACGAACGGAAAAAAGAATTTATGCATTGGCGATATCATCATATTCGGAAAATCGGAAGAAGAACATCTTAAAAACCTTGATTTGGTATTTGATAGACTAAAACAGGCTAACTTAGGAGTTAATTTGGATGAGACCGATTTTTTAAAGGAAAAAACAGAGTTCCTAGGCTACTTGATTACAAGAGAAGGCATCAGCCCTGACCCGAACAAAGTTGAAGATATTCAAAGGATAAAACCTCCCGAAAATTTGAAAGAGCTTAGAGCATAAAAAACGCTTCATAAAAGATTTTGCTGAAATTGCCAAACCTCTTACCAATCTTACAAGGGGAGGAGGTACACAAACAAAGGCAAGTCAATCTAAGAATTTTAAAATCAACCTCAATACTGAAGAGCTTGGAGCGTTTCCAAATCTAAAAAAACTACTCACATCGTCCGAAGTCCTTACCTTTCCCGATTTTTTTTTTTAAAGAACTTAACACTCAAGTGGGTATGAATACTTACGACTGATGCATCAATCCACGCAGTAGGGGCAGTCCCGCGCCAAGGCGAATTGGGCAAAGATAAGCCTATAACTTATATTTCGCGCTCATTAAATATGACTGAAGAGAATTATGTTAGAAATGAAAAAGAGATGTTGGCAATTATGTGGCATTGGAAAACTTGCGAAATTATCTTTACGGTGCTAAGAAAATTAAAATGTTGACAGATCACCAACCGTTGACATTTGCTCTCAGTGCAAAAAATACGAATGCGAAATTGAAAAGATAGAAATCGCGAATAAAAGAGTATAATTATGAGTTAATTTACCGACCTTGGAAAACAAACTTTGTCGCAGACGCTTTATCCAGATTGAAGACGGGGTGTAATATCTTGACAGAAAGTACAGATACTGCCGAAACTATACATAGTGCTGATGAAGACGGTACTGAATTGTGAAGCACCGATAAACGTATTTAGGACCCAAATCATTTTTGGAAAAGGTCAGGTAAACTCCCATGAACATCCACACTCATCCTACAATAGATACTACATAGGAACAGCTGGAACTAACAAGAAATTATTAACATTTTAAAAGGAAGCCTAAATTTTAATACTATCAATGGAGTCGAACTCCCAGAAGAACACCTCAACTTGTTGCAGGAAATTTACAAAAATCATTTCTCCTAGCTTGGAATAAGAATAACTCAGCCGGTCGTAGAAAACAATGACCAAGTAATCAAAATATACTATTTTCCACAGATGACTAAGAAAATTAAAAAGTTTGTTAAAGAAAGTGATGTCTGAAACACCAGCAAATATCACAGACACCCATGTAAACCGGAACTTCAACCTACACCTACACTTACCTATCCGTCGGAAATTCTATACGTCGATATAATGAAAATAAAAGACGACAAATTTATTACGTGTATTTACCGTGTAGTTTGCCAAATTTACAAAATCAGTTCTACACCTCAGAGAAAAAATAACCCAAACACTTCACTATTTCACAAAATGATTGTAATGGATAATGAAGGAAGCTGTAGCAGCCCTCTTATAGCTAAGTCTTTGGGAATATCAATCTACAGAACGCCTTCAGGTAAGAGTGAGGTGAACGGAATTATTGAACGAAGCCATTCAATCATCTTAGAATTGGTGAGATGTCTTCAAAGAGAGTGTACTGATTTAACGCTAAGGGAGATAGTGGAAATTTTCGCAGATAGATATAACAACAGTTACCACTCGGTGACGAAAAAGAAGACAGCGGATATATATTTTGGCTGAAGCCAAAAATCAATTATCAGAATTTAATAAAATTTAAAAATAAGGTAAATTGTGATTTAATAGATCAAATCAAATGTTATCAGAATAGGAAGATTCTTACGAAATGTTAAAAGGAATAAACATAAATCTTACAATATTGAAGATATAATTTATGTTTCAGACAAAAAAAGACATGGCAAACAGAAAGAAATTTTTAAAAAAGAAATATTTGCTAAACATAGTTACTATCACAACACCTTCAGGGCGTCGAATTCGTAAGTCAAACATCAAGAATATTTCTGAACAATAATTTCCCTTTTCAGATTTCTGGCTTGTACAGGCAGAGCAATAGTAAACATCTTTGAATATACCACCCCCATTGTCACCGTAAAACAAGGCCACAGAGGAATATTGAATGGACACTTCAAAACCATCCACGTAATCAGCACTAAACATTATGAGGAATTAACCAACAAGATTGCACTAACCATTTGGGATAAAATAAGCAATACAAGTATTCTAAAGCCCCAACTAAATTATGAATTACAACAAGTTCAGTCACTTATCGGCAGCCTCAGGTTCAGAAAATCAAGTTCTATAAACTGTGTAGGTTCAGCTTGGAAATGAGAGGCTGGAAATCCAGATGCCACCGATTGAGATGCCATTCTTAAGAATGAAAATAAAATCATTGAAAACAACAATCACCAACACAAAGTTAATAGAAATCTAACAGACACAATCAATAAACTCATAGCTGATTACAACAAAATCGCTAAGAACTTAAATCACGAAGAAACAGGAAAATATGAGCAAATTATATACTATCAACATTATAAGGGAAGAAATATATGAACTAGTAATAGCAGCACAGTTTGCCAAATCTGGTACAATCAACACCAGATTACTTTACAATTTCGAGATTAATCAAATCATCTCGAATATGGAAACACTTCCATACAATAACGAAATTGAGGCCAGTATGCAGAACCTTCAATCTTAGCAACAGAGTCAACAATACTTTACATAGTTTCATTGCCCACGGTATTAAGGTAGAGTATAACAATATCCAAATACGATCAACAATCAAGGAAGGTAGTCAGGTACATTTAGGATTCAGAGAAGTCTTAGTAAATCAATAGGAACAGTTTGGTATAACTTCAGAATGCAGTTATTTTCAGAAAGAACAGAAAGTAAGAAAGAACAACTTCAAGAACTTCACAAGACCCATTGTGTTACCCTGCTATTAAGGGGTACAAATGCAAAATGTGATCGTCAATTCAGTAACAAAACCATTATAGAGAACATCGGAGAAGACACAATTTTCCTGTCTAACCTTGATGACAATATTACGCACCATGGAGTCGGTAGACATCTCAACGGGAGCTTCCTTATCCAACTTTCCATTGATACAGCTCTTATCGGTACACAAGAGTACTGGAATAAAGAGATTAGAACGTATGAAATCCTACCATTAAACCTACAGACGAACTTAACTGAAAGAGATATGAAATTCGATTTAGATTATCTACACAAGTTGCTCTTAAATAATGTTTTAGAGATTCAAAAATTTTACATTAATCGAAAAGTTTCTATCATTACAGAATTAGGGATCCATTTGTTAACATTTGTGGTTTCAATTTGTGCAAGTTTCTTTGTCAGAAGTGGAAGTAAATTAAGGGTAACAACAATGCCAAAATCGAAAACTCGAGCAACATTCGCAAAATTCCTAGGGTCATTATATGATTTATGTCCGATAAACGCCCATTTTAGAATCTGCGGGACGCAGACTTCTTGAGGGAGGTTAACGACACCTGATTAACCGAACTGCATTGACGGAAACCGCCCAGACAGCATTTATCAACTATACAATACAAACACACGCCACATGGTCAGCAAACTTTCGTGGGAATAAACTATGTGGTACAAATTATTCCTAAGTAATATTACACTTTTGTTTTTTGTTCATCATAAATAGAACTAAATTTGAAACTGTAATCAGAATTAAAACCGTAGTCAATAAAGCAACATCAGTTGCCAAAATATATATTTTTTTTTTAATTCTCTCTTATAAAATACGTTAACTCTCGATGGGGTAGTCTTTAAAAACAATCGAATTGTTATACCCTCTTCTCTACGTCAGGAAGTCCTAAAACAGAATCACAGTCATCACAGAAATAAGAAAGAACCATTGCTTACACATAAAATTATTAATACACCCTGGTATAAAATAGGAACTGATATTTTCCAATACAACAAAAAACTTTACATTATTGTTGTAGACTACTTCTCGAAATTTATAGAAATTGAAATTTTAAATTCTTGATATGTCATTTCAAAACTCAAATCTATATTTTCACGTCATGGTATAACAGCAATTATGGTTTCCGATAATTTACCACCTTATAACTCAGAGGAGTTTCGACGATTTTGTGTTAACTGGAATATTAATTATGTAATTCCAAGTTCCTATTTGCCACGTCCTAACTCAATTTAAATGGTGAAAAACCTATTAACGAAATGTGAAGAAACCTAATCTGACCCATTCATTGCTCTTCTTCACTATGGAACCATTTAAAAGGGTTATTTACGTCAGAATGATTCCTGGAATCATTTCTGCAAAATGCTATCAACCTGGGCCTTTTATTGTAAACGACAGGGATGGAACGTCATACCGTAGAAACCGACAACATATTTTAGATACCGAACCTATTGATAATTTTACTAGTTCTGATAGATACACGGCAGCAACTGAAAACCACAAAGACCTTTAATCCAAATCATCTCTATCTGTTTTACTCACACTAGTCGAAATGGCGTGTTTATCCGTCTCAATCACGGCGTCACTGTCTATCTCGCTCACACTTGGTACTCTTTTTAACTTATTAAAAAGAATTAATTATGAATCGGGTTTCTTTAACAAAATATTTTTGTTTGTCCTCAGTTAAGAGTTAGTCTAGCAAGTGTCATACCATATTGGAATTCAGACTAAATACGCCATCTTTTAAAGTTACTTGCCAAAATAGCATAGTACATTTTTTTGTCAGTACAGTCAGTTCAAGTTGGGTGATTAATGATTTTCAGATACATGGATGGACAAATATTTTAAGAATATTTTAGTTAAAAACGATATAGTTATGTTTTAATTTTGAACCGTAATTTACAGAAGTATTACTCAGGGTTACGTGACAACAGCATTTGAAAAATCGTCACAGGGTATCGGATTTATCAATTTTTTCTTGAGTGCCAATAATTTTAAAAGTACATGACTCAGATTTTTTTTTATAATTTTGTGATAACCGACACCACTTTACGCATCATCCGTTTCCGGTTTGACGTTGATTTTTGGGACACCCTGTATACAAGGTATCCCCTAATTCATCAAAGGCAATTTGGAAAATGATTCCTAGGTATATTCTATGAAAAAAGTTGTTCTACACTAAGGATATATCTCCTATGTTGACAGCATTTATCGTGGATTTAAGAAAAGGCTTACTTTGGTGTACCCTGACGCATGATAACAGAAACTTCATGTAGGACTTTATTCTCAGAAGAAATACTAGTCTTTGTAACGGCGTTTAAGTAGAGCTGCTATCTTGTTTAAGTCTTTTGATATCCAATTTCTAAGTCTGTTCCATTTTCATTGCTCATGCCAATTTTAGACTTTGAGGTCACTCTATTCCAGAAAATGTCTAATTAACATAACTTTTCACTATTTTTTTCTTATGAAAGTAACAATAATAAAAAAAAATCTTCATTAAGTTTGCACAAAAACCCATAGATTGTATGGTACTTCGGAAAAACGCAGCAGGTAAAAAAAGGAGTTAATGATTTTTTACCAACGTTTCTAACAACGGTAAGAGTGGTTGTCCAAGAATTACTAATTTTAAAATATTTTTTTAAAATCGCCCAGCTATTAAAGAGTTGTAATTTGACTATCTGCAATTTCCTAATTCTTACCTTATTCCTTAAAAGTTTTCAGAAAGAGTTAGGTTTCGGGTATGAAGGCGTATCTGGAAAAGTTACCTAGCAAAAATTGAATAAAAGGTAAAAAAAAAATTAATTCATCAGTTTAATTTTTTACACTAAGTTACAGTTGCTTAGAAACGCTATTTGAAATGTCTGCATTTACAAACCAAGACCACGCAGACATTATTTATGTTTATGGCTTCTATAATGGAAGTTCAGCTAGTGCGCTATGTTTGTCTTTGAAATTTATCCACAAGCAAGAAGGTTTTTCGGCTGATGAAAGAATACTGGAAGCTGTTACAACTGATCCATCAATCAGCATCAGATGCTTAGCTTTGCAATTCAATGTTTCCAGACATAAAAAAAATAATCCTACATACAAGGGCACGTAAATCATTTCAACACAAATTCAGCGTCAATATGTGGGCAGGTGTACTTGGAAACAAGTTAATCGGCCCCTTTAAACTATCAGCCAGGCTGAATTTTACAAACTATCTGGAGTTTTTGCGAAGTGATTTACCAGAGCTATTGGATTACATTCCACTGATTCAACTAGCTTCATCATATTTTCAACAGGACGGTGCTCGAGCCCACAATGGTCGTGAGGTTAAGAATTGGCTAGATGGAGAGTACGGTAACCGTTGGATAGGAAGAAATGGACCAGTTCACTGGCCTTCAAATCTCCTTACCTTACAGTATTGGATTTTTTTGTATGGGAAAGAATGGAACGACTTGTTTATTCAACCGAAATAGCAACTTTAATTGAATTGGAACAGCGTATTCTCAAAGCGTCATACAAAGTTAGACAGCAGTTAGTATCAATAAATATTCGGAGTGAAATCCAAAAACGGGCTATAGCATGCATACAATTCAAGAAGGACACTTTAAGCACCTATTATAACTGTTTTAGTAATTATCTAAAACCACACAAAATCATATATATATTCATAACCTTTGGAGTTTAAAGCAAAAAAAAAAAACTTTTTTAAAAATTTTACTTGCTGCAGGTTTTTCCAAGTATCATAAAATCTGTGGGTTTTTCTGCAAACTATTGATGATTTTTTGTTATTGTTACTCTCATAAGAAAAAAATTGTAAAACGTTATTTTAATTAGGCATTTTCTGGAGAAAAGTGACCGCAAAGTCAAAAATTAGCATTGGCAATGAAAATGCAACAGGCTTAGAAATTGGATATCTAAAGACTCAAACAAGACATCAACTTTATTTGAAAGCCGTTACAAAGGCTAGTATTTTTTTTTAAACAAAGTTTAAAGAACACGAAGTTTCTGCGATCAGGACTAACAGAGCAATTTCCGTTAACATCGGTAAGGGTACACCAAAGTAAGCCTTTTTTTAAATCCTCGATAAATGATGTCAACATTGGAGATTGACTATAACTCTAGAACAATTTTTTTTTTTTTAAATATGCCCAGAAACCATTTCCTAAATTATCGGTGACGAATTAGTTGACACCCGTGTATAATGATTATAAAGTTATCTATGCATTAAGAGTCAGATCCTATATACAAAACTAAAAAAAAAGAAGATGTTGTTTTGCATAACTATGTATTAATACATGAAACACACACTTCTGAATCTGTCTGTAGCAAGTAAGTTGTTAAATAAGGAACCAGTCAGTCGTTCTTCGACTGTCGTCATACTGTGATCCTTTTAAATTATAATATAGCAAAACTACGATACCATTCGGAACGTTCAATTCATTTTGACTTGGATGGTTTCAAGTCTAATATTCACAAGTTAAATGCTGGTGTGCCCCATGGCTCCGTTCTGTCTCCGACACTTTTTTTAATATAATTTAATATATTCCATTGCTGACGACAGTATTATCTGCTTTTCGTATTCGTTCCCTGACTCCGTCCAAATAACAAAACTTAAACTCGAAGAGCTTGAGAAGAATCTACTAACACTGCATCCGCATAAAAGAAAAAAACGAGGACTTACTAATGGACTCGGATCAGCTATAGAGTTAATCACTGGAAATAAATAAATAACTATACCAACACAATACTAACCCAACACTCCACAAATTTAAAGAAATTAAAAAAAATTTAAAAAATCACATCTCATATTAATAAAGAGCAGATTAAAATAGAAAAATTTTTAGAAACAACAAATAACAGTGTCAAAGGAGAACACCACGTACTAATGTCAACACAGTACCTTAACCAGATAAATTTTAGTATAAATTTACTAACCAACCATATTTGAAATATAGCAGAGTGAGTTATTCTAAGTAGGTTGAATATAATACCAAAATTTTTAGTTAATACAAATGTGTTACAAAATATAGAAAATAAGTTAATCAATGTAGATATTAAAGTAGCATCAGCAGAGCAAATTTATAAATTATGTGGA
The DNA here is from genome assembly GCA_949129095.1 of Volucella bombylans. NCBI lineage: Eukaryota > Metazoa > Arthropoda > Insecta > Diptera > Syrphidae > Volucella > Volucella bombylans. Next base: position 64,133,417 of record OX422142.1, read on the forward strand.
TTACAATCATTGTATAATGCTTGAAATATAATATTTAATGTACTCATACTCGTACCTAACCTATCGCCTAACCCAAAATAATTACCATTATCATATCATTCTGCTCTCTATAATCGATACGAAACTTAGAATAACTGTACGATAAATAGCTATAAATAAAAACAATATGCACTTCAATACGTCTTGCCCCAAGGTAGAGGGAACCTACTACTGCACAAATCCCTACTATTAAGAAGACGTCAAAAGCTATCAATACATCAATGACCAGGAAGAGTAGAAGAAATTTAACAACCCAAAACAAACCTTATTCTACTTGTTCATATACATATGTTCCTAAAATATTAATCAAATCTACTTCCACTACTAAAAGCGCACACTCTCATCGAAAAGTAAGCCCCAAATATTAGGTTATTCGTCGAGGCCATTATTCTTGCAATGTGTCTTCGAATCAGCTTAATTACGAAGTTTTCCACTCGTATAGGTTCCAAAGGACCTCATTAGGATAAAATTTTTTGTACTCCGACTCTGGTGTTCTGTACAATCAAAGGCAAGCCCTCTCAAACACCCGAATCTTTTCCATTAAGCTTGCTCGTACACTGAACCACACGGGACACACAAATACCAGCATGGGCCTGATAAGGGCCATGTAGCAGATTACCTTTACCTTTTAGTTAGCTGCTATAAAACAGTCTCTTTGTAAGGGCAAAAACGCCTTTAGCTCTGGCAAGAGCAGCATCGACCATTTTGTCAAAATACAGAAACATCTAGCTAGATCCCAAGGTATCTGACTATATTTCGACAGGCAGTAGGCTGTCCGTGTTATCCAATGACCGAGGACTTTCGCCAATTCTTTGTGGTATCCCTAGAGGCTCCAGACAACGGCGTCCTAAAGAGAATGGTTTCCGTCTTCTCAAAGTTGATTTTCAACTTCCAGTCATAGCAAAATCGTCTTATCTTATCGAAGTCAAGCTGCAAGAGAACATTAATGACCTCGAGTTTTGGACCTGTACTGTACGCTATTAAGTCGTCTGTATACGCAATAGTATGGGGAAGTGAACCTAACAAGTCGCCTGTAAAGAGTGTCCGGTGGGAAGGTTATGTTTTAAAACGTTAATACCGCGAACAGTTATAAGCCAGGCGAGACGGTTTTACTTTAAATCTTTTTGAGTGCGGATTTATTAATTAAAATCTCACAGTGATCGGGAGAGTATAGTGCATTCGCTATAGAAACTTTTTTTAAGAGTGGTGATTCTTATGTTATTACGCTCCGAAAGTTTTGTTCACGTGTTAATATAATTCGTTCGTGAGAGCAAAAGTTCCGATAAACTTCTTCAGCCCTAAATGCGCCACATCCAGATCCCAGCAAAACGTAGAGGACCGTCGAAAACGTGGAAGCCATGCAACGAAGCTTGCGCGAAAATCCAACAGCTTCAATTCGAAAAAGAGCGTCCTCTCTAGACCTCCCAAAAACTATAGTTAGTGTAATTTTAAAGAAAGATTTAAAATTCCATCCTTTTAAAATTCAAGTGGTGCAAGGACTCAAAGAAAATGACTTTAATTTACGAAAAAACTTTTGCAAACTTTTGCATGTGAATAAGCAAAACTGCCGCTACTCCACGAACACGTAACCTACGTTTAAAACATCAACGGCCATTACATTGTCCCAAGGTAAGTGTTTGGTGCGCCTTATCGATGAACGGAATCATCGGGCTCCTTTTTCCGAAAATGCCAAAGAACAGTCGATAAATGTGAACAGCGAAGATTATGCGAACATGATCACGGATTATTTTTTTATCGCATTTGCGAACACATCCATCTTACTCATCACACATGTGGTTTCAGCAGGTATGGAGCTACTCCGCATACCGCTATGAATTTGTTACGAGAAAAGTTTCCAGGGAAACTGGTCAAGGTCTCCAGACTGAACCCTTTTTTTATGGGGCTACCTTAAAAGTAAAGTTTACAATAACAATCCGAGGTCCATGGTGGAGCTAAAGGAAAATATCCGTTGCGAAATTATCGATATTCAGCCTAGCTTACTTCAGCGTGTGGCTTTTAATGTTGTTGTTTTCAAAAAATAAAATCCGCATATTTCCTCTTTATAATAAAGTAAGAAATAAAACAAAAGGTCTGATAGTTTTTTTTTTATTCACGTTCAAAAACATAAATTTTCCACCGGACATCCTGTATAAATGTTGAATAGGATCGGCGAATCGACCGCGCCTTGCTGAAGATCATTTTAATTTGAAATATTCCAACAGAAGTCACATCACCATTCTTCACGATGAACTGTCTGTGTAGCATATTACTAAGAATGTACAGGAGTGGTTTACTGATCCCCAACCCAGTCAGCTTATAGACAAGACCATCTAACCATACAGTGTCGAAGGTCTTCTCCAAGTCAACAAGGCAGGCACCAGTACATTGGTTTTTACCTTTATTACAATGGATATCGGACACTAATTTAGACGCGACATGTGAAATATCATGTTCCGGATTAAAACCGAATTGATTATCCGGTACTATATGTTTGTCCTCAACCCACCTAGTCAGAGCTCTATTGATTACTTTTTCAAACATCTTATTGGTATTCGGAAGGAGACTTATCGACCGAAGATTCGTCGGGTTTAATATATCCTTTACCTTTTTTGCGATGGATAATATTCATTGCATTATTAAACAGGGTGGTGTAAATGTCGACCGTATTGGAAGATGTTGAAGCACGATGTTCGGAATACCATCAGTCCCTACTGATTTCTTACCTCTGATTTCATGGAGTTCTTCCTTCGAAATGAACGGGGGTAGATCACCCGCCTTGGCAATGACATTATTTGCCATATTTTCGTCGCTGAACCGGGTGAAACCATAGTCCTAAGATCGACAGTTCTCTACTTCATTTCGAATGTCGAAGTTGTGCACCAACACGCGATTGTCCAGGTCATAATTAGGGCCAATAGTATCAGTGGCCTTGTATATTTCCTGGAAAGTCGCCCCTATAGCCCCAACTTTCTCCTGTGGATCCTCGATCGCAAAGAAATCGTCATCGTCAGCGGCTTCATTTGGATCAATACCTGCTATTGTCAGTAACCGTTCGTTGTCTATTGTCCGGGCTATTTTAACACACTGTATAGATTTTTGTTAAATATCTTTTCTCTGTTTTGGACAAATAAGTTTATTAAAAGAAAGATCTGAAATAGTGTCTAAAAATTGAGCAACTACGTAGTATGAAGAAAAAGAAAGATGAACCTCGTGCTTTGACTGACAAAAAAGGAATGAACTTTATTTAAAGGCTATTACATTTCACTCTTCCATTCTATTACAATTGCTTTCAAGTGATTCTACCCCAATTACCTTTACCACGAGAGTGTGCGCTCTGACGGCTTCGTTCCACCGGAAGCATTCTTCTACCTTGATCAGATAGGTTTGATCCAGGATAGATCAGCGGTCCCGTAAATCTTCCATGTCGCTCGGACAGCTGGAGACAGGCGACTCAACTACGACAGAGACGTCGCACACGGCAGTGTCGATGTCGTTCGGCAGCACCAGCTTTTCTGGTGGTTGAATGATGGAGAAGATGTTTCGTCGTCGTTTCCGTCAATTACGGACCATCCTCACTAATGAGGCAGAGCTGACCAATCTATTTGCTCAGTAAATAGCGATGGCCAGCTTGCATAGGTTTAGGTTAGCATTTAAGAAATATATACATATACTAGTATATATAAAGGTATATACTAATGTATGTATATTATTGTGCATAATGACTTTGTGTCTGTATGTGTGTATTGTGTATATAGGTTAAGTAGACTAAGGTTTATTTTAAGTTAGATATTAAGTTTTTAGAAAAAATAAAAAAATTACATCCATAGGCTAAATTTTTTGTTAACAATTCTTTCTTAGCCCTGAGTATATAAAATAAATATTTCCAAATAAAATGTAAATGAAGTCGAAAGACATAGATATAAGAAATTAGAGTGTAGTGTGACATAGACATAGATATAAGTAGCTTAGATTGCCTGTGTGGGGCCAGTAGTTAGTATAAGATTGTTAAGTAATTTTAAGCTAGCATTTAAGCATTTTATGTTAGTATATAAGAGTTAGTGATTAAGAAAATAAAATGCATTGAAAACTGAAAACTGAAACTGCTTTAAAGTGACGTTTGATTTTAAAATAAATAAACATTCCGCCCGCCTCGACGATTCGATGAAATCGTTGAAATTTACGTTGAATTGGTTTTATTTGAAGTTATGGTTGTATTTTCCACTGCTACAGGTAGTAAACAAAGTTTTACAATAGGACGCTTTAGGATTCGTGTTTGTGTTTTAATTGTGACTACTCTGACTAGTCCGTCTGTGCCGGGATGTGTAACAACAATTCTTTCAAGGGGCCACTTACTTAGAGGATAGCGCTTGTCGACCACAAGTACAAGAGATCCTTCCTTGATGTTCTCTTGATGGCTTATGCCACTTCACTGTTTCCTGAAGGCGTTGAAGATATTCCACTGGCCATCTCTGCCAGAATTTCTCTAACATTTGTCCCAAAAGCTGATGACGTGAAAGTTTGGACTTCGGTAGATGTATAAGAGATGGTTCTGGAACCGTGTTGATTGCTTCGTCTGTGATGAAATGCCCAGGTGTGAGTGCTTCCAAATCGCTATGGTCGTCTGTTAAAGGGCAAATAGGTCTTGAGTTGAGGACTGCTTCAACTTGGACCAGAAATGTGGAGAATTCTTCGTATGTGAGAACGGCTTCCCCTATAACACGCTTGATATGAAATTTGGCAGATTTCACAGCTGCTTCCCATTTTCCACCAAAATGGGGCGAAGCAGGAGGGTTAAATATCCATTTCGTGCCGTTGTTAGCGAGTAAATCTACTAAGTGTTTGATATTATTAGAAGATGAATTAAACAACTTACGTAGCTCAGCATCTGCACCAATAAAATTGGTTCCACCATCGCTCGTTAGTGTAGAACAGATTCCCCGCCGACCAGTAAATCTTCTGAACGCTGCAAGGAATCCCTCAGTAGTGTAATCGGAGGCGAGTTCAGGGTGAACTGCTGATGAAGCGAAGCAAGTAAATAAAACTAAATATCCTTTGTAAATTTTAGCTCTTCTTCCTCTCCAGGTTTTCAAGGAAAAAGGTCCTGCATAATCTACACCTGCATGCAAAAACGGTCGAGATGGTAATGTTCGATTTATAAGAAGCTGTCCCATTAACTGTTTGGATGTGGAAGCTCGATGTCGTGTACATATGACGCAGCGATGAACAAAGGCACGTACACCGTGAAGTGTTGATCGATGAGTTTGGTCAAGAATAAGATACGTAAAATAGGATTCACGTGGAACTATAATTAACCGTGAAGTGTTGATCGATGAGTTTCGTCAAGAATAAGATACGTAAAATAGGATTCACGTGGAACTATAATTGGATGCTTCATATCCGGATCAATCTGGGCATTGCGAAGCCGCCCGCCATCCGAATTCCCTCAGAATCTACGAATGGAGTCAGACGGAAAAGTGGGCTATTACGACAAATTGGTTTTAGTTGGCACAGCTGATTGATTTCATAAGAGAAGTTTTGATGTTGTATACGCTTAATCCAATAAAATTTAGCTTTTTCCAATTCCTCAGGTGCAAGTGAAGGTTGTCGATTTGATAGTAAATTAGATTTTAGGTGTTTGTAAAATGCTATGACATTCATGCACCAAGCTGTGATTCGCAATAGCTTAGTGAGAGATGAATATCTTCGGAGAAGATCCCATGTATGATCAGTTGTCTTCAGTGTTGCAGCTATAGTTGGGTGACGTTCTTCTATATCGACATCTTCACTTAGTTGAGGGGTTAGTTGTGGCTAGTGATTAGGATGAAGTTGCAACCACGAAGGTCCGTGCCACCAAAGGGTATTTCCAGACAGTTGTTGTGGTGATAATCCCCTTGAAGCGAAGTCTGCTGGATTACTTTCTCCGGGAAGATGATGCCATTGAGCTTCCGGCATGATGGATTGGATTTGGCTTACACGATTTTGTACGAAATCTCTCCATCTATTTGCTTGCCCTTGGATCCAGTAGAGGGTAGTACTATAATCCGTCCAGGGATGGATAACTTGTGAATGAAGAGATAAGGCCTTTTGAACATGTGCAACGTGTCGTGTAAGAAGTAATGCTGCTGATAACTCTAATCTTGGAATTGTAACTCGAATGGATCTTGGCCTCTTCGCTGATCTGTTTGTTGTTCCGATAGGGGTAACTTTAGATTTCGATGAAATAATAGTGACTTGGATGATCTTCAGTTGTGAGACTACCCTTAGATAAACGACTGCACCCAGAGCCGCTTGGAAAGCGTCTGCAAATCCATGAATCTCTACAGACTGCGTTGTTGGTGATAATCCAAGCCACCTTAGAACACTAATTAGTGATACATCTTGTAGTTGATGCACATAGGTTTTAAACCTTGCCTCAAGCGTAGTAGGAATTGGTTCATCCCAACCGATTTTTGCTTCCCAGAGTTCCTGCATGAAGATTTTTCCACGAACTATTACTGGCTATAGCCAACCGAGTGGATCGAAGAGCTTTGCAATACGGGACAGCACTTGTCTCTTCGTGTATGTGGTAGGTTCAATGATTTTATCCGCAATGAAAATGAATCGGTCTTGTTGAGGCTGCCAATTAAGACCTAGTGTACGATGAATGGGACCATCCATAATAGATAGCGATGATGAGTATGAAGCTCTTTGTTGCTGCGGTATTTCCTCCAGAAGCCGTTCGTCGTTAAAAGCCCATTTTTGCAGTGGAAAGCCACCTGCCCTGAAGAGATCAAGTATTTGTTTAATTTTCTGCTTACCATTCACAATGGATTCTGCTCCGCCGTAGATGTCATCAACGTAAGTGCTTTGCTCAATAATTTCCTTTGCATCAGGATAGCGATGACCTTCATCTGCTGCAAGTTGACGCAAAACCTTATCAGCGAGATATGGAGCGGGACTAGTTCCATATGTTACTGTGGTAAGGCAAAATTCAACAAGTTGGGAATCTTCAAGCCACAGGATTCGTTGGAAGTCCCAGTCATCAGGTTGGATAAGAATTTGCCTGAACATTTTTTCCACGTCGGAAGAGAAGGCATATCGATTTTTACGCCATCGCTTTAGTACATCTGGGAGATCCACATGAAACTTAGGGCCTTCGTGCAGGCAGTTATTTAGCAAAGAGCCTTGATGAGTTTTAAATGAACCATTGAAGACGACCCGTAATTTTGTTGTGGAGCTTGATTTACGTACTACTCCATGATGGGGCAGATAGAAGGCTTGTTCCTTTGATAATGGTGGTGCATGTGCACGACGCATGTGTCCCAAGTCTTCATATTCCTTGATAAATTGTGAATAGCCAGCGTGAAAGGAAGGATTTTGAAGAAACCGGTTTTGGAATCGATGAAGAGGTTCTAATGCCTGAGATCTGGGGTCTCCAAAACTTTTCGGATAGGATTTAAAGGGAAGTCTAACGACATACCTTCCATCGGAATTTCGAAAGTGGGTTGTCTTGAAAAACTCTTCGCAGTGCGCCTCCTCTGGGGTGAGACTGTCAGTAGATATTTGAAGAACTTCTTACTATATCCAAAATTGTTTAACCAGGTCATTGAGGCCATGATCGATATAACAGTGAAACGACTGTGCTTCTGCAGGCAACGATGGAAGTGTTGTTAGTGTCGCACCAGATATAATCCGTCCTAAATTAGTTTGCTGTGCTATCGGCTCTTCTTTAGATCCTTTTCGAACACCGCTTTGGATTATTTGACTGTAGATGTTCACGCCGAGTATAAGGTCGATACGTCTTGGTTGATAGTACTCGGGATCCGTAAGCTCGAGATCTTGTAGATGCGACCAATTTTGAATTGTGATCGTTGTAGATGGAAGATAATTTGTGAGCTTTTGCAATACATATGCATCGAAGCTCCAAGTAAAGTCATTTACAAAAGAAAGCAATTTCAAAGTTACCCTTCCTATTGACTGATGAGTAGATGAATGTTCAGCTCTTATGCCAACAATAGATAGAGATGTATGAGACCGTTTCGCTTGAAGAAGTTGACTTAGATGCTCTGATATCAGATTTACTTCTGACCATTGATCAAGAAAGGCTCTTACTAGATGGAGTTCACCGGTAGAGGATGGAATTTTGACCAGCGCAGTTGTGACCAGAGTTCCGTTGTGAGATGGACAGATGTTGGTTACATTGGTTGAAGCAGTTTTGACAGCCGATGTGGTTTGTGGAATTGGTGATGATTGTGTATATGGGTGAATAGAAGTATGATGATGTCCGGAACAGATATTACATCTCTTTTTAGAAAAGCACGAACTGAGTTGATGATTCCCGAGGCAATTGTAGCATAATTTAAGTTGTTTGAGCTGATAACGTTGTTCAGTACTCATTTGTTGTTAATTTGGACAAGCGATGATATAGTGATCTCCTTTACAATTGGAGCATGAGCGGAGGACATTTTTTACTGTAACATTGTGCGATTTTACTTTCTGCAATGGATGTTTTGTGGAAGACGATGTTGACTTTCGATGTTCTTGTTGTTGAGGCACACTTCTTCCGAATGCTTCAAGAGAGCGGATGCGTGTCTGTATGAAATCTTTGAGCTCTTTCCACATGGCAGATTCTTTGGACGATCCAAACTTTTTCTCCCATTCTTTTGCAGAAGAAGCATATAGGTTTCGTAAAACTAAGTAGACCAATACTTCATTCCACTGCTCGACTTTAACTCCTAACCCTTCAAGAGCGCCTAGAGACTGGTTGACATTGTTTAGAAGTGTTTCGAGATCATTTGCTGACTCCCGAGTTATTGGTTTTGATGCAAAGAGATGTTCTAACGCTGGATCGATTAATATTCTTCCGTTGTCGTAGTATTCCACTAGGTCATCCCAGGCAATTTTGAAATTAGCTGCAGTAAGTGGCAAGTTTATAAGACGTTGAGCTACTTTTCCTGTGAGACAACCTTTTAGATATTGGAGTTTTTCTACGCATGTAAGAGAAGGCTGTGCACCAATAACTGATGTGAATGTGTCCTTGAAAGGTACCCATTCTGCATAGTCTCCACTAAACAAGAGAAGATCGAGCTGTGGGAGACGAATATTGGTAGTGAATGTTGGTTGCTGTATGATTACAGATGTATCGGCTAAAGATGATCCATTAGCTGTAGTTTTTAACTGAATTTCTTAAGACAGAATAGTCATCTCTTCCATGGCGTCGAGAAATTTTTCTTCACAATTGGAGTACACTTTGTCCTTGAAGTACGGTTCTTCTTCGCATTTCGTTTTGGCTTCCGCTTTAAGTGAAGCTTTGATTGACCCCAAACTGATGTGATTTTGTTTGAAATTGCTCCAATTTTCGATCAGATCAGTTAATCGAGACTGAACACGTTGATTTGTAATTGCGTTGCTGATCTTAAGTTTTGAGATTGCATTCGATATAACCTCAAAAAGTTCATATTGTTGTTCGAGCAAATGTTGTAATTGGGCCGCTTTCGCCATAGTGAGATAAAATTTGCCGATTAATACTCAAATTGACACCAAAATCCAGCAATCGAAGGACCATTAATGCATAGATTTTTGTTAAATATCTATTCTCTGTTTTGGACAAATAAGTATTATTAAAAGAAAGATCTGAAATAGTGTATAAAAATTGAGCAACTACGTAGTATGAAGACAAACAAGGATGAAAGTCGTGCTTTGACTGACAAAAAAGGAATGCACTTTATTTAAAGGCTATTACAAGAGTGAATCCATTCTATTACAATTGTTTTCAAGTGACGGTTGATTTTAAAATAAATAAACAGAAACTAAAGATCGTTTTGATTTTTTCTACGAAATAGTTTATTTATTTGTGTGAACATATTCGAGTTGCTGGTGTTTACAGCTCGAACCTTGTAGTTCCAATACAAACTTACCGAAATTCTGTAATTCTCTTTTATTAACGTTTGAAGATTTTTAATCGTCGACTTCAGTGTCCTAATTTCCGGGTCTTGCCTGTCAGTTAACTGCCTTTTTAATTTTTTGAGTCTTGACAGAAGTCTACTTTTCTGTCGGTGCAGGTCTTCGTTAGTCGTACGTCGATACCGCGGTCCATAGTTTCCATTCGTTTTAGGTACTTGTCGATCTCCTCGTTTGACAAATTCCTATTGGACGGTGGGTGGAGCGTGTTCGAGGAGAGTGCTCTGGTCAAGGTTGCGGAGAAGCATGTCTATCGAGTCTTACTGCAGTTGTAAGAATATCTTTGGACAAACTCCTCCAATTCCGCAATTTCGCTGAGAACTGTAATTTCGGTGCTAGAACCGTAATGGTCGCTGTCATACACGAATGTGCGCAGACAGTTTAGCGTTTGCAAATTCGTCGTATAGCAGTAGATCCAAATAAAACCCGCCTCTGGGAAACGACGGATTATCCGTCGCTTTAAGACCGAATCTGTACATGACATCGTACTGAAACCACCAATCGAGTAGTAGGTTCCCTCCAGTATTTGGCAAATTATGTCCCCAATCTCTGTGTTTAGCGTTGAAATCCCCGCCGATTATAAAATAATTCTCCCCCGATTCCAGCCTCAGGAGTCGAAAAAGCGTGTCGAGCTCTGTAATGAATAAAGTGGATTGTGAAGCCTCAAGAGCATAAACAGAGGCCAAGTACAGCCGCTGTCCACTGCGGAGCGGGATGTAAATGGCGACTGCCTCCAACACCCGGAACCTGCACAACACTCCCTTATACACTATGTGAAATTTTATCCATTGTTTAATGAAGATCGTGACACCGCCCCACGTTTGGATCGGGGCCGGTTTCTTCTTCTAACAATATAATTATTGTACTTCAGTTTGTGCTCATCTAGCAAAAAGCACATCAGGAGTATGGACTTGTAACAATTTAAGCACGACGCCATTTGGGCGTCGGAAATTTGGGACGTGACGGCTGGTGTTTGAAGTCTAACAGCTGAACGTTTGACCACCATCTTCTGCTACGAGTACTGAGCCAGTTTTGCTTTATTAATGTCAGCGAGCTTAGGAGAACCCCGGTAGTTTGCGGTGTGTCCCACTTTACCACATAACACGCACGAGAGCTGCATCCTATCGGATGCCTCGTCTCTACCCAGAGCATACTCTTCGGAGCTCTGCTTCAGTTTGACGCGACGTGCTCCAACCTCTGGCAGCGAACGCATTGTATAACGCCTTCGCTCCTTTTTAATTATGCACATTGATACTCCTTAGACTATCCAGACGGCTTTCGCGACTGAGCTGCACCAGGAAGAACGGCAGATTCCGTTTCTCCTTTTTGCATTATTTTAATATTTATAATGCAAGTACTCGTACTATCTGAATTTTTTATTGCAGAATGTATTCACAGAATTTTGTTTTATAGCTAAATATTGTATCACGTAAAAAGTAACCCGCAATTTAAAAACCAAGCATGAACAAACAAAATTCCTGACAATCATTGGTTAAATGACGTTAACCAAAGAAAATCGGCTGTTTAGCTATTTCTCTGGGTTACTAACCAAACCATGGATTCTCTGGTTAAAATTTTGGTGAACAAACGTAATCGACGGTTACCAGCTGGAATAACCACTGGTTAAAGTTAACCGAGAGTGAACTGCGTTTATTCACTTAACATACGCAAATCCGTCCCTAAAGAAGGCGAATCTTCTTCTGTCCTCCCGCAAACCCATTGCAGTTATGTCGCCTTTTTCCAAGGTCATAAATACGCTGATAAACCATCAGCACATAAAATATCTCGAAAACTTCTCAATGACCGGCTTATGGTTTCCGTAGCAACAAGTCCACTGATGATTTGATGGCACGCCTCACCAAAAACTGGAACAAAATCGTACATTAATCTGGAGAAAGCAATATAGATGCACCTGAAAACATATTTCTAAGCCATCAGTCCCTTTTGTCTAAGATGCGTAATTCAATAAATAGGGCAATCATCCGCCCAAAATTGGAGTACAATGAACACATCTGGTTTTTAAACATCCCTGCACCTGCTATATAGGGTTCAAAAACGGGTTCATAGATGACGTTAATATCAGTCAGTCGATTAACATGCTCGAGGACCGACGTAATCCCTCCTGTTTTTCTTTCTTCTATCGCTATTTCCACCACCAGTGCTTCATATTTCATCTCTAGTGGCATTCCTCCCCTTCAAACCCTCCATCGTAACACTCATCGCGCTATGAATACTGCTCAATGTACCTTCAAGCCCACTTTCGGACGATTTCATGTTTTTTTTTGAAGACGTTAACACTCAAGTGGGTATGATTACACTTGTAATGCCTCAGCATGTGTTAAGTTTTTTGGGAAATGGGATAGAAAGAGACAGAAATATATTTGGGCTCAGTGGGTATTCCTCTCCATGGGTGGCATCCAAAATTTAATGGGGAGTTAGTGGAAGCTGGCTTGTTGATGTTTTCAGGTCTACTACTCATCGTATTTGATTTTAGTTGATTGAAAAAATTAATGTTTTTCGAACGCGGTTGGGATTGGAACACCAAACGAGCCAGTTCACTAAAACTTGAGCTACGGCCACCGTACTTGAAGTATTCACTCCTAGCAACTCGCTTATAGAATGCTTTGCCGAACTGATTATTTCGTAGTCATTATAACTTGGAAACATTTAAAACAAATGTACGACCACATCGGCTTCTCTCCTTTCTTCATCCCTAAGCCTCCTTCGCCCACCTTGTACGCAAATAATTTAAAAGCAACAAAACCCCTTGAGCGGGGTAAGTTAAAAAAAATAAAACAATTAGAAGGCAAAAACAAAAAAAAAACAGAAAAATTATTACTGATTTTAACGGCGCTATCTCATAAAATCATTCTTCTAAAACTGAAGGTTCTAGACTTTCAGTCAAACTTCATAATGAAATAGGTTAAATCCTACTAAGAAAATAGAAATTGCAAATGGTAGGTCCACTGATTCCAATCTCATTAAAACCTTTTCTAACAATTAATGATATCGACATTTCAACCGCATCTAGCGACATGAAAATCTTCAGACATAGTTCGTATCCCTCTGAACGATAATCTATATCCTACTTGATGTCAAATGAATTTCCCTGAACTCAATGTTGAAAAATGCTGAGGAATAACATACACTCGTAAGCGCCTTCCAACTACCTCTCGAACTTATTAATCTTAAAACAACCCGTCCCTGAATTACGTGATTTAGGTGTAATCAGTAGGGAACTCAAATTTCGTTCCCATATAATTTAATTTTGAATTAATTTAATATTGGCGAAGGCTAACGACCCCATTTATTTGGCTTAATATAAACTTAAAAACTAGGACTTAAAAAACAAATAAAAATCAATGTTTAGCAATATCTTGGACATAAAGCTAGGGAGGGAACTTTAGGGTGACAGTGCTGCGATTAAAATCGAAAACGGAAAGGTTGGAGTTTACCTTGCGCAGCATACGGGAAATTTGTGGATTGATAGATTGATAAATAAAAGAGCCCGGCAACGTAGATTTCGAGGGTCAGTGTAAAGGAAAATGGAGTGGTAAAGAGATGAGCTATCGACGGAGCCTGAGAGGAGTCGGTGAATGAGAAGAATGTAGGCTGCGTCCCTTCGTACCTCAAGAGTATTCAGGTTAATGAGTTTGAGACGGTCTCGATAGGAAGGTAAGATTAGACGATCGTTCCAAGGTAGACCTCGAAGAGCAAATCGAAGATGCTTTCAATTCGGGATACATGAGCTCGTTGAAAGGGACACCACGCTTGTCTAACGTACTCGAGAAGGGGGCGAACTTAAGTGATGTATGGTGACCTGGTTACATACGGGTTGAAAATTATTTGGACCACCTTTTAACGAAGCCAAGTGATGAGTTTGCTTTAGTTATTATCTCATCAATATGAGAGCGGAAATTGAGCTCCTTGTCGCATAATATGGCAAGGTCGCGGATAGACTCAACAAGGGATATAGGTCGGCTGTGGAGATGGTAAATTCGGGGAGGAGACTTGTTGCACTTACGTGAGAAGGTAATCGATAGACGTTTGGTGACATTGAGTTCTAAGCAGTTCTTGATGGAAAAACTATTTGGATCTGTTTGAAGGACTTCTGTTGTGAGGAAATGAGTTTAACAAATTTGATATCGTCAGCATAGAGAGAAAGCGCTGAGTGGTGAATGACCTTTTCAAGATCGTTAGAATTGAGAGAAGTGAACCTAGGTGACAACCTCGAGGAACACCTGGAGATAGGACAGACCTGAAACGAACACTATAAAAACGATTATCCAGGTAAGAAGATATCTATTTTAGTAAAATGGGTCCAAAGCCCAGGACGGATAATTTGAACAGGATTAGTTTATGAGACATCTTGTCAAAAGACTTACTGAAATCAGTTGTTATAATGTCAACTTTTTTATCACTTTCTAAGGCTAAGAGAACAGAGGACACAAATTCGACGAGGTTAGTTTAGTTGATCTACCTTTCAGAAAGCCGTGTTGATTAGGGGAAATATAAGAGATTTGAACTGGAAGCTTAAGGCTTCGTTCAAAATGCTTTCGAAGAGTTTGGGTGTATGAGAAAGTTTTCCTATGGGGCAGTAATTAGTGACTTCGCTCTTTAATCCCTTTTTGTGTATCGGTGTTATGAAACAAGACTTATTTTCTATTACAGTATGATCAAAACTTTGAGAAATAGGAGGGCCAATATGGAAGTTAAGTAGGTATTTTAAATAAGATGGATCCGGTACGAGGGAATTATCGACAAAAAGTAGCAAACAAGCTGGATATGGTTTGCGGATCGGTTAATGATATGTTTTCGTATGTAAAGAATGAAGGAAAACAGTCAGATTTTTTTTTTAGTTAACGAATTGTTAGAAAGACTTGGGATCGTTTATAAAACTTGATTTCGCACTATCAAAGTATCGCTGATAGATAACTTTATCAAGCTGGGCGAATTGAAGGTATGACCGGAGATATTTGGAATAGTTAGCAAAAGAATTGTATCGAAGGATAACTGCCCATAATTTGTCTCTCGTTACATAAAGACCGAAGTTTAGGATTATACCACGGGGGGCTCGTAGAAGAGGTCTTTTGAGCGAAAAGGGGAAATGGCGAAAAATGGAATTGAATAGTTCTCTGTAAAAGATAGAGAGCTCATAACTATTGGCGAAGTTAACAAAACCCTTACTAAGATATGCGTTAATTTTATGGAAATTCGCTTTATGAAAGCCGTAAGAAGAGGCAGCTACAGATGGGGTATGTTGGATAGGAGAGTGTTGGAAAAGAGAAAGAAGAACTGGTGGGTAAAAGTTATCAATGTTCGATAGTGAAAGGGGACAGAGCTAGACAGAGGAGTTTATGGGGTCAGTGGTGAAAATGAGGTCTAATTGCCTACCCATATAGTTGGAGACCCCACTAACTTGGTATAAGGTAGAGTCTGTAAGCTTATCCAAGGAGAGGCTTTTTTAATTGAATTTAAAGATTGAAGTCGCCGAATACGGTGATATCATCGAAAGGATCAGATAAGTTAATTATTTGATCAATGTCATCGATAGCGAGTTGGTAGCATTCTATAGCTTGCGCCGTGCCATTAGAATGTAAAAACACATAACGCACAGGGACCTACAGCGGAGTGTTATCCTTATTGAAACGTAGAGAAGCTTAGAAGAAGTAGAAAGTGATTGGAGTCGAGTTGAGGTTATTGTGGACGGCTAGTAGGTCATCTCGACAAGGAGAATCATCTTTAAGATCGTCCTCTAGAAAAACGTTGAAACTAGAGGGGAATAATTCCTGATTCTTTATATCGGAAATTAGATTAGTTTCGGTCAGAGCGTAGACCCTAAATGGGAGAGGGAGAGATTTACGCGAGACAGCAAGGATTTAAGATCACTGTCCTCTTATGTTTTGATAGTAGAAGGTAATAGGAAGGTTATTTCGAGAGAGCGCAGGTGCGGACGCTTGAAATACTAGTGGTAGCACGTTAGGGACGAACAAATTTGTCGTTGTCAGCTCTGCTACGTTGAAGATATGAGATCTTTTTTGAGTGCACATAGTTACCGAAAGCAGCAAGGTCGTCTGAAACTTTTTGGGAAGAAATATTGAAAATCTCGTAGAACTTGATATATAAGTTCCTCAAATTTGAAAGGTCAGTAGGTAGACCTTCCTGCTGTATGGAGACCATGACGCTTGTTTTAGTTATTCCCTTATAGCAAACTGAGCATGAGATGATTTGTCATGCAGATACGCTAGAAGGAAAGCTATATTCTCCTACGTTTTTTTTCTCTAAACGTAGAAAGTGCATAAAGACATTCCATTTGTTGAGTGATTTTAACTGCGGGAGGCAGAATGGGTTCAAAAATTGGGCTAGTGGACGAAGATGTTGTGGGCGAAGCTGCAGATTTTGAAGGGGCTTTAGACACATTTTCAGATAAGGGATTTATAATATGGGAACTAAGCTCCGGTTTTGAGATCGAAATTTGGGAAATAATTAGGGAAAAGTGTATGTGTTAGGCGTTGATTGCTATGAGTTTGAGTTATAGAGGTTAAGTCGATAGAGACACGTTGACGTTAGGGCTTGGTTTGTAGTGGAATAGAGAGAGTTGGAGTATGGGTGGGAGGCTTAAAATTAGGAAAAATTTTATTTTTGTAGCTCCAATTGGAGCTGGGTTTGTTGTGGGAAGAATAGGTGGGTCAGTAATAACATCGTAGATTACCTACGATCAAGAAATCAAACTTCAGTCTTGATTTATCATACGCTAATCGTAGGGATTCTCCATCCCTTCTGTCAATAGATCCCTTGTATACAATTTATCCGCCCTTGTCTTGAATACGCCAGCCAAATTTAGTCACACATTATGTGGTTAGAAGCCGAACAAAGTAAGTTTCTCCGATTAGCATACGAGAATTTCTCCGGACTGATCATGTGGACTTTCCACTTTACATTGGTCGACTAAAATTTATAGACTTGCAGCCTCTGCCTATTTGCCTGTATGCCGAAACGTGGCCGATATACTCTTTGTACATCAGATTATAGCTGGTGACATTGATAGCCCTACAATACTTCAACATATATATCTCAACAATAAACCACTTAATGTTGGGTCTATGCCCCTCTTTCGACTGAATCTTCACTGAACAAATTACGGATACCTTCAACTAATGCGTAGCATTTTACGGGAAGTTAGCGAAGTAACATACAACCTCTCTTCGACTTCTTCCACAACAAGCTGTCTCTAAAAAAATGTCCTTTACTTTACATACGCCTCTCGTTCACTTGCTTTTATTTTTAGTATAATTTTAAGCTGCTTTTTTTAGTTTTAAGTTTAGAATCTAGGCATGCTTGTAATAAGCTTTAATAAATCTGTCCGGGGCTGAACCGGATCTCAAATCAAATCAAATTAAAGGAAACGAAAAATCTCGCAAGCTTTATGCAAGGAAGGGAAACGAATTAGCGTGAGGCATAACAATAAATTTATTTAGAAATAGGTGTAATCGTGCATACATAATTAAGCTCTAAAGTACCATTGTGTTTTAAATTAGAAAAAAAACTTATTTTAAGCAAAATTGAAAATTTATAACCAATTGAATAAAAAATATTTGAAAAACGAATACGGAGTTAAAGATGTTTTCAAGTTAATTTTATATAAAATGACATGTAATGTAACATTCAAGGCAGTTTTATCTTGATTTTGTTTGTTTTTGTCAGTTCGTAGAGTATTGTCGATAACAAGTTATTATCCAAATAATTTTTTGTACATATGTTAATTATGACCCAAGCATGTCAACCCTTCAACGTATAATGAATAATTTGGAGAATTTGCATACAATGGGAGATCGTGGTGGCAGTAGTGATAATGTACCTAACCTACAACCAGACCTGCAAAATTGCATATACAAGTTTCCATAGCAGTACCAGTACCACGATTTGTACCTTGTACTTCAGTACCCTGATACTGGTACTTGAAAATGGGGAGTACCAGTATATTTCAAGTACCGAGTATTGTGTACTAAGTACCAAAACACTTAACCAGTACTTTCAAGTATTTGACCAGTATATCCAAGACTTCAGTATCACTTGACCAGTTCTTCTAATCCAGAATTCTTCCCAGAATTAGTAAGATTAGAAGTAATACTTTGTATTCAATTTTAAAAAATGCTTTAATCATTAATTTTATTAATACTTTTTGAAAAGTAGAATTAGCTTTTAAAAAAACTATTATTTTCAAAATGGCGATCAGTAAGGACATTCCGTCTTGAAGAATTAATTAGACCACCGAATGAGAAATGCCTTTCTACTGGACCTGAAGAAATCAGCCGTGTTTTCATCTTCATTGACAATTTTTTCAATAGCGAATATTTTTCCAAGATGATCGTTTCTCTCTTAATGATGCGAATTAACATAGGCCGAATAAGCATTTTCAATTTGTTTAGCCAGCGAAAAATGATTACTTGGTGTGGCAGTAAGTTAGCGGCAAATTAACGTGGAACATCCCCATTTTCAATCAATCAAGTCAATCTGCTCTTCTCCTTACTATTCTTCTAATGTATTCGATGCTTACCGCCCAGTTGTTGCTGTTAAGTAATCTTGTATTGTGGGCAGTGTTGGTGTATGCGTGGGTGTTGAAATAATTTATTCTCGATAGTGAATGATGAGGTGAGCAACGTAACGCTCGCTGGCTTAAGAGTCTTAAAATCGCGAATACATAATTTTCTCATATTTTCGCTTACGATCGTGTATACAACTGAACCTACAGTTTTGTTTAATGAACATTTTCTGTTTGTGGAATACATAAATATTCGTAATTTCTATTATAAATTGACGTTAAAACGAACACTTTTTAAAAGACTAGAAAGTACTTGGATGTACTGGCCATGTACTTGGAAATACTGGTCAACTACTTTGGTACTTAAGTACGTGATACTTGTACTTGCGACTAAGTAACATACTTGAAAAATAGTCCTAAAATACTTTTGTACTTTACAGGTCTGCCTACAACAGAAAATGATGCAATAAGTCGTAGTACTTTTAAATGTCAGGCGTAAAACGACACCTTGCAATTTTCGTTTATTCCCAATTGAACAGTCATTTAAATAAAATATTTTACAGTGTTAAGTTCTCCGTCATCCATAACAACTAGAAATCAGTAACTTTTTAAATTTCATTATTTTAATTCCTTAATGTGTAAAACCTACCACGGCGAAGTTGTTATAATAGCCACCAATATCTTGTCTTTAACAAAATTAAATATGTAAGCACATTTTTTGTATACACATTGAACAAGTAAATGTTAATATTATTTCGTAATTTAAACCTTGTATACATTTTTTTCTAGCGGTAAATGAGTATAATAAAATTATAATGGCAAAGAATATCTTAGCTTTGAAAATAAAAATATTTTCATACCTAACGAGTATTAAGGAATTGAATTTGAAAACAAAAATTGATAATAAATTCCTTTAAATAATTTTGTTCCTTGGTTTCAGAAAAGTTCCCTTAAGGGTCACCAACTATGTGCTAAAATATTTTTGAAAAGATTTTTACTTTAAGCTTAAATTGTAAATTGCTGATATTAACATTTGCAAACATATGCGGAAGAAAAATAGTGTTAAAGGAAAAACAAATTGAAGGCAAAATAGTTTTTTTTTAATATTATCTATATAATTTTAATTGTAATAAACTTATGAAGAACAAACTCAAGTGACATGGTTGCAAATATATGCCATGTGTTATAAAAGCTCATTTTCTTAATTTTGGTTTTTATGTATATAGTTTAAGATAACGTGTACTTTCAATGGAGTAAGATAATAGATATTTAGATAAAAATACCAAATTCCGACAACATAAAAGTTACAAATAAAAAACTCTTGAAATAATTCGTTTATTTCCAAATGCAGATTTTTAATATTAAGGCAGTAGTGTAACGAACAGAGTAGTATTATTTTCATTATAGTTTCGTGTTTCAATTTGTACCAAAAAATTCTGCATTAGCCTTTCTTATTTGCAACTTTTTAAGTTATAGAATGTTATATGCATTCTAAGATTTGCGTTTAAAATATTTTTGTTATGTATGCTTCATATTTTTTCTTATTTTATGTAAAGTTCTTTTTCATTGGTTGTTAGTTACCTTTTAGAGATCTTTTCCGAAACACACCTTCAATGATGAAAAAAAGAATGGAGTGCGTGCACATATGCATTAACGCATTAGTACGTACAATTAACTTTTTTATCTTATTTAAGAAAAATGGATAAGTAGTAATATGAAAATCAAAAACATAATGCTTACAAAACATTTTTAGTAGCAAAAAAATTATTATTTGGGTTAACTTAGATGTACATACACTTACATATTATAACATATGCATACAAAATATTATTATATAATTGAACTCTCAAATATTAGCTTTATTCCTGCGCAAGTATATTAAATTCGGGAAAAACTGTTAACTGATTGATTTCGTCTTTGGAATTCTTCAAATTTTAGGAATCACAAAAAGATCACGGTATTAATATTAAATATTTATTATCTTTGGAAAAAAAAATAATAAAATCCCAAAATCAATTAAGCTCGATAATTATTTTGTAAACTCA
Organism: Volucella bombylans; assembly: GCA_949129095.1. Taxonomy (NCBI): domain Eukaryota; kingdom Metazoa; phylum Arthropoda; class Insecta; order Diptera; family Syrphidae; genus Volucella; species Volucella bombylans. The sequence continues at coordinate 64,153,982 of OX422142.1, forward strand.
CTTTTTACAGCTTTTGTAAATAAAGGTAAAACTATTTTGCAAAAATTAATTATTGTTTTAGACAAGTAACCATTTTTATGTAGAAAAAATAGGCATATGTTATGTATATAGGTGTGTTTATGCGTCAATTTTTAAGCTCTCAAAAAAAACAACTATAAATATATGTATATGTATGTATTTTGTATATTATTTAAATCAATTAAATAATCTTACCTGTTATTGAGCACAGCAGTCGAAGTGTTGGCGTGTTTCCTGAGTATTGGTTAATCATTCCTTGGCTATGAGCTTTTGGTGCAGGCATACTCAATGTTATGGCCTTGTGAAATTTTCGTCTCCTTGGCTCAACAGTTACAATTGGTGAAACAGCAACACCACGCCCTAGCAATTTAGCTGTTAAATCAGGGTCGACAGGCTGCGCCTATTGATAGTAAAAAAAAGTTCGCATCACAAATCACGCATTCCAACCGTATTTTGATGGTTCTTAAATTCATCACAAAGCGGTTTCTTTGGCAAAATAAAATTAAATCTGAGTTCGGAGACTTTCGTTATACTTTTTGCTGATCCACATTGTAAGGATAAAATACTTGCACCTTTATGCGTTTTATAGTAAAATAAGTGACACCTTTCTCGTTTCCCAATAAATTTAGTTTTTTTCTTAAACAGCCATACATTCATTGTGTTTCATTGCAAATTGTTTTTAAAGCATGGTAATCAGAAATAGTAAACACAATGTGCTACGATACTTGCGACCCTAAGTTAGATAGAACGCAACCTTTAAATAAACCATATGTATAAAAATTATAATTAAATTAAAACATTTGTGGTATTATTTTGCGAACTAAATTTATTGGGCAATGAAATAACAGAGTTAAGTATGAAATAAATATTTTGACGGCACAAAAGTCATCATTTAAAAATTTTTTTTATATCTAAAAAAAATATTTTCTTTACAGGTTATGTTAATACAATAAATATATAAGCATAGACATCAGTTTAAATATTCCACTACCATTTCTTCCATTTTATCTCAAACAAACTTTTAATAGCTACTTTAATTCAAAGTTTTTTTTAATTAATATTGTAAGTTTATATTAAAAAACGGTTATACTTTTCTGCACATCATAATAAACAAACGAAAAATAGTTTTTCAGATTGGTCAAAATTTTTACTTTTCTTTTTAAGTCGTATTAATTTAAGATATCATCTTCCTCAGACTTAGAATCTATTTTTTCTCATTGTAATAAATGTTAGTTTTGTTCTTGTGCTATTATACAATTACTTGGATGTAGCAAAATATGTTATTCATTAGTGTTTTCATTATTCATTAATTGGTTGATATTTTATGTGTCAATTGCCCAATTTAAACTAATTTTTGTGTAAAAAAAATATTTAGAAGTGATAATATAAGTGTTGCCATTTATTCGTAACTTTATATATTAATAGAGGAAACGTTGTTTTATCAAATGTCCATTTCAAAAATTTTAATAATTCTTAAGAAAATGAATTTCCTGTACTTCTTCAATAAATCGGGCAATAAAAATAATGAATGTAAATTTACCAAATTAAGGAAAAGCGTTTTTTTTTTGGTACATGATTAACGCTTATTTTTCTTAATTTTTCAGGAGCTACACCTTTTCTTGGTTTAAAAAGATTTACCTGTAAGCCGACTTTAATCTTTTTCGTCAACGCTCCTTGTGGAAAAACAGCTTGAACTTGAGGAACTACGGTGCTTGAAACCATGCCTCCTTCAGATCCTATTGCATGCACTTCTTGTCGAATGCGTGAAACAACCGCAAAGTATTGAGGAAAATCAAAAGTAACAAATCGGCATACATGACCCGAAGTTTTTTCGTTTAGTTGATTTATTTCTGTAATTTGTTTTGAATGCAGGTTGAGTTTAGGCATTTTAATTTTATTCGTACTCACCATCCGTCTCAAAGCATTCATTTAAAACATCCTGCATTATGTCTCCCGAATTTTCGATCGTATGTTCCCGCCAAGTTTCGCCGTTGTCAGAACGCAGTATTATGATTTCTCTTTCTTTCCCGCGAAGTGATGCAAAATGGGGCACTTCCATTACAATTGGACCTTGAAATTTAACAGATATAGGTCCAAGTTCTAAGACGCGACTTGCCAATGCTTCTCCTTCCATTAGTTGTGGAGGATGCATTGTTCTTTGTGGCTTAACATATCTGCATGTTATACGAGTTGGCTGGCATGTAGATCTAGAAGGAATTATGATTTTAACGCCACTGTGACGGCAACCTCTCATCGCACCTCCCCGAGCATCAACCAGGAACGAAACTAGAAAACTAAATAATAAAATATAACAAGTTAAAGTATGTTATATAAATTCATTGATCTGTAATTTTTTACTTTTTCCATTGCAGCTTTCGCCTATTGCAGCATTTAAAAGTAAATCATGTTATTAAATTATCTCTTAAAATATGTACATATTAGTTTGTTTGTTCTTACCCTGTATGAATAACCTCTCTTGTGAAAATATTGGTTTCATCAATAGAACGTCTGGCTAAGAAGTCTTCTGACTCTTTATTAGGGCTTATTATTTCCTCTACAGCTGGCTTTGGAGCATTTTCTATGCTTTGTGTCAATCTATTGGAGTCCATTCTTTCATCACGTGTAACATCGATTGGCAACGAGTCATCCCCAAGTGATTTCATTTCATCCACAGTCAAGTACCTGTATGGTTGATCAGATAATGCATTATCTTCTCCTAAATGAAGAAAACGAAAATGTTGTTAAGTTTCTATGCTGGCTTGGAGTAAACTAGCGAATAAGACTCATTACGAAATACAGAGTAGTCATATGTATAAGTTAATGAAAATTATCACCAAACGACACATCCCCCTACGACATTCATCCATGCGAATGACATGTGGAAACATCTGTCTAGACGCGAAATTGGAGATTGATGTTGCCGTGAGAGCGGATGGGTCGCTTAGTATTGGAAATTATATGATGATGATGAAATTTGTGTTGATGGCATAATTTTCCTTAACTTATATAATAATAGTCATATGATAAATATCTTTGAAGACATAAAATTATTTATATTATCTGGAAAGCTATATGTATACATGTGAAATCATTCTTCTTCAAACAACTATGATATATACATGTATGTGTTAAAGATGATCGATATAATGGGACACTAAACTAAAACTATTTACATATATTCTTGCAATAATACACAGTTGTTATCTCCGGTGCAGTACATAACAATTTAATTTAGTGTATTAAATTTTTTTAAAACAACACATTCTGTAAACCAATTTTTTTTTAAGTGTTGCCACAGTTACTACGAGTGGCAAAATAATTAATGCTGTTGGGTTCGGAGACAAAAAAAAATGTACGAGAATAAATGGAGTGAGTGGCCGTGACTCAAGTGGTAGTGTATTAGCTTCCAAATCGGACGGTTCCGGGTTTAATACCAGCCGTGAGAAATCTCGTGAGATGAAGGGTTGCCTAAATACAACATCAAGTCAATTTAGCCTAATATTTTAGTCTCCCCATTATATGTTGGATGCCACACAGGGAGCGAAATAATTACTGAGCCCAAACTTTTCTTCTCCTACTTTACATAATGCTTGCCATGATAATATTTTCTTAAATCGTTCCTTTTGTAATGATAAATTGTTTATTGTTCACCAAAACGTCAGAAGTTTAAGAGAAAATTTCTCAGTCCTTGTCACACATCTGAATTCTTTTGCTTGTATTCCTGATTTAGTTTTCGTGTCTGAAGTTTGGATATACGATTTTGAAAAAACTGATTACTTTATACCGGGATTTGAATTTTTTGGGAAAACAAATGAAAATTACGCTGCGGGAAGAGTTGGTTGTTTTGTGAAAAAAGACTGCAAGATTCTTGATGTCTCGTTTGTTGATTTTTTGAGTGCTGATGTTTTAAAGGTGTCCGTAGAAATAAATCGTGATAAGTTTGTATTTTATTGTGTCTATAGGCTCCATATATTTAGTGTATTATCTTTTATTAGTGAATTTTCAGAACTTCTCACAAAGGAAAAATCAAAAAACTTGATCATTACTGGTGATTTTAACATGAATAGCTTGAATCTATATCCAACTATTTATCCGTTCTTGCCTCACATGGTCTAGTTTCTTATATTAACATTAAAGCTTCTTCAGGACGATGTCTATACCATATTCATGCACGTTTTAGAAATGTTGAGTGTGCAAAATGTGTCTTTGATTTAAAGATTACTGATCATGCTATTACAGGTCTCTTATTATCTGACTTAAAGATAAAAGTTAATGGATGTTCTAATTCTGTTAAAGGACATACAAGAATTGACTACGCTAAGCTAAGAAACTGTTTATTGTTTGGGTCTTGGGAAATTCCTTAAATTGTAGCGATGCTTCTGCTGCTTTAAAGCTACTTATGGACATTCTCCAAAGTCATATAGTATCTTGTTCCTTATATCTGTATAATAAAAGAATGGTAAGAAGACTTAAGTCTTAGATATCTAGACCCTTACTGAGCAAAGTTTTAAGAAAAAATAGATTTTATATAAAGTGCAATAAACAACCAAATAACGTAGACTTAAAAAACAAATATAAGAAATTGTGTGACGAACTGAAAAAAGAGATTCCAATTTGCCGTGATATGGTACAATATATATTTCCGTGCTTTATTTAATTTAGCAAAGGGAAGCTTAAAAAAGGAATGGAAAATTGTTAGCGGCTTACTTAAAAATCTACTTCCTCGAAAAAAAATTTAGCTTTATATATTGACAAATCTGACGTGCACGACAAAGTTGCTATTGTTAAAGCTTTCAATAACTATTTTATTAATGTTGCCTCGAGTCTGCAACCGAGTTATTTTCAATTTATGTGTTCAATCTGTCCGTTTGGGTTTAATAATATAACTCCTATTGAAATTTTAAAAGTGATTGGTACTTTACCAAATTCATCGTCATGCGGAGCTGATGGTATTTCTAACTTTATAATTAAACAAATTACATGTTTCATAGTTGATGCATTGTCTCATATTTATAATCGCTGCGTGTTTGAAGGGGTCTTTCCAGATGAGCTTAAATGTGCTGATGTCATACCATTACTTAAAAAAGGTTCTGCCACCGAAATCGGTAATTGCAGGCCCATTTCACTTCTCCCGGTTTTCACTTTTTGGAAAAATCTTTGAGAATGAAAAATATGATACTGGTTTTCTTAACTAAAACTGGGTTTTCCAATCCTGCTCAATTTGGTTTTCAAAAATCGATGGAAGATGCGTTATTGTATTTTTGTTCCCAAATTATGGCACACCTTGATGCTAAAAAATGCATCGCGGGCTTATTCATTGATATTACCCACATTTTTGGTATGGTCAAGCACAATATCTTGCTAGATAAGCTCTATAATGCTGGATTTCGAGGATTTATACTCGATTGGTTTAGATCGTATCTAAAAAATAGGTCACAAAGTGTTTTAGTTAACAAAATAAGGAGTGTTTTTCAATGTAGGTGTTATTCAAGGTGCTGCTTAGGCCCGATTCTATTCTTGGTGTATATAAACTCACTATTTGCTCTTCAATTTAAAGGCTCAGCTACTGCATTTGTCGATGACATTGGTTTCTTTTATGGCTTAAACAGAGCTTGGATCTAATTTCTGATGTCAATTGGGACCTTAATTTATTAAGGCTCTGGTTTGATAAACACAATCTAGATATATGCTCAAAAACTAAAATTATACCTCTATAATTGGGATACAAATGTGTACTTTCACTCGCCTGAGTGTCAAAGATATCGCCTTTTAAACTGCAATTGTAACTCCAGTTTTTCCTGTCAGACTTTTTGTTGTAATGTAGCTTGTAATAATAAATGCTTTTTTAATCGAGAAAGTGGATAACTTTAAGTATTTGGGGCTGTCCCTGGATTCTCAATTAAAAAAATATTTCCGATCCACTCTCAGACACTTTTAGTATTTGAGTAATGTATGTTCAGTCAAACTTTTAAAAACAATTTTTTATGGTATTTTTCAATCTGAACTACAATGCATGTTGGGGAGGTGTACATCGAAATAAAATATAATCTTTGTTGACTCTGCAAAAATATTTTCTTAGAAAAATTTGTCGTGAACCTAGTAGATAGATATATAATCTAAATATTCTTCCTGTTCGTCTTTTGTACTGTTTTAAAGTATTGAAAATGTTCGTTATGAGGTCTGGTAATCGTAAATTTTCATTTGATTCCCAATTATAATCTTCATGGAAACCTTTCCTATCTTCTACCTATACCAAATTTCCGTACTACTTCCTTCCGTAGCTTCTTTTCTGCCTTAACTTTTCGGCTATTTAATAAACTCCCTCGTTCAATAAGGGCTGTTTCAATACCCCACGTGTTTTTAACAAAAGTAAAAAATTGGCTGTTTGAATCCCTAATTGAATGAAATATATCTATATATATCTATATAATACGGAGAACTTGGACAACTGGCCCTCAGGGAATTCTTCCGAGTCCTTGTTGGATTGACCCAGCCGCATACCACCGAAACAGGCATTTCACAAAAAGAAATCAATAGACTAGATTCAGTACCGAGTCAACAATCGACGAGTGTACTCGTACCTTTTTCTTAATGTGGTTTGTTGCTTTGCAAAAAAAAACACGTTACATTAAGCAGTTAAGAAAAAAATAACCGTTCACGAGTTACATATCTATAACGACGCCATCCACATTTCATTTACCTGACATTAATTCATTATCATATTTAAACTTATCCAACAACACTTTGTTCACATTGAATTAGTAAATGCACCTTCCCACAGAATTTGTTAATATTATTGTAAAATAAGCATACATTTTGTTCTCTTCGAATTAATAAATGCATTTTCAAACAGAACGTATTCCCAATTATTGTCGAGTAAGCATAAATTAAGTATAAAAAACAATGTAAAAACAATCATCTTTTGAAGTCTTGTGAATAAAGTGGAATACGGCGTTACGCTGTCCAAATACAATTGTGTTGTTTTTCGCCAACCTCTCGGTCGAACCTTTAACTCACGCGTCTGAAAAAAAAATAATTAAAAAGAAATAAAAAAAATCAGTGTAGTGTAACGAAAAAGAAAAAAAAATTAAAAAGTGCGGGTAAGCCACCTTTCCAGCTCCTGGTCGTAGTACTGCTGCCTGCACTCAGTCACTGCATTGTTGTATTGTGCATTGTTTAATATTATTGAAATTTGAAACCACAATAATTGATTCGGTAACCCAACGTCAGAATTTTCTCTTCGCTGCTTTGGTTAGCATTGTCGGTGTTTGTGTTTTTTGTTTTTATAATGACTCGGGAATTTAGAGTAGACATTGCAAATATACGAGGTCTGAAAAGTAATCACTTTTTTGAGTACGCCGTAAACAATCGACCGAGGATACAGAAGAATAAAACCTTTAGCGAAATGTCAAATGCGCTCGATGACAAATTGGCGATGCACCATCGGGCTCTTTTCCATCACACGAGGATGATCGCTTGACAATCAAGGGCACTGTCGTAACCAGTCGCACTAATTACGATGGAAATCGGGTGAATTGTGTAGGAAGGAGACCAAAACAAATTGCAACATATGCGTGCTCACTCTCGCACAGTGTGAGCCAATTGAATGGTATAAATAAATACGTAGTAGTTGTAAGACAATCAAGTTTATATAAACCCAACACCAAAGTCAATATTTTCACGGTCAAGGTCAATGACCATATGATTAACAGCTGAGGTGGTATGTACATAATACCACCGAGGTTTCTTGCAAGGAGTAAAACAATTTGAATTTATTCGACTTTTGAATTCAATTAAAGCTACATTTATAACGTTCAAGAAACGTCGCCGTATTTTTATACTTCTACAGAGCATAAATCGTTACTCCCCTTAAGAAAAAAAAACATTATAAAAAAAGTGTAACTAACAAGGTATTTAACAAAAAAAAAATAATAATAATAATAACAATTAAACACAAAAAAAAAATAGTTGTATATGTATATAGGGCTTAGACAGGATATATATATATAGATTCATAGATATGTATGAATATTCGTATTCCCACAAATGTCACAGTGATTGACATTCAGTTCATCATAGCAATTTCAAGACTTGATAGCGTTAGACTAAGATTATAGGTATTGAGGCTTTAGGGAAACATTTATTGCTGCTTGATTTGTATGCTAATTGCAGCGTAAAGGAGGTATGCTTAAGGTGTAGACTTTAAACCCCATTTTGGGAAAACAGTCACGTTGTTGTCAGACAGAATTCTATTAGTAGGGCTACTCCTATGACCTTTACAGCAGCATATTTTCCAGGGATTCTACCTCGTTACTTTTGCGATACTCCAAATCGCACTTAAATATCACTATGTTCGCACCTTTCATGAAAACCTCGGTGGCTTTATCGCTTTATCCACGAAACCATTGGACAATTTGATATACAGGTCTAGCTCTCAAATTCACTTTTGCCAGACTGACCTGTAAATCGCTTTCCGCTTAAACTAATAAGACAAAAAGTCGATAAGGAAAACGTTTTGCTTGAAAGAACAGAGCTTTAACCGGCAATACTGTACTCATGAAAACTAAATCAAATCAAAAACGGCATTTTTGTTTTCTATCTTGCACGTAGAAGTTATTTGCTGTTGAAGGATGAAAACTCAAACTCGTTGCCCTATACTGACAAGTTCGTATCGATAGCTTAAGTGACATCACGTTAGGATCTTCAACTATTTTTGAGAATTTGAAAAATGAACACTCGAGCGCAATTTTCCGTGCAAACTTTCTCATCCACCTGTCCATTTACTCTGTCTCCTTCAACTATATTTACACTGATCACCAGCCATTGACGTACGCTCTCAGTAATAAAAACACTAATTTCAAGACGAATCGCTGGAAAGCGATTCTCGAGGAATATAATAATGAGCTCAGGTACAAGCCTGGGAAAAGCAACGTTGTGGCTGATGCACTCTCTCGAGTATCCGAAATCAACTCAATAACTCTGACCCAACACAGCGATGAAAGCTCGGCACAAGAACTAATCCCAGCTGTTGAGTCCCCCATAAACGTTTTCAAAAACCAGATAATGCCACTGACAGGAAACGTCAACAACTATGAATTCAAAATTCCTTTGCCCACATTCCACAGGCACATATTTCCTCAAAAACAGTACACTAACGCAGATTCTTAACAGCCATTCTTAAGAAATGCTTGAAGCCGAGTGTAATAAACGGTCTTTACACCTCAGAAGCTATCATGGTCCCAGTCCCAAGTTACAGATCTGGTTAATGAAAATGAGCAGGAGGAAGAGATCCTCAAAGAACACAAAAGAGCTCACCACAACAGCAAAGAGAACGGGATAAAATTGCTCCAACGATTTTACTTACCACGCATGAAGGCCCGGGTACAAAAATTAGTCAAACAATGCTGAGTTTGTAGAGAGCAAAAGTACGACCGGCATCCCAAAAGGCCAGAACTACAAGTAACTCCCATACCTCAGTACCCAGGTTAAATACTGCACGTAGACATATATTCAACGGACAAAAAGTTGATCCTTACAGCCCTAGATAAGTTCTCTAAGTACGTTCAAGTACGAATTTTAAAATCAAAGGCTATAGAGGATATAAGGGAACCGCTAAGACAACTCTTGTTTGCTTTGGGTGTCCCCAAAATGATTGCTTTTGACAATGAGAAGTCATTTAATTCAGCTTCTATCTGTCACATGTTACAGGACCAGTTGGGCATAGCAATTTACAAAACTCCCCCATACAGTAGTTCGGTAAACGGCCAAGTAGAAAGGTTCCATTCTACGTTATCAGAAATAATGCGATACTGAAAGATAGATCATATTCACAGATTCTTCACGGAATTGCTAGATCGATCAGTTTACGAATATAATTATTCGATACACTCATCCATTAACAAAAGGCCAATCGAAGTATTCCTTGGTAGGACTGTCTCCACAGACCCTGAGAAATATGATCAGGTAAGCCGTGAGAACATTGAGACATTAAAACACAAACAAAGCGAGGATATTAAAGGGCATAATAAAAAGAGGCATCCAATAAAAAGCTATAACCCTGGTGGAGTTGTTTACGTTAAAATTAATAAACGTTTAGGGACAAAACTATCTCCGAGATATCGGAAAGAAATAGTAAAAGAAGATAAATCTACAGCTACCCTAACACAATCAGGTAAAATTGTTCACAAGAATAATATAAAAAAACGGTTCCCCAATTCTAGATCCCTCGTAATTACGAACTATGCGGAGATACAAATCCTGGACTACTCCGATTCCAAAGTTATCACGCTGACTACCGGAACCTCCAAACTGCAGACTGGGACTTTAAAGCTAATTCACACTATCGATTTGGAATCCTACGAACAAGCTCTTCATGATTTGGTAAGCAAGGTTGAAAGCGATGTTGATAAACATCATCCTATGTATCCTTTCCATTCCCACGAATCCACCAAAATCCTAGCCATATTAATCGACCCAGAACAAAAGTTAAAAGATCATTAAATTTCCTCGGAATCACATGGAAATGGATAGCGGGTTCTCCCGACCATGATGACTTCCTTATACTTAAGTCAAAGATTAATGGAATTTTAGAGAATAAAAATAAACAAATTGTAATTAATAAGTCAACAATCGGTAGAATTAATGAAATAACTAATGTCACGAATATAATTTTGAAAATGTATAAAACAAGCGAAGAATTAAAAGATGGAATAATTACAAATATTAAGTATAAATTGGATCTAATTATGGAAGAAGTAGTTAATATTGAATACACCATACACTGGGCTAAAGCTGGTGTAATAAATTCTTTTATATTATTTAGTAATGAAATAAATTTTATTAAAAATCTTTTTGAGAAAAATTATGTTCCATACTTAAATGTAGAGGAAGCAATAGAATTTGCTGATATAAAAATTGCGTCAAGTGATACCACACTACTTTATGTTATAAGTATACCAAACACAGAGTTTGAATCATGTAAAACAATATTAATGAAACCCGTAAAAAGAAGAAAATTTGTAACCAAAATATTATTTGAAAACCTTTTACAATTTCAAAATAGAGTGTATGGAATAAGAGAAAAATGTACTTCTAGTAGTAAGTTAACGATATGTTACAAAAACCATATTCTTGATTTAAGTGAAACAACATGTATTTCTAATTTGCTCAGAAGCAAACCCTCAAATTGCACAGAAATATCAAACCAACATATCCCGACTGCAGAAGAAATTTTTTCCGGAACTTTACTGCTGAACCAGTTCAATGGTAACATCCTGATTCAGTTTCAGTTTTTTTTTCAGTTTTAATTGCACTTTACTTTCTTAACCATTAACTCTTACATACTAACAAAAAATGCTTAAATGCTAACTTAAAATTACTTACAATCTTATACTAACTTACTGGCGCCACACAGGCACACTAAGCTACTCTAAATACTTATATCTATGTCTTTCGACTTTACTTACATTTTATTTAGAATTATTTATATTGTATACTTAAGGCTAAGAAAAAATATTCGTTAAGAAAAAACTTACCATATGGACCTTTTTTTATTTTTTTATAAAAACTTAATATCTAACTTAAAATAAACCTTAGTCTACTTAGCCTACATACACAAAACACACATACACACACATAGACATTATACACAATTATATACATATATTAGTATACACCTTTGTATATACTAATAAATGGATATATTTCTTATAACATCCTGATTAATAGTGACATGATGAACCTATCGGGCACTTTCATCATCCAATACCATAACGCAATGATAATAGTCAACAAGCAGACCTACATTTCTAATGAATCGTACAGCGCAAAACCACTTCCTCCAATCGTACAGCCAGATTCAGCTTTTAAAACCTATGAAGAAGTGTTAACACTTCAAGTCATGAAATAATTGAATCTCAATAATACAAACCAAATAAAAATAATCGAAGCGGAGAGTCGAACGAGCTATATTACGAATTTTGGCCTTACAACCATAGTAATTGTTCTACTTATAGTAATGATGACTGTTAAAGCATTTGCAACCTACCAACCAAATCCTGTGGACACTACGATGGTAGTTGACGAGGGTATTCAGCCTAAGTCCCTCGTGGTTAACCAAGAAAAACCATCAGCAACAGAATCTCTTGCAGGAAGTTCAGAGCAGCCATCATCAATCGCAAAAATTTGTATATGCTAATCGCCACCAATTTGCAAAATAACGAGTGAGGACCCTCGAATCTAAGGAGGGAAGAGTTAACGCTGCAAACCTTGAAACACTCCAAATTCCGCATTATCATCATCTTCCCAGTCTTCCACTGATCGTAATAAAATAATTTTTTTAAATATTTTAATTTAAAAATATTTAATTTATACGTTATGAATCGCTTTATGATAATGTTCGAACGGATTTTGAGCTTTGGTGTTTTAAGTGTTAAGGCTATTGAAAATTAAGCTATTTACATAGTTTTAGTTATGTGTTTTTTAATGCTTACAGTAGTTTATATTTGCTTACTTTAAAACTAATTTGGGACTAACGATATTAAAACAATGCCAAAATTAAAATTAAAAAAAGTTAGTATAATATGGATGCATTTCAGTGATGAAATTGAAAAAAAAGGCTAAATGTAATTATAGTGCTCAACTTTTATACCTGGAGGATTAATTAGGAACCATTATCGACATATGAAAGCAAAGCATCCATTTACGCAAATACCAATTGAACGACAAAATGAAACGCCTAATAATGAAGATATTAGTTTGACATCGTCATCTAATCAAGTTGCTAATGCTGATGTAGTGTGTATTCCTTCCACTTTACATTTTCAACCCTATTTCAAGCTCAACCAGAAAAAAAAGAAACGATTTGCAGTATATTCGTGGACCACCACCAATTCGTAAAGTTGAACAAATTGAAAGGCAAGTTCTCAAAATGATTTCGAAAGGACACCACGCTCTACGAATTGTAGATGATCCGGAATTTGAAAAACTATAGGACTTGTATCTAATTTCCCGGGTTATCAACTACCAACAAGAAAAACGGTGTCTCAGAATCTATTACCAACAATTTATAATGAACTTGAGACTGAAATAAAGCAAAAATTATGCACTGTACCAACAGTTTTGCCTAGCAACAGATACTTCGACTTCAAGGACAAATGTGAGCTACATTGTAGTAACTGCTCATTTTGTTGACTCAACTACTAAGCTATGGTCATATTTAATCTAATGCATGAATGCAAGGAGATATATACGGTAGGGTGTCCCAAAAAAATCAAGTTTAAATTTTTGTAACGCATACCCTCTTATTTTATTCGAATACTGTCAAAACAATAGTAAATAAAGTTTCATGTACTTTGAACCAGAGGAACCCGTGCCGACTTGCATCTAAACATGTCAGTACTTGCAAGGCATGGCACGCGAGTAATAACATATCGATAACTTGTTATTGCATGTTTATTTTATTAGTAAACACATTGTTCTCGTTCTGTTAACATGTCGGTGGAGTTACGCAGTTGTAGAAAGGAGATATTTTTAATAGGGAACGTTAAACATCAAATTACTGGTTCAAAACTTCCCTCTAATGGGCAAGTACTGGCAGTTTTGTTCTATAATATTCGTGAAGTGAATTTAAGTGTCAATGAGAGCGCAAATCTTACTATTCGTGAGTGCATTATTTATTGGGAAAAGGCCCGTATCCCGACAAGATCTCTACCTAATTGTGTTAAAAAATTAATTACATTGTATCAAGTTTGGAGAAATTTGCAAAAAAATGCAAACAAAACAAAAAACGTGTTTGAGCAGCGTCGACATGAGTTTGTTACAAACTTAAACAATTTGTTTGACATTGCACATGCGGATGCACTTCAATTAATAAAGATAGATGAAGATAGGATTTTTTTGCAGCGCCAAAGAGAACCAGGCCGACCTGGTCATTTAGCCGGAGTTGACCAAAAACAAACACACAAAGAAGAAAGAGCGCACCTTAGAAACGTCGAGGAGCAAAAACGACGTGCTAAATATTTTTCATCCTTAGCTCCTTCAACATCATCTTATGACCCGCTACAAGAAAGTTTGTCGTCTGATTCAGAATTGATGGATTTACAGGAAATTTTGCCAAACCTAACCAAAACAGAATCCAGTATAAATAAAACTGTTATGAGGAAGAATTTTATCACTCCAAAATTAGTGGCAGCATTAGATCGGTGTCAATTGAGTGTGAGAGATGCTGTGTTTATTATTGAAGCAACTATTGAAGCTCTTGGACATATCACAGACGAATTTCCTATAAGCAAGTCCACTATTCAAAGGGTTCGTACGGAAAAGCGAAAAGAGCGAGCGGCAGCCATAAAGGTTAATTTTCAAAACCAGGTTCCGGATATTGTAACACTCCACTGGGATGGTAAACTTTTGCCGGCTTTAGATTCACGCAAATCTAAGGAAGAACGTCTGCCGATAGTTATAACGTTTGACGATAAAGAACAACTTATCGCTGTACCAAAGTTGGATAACTCTACAGGAAAGGAACAGGCCCAGGTACTTTGGAATGCTATAATTGATTGGAATCTTGAGGATAAAGTGCAGATTTTGTGTTGTGATACGACTGCTTCAAATACTGATCGAATCAATGGTACTTGTGTACTTCTCGAACAGAAACTAGGCAGGGAAATGATTATTTTTGCTTGCCGCCATCACGTCTACGAATTAGTACTAAAAAGCGTGTTTGAAGCAAAAATCTGCCAAGTTACCACAAGCCCAGACATTCCAATGTTCAAGAAATTTCGAGAGAACTGGAAGAATGTCGATCCCGAGAAAATACAGAGCTGTACAGAAAAGCTATCATGTTTGAATGTTTCTGAGATCAACAGACTTATCGATTTTTACCAAATTGAATTAACTAAAGAAATTACTAGGGATGATTACAGAGAGTTAATCGAACTTTCAATAATATTTCTTGGCGGCGATGCAGAAAAAAAATTTAAGATCCGGCCTCCAGGTGCCATGCACCAAGCTCGATGGATGGCGAGAGCGATTTACTCATTAAAAATATCGTTACTTGGTGATCAATTAAGAATTTCTAACAAAGATAAAGAAGCTCTGTTAGACGTCTGCCTGTTCATCGTGACAATATACGTTAGGCCTTGGTTGCAATGCATTTTAGCAGTAAAAGCACCTTACCAGGATTTGTGTTTTCTGAAAGCTATAAAATCTTATGAAACAATAGATGAAAGCATCTCGAAAGCAGCATTACAGAAGTTTTGCTTGCATTTGTGGTATTTGACAGACGAAGTGTCTATCTTGTCTCTATTTGATGATGATGTAAGCCAAGAAACGAAAGTCAAAATGGTTGCTAACTTAGCCAAAGAATATCCATCTGCCTATGGTAAATGCTACATTCCATCGAAAGAAGAACTTTGTGGCAGACTTTATGGTAAGTTTGAAAATTAAGTTTGTTTTTTTAACTTTTTTATTTACATAACTAAAAAATTATATCAATAATCCTCCTTTTTTTGTTTTCAGAAAAAAACATCGATGACTTTGTTTCAGTCAAAAGCAAGTCCTTATTTAGTCGATTGAAAATTGATGGTGCTTTTCTCCACGAGTGCCCCTCTTTGTGGCTTAAAAATGCTTCGTACCAACATGCTAAAAGCAAGCTATTAAAACTGAAAGCAGTTAATGACTCTGCTGAAAGAGCAGTCAAGTTGATGCAAGATTTTCACGGCCTGCTAACTGTTCAAGAGGAGCAAAAGCAATTTTTATTTCGTTGCGTACAAGAACATCGACAAAAGTATCCTGACTGTAAAAAACAAACATTAAAAAGAAAATTAATAAATAATTAACCTACTTTCAACAATTAATATAATAATAAAGTCCAATACCGGATGCCTTATTTCAAAAATAAATGAGTTTTGCTTTTCCCTCCATTGCTCCATACTAATTTTTATGTTTAGATTTTGGCGTTAAGTCGGCACGGGTTATCGTCATCCGATCGCAATAATATTTGATATTTCACTTATCTGGGTCAAATAGAAAAAAAAAAAAAGGTATGCGTATCTCTATCTAAAAAAAAAAATTTAACCCTTATAGCCTGGGACACCCTAATATACGGCTATCAATTTCTGCAAATTGCTGAGAGTATTAGTAATGGAATGGAACATTTCAAATAAAATTTTTGTTACTGTGAGTGATAACGCTTCTAATACTCTCTCCACTGTTAACCTAGGTGGATGGGAATCGATAGGGTGTTTCGCTCATTCTTTAAATTTAGTGGTTCAAAAAGCCACAAAACAAATAGCTGTTCCCTTATCGAACGTAAAATCAATCGTTGAATATTTTAAAAGAAGTTCACAAGCGCAAAATAAGCTTAAAGATGCAGAAAAACAAATGAACCTTCCAGAACTGAAATTGAAGCAAGATGTTCAAACGCGTTGGAACTCAAGCTATGATATGCTTGAACGTATTTTAACAATAAAAGATGCTATGATAAGAACCATTGCGATACTTAGAAGTGATTTATCACTGAGTTCTAGGGACTGGGCTATTATTCAGGAAACTATTCCAATCCTCAAGCCTTTTTACGAAATAACCAAAGAAATAAGTGCGGAAAAGAATGTGACATTATCAAAGATAATAGTGTTCAACAATCTGCTGAAAGATTTCCTTGAAAAATGAAGTCCAAAAAGTTACAAGGTAACTGAATTACTTTCAGTCTTGAAATCTGAAATGAAAATAGAGAAGATGTAGAGAAGAACTATTTGTACGCCGATTGTATACATTATTGTACCCATGCTTCAAAGAAAATGCATTCAAAGATTCCTTAGCCTACAAAACCGCAGTTGAAGGACTTAGAGACAAAATAAGTGGTATTTATGTCAATTTACAAGAAACTGAAACAGGAAAAGAAGCGACGGCAGGTTCAAGTGGTTTCATTGAATCCACAGCAAGGGAAACAAGTATCTGGGATGCATTTGACGAGGTGATAAAATCAATTCGAAAACCTGTTAATAAAGGTGAAGCTGCAACATAATTATCTTGCTGCAGAAAATTTAAACAAGAAAATTGATCCTTTACTTTGATGAGAGGAGCATAAAAAAGTATACCCTCCTGTTTACTCCTTAATGGTAAAAAAAACCTTGTACTGTCGCTTCTTCCGTTCCTTGTGGGCGTATATTTTCTGGTGCTGGACAGATCGTTAACGAAACACGAACACCACTGAAATCCGAAAAAGTTTCAAAATTAATGCTTTTACATTATAATATGTAACATATAATACCCGCTACCTAGTCTGTGAGTTTAACTTATATTTAATAAAAAAAGTAAAAATCATTTTAACCGCATGTTTTAATTATTATTTTACTTTCTACAGTTCATAAATCAGTCAATTTAAATTATTGTATAATTTGTTGTCTGAAGGTACATTTTAATTAAACAGAGAAGAGAACAAATAATTTATCAAGGTCATTTTTAAACATTTTTCAGAATGTTTACTATTATATAGGTATATATAACAATTATATATACCTATAATAAAAATTGTGACTATACATACAATACGATAAATGTAGGATCTGCGTCTGTTATTCTGTTATTCTGTTTTATCTTTCTGTCTTACTGCCCACCAACATAACTAGTTTGTTTTGAGGTTTAATGTAATTCACGAACTAAAGAGAAAGAACTACATTTAAGATTTAAACAAGTGAACTAGTGAACTAAGTGAACGACCTAGTTCAGTAAGGCTCAAGCTCTTTCTAATGGCCAGTAAAATCACCCGATTTAACCAAACCGGACTTCTTTCTTTGGGCTACTTTAAGTTGCGAATTAATGTCAACAAGTCGCAGACAATCGCAGCCCTTAAGGAGAATATTCGACAAGAATACGAACAGTTATCACCGGAAATCTTGCAGAAAGTCATGGAAAATGCGATAAAACGGCCACAAATGTGTATCACCACTGGCGGTAGCCACTTGGCGGATATATTCTTCTCCACTTAACAGAAATAATAGTGAAGGTCCAAATAAAGATTTCCATCACTCAAAACCATTTTTTTTAATTCAAAAACAAAACTGGATGATTTATTTTTAACATTGTACTTAGAAAAAATTATTCAAATTTTCAAAATTTCAGTCATATACATAACCTAGAACCTAGAAAATTGTGAAATAATGTGAATTATAAGGCTAAAATTTAAAAAAACTTTGTCTCGAAACAAGGATTTGAACTGGAGACCATAGAATCCATAAGCAATTGCTCATTAATTTTTCATTTTCAGTGCATTTTTATTTTCAATCATTCAATTATTTATTTGTTACTATTCCAGTGCTGAATATGCACTGATCCAAATTCCACTGTCATGGAGAGAATGAATGTATTTTTCATTATCAAATCCGGAAAATGCTTTCATGTTGTCATAAAGGACCTCAGACTTATAAGTCTATCATATTTCCTTCTGAAAACTCAAGAACGACTGATTAATATCCATATACGAGTTAAAATTGATCCAAGACTTTTGTCAACGGCTCAACATGCCTACTGTAAAGGAAAGTCGGTGGAAGCGGCTCTGCACTCTTTGACTAGCCACATCGAACGATGCCTACAATATAAAGAGTACACAATGGTTGCTTTTCTGGACATAGAGGGCGCCTTTAACAACGTCAACACATCCGCAATCACGCCTGCGCTGTCAACTCTGCAGGTAGACTACTCACTTGGGGATTTGATTAGTGTTATGCTAAATAGCAGGATAATCAACTCCAAACAACTGACACAGATGTGTCAGCAGGGGTACGCCGCATGGCGGTGTCCTCTCTCCCCTTTTCTGGAACTTAGTTTTTATTGAATTGCTGATATACCTGCAAGCGGGTGGTAGCAGGGTGATGTCGTTATGCGGATGTCGTTCCTATAGTCATCTCAGATAAGCATCTTAATACCTTTAAAGATTTCCTTCAGCTAAATCTGAACAGTCTAACCCGTTGGGCATATCGCTGTGGATTGGGAGTAAATAACCATAAAACTGATCTTGTCATTTTTTTCAGGAAATATAAAATTCTAACCATAGATCCTCCCACAGTAAACGACACCAGTTTAGTCTTTTCCGATACAGCAAAATATTTTTGTCTTATTTTTGAGATGAAACTTAACTGGAAATCTAACATTCAAGAAACAGTCAAGAAAGCTACAGTACCGTTATTCTCTTGCAAAAAGCCATTGGGAGCAAATGGGCCTTCAACCTAGCATAACCCACTGGCTATACATCTCGGTCATAAGACCGATACTCACCTAAGGGGTTATTATCTGGTGGACGACCTTTGACAAAGCGTTCAACTGCAGCAAACTAAGCAGAGTCCAAAGAACAGAATGTTTATGCCCTACGTTCTACTCCCTCTACTGGGTATTCTGCTTCACTTGACACCACTCGACTCGATATCCTCAGCAGGCAAGTAGCTGCGACTGCACCTATCCACCTTAAATCGACTACACAATGGACAAATAATTTATTTGGCCGCGTTAATATTCTTAATATATTAGGAATCCTTTGGTTTGACACAGATTTTCATGTAAGCTTTCCCTCTAAATCCGTCTGAGAGGAAGATGTTTAATGGAGGACAAGTCAATCCACTTTTACACAGATGGATCGAAAACTGAAAGCGGGATTGGTGCCTGTATTTTTTCTCCTTCCGTCTCCCAAATCACTGTAGCGTGTTCCAGGCGGAAATTTTGGTGATTAAAGAAGCTCTGTCCTGGCTGAAGAAAAACGTGATATCTGCAAAAGATATCCGCATCTTTTCTGTCAAGTCCCTGGACTCAGTCTCTTCAAATTCTAAAGCCGCCGTTGAATGCCGATCATCTCTTACGGAGATGACAGAGCAGTTTAACATTTACCTTTGTTGGATGCCGGGTCATAGAGACATTCCAGTGAATTGTAGAGCTGACGAACTCGCCAAAATTGGAACCGCTCTACAAATTCTAACGGAAACGGATAGCATACCAATCGCTACGTGCAAATCAGTATTAAAGCTGGATGCTAATAAAATAAAAGACCTTAGGTGGACTGTTGGACCAACACGTCTAGCGAACAAACAGATCTGGGAAAAGCTGGATCTGAATTTCTCAAAGCTTATCTTTCTGAATAGGAAATATCTCAGCACCATCATAGGTGTCATCACTGGACGTTGAGTTATAGGCAGACGTGCAAGAAGGCTTGGCGCCTCTACAAACGATATCTGTAGATGCTGCATGGACGATGAGGAGGAAGAGGAAATCATATACCTACTCTGTACATTTCCAGATCTTTCCTAAAGAAGAAATCTTCACTTAGGAGCTTTCTTCTACAATGACTTAAGCTGTCTAAAGAATATAAACGCTAGAAGCCTCCCACTCTTCATAATTAGTTCAATGAGTAGCAGGATCACAATCCAAGTGGCATCACAATGGGCCAATAGGCCTAAGTGGGTTGGTCTTTCCAACAACCACTTTTGCCTACCTATGTTCAGCATAATTAATACTACGAAAACATTTTTTAACAGCAATAAAACTTAGTAAAAGTACTTTATCCATATTCACTTTACTGAACTGGGTGAAATCTTGGCCTTCGAATCGCTAGTTTACTATTTCATTTCGAAGGTAGAAACTATGCACAAGGACTCGATTTTCCAGGTCGTGGTTCGGGTCAATGATGTCAGTCGCCTTGTATACTTCGTGGAAAGTCGCTCCTCTATCCTCTACCTTCTCCTACGGATCCTCGGATCACAAAGAATTCGCCATCATCATCGGTCTCAATTGGATCTAATTGTTAGTTGTCAGTCGTTCGCGCGATTTTAAGACACTGAAGGTAATTTTTATCTTTTCTCGAAATATTAATCATATTAAGGTTACTGATGTCTACAAACAGAGTTTTATTAGTGCAGTACACACTCACAAAATTTCTGTAATTTTCTTTTATTAATGTTTGGAAGTTTTAAATCAACGACTTCAGTGTCATGGTCTCCGGGTTATATCTGTCAGTAAAGTTTTTAAGTCTGAATAGAAGTCTACTTTTATGTCGGTATATAGTATATAGCTTTGCAGAATAAGTCTTCGTTATGAGTGTGTTGATACCGAAGTACCTCGTCCATCCACTACATTTGTAGGAACGCCTTTGAAAAAATTCTTCCAATTCCGCAGTTTAGTTTGGCAAGGTTATTTTGGTACTGAGAGCGCAATAGCCACTGTCATACACGAAAAAGTGTAGACAGTTTCTGGTATGTTGATTAGTGCCTGTTAGTTCTATTCGTTCATCGAACAGCAGGCAATGTCAAGGAAACAATGGACTATCCGTCGTCTTTATGCCGAGTCGCTACATTATACTGTGCTGACAATATCAGTTCGATTTCCATTTCCATGTTGGGCTTTGAAATAATAGCAAAGTAAATCTCCTTTAGTTCCAGTCTTAGGAGTCGAAAAAGTGTCTCGAGCTCTGATATGAATAAGGTGGATTGAGTACCCATAGGTGCATAGACAGACACCACGTACAACCTTCAAGGTTTGTTCCACCATGAACGTACCAATTACGACTGGAGGTGAGTTAGGCGTTATATTTGACCTACCCGCGCAGCCTCTTCTGTCACCTCCACTATCGCTGGGCTATTGAACCTCTTCGCCCAAGTCGAATCACATCTGTTCTCCATGCCTGTCAGATAAACCCATTTTTAGTGTGAAGAAGTAGAAGTTATTAAAATAATCTCATGATTTTGGGCACACAGATCCTAGTCCAAGATTTTTTAAAAAACACGTTGGTTGATTAAGAGAGATTCAATCTTTCCGAATAGAATAACAGCTCAATAAGCATGGTTGTGTATACAGGATGTCCCCTAATTCGTCAAGGATAATTTGGGAAATAATTTTTGGGTATATTCTAAGAAAAAAATCGTTCCACAGTAAGGATATATCTCCATTGTCGACATCATGTATCGAGGATTTAAGAAAACTTTGGTGTACCCTGACCTATGTTAACTTAAATTGATCTGTTAATACTAATGGTAGAAATTTTGTTTAGGACTTTGTGTTTGGAAGAAATACTAGCCTTTCTAGCTGCTAACCTGGGGGATACTTATCCCCCTTGGGATGTATTGAAAAGAGTGCATAAATTTTTAAAAAGTAAAATATTGATCAAAATAAAAAAAACTAAAAATTATAAATAAATAAATAAATCATGGATCCTTTTAAATTAGTCACAGAAATACCAATTAAAGATTCTATAAACGAAATAGCTTTGGATACTCTAGGTAATGAAAGCCTGTTAGAAGAAGTAAAAGAAATGTTTCTTAAAAATGTTCATAAAAAATTAAATGATAATATTAGTGGAAAATTTAAATCTCTTACAAATGATGATACACTTTTAGATGTCTTTAATCATCTTACAATACAAAGTCTTTATATATATTCTGTACATAGTGCATAGTCTACCCACCGTCAAGCTCTAACGTGTTTCAATTTCGCTCCGCAATAATTTGTGAATAATTGTTTTTCAGTTTGACCTTCTTCCTTTTTTGTTTCGTGTTTGACCCCATTCGAACCATATTACTTGTTCCCAATCACTTACACCATAATTTCATTGTCAATTGTCATCAAAACACAGTGACTTTGTATTTTCTCAGTGTCATCAAAACACAGTATCTTTTTAAAAATAAGAAAAAAATTATTTATAACCTACTTGCTAATACTCTGATCTAATTTAACCATGTCTTTCTGTGGATTTGATGATTTCGCTGTACCTACTAACACAGTGGAAATTGTTACATGCAATACGATATGTGGAAAGAAATTCCATCCCATATGCATTGGTCATCATTACTCATGACGAAGAGTATAAGCGCATATTCTGATTTTTCTGTGTAGAGTACCGGACCATATTGGCTATAAAATGTAATAACCAGCAACTAATTGGGCTTGCTGACTTGATTACAGAGCTGAAATGAGAAGCTCAATTCAGTGGTAATAATATAACCAAACTCATCTCCGAGAGCTATGATAATCTAACTTGTTCGATCGATAACGGTACAAACACCACAAAATCAGCTGTTCAATCCCTGCACTCTAAAATCGCTAAATTAGCAGATTCTGATAAGTCTCACTTCTCAAACACGTCACCAGCGATTCTGTCAACTTCAATTCAGTTGTGAAAAATTATGTCAACGTTGGCTGACCCATCCACTCTTCTACATCTCTAGCATGCTGAACATACCGAAAATATCGGATCCATCCAACATCCTTAATTTTCTTAGTGAGGAAGCTGCATCCACTAGATCAAGCACAATACAGATATTGGAGGAATTAAAGCACATCTTTAGTAAGCCGGATGCACCTCCATCTGCAGTAAACCCATGTAACAAATCCTTACACGACGTCATATATACATCACCCTCAACCACTTCAGCCCTACACATTCAATAATCGCTACCACCGAAGCCCCCGATCAACCCTCTACGATAAATGCAACTTCGATCACCAATCCCGTCCCAAGACCTTTGCCAATAATTAGAACTTTTGGGACATGCTTGACTCTCCCTGAATGGACCAACAGTATTCAAAAATTAAACAAAATGAATCTGGCAGCCACCAAAAAACCGGAACTGTCTACTTTCTTCCTCCAAGCTGCCCCACGTCGCACAAGTCCGTCCCAAGAGCTTTGCCAATAATTATAGCTTTTGGGACATCCTGGACTCTCCCTGAATGGACCAACAGAATTAAAAAATTAAACAAAATGAATCTGGAAGCCACCAAAAAACCGGAACTGTCTACCTTCTTCCTCCAAGTTGCCACGTCACACAAACCCGTCCTGGATCAAAGATCTTTTTAAGAAGAAATTTGATATACAAGACGTCAACAAGCTAACAAAATCAAGTGCAAAAACGGCCATTGTTTTGACGATTGGATGTTTAAATTATCGGATGGCATACCAATCTCGGAAAAGTCATCACCCAATGGAAGGATATGGTAGATAATAAGTTTACTAATAAAAGAGAAGATAGCACCCACAATTCTGCCTCATCCCATCAAAATCCCTACTCAAAGTGGTCATTTAAGACCAAAATCTTTCCAAGATTCTCCTCACTCCTTCCCCCTTTGCTCCGTCCAAAAAGAACACCAGAGTCACAACACCAAATCCTCTCCCTCCCTTCACCAAACCTTTAAAGCCGCTTCAAAACAGAGTTTCATTTAACCTTGCTCCTGCTCCTTCTACCCAAGTTTCAACTAACTTTGCCCCATTAGACAAATATCCTTATTTTATTAGCTCCCATATACTAAACCCAACCACCCCTTTCTCATCTTCATCTACCAATCCCCCTTATCCAATTCTAGTTCCTACTTGCACGACAGACCCAACTCCGTTTGCATTGATGGCATAACCAAAACCAACATTAAGATTTCGATTCAACGAGAAGGTCTTCCTTATAAGCCAGTGGAATTGATGCAAATTTTCGTTCGCTAACATGAGAGCTTCGATATCTCTTCCGACGAAGTTCAAAATGATCTTTCTATGCTGTGTTCGTATGTCAGCTCTAAACGTCTTACCCACTTGCAAAGAACTTTTTCAAATTTTAAAAACTATAACAGTTCCTAACAAACTGAATTCTGTATCCTCCAGTCCACAATGCCTGCCCATTTATTACCAAAATGTAAGAGGTTTGCGCTCTAAAATCTCCGCCGTATGTCTCAATTCTCAAAAGTTTCCCTATGACCTAATTGTTCTTACTGAAACAAATCTAATTCCTGACATTAAAAACCATGAGCTGTTTCCTCCAAATTTCAACGTTTTTCGAAAAGATGGATTTGAAAGAGCTGATAATCCCTATGGCTGATGTGTTTTATTAGCAATCCGGAACTGTTTTCATGCAACTCCTGTCGATATTCCCCACACTGACAACTTTGAGTTAGTATGTGTCAACATTACGCTCCCAAAATACTTTGTTGTTATATTCACCCATCTCAAGCAATTCAGTCTTATCGACGTGTACTTCACGCAGTAGATGTTTTGACTCATGATGCGTTCTAGTAGGAGAATTCAACCTCCCTCACCTTAAATGGGAACTTTCCGATGATTCGTCTCATTACATATATATTATATATTTTATATTTTTGTAATTTAATAGCATGATTTACTAATAAATAAATAAATATATATTGTATAATAATTCAACCATTTATGGTAAAAATAAAAAATACAAATATTAAATCACTTTGTAGATGTAAATTAAATAAATTTTTTAAAGTGAAAATTACGATTCCATTTTTTAATATTTCTATACTTGTAATATAATCGAATTTTATTGGATTATAGCCCCCACTGAATTGGTAGCACTAAAATCAATAAAATTTAATATATTAAAAAATATTTCTTATTGTGAATAATTTATGAATAATACAATTTCACTGCACTGCATTAAGGATGTTGTTTTATTATGAAGATCTTCTGATCTCACGAAAAAGAAGCAAATGCCGAAAGAATCTTAAAATATGACTACGACTTTGGTTTTTGGTGAGTGACTCTTATTGTTTAAATTTTTAGTTATTTAACTGATTTTTTTGTTGGAAAATCTGTTCTGTACTGCGATACGAAAAATTGGGCTGAAGAATTTCTAAACATTTTCAGTTATTTCTTTTGTTAGTTTATCTTAGTTTATCGTATCTTTCACTGTCTACAAAAAATAAATATAGGGTTTTCCAATAAAGACTTGACAATTTTTTTTTAAATAACACCCAAACCATTTGAGATATTTCAAAAACTTTATTATCGGCTTGAAGTACAATCAAAACATTTATAAATCTCACTCGATTTCGTTCCTATGGCCATCGCTGGCACGTTTGCAGCGGTCGATTCGTTGGACCCAATTTTCAACGAATCGGCCACACATTTTGGCCGAAAGGGCCGCTATTTCGCGTTTAATGTTAGGTCTGAGGTCTTCCACCGTCATCGGCGTGTTGGCGTAAACCTATGACTTAACGTAGCCCCACAGAAAATAGTCAAGCGGAGTTAATCCGCACGAACGAGGCACCCAATCGACTGGCCCATGTCTTGAGATAACACGCTCACCATACTTACACTTCAATAAATCGATTGTATCGTGTGTGGCTTGTGGCATCATCCTGTTAAAACAACATGTCGTCCAAGTCCATATATTCAAATTCGGACCAAAAATAATCGCTGATCATGGCGCGATAACGCTGACCACATTCACAGTAACGTGACGATCGTTATCGTCGACGAAAAAATATGGCCCAATAACGCCGCCGGCATGCAAACCGCACCAAACAGTTATTTTTGTGGAGGAAGTGGTGATTCATGAAGCACATGTGGATTTTCACCCGACCAATAACGCATATTTTGCTTATTGACGAACCCATTGAGCCAAAAATGAGCTCGTCACTGAAGATGATTTTGCGACGAAATTCATCATCTTGGCGAATCTTCTCCAGAACTCAATCGGAGAACGTACGTCGCTTCAAATGGTCCATCGGTTTCAATTCTTAAATCAGCTTGATCTTGTATGGTGTAAACCAAGATCCTTACGCAAAATACGCCATAATGTCGTCTGAGCGATGCCCAATTCTTGAGAACGCCGTGGAATTGACTGATTTGGATCGTTTGCGACGGACGCCTGAACGGCAGCGATATTTTCGACACTTCGGCCAACCCGTTGTCTCACTGACACGGCAACATCATACAACGAATATGTAGACTCAACTTTTTGCACTAAACTTGTTATTGCCTGTCTACTAGGGCGAGAATTACGACCGAAAATTGGAGTTAACGCTCTTGAAGTTGCAGTCACCGACTCCGAATTTCGGTAGAAAATTTTTATAATTTGCAGACGTTGCTCGTTCGTGTACTTTACCATGATGAAAATGCTGAGTTTACTGAATAAATTGACAATGACAGTTTGATGATTAGTAAAAGAGTGCGTTCACAAATTAAATTCAAAGTTTTCAAGTCCCTATTAGAAAACCCTTTATTAGTTTTAGAAGAATTATTCGAATTTATGGGCTTGGTTACAATAAATAACGTTGGCCAAAATTACCCACGCCAACGTTTAAAATGTCATGAAAATATTACAATATAATCATAAAAATAATGTTATTAATATAATAATCATAATACTCGTACTATAATCATAATAATCATGAAAATATTATTAATAATTTATATTGTAAAAGATGTGTGCAAAAATTTATATCTAATAATTTAAAATATTATGTTAATGATTACAAAGTTTGGATAGAATAATCTGATTTTCAAGAGCTCTTGAATATTATATCAACTAGTATAAGTTCAAATAAAAGCGCTAAATTTGTATAAAAGCAGCTGATATATTTTATATTTTTATAGATTTGTTGGTGGTTTAACACATTTTTGTTCATGAAAAATCTGTTTGTTTTTTAGTGCACTCAAACGAGAATTAACTTTAGTACTTTACGAGTATGTAGTGATGTACGAGTAGTCAGGATGTTGGTGACTTGAATGAAGGTACTGATTCTTCAGATAACTTAATCAAACCACCTGAAGGTATAAGAAGAAAGCTTAATAGGAACACACCCAAAAGTGAATTTCTCTATTTCAGAAAGTTTTGCTTTTGCTCCACAAATAGGTTCTTCGATGAATTATAAAGATGGCACACGTTGGCAGGATTCTAAATATTGCAGAATAGCAATAGCTGAAAAAATTTCGTTGCCAAGAGAAAATGAAATCTGGGTTTTAGTACAGTGACCTAATAATAGAAACCAAATGAATTTACCATACTAAAAATGTTATCGGTAATAAGTAAATGCGGTTCAAAGCGAGGCGTTCTGTTGGTGGCTTTGGTCAACAGTACGGCATCGACTTTTTTAAAAACAATAGGCCCAGTAGTAAAATTCTCATCAGTAAGCGTTATGTTGAGTACAGCTGCATCGGAAGATTGAAAGATCATACAATTTTATGACAGTTTAAATAAAATAAGAATAAATAAATACAGCGTTCTTGAATCGAAATACTGAAGAGGAGATTTGACGTACATCCCATGTGTTATGATGATAATAGCGGACGTCTTTGTAGCTCAGAAAGTGTTGGTACGTCCTCAAACAATCTTCTCGATGTTGGAACAAAACTTTTATGAAGCACTTAAAGGACTTCAACCTAAGGCCTAGCTATGTAGATTCATGCGTCTTTGAGATGCTTTGTAACAACAAGAAGATTCTTTTGGCGATTTAAATTGATTATTGTTTCCCGTTTCTGCTACAGACCAGAATAATATCGCAAGCCTATATATGCTAATTACGAGTATAACATTCATTTTTTCCGGCTAAGCACTTCTTGGGACTTAAGAAAAGACTAAATGGTTTTATACACCTCAGTTAATCGTAGTATGTAGCAAGAGTAATGTTGCTTTTTTTTTTTTTTTTTTTTTAAAGAACTTAACACTCAAGTCGGTATGAATACACTTAAAGTGCCTGAGCACGTGTTAAGTGGAAAATGCGATAGAGAGAAAAAGAAAGTTGTTTGGGCTCAGTGGTTATTTCGCTCCATGGGTGGCATCCAACATTTAATGGGGAGCTTGGCTTGTTGTTGATTTCTAGTCAACTACTTATCATACTTGATTTTCGTTAACAGAAAAAATGAATATGTCTTTCGGGCGAGGTTGGGAGTCGAACACCGAACCTTCCGATTACAAGCCAGTCCACTACCACCTAAGCCGCGGCCACTCGTGGTTTAATTTTAAAGATCAGATTTTGAGTCTGATGTAATTCATGGGATAAGTAAAAGAAAAATTTAGCTCCTGCAAAACCAGCACTCAACACTGCAGAGTATGCAGACACGGGGATGAATAAGATCTAGCTTCCTTTCTAGCAGGCTGCTAGTAGCCTGATGTTGGAAATGCATCCAGATCTTTCGTTTGCGTTAGACGCTATTTAGAGAATTTCTCTAAGGTCAATATTAACATAGTGAAACATATTCTTGTATACGTGAAGAGGACGCCCTATCATGGCATATTTTTGAAAAACAAATTAATTTAGATTTAAACCCTTACAGATGACAGAATTCGACGCGCCACAAGTGGCTTCAATAGCATCACATGGGCATCACAGCGCTTAAAATACGTTTGCCTTTCTACGGCACAGAACGTCTCTTGTGTTAACGTGGACTCCTGCCATTGGAGCAAGAATACGCCTTGCCATCGCTCACCGTCAATCCACTGATACCAATTCGGAACTGTGTTGCCGGCACAAGTTCCACCCTTGGTAAGAGTCGAGGCCGACCTAAAACCTCTTACTGCTCTTAGGGTCGCAGCACCCAGCACTTATTGCAACTCCACATTGAGTCAACCAAAGGAAAACCAAAAGGAAAACCAAAGGAAGACTCTTTCCCGCGATTTTGGGTTTAAACCACAGCCACCATGACGCTCCCACAAGGGGGCCTACCTCTAACAAGTCAGGCCCGGACCGAGATCCGGGGGGCTCCTGACTCCCATGGTACCGTGATTTAAGCCCTGGTAGGGACTACCGGTGGTCCAGCCGCCAACAAGACCTATGACCGGCAACTTGTGACTGATCAAATCGTAGCAACCTTCGGTAGCATCATCTGAAGATGTTTACGATAAGACCAGTACTTTGCTCTGCCCCCGTTCATTATGAGACAACGTCATTAAAGGGCGAAGCCTTGATAATTGGGCGGGGGCCCCCTTCTACGGCACAATAGGAGCGTGTCTCAGCGCCCTAGGCAATTTGCGGTTTACTTCCAAATCAGAATGTCAAGTCCGTTTTATTTGTCGAAAGCGCAGCCGTTTAATTAAAAAAAGGACTAAACATATTGACGTTTGATTGCATTTCTTTCGTGAAAAAATATGCTGATGCTTTTTTTTAAATTAGAATATGATCACATTGATAATCAATTTAGTAATATATTTACAAAACCAAAACCACTAAACTAATATATAAGGCATTTATACGCCCGAAATTGGAGTACAATGCCACATCTGGTCGCGTGCTCCCAAAACATATCTGCACCTGCTAGATAGGATTCAAACCCGTGCGATAAAACTCATAGGTGATACTAATATCACTCAAACAATGGACACCCTCGAATACCGACGTAATGCCTTGTGTCCCACTCTGTTTTATCGCTATTTCCATCACCAGTGCTCCATAGAAATCGCCAGTAGCATTCCGCCCCTTCAAACTTTTAACCGTAACACCCGTCTCGCTATGAATGCTCATCAGTATACCCTTTCGGACGTACTCTCAAATATCGTGATTCGTTCCTAAGCCGTACAACTCGCTTATGGAATGCCCTTCCTAGCTCTTTATTCCCTAGTCATTATAACCTTCAAACATTTAAAACCAGCGTTGACCTCCCTTTTCATCCTCCCTGATTTTCGTGATTTCGATTTGCACGTGCTGTGTGCAAATATTTTAAGGGTACAAAAATCCCTTGAGCGCGCGCAAATTATATATAAAAAAAACAAAACTTTGGGAAACCAATGAAAAATAATAATTGTTTTGTTTTGAATTCTATGGTTAGAATAATTTTTTTTAAATAGGTTATAATTAATCTTATGGTTGGATTAATACAAATTACTTATTAAATATTATATATAATTATGTTTAATTTGTGTTTTATTTGATTTATTTATTATACATTAATATTTTCATTTTATTTTTAATTTTTTATAGTAAACTATTTTTAGTAATGTTTTATGTTAACATAAAGAATTACTAATATACGATATATTAGTATATTACATATAGAGAAAGCACAAAATTCAAATAAATAAACACATCAATAATAAATTCCTACAAATTGTTTACCTTTTTTTAACTTTAATTGGAAAGACACCTGTCAAACACGTCCATTCCATGATAAAACAAATTGCGTGATAAGTCAAAACTTAGTTACAGTAACAAGCAAATGTTTGTGGGTGTTTGTAGTGCGTAGAACTCTCATAATAAATATGCGTTTTCGATCCCCATAATGTCTATAGAAGATTTTTACCTTCCCTCGGCGAAAAAAAAAATTAGCTTACATGTTAATTTTTGTGTGCGCTCTTATTTATTTAATATAATAAAATATAATAAGTAAACATAAAAATTATAAGTTACTATCGATTACTAGGAATTCTGTTTGTTAATTGACGTCAAATTTCAGATTAGATGAATATTGCAGAAATTACGATACGCTGAGACGAATTCTTATGAACATGTAAGTTAAAGAAAGTTGAGACAAAATCATGACACAAGAACACGGGAGCGAATTATTGGATATTTAACGAAAAATGTATAACTATTAAGAAAATCATCTAACAAAGACGGCACAAATACGCTTAAAGTGTGTTGGCTAAGAAAAGAAAATACCAATCATCGATATAAGAAAAATAATGAAAAATATTTATATTTAAGTATCCATGAAGAGTGAATTTTTATGTAAGATGATATATTTCTTCGACCATAATCAGTGAGTTCACGAAATGTGAAAGCGTCCAAAAAATTATAATGAAATAAACTCAATTCCTCGAATATCTTTCTAAACTTATCAATCACATTTACTGACGTGGGAAATATGCAAATCAGTATACTTTAGCCAAGAGAATGTAAAACCATAGCTGATATTGATGTTGAAAATAAAAACCCAAAACGAAAAAATCCCGCCAAAAACATGCACATTGGATATCAGATACCGATTACATAATATTTTAGTAATCACTTATTATTGAAAACTTTTTGAAAACCTTACTGATATTTGAAAAAGGCTTATCGACCGGAGATTCGCCGGATTGGAAGTGTATTTATCGCTTTTGGGAACGGGGTGCACCACCGCCGTTTTCCAATGCGCTGGGTGAAGGGCTTTAATAAAGAGGATGGTATGAATGTCCACCACTTCTAGTGGGAGATGTCGACGTACAATATTAGGTATTCCATCGGTTTGGAGCTCTTCCTTCGAAATGAAAAGGGATAATTCACTGAAATCCGCGATCACAATATTTGCCATATTTTCGTCATTATACGCTATGTTGCGTATTGTCAGTTTTCTACTTCATTTTGAAGATGGAAAGCTGCTCCTATGGCCTCTATATTCTATTATGAATCCTCGATCACAAAGAAGTTGTCATCTACAGCTTGTTTATTGTGCGTCGTTCCAGCGATTTTTTTTTTTTATTTATTTATTTCATTTATTTCTGGACATTAAGAATTACATTCTCATTATTTGTACTTATTCATATAAAATTAACATTAAGGTATCTAGGTTACATAGTTTCAATAAAAAAAAAGAGAAAATATATTTTTAAGTTAATATGAGTCAACAAAAATGTACTATTAATCAAAAATGTGGTTGTTATGATTACTCTTTGCAAAAGAAACAAGCAAATTTTTAAAAATAAAAAGCGAACTAGATTGACGTATGTATATTGGTATGGAATTCCAAAGTCTTATAACATGAACAAAGAATAAACATTGACTATTTAAAAAGTTAAAATAAGGAACATTGATATTTTGCCTACGATTTGAATGAGCCAAACTTAGTTTCTCGAAGGGATATGTCGGTTGTTTAGTTTTGAGCAATTTATACAGAAATGTGCAGTTTAGTATATTTATATGTTGTTTAAGGGTACATCCGGTAAGGTTAAGGGAAACTCTCGAAATCTGGTCATATTTACGGAGACCATATATGTAGCGAATCGCCGAATTAAATGCTAATTCTAGTTTCCAAAAGGACATTGCATCAATATTACTATAAACTACTGAGCTGTAGTTTATAATTTACGTAAACAGAGCTCTTCCGAGTTTAAGCTTTGTTAAGATCGGGACAAAGGCGGATGAAATATAAAGTTGGCGTAGACCACCATATATTCTTTTAATAACATAATTGATATGGCTTTCACACGAAAGTTTGCAGTTGATGTATATTCCTAAGTTCTTCACCTCATGTTCATATAGAATCGATTGTCCAATGAATGTAGTTGTGGCAAGCAACTGGCATTACAGATAACAATTGCTTTAGATTTAGCAGGATTTAAGGACAGATTATTGAGAACAGACCAATTATAAATTCGTTCCAAGTCTTCATTAAGTCTAGATGATTATATATCATCCATTAAGCCATCCATTAAGCCGATGCATCAAGACAGACCTTAGGCATGTCGTTTATAAACAAAGAGAACAAGAGTGGTCCTAAAATAGATTCTTGTGGGGAACCTGAATGCACCGCTAGAAAATTTGAACTTCTCTGGCTAGTATGTACTTGTTGAAATCTGCCATTTAAATAATTAAATATAAGAGATGCAGCATTATAACCAAACCTGAATTGACTTTTCAGCTTCTCAATCAAGCGTTAATGGTTTACACAGTCAAAGGCTTTAGAAAAGTCCAATAAGCACAGAATAGATACATTATTCTTATCATACGCTCTTCTTAAATCATCTAGAATTTTTATTACAGGCGTGGTACAACTGTGATTTTCTCTAAAACATGATTGAAACGGAGATAACATTTTATTTGAACTTATGCGCTCATTGATTTGTTTTTTTTAATAAAAACTCAAAAAATTTTGATAGGCACTGTAAAATACTAATAGGCCTGAAATCTTCTGGCTGGTTACTCGTAGTACTTTTAGGCACTGTAACAACTTTAGCATATTTCCAAGTTGAAGAAAACTCAGATCTCATGGTACATGAGTTAATAATGTGCGTAAGAGGATAATATATCCAGGGCATAATTAGTTATATAAACTTAATAGATATACAATACCGCGTTTGATTTGATGTTGGATAAGGCTTTAGCCACATCACTCTCTAACACACAGTGAAACTCAAGATAATTAAAATTATCATGATCTGTTACAGTAAGGTCAGTGTTGCTGTTATTGGCTGTAACTGAACTATCCAATGTTCTAAGAAAATATCTGTTTAAGTGATTCCGATCTAGATCACATCCCACTGATGTCTTTTCAACGATTTTTAAGGATCGGGGGTTCTTCCAGAGGGTAGAGCTAGGCTGAGTAGTATTAAGCTTTATACACGGAAGCTTATTTTGATCTTTCCTTCGAAATATTTTGTTTATCTGCACAATTTTATTGTTCGAATACAAACTCATAGAAGTTCTGTAATTTCCTTTTATTAATAATTGGAGCTTTTTGTGTCATGACCTGGGGGTCATATCTGTTACTAAACTGCCTGCAAAAAGTTTTACGTCTCAACAGCAATCTACTTTAGCACTGGTGCAGTGCGTCTATAGTTACATTGAGGAACGTGTCTTCGTTGTCAGTATGTTGACATCAAGGTATCTTAATATCGTACTAAGAGCACTACAAAAAAAGTACCAAGATAACACCACAGCGATCTGGAATAGAAATAGTTTGTCTAATTGGTTGCAGTCTAAATCTGAAGTGAAGCAAGGATGTCAGCTGAGCTCTCTTCTGTTCTCAATCTTCCGGGACGATCCTGCACAAGGGAATACTTCTCGATGGATTACATATAAATCTTTTGCTCGCGGAAATACCAAACGTGCTACAAATCATGATACGAGTATATTAGCTGCAACAATATTGCCAAATATGGAACTTGCAACTTACCACCAATAAATCAAAAGTTCTGATTTTTTGAAATGGATGGGGGCGCTACACTATGGATGAAAAATGGACCTTACAAAATAAAGATCTGGAGAAAGTCAATACAAATACAAATACTTAGGTGTGCGATCACCCCACCATTAACTTTTGGAAAGCACATTCAAGAAAAGTTAAAAAGTTAACTGTAAAACAATCTTAACAAAAAAGAAAATCGTGCCAAGTGTAAATTATAAAGTAACTGAAGCAGTCATAAGATCAGTCATGTGCTATGCGGGACAAGTGTGAGGAATCTGACAGTTTGAGGAGGTTGAAAAACTCTAAGATATTTCGTAAAGAAAATGTTCCGACTGCAACAAAATACGCCAAACTATATGTTGTACCTGGAAACTGGTTTGCCACCGCTCCATGTCTTTACGCTTTACGTCTAACACTTCTTATATGTGTTGGAAATGTTGTCACAACCCAGTCATCTTTTCCCCATAAAGTTGATATGTACCTCAAGAATCGGAACCTCCATTTCTTTGCCGAATAGACTTGGCTGGGCCGTGAACATAATGTAGCCCTACACGAAGTACACATAAACCAAATAAACTTAGGAAATTCACCGCATTAACTTTTAATGAAGACCAAGGGATCATCGCCGAGTTATTTCAAAGGCAAAGCGACCAAAGTTAAGTAAGAAACATCTATAAAGTTTTAAACCATAACCTTGGGGATCAAAATTATTTTCATAATCGGAATAGCTTAGAGATAATCGGTACAGAATTCAAGGGCAGAGGCGAACTATTGCAATTAAATTACATGACACATCGAACTGATGGAAGTGATAAAACTCGACACCTTGCTTTTGCTCATAGTGAATATATTATAAGTCGACAGATACACAACACACGATATTTATTAGATCAAAATGACCGGTTAATTAAATACTAAAGACTATAAGTGCCACACACCTATTTAAGTGTTTTGATCTCCCTATTTTCGCTTCTCCAGTAGATTTCGAATTTCAGCAGAGAGCTCTACAAGCAGCAACCGCCCAGTAACACCAACAGCAATTCCAGCAGCAAATCCAGCAGAGCTTCGGACAAACTTCACAATCAATCGTTTTAGTTTTAAAATTTTATTTTTGATAAATCTTTTTAAATTGGACTAGAAGGACCATATGTATCGCGAGGACACTAGCAATAATTTGTATCTTTTTAGCTTTTGTATCCCGATAGCTCAGCCACAGATAGGAATCGACTTTGAAAAAAGTTGTAAGAAAAAAAAGACTGTTTCTATGTAAGAAAAAGTAGTTTTTATTTGTCCCGACAACTGTTTCAGTGTAATGTGTACTTGACTGTGATTGTGATTTCCCAGTTTGCTATTACGTAACCTCGTCAGGGGTTGCCTTAATAACACTCCCAGGTCATTGAACCATCTTCTGCGGATCTACAGCAGTTACACCGGAATTATTAGCTCCCGATGATCTAGCATGCATCCTGTGTAGATTTTCTAAAATGTGTTTGCTGTCGGCATGCATACTCGTACAATACATACAAGTTCTGCTCTGGTGGTGTGAGTAACTTAGTGGGCAATTTGAGATGACAATGGAAAACATAAAATTTTTTATGTATAAATTTCTACATCTGGTCACTCCTTGCCTGTCTGTCAGATTTTCAACTTCCAGTCATCGCAAAATCGTCTTACCTTATCGAAGTCACGCTGCAAGAGAGTGTTAAGGACCTCGATTTTTGGACCTGTTCTGTACGCTACCAAATCGTCTGCGTACGCAATAGTAGGGGGAATTGAACCTATCAAGTCGTTTGTATAAATGCTGAATAGGATCGGCGAATTGACCGCGCCTTGCTGAAGACCATTTTTAATTTGAAATATTCCAACAGAAGTCACATCACAATTTTTAACGATGAACTGTCTGTTGGTTAGCATATTATAAAGAATGTACAAGAGTGGTTTACTGATACCCAGCCTAGTCAGCTTATAGAAAAGACCCTCTAACCATACGGTGTCGAAGGCCTTCTCCAAGTCAACAAGGCAGGCACCAGTGCACTGTTTCTTGCGTTTGTTCCATTGGATATCGGACACCAGTTTAGACGCGGCATGTGAGATATCATGTCCCGCCTTAAAACCGAATTGATTATCCGGAACTATATGTTTGTCGTCAACCCACCTAGACAGAGCTCTATTGATTACCTTTTCAAAAACCTTACTGATATTCGGAAGGAGACTTCTCGACCGGAGATTCGCCGGATTGGATATATCCTTCCCCTTTTTGGGGATAGGTTGAACCACCGCCGTTTAGACCTGCTAAACTTGCTAAGGTGGTAGATCATGTGGAAGTGGGTTAGGTATGAAACGTCGTGTCCCAGTTGGACAGTGGAAAGGTCATTGGAGTTGGGTTCGAGACTTCCGATGAAGGCCAGTTGTTGGAAAGCTGTTGACATTTTAAGGCATTTTTTTTTGTTCGAGACAGGCGGCGTGTAAATTTTTTTTTACACAGTGTCGAAATAAAACTAAAAAGAAGTTTCGGTGTAGAACAGTGTCATTAGACATAAAACGTCTAATGAGCAAAAAAAAAAGAAACGTGAAAAAGATTTCTCTGTAAATCCCCGTACAAATGAACTGAAGTCGCTGGAAGCTCAAAGTCCTGGTGGGAGACCTCCGTTTTTTTCTTTAGCGGTTCAGCTGAACGAAGTCACTGAATCTTCAGAAGCTACACCGCCTGCAACTTTTATTCTTAAATTTTGTGTGCGAAAAAAAAAATTTTTTATAATTTAAAAATTGCGAAGATTCTTCAAAATCAGGCGCCAGAACTACGAGGGATCTGAAATAACCAGTAAGTCCTACATATATTTAAGTTTCTTTGTGGTATCTTTTGTGAATTTATTTTATTAATAAATCTCTAATGAATTTTATGGCAGTGTTATTTTTTTTTGTTTGTTATAATGATGGCGTGCAGATGAGCGAACCGACCGTCCTTCGATGAGCCGGCTGCGACCGTACGTGAAGTACAAACGATGACGACATGACAGGAAATGACGTGACTGACTTCCGCTGATTCTTTTTTTTTGCAGGCGGCAACAGGTTTCGGTATTGTAGGGATTAGTTTAGCCTAGGTTTAGTTAGTTTTAAGCGCGTAATTTGCGGTCTTGCACAGCGGTGATGCCACTCAATGTGATCTGGCTGTTTATTTTCGTCTTTATGCTATCATTTTTCTCTCTTCCTCTCTTTTAAGACCGTCCCTTTAGTCAACGTAAAGTAACGTAACTTTATCCAGACTATTCTTGTTTCTTTTGCGTTTTTGACGATTTCGGCACGAAATAAAAAGGTAAGTTGAGTTGAGATGCACGGGGTTGTGGCAAGGACCAACCCCATCTGACGAGCTAGAGCCGAGCATCTACTCCTTCATCATGGATGCCTCCATGGCCAACAGACTCCTTACATCACCCATTACGACCGGAGGTGCGTTAGGCTCGGCAGCAGCCTGCTCTTGAAAGGTAAGCCATGTGATCTTATATAGAGACAAAGATAGCTAGCATGTCGGATGAAGCTTCCGTTGATCTAGGCGCTGAGGCCAAATAAACAAACCATCGCTTTTTGTACCGTACTTGCCCTAGCTACTGCCATTTGCGGTAGGTAATTTGGGGAGTGACCATTGATGTTTGACTAAGGACCGGTGACCCCCATCTTTTTCTGCCGAGCCAGATTTTCTTTTCTTATGAACTGGAACTTATGGGCAACCCGACAGTTTGCGATGTGTCCCGTGTTTTTACAAAAAGCATACGAGAGCTGGCGTATGTCGGACGCTCCACAATTAATACATCAAGGTTGTACTTCCCAATTCGACGCGACTTGCCCGCATCTTTCGCAGCGAACGCATTGTTAAATATTTTCGCTTCTCTTTAATTTTTACCAGCGTAGTCTAAGCCTTTAATACTCCCACGACCACCCGTAATTTCCGCTTATCCCTTTTCGCCATAGTGAATAGCTTGACCCCTACGAATGTGAGTACTTCAATTTCCTTCTCTGCAAGCAGTGCAAGGAGCTCCTAGGGATCTCCAGCTTCAGAATGATGGAGAAAAACTCTTTTGTAGCATCCTTTAAAAACTTTTTCTGGTAGCACTCCATTGTACTGCAGCGAATTGCATGCCATCACAATAATGACTTTTATTATGACGTGCAAATAAGCAAGGTAGAGCCGTATATTTTTATAAGTGTGTTCCATTGACAGAAAGTCCAGTATATCCCAAAAGCATTCATGTCAGCCCCATTGGTGGACGAAATCACATTTATCTCGGAAAACGGAGCGGATAGGTTCGTACTAATAAATGCAATAAGTTGAATGATTTCAGGCGATTATTCTCACTAGAAAGGTAGTATTTTAACAAGTTCGCGATATGCACAACATACGACAACAAAAGAAGTGAAACGAGTAAGCTGATACAGTTATTGGGAAAACTTTCACAACGAGTACGCGTATCAATAATAATCTACGCCATAATTACCACTTATTTTATGACACCAAGAATGCAGTAAAATATCTGTCTCTACTCGTCCAATCTCTTTTTACTACCAGTGATCCAACGAAACTACTAACATTCCGCTCCTTCAAACTATCAACCCGCCTCGTTATGGTGCTCATAATTTTTGAATGTAATATGGTCATTCTTTCTAACAATACCTTTATGGAATGCTCTGCCAAGATCGCCGCTGTGTTTAAACATTCTGTTGTACACTACTCGTAAATACTGTGGTGTACGCGCGTTAATGATAAAAAGACACTATTTGATATGTCTGGCCTTCCGAGATAATATATAATACCCTGAATGGGCGTTACAATTCACTTATCAGAATCAATAACAAAATAACAGCTTAGGACGAAAGACATACTTTAAGTTTTAGGTTTAACTTAGAGTGTTCTTATAAGGCCAGTAAATAAAAATAAGATTATTAAAATTAAAGTTAATTAGAAAAACTATATCTTCTAATTGTTCAATTATTTAAATTCATGTAGATCAAAGTTGTACAATAGACTTGCAATTGTCTTTTATATCACATAAGTTACAGATTATATGATAAGAATGGTTCATAATATGAATGCGGGAAAAAAGAAAATTAAAAATGTAGTGAATAGGATGAAGCAAAAGGAAAAATAAGAGTTAATATGAAACAGATAGGGCAAGATGGAACAGTACTCGTATTAGTTGTTGCAATTACTGGAAATGTTCCAACGCGATATTTTTAAAAGTTGAAGCTCGTATTATTTATTTCGATACTTTAAGAAAGGAGTACCAGATACAAAAGTGATTATATGTATTGAGTGAAATGATCTTCGCAAACAAATGTTTTTTGCAAAAACATACAACATCTGTAGTCAAGTAAATATAATACTTATACCTTTTAACCGACTCATGAATAATAATCTTATTGTATTATTGTATCTTATCGTATTGAACTTCAAAAGTGAATTAAAGAAGTTTTTGTTTCTTATCGCAGCGTGTCTTTTAAAGTAATCTTATATTAATGATTGTAAATAATTGACTTTGACATTGATGGATATTAACAATAATAGCAGTAACCCCATGAGAGTAGGCCCGAATCGAATAACAATGTGTCATTATAAGCAAAAATTCAACAAATTGGCTATGGATAGAAAATCTTGAAGCGAAACGTTAGAGTGGTGGAAAACTATTATATTATAATACAATAATAAGAATATTAACCAAATTTCCAGAAGGATGTCCAAAATCAAGGTGTATCTGATATGATAATAAAATTTGAGTAAATCTCTTTCTATCCATAATTAATTTTTCTTATATGAAGCAATTTCAAACGTTTCAAACAATTACAACTAAAGAAATAAGCGCAAAGCAAAAAGCTAGATTGCTCTAATCAATCGAATCCGTTAAGCGGGATTTAATGTAGTGTAGGTCCCGTGATCTCGGAGGGAGTCAGATCGATTCCGAAAGCAGATCATCGAACTTCCATGAGTAGTTCATCACGAAGTGCTAACTAACATATTTACCGTTACTTTGGTTTAAGTACTTTAAGTAATTTAAGTTATATATGAAGTTCTAGGTTTTAGCAATATAAATTTAAAGAAAAAATATAACTAATTCTTTCTCTAAAATTTACATATAAATAAGATAACATAAGCCTAATCATAAAATATCATATCATATCATATCATCAATTTAAGGCTAAAAGCAATATATCTATGATATTTAGGTTAATTAGATTAAGTCAGTGATTCTGTTAATATAGTAATAAGTTAATGAAATATTGTACATCCAAAAGTAAGATTTAAAGGGAATATGGTTGCTATTTAGAAGAAAAGCTAACTAGTGCCATGTAAGCAGGAGTACATATGTACCTTTGTGAAAAATTTATGTTAGGAAACCAATATAGGAAAAACTTCAGACTTAACGAATCGGTTGTCAGATTTGTTTTGCGTTTCCAATAGAACGAACGTGCACTACAGTATTACTTACCTTTGCTTTGTCGAATTATTTGTAATTTCTCCCAATACATTTTTCCAATGCTCGCGTTCCTATTCGCAATCCAAGCCAATCGCATTTTCTTTTTTACTGACCCAACATTTTGTTTTTCTTCCGTCTATTTTGTTCGACCCATATATTTTTACCGACCCACCCTTCACTGACAATGTTTATCTTACATCATGCTCGCCATAAAATGCCTCAGCGACCCAATAAATAATATTAGCCCTGAAAACGTACTCTTTTTCAAATGACTACAAAACCAGTTCTCCAAACTCAATGATGTTATGAGATGTGTTGAAGATCGCGCGCTCAAATGATTAAGGTAGTTTTCATTTTAAAACATGAGGATTGAAAGAGAGGTACCGGTAAAAGTTGGTTTTAAATGTTTGAAGATTATAATTACTAGGAAAGAAAGAAAGAGCTATGCAGGGCATTCCGAAAGTGAGCTTGAGGGTATACTGATAAGCATTCATAGCGAGATGGGTATCATGGTTAAAAGTTTGAAGGGGCAAAATGCTACTGGCGATTTCTATGGAGCACTGGTGGTGGAAATAGCGATAAAACAGAGTGAACAGTTTTGGTGTTTCGAGATATTTCATGACCTGACGATTTATCAGCGTTTCCATGACCTTGGAAAGAAGAGACGTAAGTGCAATGTGTCTGTAGGAGGAAGACTCGCGTTTTTTAGTGACTTGCTAGACAAATACTTTTTTCTATCTGGTCAGAAAGAGTAATAAAGAATAGGATTAAAGAAAACACTTACGCAGTGGTTTTGACAGCAAGTAAGAACACCTTTTCATAAGGAGGGGAGATATACCATCCGGACCAGCGGTTTTGTGAATATTAAGATCTTTAGGAACCCTTGCTAATACACGGGTGCGAACGTGGATTTGTCCCATTGAAGATTCGACGCACTCAAGTTTAGGCGTGGACAAAGCACAATCTGTGAGTGTTGAGCTAGCCGCAAAGTGTGCAGCAACCAATTGGCCTTGCCCAAAGAGCTAAAAGACGTGGCTGGCTCGTTTTTTCGGCTTTCCTCTGTCGGGTTGGTCATACGGGACCTAAAAAATATTTCTCTAGCTCGGACAGCATCTTTAAAGCTCGAGGTGCAACATGCCTTTTCTTTTGGTTTGGTACTCTTCATCCGATGAGGGATAAAGGATCTCATTCCAAAGAGAATATTGTCTGTGATCATATCAGCAGCGGCGTCGTAATCGAAGAAACATAACGACCAGTTAAACTTCTTTAAGAAGCTGTTAAGTCTGCTCCAATTGGTTTTATCGTAAGATTCTTTTAGAAATGTTTCTTTAAT
Source organism: Volucella bombylans (assembly GCA_949129095.1). Taxonomy (NCBI): domain Eukaryota; kingdom Metazoa; phylum Arthropoda; class Insecta; order Diptera; family Syrphidae; genus Volucella; species Volucella bombylans. Next base: position 64,196,379 of record OX422142.1, read on the forward strand.
TGTGTGATGGATGTACGAGAGATTAGCTGATATGCTACAGTGGTCCGACGAGCCTAGAGGTGATAGCACATTGATCTTTTATTTATCATGGTGGCAAGTAAAAACCAAGTCCAGGGTGTTGGCGGTATGACTATCAACGTCTGGTATTCGTGAGGGAACATTTACAAGCTGGGTTAAGTTATTTTCCTCAGCGAAGATCTCAACACACCGTCTTTCGGGTGTTGTCTGTCCAGAATGTCCAAACCTCCGATAATTGGCTTACAATTATACAGGGATACAATTTTTTGTATAGAGTCAGACAAACTCGTGAAAGGTCTTATTGCTCTCCAGTTTGGGGCTTCTGTAAATAAACCAATAGTGGGTAATTTTCTTACGGAGATAGAATTTAAATCGCATGAAATTGAATTCCGAATTGGAACAGGGACTACATAGTGGTGGACTTTCGTAAGCTAAATCACTACGCACGTGAATGGCGTTACCGCGGTGGGAGTGAATAATAGCACAAGTTCGTAGCTTCAGATCAGAGTGATCTGAGAGGTGTGGGCGCGCATCTACCTGTGTTTCACTAAGTGCCAAAATAGCTGGTCTGAATTTACAGACATGGACCTCATAACAATGGAAAACACCACACCAACAAAATTCATACCTACAACCCGCTATCCATCGGTTGTTACATACACTCAGTCTCTGCATGCGCTGTATGAAAGTGTAATACAGCAACGGCAGTGATGGAGTGCAAGCAACAGGGGCAGGGGGATGGGATGCCCGCACTGTGAATGTTAATTACACAGCACTCGCGCGCTGTTACTTTTTTGGTCACGGCTTTTTTCTTTTCTCCACGGGAGGAGCAAATTTCATGAGTGCACTTGTGCGTAGGCAATTGTCGATGGTCAGCTGGGCACTCTTTCAACTGTTTTAGAACGATCAGCCAACCTCTTTAAAACAAAGTGTAAATCTCTCGAAAAACAGTTGACAAACACTCTCGAACTTCCAAAACCCACTAACAATATTAATATTGATACAATTAAAAAATGTATTGATAACAGTGTCAAATCTGCCCTTAAATCCTATTTTCCGTCTATTACTGACACACTTAGTGAGTTGAGATCCAACCTTGATATCTATTTCCAAGGTTCATCAACCTCAAGTGCCCCTGTAATAGATCCATTTTTAGCTCACGTCATAACTAAAATAAATAAAGTAGGTAACAACGTTGACATTGACGATCTTCCTGTACAACTCCAGCCCCAACCTAATGCAATGTATAATACATCCCTACTATTTGAAATGCTCGAGAACGCTGTCCTCGTACCTTCTGTGATATCCTTACCAACGCCCCACTTTCCATCTCTAACTCAAGTAATCGCAGTCGATCCACCGAAAGCCGAAGCGACAGTTTCTAGATTTTGTACTTCTTGGACATCCTCGGAATGGAAACAACGTCTTGAAAGACTAGAGAACTACAACAAGTTGAGTGTGTAAAATTCACTCTCGATTATTTATCTGTAACCACAAACTCAATCTGAGTTGTGGTATTTTTTTAGCGCAGATTTAACAAAGTCTTGTCATTTCAAATTCGACATTCCTCGTAAATACGAATGACTTTTTCGTAACCCATCTGTTAAACCTAAAATACTCACAGCTTAGTTAACTTTATATTGCTATAATAATCTATTTCTTCAATTTCTTTAACTGTAATCCTTTATATATTGTTCTTTTAATCCATTACATTTTGATTAAGTTGTTAAAATTGCCATTTTCTTTAAGCCCTTCCGGTTGTAATATAATAAAAATTGTTCTTCTTATTCCAAATCTCGAAGTGTAAGGACCGTGTCCACATTTAAATCATTAATTATATTTGCCATCAGATAAAAATGTGTTTTATTTCAGAACAGGGTAGCGAAAAGACTTGCTTTACTTTCAACATTTTGGTGACCCCAACGTGATCATTATCACACGTTTTTTCTAACCACTGTTTATTTAAAACAAGCGCGAGTGTTTTCCGATTACTCTGGCCGAACAGTGAGATGATTTAGCAGCAAAATCAAATCTTGTTGACCAACGTGGAGTATCTGGGGCTACCGACTCCAGTGATATGAAATTTAGTCAACGCAAATTGTAAGACATTAGATGCTCTTAAAACGCGGAGTTTTGTGACCATGGAGCAAATGGATAGACTAAGGTTATTTGCCGCTAAAGCCAACGAGGACAACGACAACGAGAAAATCTCGAAACGCGAACGATCCAAGTACGACGAGACGTACTTCTTTACGATAGCTACGATGAAAGTTCTAATCAATAAGAAGCACCCGGAAAAAGATTATTCGATGGATGTTGCCTATAAAGAACTTCCTTCTTTCTCAGGTGACGTGACTGAGTGGAAGGTTTGGTACAATCGCTTTTTATCGTTAGTGCACGAAAATTTCATTACCTGTTGTCGAAGCTAAGCGATACTGCGATTGCACCAATTGAAGGACCAAAAATCGAAAACGACACCTACGATGTGGCGTTAGCTTGGTTGAAGGAACGGTTTGAAAATCGAAAAATTGTCGCACAGGAACACATACAGAGCATGTTCAACTTTCCCAAAATCCAGAAGGCATCTGCAGTAGAACCACTTGACCGGGCTCAACAACTTAAAATGACCAGTTTAACATTGGGATGATCTTATAGTATTTCTCATCACCTTTAAATTGGATGCAGCAACCCTTAGAATGTGGCACGATGAAGCTGCAGTGGATCGGCTTCCCAGTCTAAAAGAAATAACAGGATTCCTCAAGAAAAGAGCACACCATTTAGAGGGTAATGTAGCAAACAATTTATTCAATTCTGATTATTATTTAAAAGATGCAAACAGTTCACATAAGACTCATAAAAATAATTAAAAACACAATGTAAAATCCTTTATTACCATTAAGGGTACATGCAACTTTCGTTCTACCCCCAGCCATTTTATATATCGTTGTCAGAAATTCCAAGATTTATCCATTCAAGATCGTATTAACCAAATTAAAAAATTAAGTTTATGCTTAAATTGCTTAAAAACAACCGATCACACAAGCGTTAATTGCCCATGTCGTAATTGTGGTAGCAAGCACCTTAGTGAAAACGTCTCTTCTTCAGTACCACAAACCCCACTCAGTTCAAGCTGTCACCAAACTATGGCACATCAAACATCAAATGCTGCTTCTACCTCGCAAAGGCTCCCTGTTACTAGCTTCGCTGCAACATCAGCGGCAAATCCCTTTTCCCTGCATTCTAGCGCTGCAAAAAATAATACATATATTAGGAACGGCGGTGGTTAATATTTTTAATAAGCTCCAGCAACCCATACCATGTCGTGTTCTGTTGAATTCTGGATTGCAAGTGCACCTGATCTCCGAGAGACTTATGCAGTGTTTGTGAACCCCTCGGCTTCCATCCTTTACCTCACTGACTTGTGCAAACTACACCATAACCTCGGCGAAATACAAAACTATATTCACCATCGCTTCTCGCATCAACGGCTTCCAGGCTATGGTAGAAACACTTGTAATGCCACACATCACTGGCCATACCCCTGACAAATATTCTGGAATATTCCGAAAAATATTAACTTATTTGATTCTCGGTTCAATAATCCACAACGCTTAGATTTACTCCTAGGAGTAGTTCTATTCCTCAGCCTTCTATGTGTCGGTCAAATTCAGTTGGGTCCTAATTTACCAATCGTTCAATCGTTATTCGGATGGGTAGTAGCAGGAAAAATGCCAATTATTCACGATTAGACTCTGGCCGTTATAATGTGAGATTGCCCTTTAAGAGTAGTCCGAAATACTCCGAATTTATGAGTAAATTGATCGAACGTTTCATCCTCCCATGGTGTTCTTAGGCCATCAAGTTCTTCTAGAAAGCTGCGTGTAGTATGCGATGCGTCTACAAAAACAAGTTCTGGGAAGTCTCTAAATAAAATTTTGATGGTTGGACCGATTATTCAATATGATCTGCTATCTATAGTATTGAGATTTCGCATACACAAATTTGTAATGACAGCGGATATTACAAAAATGTATAACCAAGTTTAGCTAGATCCAGCTGATAGGAGGTTCCATTATATCTTATGCAGGGATTTAACTGGAGATACTCGTATAAACATTTATCGATTGTCCACTGTCACGTTTGGAACCACATCTGCCACCACATCAACGCGTATGCTGAAACAATTGTCTGTCGATGAAGAAAACGACTTTTCTTTAGCTGCAAAGGCCATCAACACGGAATTTTACGTCGATGACTTACTTACACGCTGTGACTCTCTTGATGAATTAAAGGCTCTTCAGATAGAACTGATAACGATGTTAAAAAAAAACCGGTTTTAGTTTAAAAAAGTGGTGCTTAGATTCGCGAGAGCTTTTAGAAGACATACCTTCAGATGATCGGGAACAATATTTTAAAATCAAAGGCGGAGATGCAGTAAGAACTTTAGGCATAGTATGGAATCCAGAGACTGATAGTTTTTATTACGAAATAGCACCTATGCCCTCCAGGCCTATTCCGAAAGAGACTATACTATCCGAGATAGCACACGTCTTTGACCCATTAGGATTAATTAAGCCGGTAATTGTTCTCGCTAAAATTTTTATGAAACAATTATGGCACCTCAAATTTACATGGGACCAAGCATCGCCGACAAAATCTTCGTCATTGCTGGGTGAATTTTAGGGGGAATTGATAAGCATTAGCTTAGCGATTTACAAATAAATCGGCGCACATTTTTTAGTTATTCTAAAGGTTTTCAGCTGCATGCATTCTCTGATAGCTCCGAAGATGCTTATGGAACCTGCATTTTTTTTATAATAATCGACCGTCTGTCGACAGGGACGGTACAACAAAGGTTGAGCTCCTTTGTGCCAAATCGAAGGTAGCGCCGTTAAAAAAGCTTAGCGTACATCGGTTGGAACTATGTGCTGCAGTTATGATGGTTCAACTCGTTAAACGACTAAAGATTATTTTTGGTGCAATGTTTCAGAATATCACCTATTGGACTGACTTAATAATTGTGCTACAGTGGATCACAGAAGAGTCCTGTAACTGGCAGACATTTGTGCAAATCGCATATCTGCAATCCAACAAAATACCTTTACTTCCCAATGGCGACATAGTGTTGGAATTAAATCATTCCGATATAATTTCTCGAGGAGCATACCCTTCGGTGTTAATCAGCAACAAGTTATGGTTCAACGGGCCATAGTTTTTGAATTTGGCAGAAAGTGAGTGGCCCACTTGAGACGTCGTTTTAGCATCCGGGGACACACAGCTCGAACGAAGAAATATAAAAATCATTTTGACTGTACAAAGGATCAAATTTCATAATAATTATTGTTTTCTACTCAAAATTGTTTCTTTGGGTTTGACTGGGTAAAAATCTTTGCTTTTTTTTGTTTGATTTGGTATATGGTTTTCTGTGGGTTTTGCTTTATTTAGGGTAATGGGTGCTGAAAGTTGACTGATTGTTTTGTCGGTTTACTACGCTGGAGTATAATGGTGTTGAAGGGTTAAGGCATATGGGATTCTTTTCTCTATGGATCGTTTGGCATCGGCCATGGTACACTTGTTTTTAGTTTGTATCGTGAGTACTTCCAACCATTCACTTGAGTGAATTTGGGGCATGCTTTGTCTAAGGCAAAGTGGGGCGAAAGGCAATTGTAGCACATAACTCGTGATCAGAGGGCTGGCGAATGTGGAGGGAGGTTGCATTTCCTCCATGTTGGAGTGGCTCCGCATCTTTTTATTGTTTGTCCGAGCAGCTGACAGTTACGGCACCCCATTGGATTTGGGACATATTCGTTGACTTTGGCTTTGTACCAGCCTATTTCAAGTGTATCGGTCAAAAGTGAACAGCATGAATCCAGTTGCGTAATCTTTTCCTTCCCGTTTCTTTGTTAATTTGTGTACTTCTGTTATACCCTGTGATTTCATTTCTGAGGCTATTTCTGTTTCGTTTACATTGATGAGGCATGGGTCATAGACTATACCCTTGGAGCTGTTGAGTCGTTCATGCAGTTTCACTGTTACCGGACAAAGGTTAGCGATTGTATTGATTCCTAGGAATCTGTTTGGTCGTTTGCCGATAATAGTATGCTGTCGTCTCTGAGTTGATTTATGCTTTTGTATTCTGTGCTGATTGCGTCAATAGATTTTTTAATAACAAAAACGCTAAGGAACGTAAGTGGTTTTTCATGGCTTTTTTGCGAAATCACTATGAAACGGGGATTTTTTTTTGCGGGTGATAGTGGCAAGGGAGGATATTCGATCAAGTCAGCGGAGGCGGTTTTATGTTTTTTAGCTTTAAGGCCAGGTAGCGTGTCTTCTGATAGATCAGAAAACCGATTCCCGGGTAGGATTTTTGGCTCCGGGGCCAATTCACACGCGAAGGGGTAAGCTACTCGTCAAGAGGTATCAGGGGCAGTCACGACTAGGAGACTGGGGTTGTCAGAAAAATGAAAATTGAGTTTATAGAGTAGGTGTACACTAGCTCACAATCATAAGAAACGATATTGACGGTATGAAAGTCAGACGGAGACTGAGGCATTAAAGTAAAAATAGTGGTTATACATAAGTCATAGTTTTAAGCTTAGTTTGTTACTTTATATGTTTGTATTAAACATTTCAATAAACTCTCGGGGTTGACCCGGCTTCAAATCAAATCAAAAAATATCGCGACTGGAAAAAAAAATTAGTACGGAACACAAAAATCTGTTAATTTTAAATCAAATAATGTGTAGTAGCGATTAAATAATTTGTTATATTAATTTAAATCATTTACATATGTCCATCTCTCTAAAATAAAGCCAGCTGACTTTATCTTATTGTTTAAAAAAAATTTTTCCAATGAAAATAAGTGGTCGAACGGACTGAATCTGCTAGGACATGTTACAGTAGCAATAAGATATGAGTTTTGTTGAGAAAAAAACATGTGGAAGAGGCAAACCATTTGTACCTGCTGTGGCAATCAGAACTATTTTGTTTTCGAATAATTGCGAAATTAAATCAAAAATGCAGTCATTTTCCTTATTCGGCGAGATTCATAATTACGAGTAAATGTATTTTAACCCGTCTAATTATTTGAAATAAGGTTTTTGTTCGACTTGCTCATAATGAGCCTATCTTCATATATCATATTACAAAAATATAGTTTTTAAGCGTAAAAATATTCACGAACTCGTTTCTGGACAATATATCCGTATATGCATATTTTCGAATACATACCACCTTCCTCCTCCGAATCGGACATAAATGTTTCATGCATAGCTTCTGGTGCAACAACACGATATTTATCTTCACACTGATCATCCAAATCATTGTCTTCTTCATTAGTTATTGATTTTAGTGAATCAAGAACACTTATGTATCCCAATTTTTTAGCAATATGCAGCGGCGTTTGTCCATTCACCGTTTGAGCATTTGCATTTGCACTGTGCTCTAGAAGTAAATTAACTATATGACAATGGCCTTGCTGAGCTGCTTGATGAAGTGGGGTATATCCAATTGCTGTTGATGCGTCAACATTACAAGACTTTTGTAGCAGAAATCGCACCATATTGGATTGTCCAAAGTGTGCAGCTACATGAAGTGGTGTATAACCTGCTTTCGTTATCATCTCAATATTTGCGCCGTTCTTATATATCAATTCAGCAACATTTACGTTATCTTCTTGAGCACATAAATGCATTGGGGTCAAACCATTTTTAGCCGCATGGTTGCAGTTAGACTTATGATCAATTAAAAGACCTGATATTTCAGCGTGTCCTTCCTAAAATAAAAATAAAAGTTTTATTTAAAAAAATATATTTTTCTATATAAAAATGAATGGTACGTAAATATAGCTACTAACAGAAACCATGCATTTCAATTACTTTTATTTATAATACTCAAAAATATTAGTATTATGTACAAGGAATATGAATAGATAATTTTGTGCTAACAAAACATTTTCCCATATGCGTTCATATATCAAAAATTATTTGGGACAAAGTTTAAAAACTAATTTTTAAAATGCGTAAACGGATCTTAATATTTTCGTCCAATTTTCTAACCTTCGATTATTTACTAAAATAAAGATGATTATTTACTAAAATTGTTGAATTTCTTTGAGTTTGAAGGAAATTAATAGATAATTTGTATCCCCGTAGTGAAAACATTACATTTATTACAGGTAGCGATTGATCGGGAAACTGCTGACCAGCACTGGGCCAGCAGCGTAACAATTAACTCCGTAGCGAAGTGCTTGCCTTAGCCCTGCACGTGGAATGTTCGGTCCCTTAACAGGCCACGTGCAACCGAGCCATCCAGTCAATGCGATGGAATGGGCCGGACCATAGGTCAAATACATAATAGACCATAATCTTTTAATCATTAACCGCGGTAATGAACCAACTTTTGTAGTGAAAAATAGACGGCAGATGTTAGATATCAGCCTGCTGAGTAACTCTGATACTCTTACCGTAACTGGTAGGTATCATCGGACACATCGTTCTTTGATAATAGAGTGATCAATTTGAATGTCAAAAATATATCCATACCCCGTCTACTGTACAAAAATCGCAAAAATACAAACTGGGAAAACTACACAGCATTGATAGATATCAAAAACTTTAATTCCTAAAAGGACTCAAAATGTAAGCCTCTGAAAGAGACTATGCAGCGAAAAAACCGGTGATGATCTTCACTCAGGCTTTTAACCAATCATGCCATAAGAAGATCAAGAAATCCAAAAACTCCCCACATTGGTGAACTAAAAAACTGCAATGCATGAGGAAAAAGGCAAGGAAACTTTTCAATTCAGCCAAAATTTCTCCAACATTAAAAGCACAAGAGAGTGTACCAGGCTAACGAAAGTCGTATACAAGGACGCTACGGTAGCTGGAGATCTGAATCTACGAAATGGTAGTTACACTAAGTCCAACATTGAAGCTTTGAAACACTTGCTAGGAACCCGATTTCCTAGATGCACCCCTATTCCAACATCAGTAACTGATATAAATCCACTTTTGTCTCGCCAATATGATATCCGAGAGGGGAAACGCTTACAAATACCCTAGACTGAACGGAATTATACTAATCATGCTTCAAAAAACGGAGCAGGCTTCATACCGTTACGTAAAATGCTATTCAGCAGTACTATCAAGTATGGATATATGCGAAAATACTGGAAGAAAGTAAGGTAGGTAAAACCAGCCCCACCTATCCAAAAGACCTCAAGCCCATACACCTAATATTGTTCACTTCAAAAACTTTAGAAAAATTGCTTGACACTCGTATTCGAAGTAATTTGCACCCAGAAGATTTAGCCACTCCGTCATGCCTATACAAAAGGTAATGGAACGAAAATTCCCTACATGAGGTTGTCAGTAAAACTGAAAAAAGGCTAATATCTACAAGTAGTAGATAGCGGGACTAGAAAATATACTTGCTCTCATGCCTCCAGACCTACACATACAAGAATCTGCAACGAAAAGCGCTCTAAGGTTGAGTCAGACAATATAATATCCCATCACGACTTTAAAATACCACTCGTCTGCATTTTGCCAAGTAGGGACGAATGGGACAGCAACCAAATGGTTGAAGACTCGATATCCAGTTCGTGAGCGGATGGATGGAGATACGAGCCGCTGCCGCGATCTTCTTCGTTCAATTGAAGTAACGATGCTCAAGTGGCCTTCCGGACTACAGTAGTTTCTTCCAGGCTAAGATATTGGCAATAAACACGAGGATATTACTATATTTATTGATAGCCAGGCTGCCATTAACTCCAGGGCGGCAATAGAGATTAAATCGAAACGCTGTTTTGAACAGCGTTTAGCATTAGGTTGTACTTTGCTCTCGCCCTGGCCACAGTATCACGCTATCATGTATCATGCTATGAACATGCCACAGGCCATAATCTTCTGGGACGCACGCAATCCACTTCTTGTGCCTTTGTCCAGGCTCAGTAATTTGACACAAAGGACTTTAGGAAGTTACTACTTCCATTCGGATGTTTAGTTTTCCCTTTAACAACTTCAAATAAAAAATTTTGGCAAGATCTGGCCATAACGCATCACATAATCTTCAAAGTGAAATGAGACCATAACAAAAGAGGACATCTGCGAATTAGTGAAAAACCAATACCAGCTCAAGAATGTACGTGATGCTGATATATTTAGCTTGAACCGTGCCTATGGACGCCCTCTAACTTCCTTCATATTTTTCTTTAAAGCTGTAATCAAAAGTATTTAAATTGACGATAAGATAGATAGAAATTTATTTCATTGCTCAATTTACAAAAGCTAGCCATCATGCAATTTGCAATACAGAGATATGATATATAGGTACACATAAATATATTTCAATTGAAATGAATTTAATGAATGAAGTGAAGAACTGTTATTTAATAAAATAATATGATTAAATTTGATTTGCAAAATTTATATAATTAATATAGCACAGCTAACAACAAGTAGTAATTAGCTGGGCGACAATTCACTTGCTCAACTCAATGTAAATAAATCAATTATACGTAAGTTGTAAGTAAGTCAGAATGATGCGGGCTTGTAAGGTAAAGTTGTAGGACGATCTCTAAGTGCAACCGACACAAGAAGACCCATTGCCTCAACGACCGCAGAGCAACGAAGGTTATTTTACGGCTTATGAATTCTCTTTGATTTTGCAGACTTCGTATGTTCTGTGCACTCGCAAGCTTGTAGTATTGAAGGGTTTTCTCTCTATGCACGTGAATTACGTGACCGGACGACACGAAGAGTAATCAAACAACTGAGATGAGTTTTCAAACTGAGACTTTATTTTTCTCAACTGCATTAATAAAGTAAAATGAAATTGAATGTACATAGTGTATGCATCTGCAGAGTTGCAAGATCTGTCCAGACGGGATCAGATGACATGGCGACTCTGCGATGCATATTCTCAGAAAAAGCAATGTCAACACAACTCTTTTATTACAATACTTAGAATTGTGGGAGTGCTGACGTTACTCTTTATATTACTTAGAATTGTGGGAGTGCTGACGTTACTCCTCCCTCCTCAAGTTTCATGCTCTCTGAGCTTGAAATTTCTTTTTCAATGTGATGCTTTAGATTTTTATGAAAAATTTAACAACTATACATATAATTACAAGAACAATAATAATAATTATGACAATTATAACAAAACTTATTGTATATACTTGCTTTTGAAATTTTAATTCTGTAATTTTATTAGTGTTTTCGTATTGAACTAACTGTAATTCTTCCTAAGATAGTGTTACATTTGTTTTTGATATATTTCCATAATTGGGGATAGTTATGTATTGTTCAAATATCTTAACATTATTTTCCAGTTCTAAATTATTTAGTTTTACATTACAATCATAAAATTTTATCAGGTAATTTCCATTTAGCAAATATGTTTGATTATTGCATGAATTATTTTATTGTACATTCTTGTTGTTTTTGAGTAAATATACTCCTGTATCTAGTTCTATTATTGTATTTTTAACATTTTTTCTTTTGTTACATTGTTTTTGTTCTTCGAATAAACTATATATACAATTTTCTACAACTTTTAGATTTTTTATGTATACATCTTTTTTTAATTCGTAATAGGTATTTTTATATTTTACAACGGTTTGTGTGTTTATGCCTAACTCTTCATACGAATTATCTGTTAATGCAGTTACAATGTACTTGCTTATGTTTTTAACTGTTTTAGGAATTTTTACTACAAACGCTAAGGTGTCTTTGAATTTTCTAAGTGCTAATTTTAATTTTTCAAGCTTTATTAAATCTATGTCGTATTTGTCGATCTCTTCGTTCGTAAGTATATTGTTGGTCATGTGTCCTGTTCTCATGTTAAATATATTGTTTTGTATACTGTTGTATACTTAATACATAATTCAAAGTTAAGAGGCGAAACACCGCGGAAGGAAAACCGACTGCGCCAATTACGTGACCGGACGACCTGAAGAGAGTAATCAAACAACTGAGATGAGTTTTCAAACTGAGACTTTATTCTTCTCAACTGCATTAATAAAGTAAAATGAAATTGAATGTACATAGTGTATGTATGCATCTGCAGAGTTGCAAGATCTGTCCAGACGGGATCAGATGACATGGCGACTCTGCGATGCATATTCTCAGAAAAAGCAATGTCAACACAACTCTTTTATTACAATACTTAGAATTGTGGGAGTGCTGACGTTACTCTTTATATTACTTAGAATTGTGGGAGTGCTGACGTTACTTGTGTCATAACACCGGCAAAAATGAGGGATGGAAAGCAGCTAACTTCTTTTAAAAGGCTCTAATTCCAAGGTAGCACAGCAAGCTAAGAGGGTGCTTAGTCTCTAATTTGCCGGATGCGGGACTACCTCCGATCTAATTTATTATTATTTTTTTTATTATTTATTTATTTATTTGTATTCATTATTCTCTATCACAATGGTATTAGTAATTCCAGATATTAACGTAAGCTAACTATAATATAAAGAATAGTTAGTGGCATTCGATATTATAAAAGAATAGTGGTAATGCCACTTCAAATAGTTATTTATGTTGTGGGGTGGACATATTAAAAAAGAAAACTAAAATTCAAACCAAAGAAACCAATATAACAAGAAAAATTATTATAGGATGCAAAAACAAGCGAATGCATACATTGAAAAATAAAAGAATCAAAATTTCAATTTCATCATGATCGAAATCAAGAAGTCACTTTGTTTAAGAAGGCGAATAAAGATCTAATGCGTATTTCTGAAGGGAGACTGTTAAACAATTTACATGATAAAACACTGTACGAGTTCCTGAAGTAAGTGGCACGAAAGGCAGGGATACGAGATATAGAAAGTAGATTCCTACGCAAGCTATAAGCGTCAGATATTGGACTCTGCATGTAGGCGCATCTCATATAGAAAATTTTTAGCACCCTATAATAATACAAGTGCCTCACTTGTAGAATTCGCATTAGCCTAAAAAGTTCTAAAGAATGGGCTCTACGAGTGTACTTGCAGACTTTCCTTATGGCACACTTTTGCATGATGTTGAACTGCAGCATTTTATTTAAGTAGGCACCCCCCCAACAGCGTATGCCATATTGCAGCTTTGAGTGGAAAATCGCAAAATAAATAGTTTTTAAAATATCGCTGGGCAAAACTTGTTGAGGCGATAGAAGCATCGAATGGTAGAAAGAAGATATTGATTTAAGATTGAAATGTGTTCGGACCAATTCAAATTTCGATCAATTGTCACTCCAAGATATTTAAAGTGATTTACAGTTTCAACTTTAAAGCATGTGGTATGACGAGAAACATTAACATCTCAAATGTTCTCAACGTTTAGAGCAGAGCACATTGACAATATATACCTCCGGCATGAAATATGACATCTATGTCGGGGCATTCCTGTGGACTTAGGCTAAAGAACATGAGCTTTGTTTTGTTGCTAACTATTAGCTTATGTTCAGCGAACCAGGTTGACAGAGCCATATGCGATTAACAAATCATCAGTATAAGCTTTAACTTTTCCATTAAAAGGCAGTGCAAATAAGGAATTGATGCAAATCAAAAACAAGATAGGTCCAAGGACAGACCCTTGAGGAACTCCAAGATGAAGAGTCTTAGGGAGACTAATACTCGTGCCGACTTTAACCTGTTGGATCCTGTCTTTGAGATACGACGCAAACCAATTATACATAAATCCGCGAAATCCTGCATTATCTAATTTATGCAAAAGGATGCTGTGATCAACCATGCCAAACGTTTTAGTTATATCAACAAAGAACCCAGCGCAAGATTTTTTGTCATCCAAAAGAGCAAAAATCCAAAAGAGCATCCTCAGTGGAAAGGCCTGTCCTAAACCCAAACTGCATTCGACTAAAAAAATTGGTTTTACCTAAATATTCCAAAATCCTGTTCTAGACCACCTTTTCAAAAATTTTAGAAATCCAAGACAGAAGTGAAATCGGCCTATAATTATTTTTCTCTTTTCTATCCCCTTTCTTAAAAAGTGGTATCACAATGGCACTTTTAAGTTTTTCGGGGAAAACTCCGGACATAACACTCAGATTAAAGAGATGTGCTAAAATGTCAACGATGTAGGAGGCAATATTTTTCAGCACAGTGTTAGAGACATCATCACTACCACAAGAATATGAATTTATCAAGGAATTAATAATTTTTAGGATCTCAAGGCCAGTAGTTGGTGCAAAAAAGAAGCTATTCCTACACAAATGGATATCAGCAGGAAAGTGGTTATCTCCAATTGAAAAAAAGTGATCATTGAACTCATTCGCTACTGCTAGGGGATCAATGGTATTACCATCACTGCTATTAAGTTCTACAGATATATGCTGGCCTTTAACACTGCGATTCATAATGCTGTTTACAGCTTTCCACTCTTGTTTCAAGTTTCCTCGGGATTTTCTCATAAGGTTGAGGTAGTAATTATCGCGGCAAATTCGAACTTCCATGTTTGTTGATTTGCAAATACGTTTATATCTATTTTTTAACCTAGAATTCATAGGATGTCTATAGCATTTTTGACGGAGTTTGTTTTTATATTTTATTTTATTAAAAAGAGAGTTGTTCACCCAGGGCTTAAGCCTTATTTCTGAATGTTTTCGTAAAGTGACAGAACTTGAAGAACTTATGTAGTTTTGTAACGTTTTCAGAAATAAATCATAAGCCCTGGAAGCATACGCTTCAGCGTAGAACTCAACTCAGTTCTTAAAAAGCAACAAATTATTCAGTTCCAAAAAATTAATTTTGGATACTATAGGTAAGGTCGAATTTTTAACGTGGTTCTGATGTTTTATCCATTAAACAGAAGCCGTGTCCTGCAGTGATCAGAAATTCGTAAATCAATGTTAATACCAGTACAAAGATTTGGTGAGATTTTCTCAAAACGACCAAGAACATGATCAATACAAGTTCCTCCGATTGGTCTAGTTACCTCATTTACGAAAGAGGTTAACCCATGCTCAACAATATGAGCAAGATAAGAATCGGAGGCAGGACTTGAAGTTAATAAATTCAAGTTGAAGTCCCCTAGAATGATAAGATTGGGCGCTTTCAGGTTGCACAAAATATTTTAAAACTTGTCAGAAAACACGTTAGGAGACTGACTGTTAAATCTATACACACAAGAAGTGAACATCGCATATCCTACAAGAAACATTAATACTGTAAAATGTTTGTGTGGGTACAAATAATAGAACTTATTATTTTCAATACAAATCCCTTTATTCAGTACAGTTACAATTCACTATTTAATTCTTTCTCTCAGTACAATTCAATTTCTCAACCACTTATACTTTTCTTATCTTTTACTTAAACCACTTAATCACTTCTCCTAATTAACACTTCAAATTACACTTTAGAACTCATTTGCATACCTTGGGGATGCTGGTATTTATACTCGAATGACATACTTCGAGAACAATCCTCGCCATCCAGCGTCCCATACAATTTCCAATTTGCTAGAACATTCGATTCCACTCTCCAGTCGAGACTTTGTTATTCCAATATCGAAATCTTCTGGTCTTCGACATTTTCTGCTAGATGTCGCTGCTCACATTTAAGTGGTTATCACATTGCTCCCTCCCTACAGTTGTTCGTCCCGAACAACTTCGCGATTCAGAATCCCGTTGAAATGACACATTCTATCCAAATGGACCACTTTCAATTTTCCTCGATTCTCACGCTGGATCCGGTAGACAACGTCATTAATGCGGGTTATCACCTTGTATGGACCTTCCCAGTCCTGTTGCAATTTTGGTGATTTGCCTTTCTTACGCTGAGGATTATACAGCCAAACCAGATCTCCTTCGTTGAAACCGGAAGATTTCGCCTTGATATCGTACCTAGTTTTCATGCGGCTGCTTGCTAGCTTCATCTTTTCTCTGGTGTCTTCATGCAATTTACGAATCCTGCTGCGTAAGTCATTCACGTACTCGTTCACCTCTTTGGGCTCCGTCGGTGGGGATCCGAATTTTGCTTCACTTGGCAACCGAATCGTTTGACCAAATAAGATCTCCGATGGTGTGTGCCCTGTTGAGCTATGGACCGCGTTTCGGTAGGCCATTAAGAAGAGGGGTATGTGTCGATCCCAATCCCGCTGGCAGTTGCTGACAACCTTAGATAGATGCTCATTCAAGGTCCGATTGAATCGCTCGACCATTCCATCAGATTGCGGGGGTAGTGGCGTTGTCCTTGTCTTTCTTATTCCCAAATATTGGCATATTTCCTGGAAGACTTTTGATTCAAAGTTTCGCCCTTGATCAGAGTGCAGCTCCATTGGGACCCCAAATCTGTTCACCCAGTTGTTGACTATCTGTTCGGCTACGGTCTTAGCCTCTTGATTTGGGATGGCAAACACTTCCGGCCACTTACTGAAGTAATCCATGACTACGAGAGTATATCGGTTTCCATTAAAGGTTTCGGGAAACGGCCCAGCGATGTCGATGGCTATTCGTTCGAAAGGTGCTCCGACATTGTATTGTTGCATTTGTCCATGTGGCTTACTTTTGGACCCTTGGTAGTCGCACACCTTATGCACTTTTTGCACCAATTCTCGACATCTTGTTTAGCGCTTAGCCAATAGAAACGTTCCCTTACCTTTTCCAACGTCTTGTTTATTCCCAAATGGCCTCCTGAGATTCCGTCATGTATTTCATGGAGCACTTGGTTGACTCTGGACCGTGGCACAATTAGCTGCATACGAAATGTTGTCCCATCTGCACTTTCCCATTTTCTCTTCAGCAATCCATCTTGCACAAAAAGCTAGTCCCACTGTGCCCAGTATGCCTTCAGAGTTTGGATCCGATCTGATATCTGCTGCCAGCTTGGTCTTTCCTCGTGTTCCTTCCAGG
Organism: Volucella bombylans; assembly: GCA_949129095.1. Lineage (NCBI taxonomy): Eukaryota > Metazoa > Arthropoda > Insecta > Diptera > Syrphidae > Volucella > Volucella bombylans. The sequence continues at coordinate 64,213,257 of OX422142.1, forward strand.
CCAATATTGGTTTGATGTCATCGTCTGCCTGTTGGGAGGAACGGATTTCATCTCTACTCCAACCCTCTATTGGCTCAGTCCTGATCATTTGGGTAGTTGCCTGTTCTTTTGCTTCTTTACGATTGCAGTGTTCGCATTTTACTCCGCACGGTCGACGAGAGAGAGCATCAGCATTTGAGTGGAGTGTTCCCTTGCGGTGTTACACTTCAAAGTCGTAGCCCTGCAACTGCTCGATCCATCTTGCAACTTGGCCTTCAGGGTTCTTAAATTGGAGTAGCCATTTCAGAGCTGCGTGGTCTGTCCGGAGAATGAACTTTTGTCCGTAGAGGTATTTATGGAAATGCATCGTAGCCAGAATTAAAGCCAGAAGCTCGCGCCGGGTTACACAGTAGTTCCTTTCAGGTCTGGAGAGTACTTTACTGTAATATGCGACCACTTTCTCTTGACCATCATGAACCTGGGAAATCACAGCTCCGACCCCAACATTGCTAGCGTCTGCGTCCACGATGAACATTTTTCCGGGCGTCGGGTAACCCAAGATGGGGGCATTGCACAGCTGTCGCTTCAGTTCTTGAAATGCTTTTTCGCATTCTCCAGACCACCTGAACTGTCGGCCTTTTTCTGTAAGTTGATGCAGGCTCTTCGCAATGCCAGCAAAATCCTTTACGAACCTTCTGTAATACGTGGCGAGTCCCAAGAAGCTTCTCAGTTGGTGTTTATCTTTTGGAGAAGGCCAACTTTTCACGGCTTCGATTTTGTCAGGATCCGTTCTTACTCCTTCCGCTGATATAATGTGACCCAGATATTTTACTTCCGGACGAAACAAGGCGCACTTTTCCGGGTTGAGCTTTAAATGAGCACTTCGTAGCCTCTCAAACACTTCTTTTAGATTTTCGCGGTGCTCCTCGTACGTCTTACGATAACGTCGTCCAAATATACTAGGCAGGTTTTCCAGGTGAGTCCTTGCAATGTTCGTTCCATTAGTCGCTCGAAGGTGGCCGGAGCGTTGCACAGTCCAAACGGCATCACTGCAAACTGCCAAAGACCGCTTCCTGTAGTGAAGGCAGTTTTCTCACGGTCCGTACGATTTATCTCTACCTGCCAGTAACCGCTCTTCAAGTCAAGTGTTGAAAACCATTTCGCTCCAGAAAGCATATCCAACGTGTCATCGATTCTCGGAAGTGGGTAGCTGTCCTTTTTAGTGACATCATTGAGACGTCGGTAGTCTACACAAAATCTCGTGCTGCCATCTTTCTTCTTCACGAGGACCACTGGAGATGCCCACGGACTTTGCGATTCTTCAATCACTCCCTCAGCTTTCATCTTTGACATCATTTCGGCAACTTCTGTTTGCTTTGCCAATGGAAGACGCCTTGCAGGTTGACGGATTGGTCGAGCGTCTCCGGTGTCAATGTGGTGTTGATCAATATGCGTACGTCCATATTCTCCGTCTTGTGTAGCAAATATATCAGCGTACTCACCGATTAGTTTTTCTGTCAGGATTCGCTGATCTTCGTCCAGATTACAGAGGCTGAGAATTTTGTTCTTGATTTTTATGCTCTGAACTGTTGTGACCGGTTTTGCACACTTTTTTTCCGTTGTGGTCAATATAGCCTCAACAGGTACGCATTTTCCCACTATCTCCCCCTTTTTCACCTTTACACTGAATGTCTTTGGATTTAGAATCCTTACAGGGACCATGTTGTTCTTTGGCTCCACTAAGGTCTTTCCCACCATGAAGTCTCTTTTCTTTTCTGGCTCCATCAAATAGAATCGGTGGCTACCCGGACCACCTTCCACTTTTGCCCACAAAATTGCTTCTGACGAAGGCTCTAGACTCTGATTGCTGCAGATGACGACATTTGAGACTGTGGTATTGGCATTTCCGTATATCATTGGTATCTCCATGTTTCCGTATTTCAGGGTTTGTGCCCCCAAGTCGACTACAAGTCCATGTTCTCTCATGAAGTCTGTACCAATGATGCACTCGTCACATATGTCAGCTACCAGAAACGCGTGACTGAATGTTATTCCGGCCAGTTGGATTTTTATGCGGACTTCACCATATACCTTAATCGTTGCTCCTGTAGCTGTTCGCAAGCTGCAACTGCTAGTGTTATGCAGCCAAGACTTCTGCACAAGATTCCTCCTGATGATTGAGGCCGTGGCACCGGTGTCTATTGTTGCCATCCATTTTTCTTTTCCACTGACTACTTCTACTAGAAGGCTTTCGCTGCGTCGTTTTGCCAGCGAGACTTGGATAATGGTCCTGGGGCCGTCGACTCCTGCTACCAACTTCTGCCCCGCGAAGTTGGTGCTTAAGCATTTCCCGACTGATGGCTTCGGGAAGGTTGACCGGCTTCTTGATAGCTGTTTCTGCGAGTTTCTTCCTCTATTTGCTTGTCACCACAGTGAGGGCAGTCTTTTCGTCGCACCGGTTCTTTACACTGCCTTTGAAGGTGTCCTATTTTATTGCAATTCCAGCAGCGCATTATTCGTCTATCCCGTCGAGTATCTCGTTCCTCGGCACTAATTCTTGTGCAGGAACATTCCACAGATGCTACTTCCCTGACGAAATGTGTTCCCCTGGAAGCTTGATTGGCTGCTTCCATCGCCAGAGCGAAGGCAAGTGCTTCAGCAAGGGTTCTTTTCCCGGCCATCCTTACTGCTGACTGTAGCTTCGAATCTGCAATTCCCCTGATAAATGCATCTTTTGCCATTTCGTCGATAATTTCCTGGCCTGCGGTGGGGTATGACAGATGTGCAAGTCTACTCACGTCTGCTTGGAGCTGCTGCAGTGTTTCTCCTCTTTGCTGCGTTCGGCTTTGCAATTGGACCTTGTAGACCTCCTGCATGTGGCTGTCCCCAAACCGTTTCTCGATAGCCTGCACTAAAGTCACATAGTCTTTATGCTTTTCGATGTCTACTGTTTGCAACAATTCTGCTGCAGGACCGTGCAAGGCCATTGTTAGGGCAAAGCACTTTTCCTCATTGTCCCAGTCGTTTGCACAGGCAGCCATTTCAAAATGCTTCTTATAGGTAGACCATGAGGTCTGGCCATCGAATGAGGGAGGCTTCAACTCTTTTCTCCTTGGACCGCTTAAAGAACATTCTCGCAGTTTCTGTTTTCGCACTGTGTCGAGCTCTTTTGTCAGTTGGTGAACTTTGCTGTCCATTTCTTCGAATTTTTCGCCAACATTCTTCTCTATTCTATCAAATTTGTCATCAACGTTCTTCTCTATTCTTTCAAATTTGTCATCGATTTCTTCGAATTTTTGCTGGAGAATGTTCTTTTGTTCTTCCAGATTATTCTTTTGTTCATCCATTTTCTGTTGAAGACCGTGCAGATTGTTGGTTTGTTCGTTGAATTTTTGTTCAATGCTGCTCTTCTGCTCGTCTAGATATTTCTTTTTTTCATCCAGCTTTTGTTCGAGACTATTCTTCTGTTCGTCCATTTTTAACAAGAGGAGTTGTATCATCGCAGCCATGTCATTGCCGGTACTTGTCTGTTCATCCTCGTCAACATCAAAGGAATATGCATCAGGATCATGTCCCTCGTTGTTCAAAGCCTCCTGAAGACGGAGCACCAGGTCACTTTTTCCTCCACTGGCGCTGAGGCATCTCTTGTTCAACTCGGATTTGAGTTGGACGCGGGTCAACTGCAATAGTTTTCGACCCATTCTAGCTTTTTCAAATAGTCAGAAAACACAGGTTTTTTTTTTTTTTTTTTTTTCTTTTACACACAATAAGTCCTATCCCACTTCTGACACCAATGTAAAATGTTTGTGTGGGTACAAATAATAGAACTTATTATTTTCAATACAAATCCCTTTATTCAGTACAGTTACAATTCACTATTTAATTCTTTCTCTCAGTACAATTCAATTTCTCAACCACTTATACTTTTCTTATCTTTTACTTAAAACACTTAATCACTTCTCCTAATTAACACTTCAAATTACACTTTAGAACTGATTTGCATACCTTTGGGATGCTGGTATTTATACTCGAATGACATACTTCGAGAACAATCCTCGCCATCCAGCGTCCCATACAATTTCCAATTTGCTAGAAAATTCGATTCCACTCTCCAGTCGAGACTTTGTTATTCCAATATCGAAATCTTCTGGTCTTCGACATTTTCTGCTAGATGTCGCTGCTCACATTTAAGTGGTTATCACAATACCGTCAAAACTCGAAAAACTGTAGTATTTCACCTCACGGTCGGCATACAAGTTTCGCACAAAAGCACCTACGCCACCTGCGGAATATGAATCATTAGTATTAGCCACAAAATTATAACCAGAAATCGTGTAATCGCTGGTCTCACAAGAATAAATCCAAACTTCAGACACAAAAATTATTTCAGGCAAATATTGAAAAGCTTCAAGATTGCTGACCAGTTAATCAACATTTTTTCGCAAACTCCTAATATTTTAATGTATAATATAAACAGATTTGTTATCAAATGAATTGTTTATGGTGTTAATGGTAAGGTTGTTGTTCATAAGATCAAAACTTTTTTAAATTATGTATCATTTTAAATTAATTCGATATTGCAGCTAAATCTTCGAATAATCTTATAACCACAACCATTTCAACTTTCCGCAATAAGATTTTAGAGTTGCTAAACCGTAAATACTTAAATTTTTTTTTCAATTTTAACTTTTTTCGCTGCCAAGAACAAATCTCTGTTATATTTTGTGAAGCAGTCGTTGATGTAGATCCTACTATCGCTGTCAGTGGCAAATAGCGAAGAGTTCAACTTCTTTCTCGCATTTTGTTTACTTTTCATAATTTTTCTCTTAACTTCAGCCGAAGAGAGACAGACACATACAATGTCACTGTATATTTGCTTGGAGTTGTTTACATTCTTCTGTTTTAAACGTTTGACGAATACTTTAATAATTTCCTCAGAAGCTACAGAGCCATTCAATGCATCAACGAAAATTTTTTGCACACATAGCTCGGCATTGTCGTTATTCACTTGAGGAACACCAACAATTTCAATGATATTCTCCATTTGCGTCTGCTACTTCCAGTTTAGTTTACTCTCAAGGTTATTTACCTTTAATTCATTTTCTTCTTTAAGTTGAAGTACCGTACTAATGAAATCGTTGTTAATTTTCTTTAGAGAGATAATCTCCTCCTAGAGAAGCTGGAGAATTACAGTACTGCTCCGCGGTTGTTGTTGCTGGAACTCCGTTGATACTCACATTGTCACAGACTAGTACCTTGCTGATGCTCCTGCTGTTGCGGCGGCTGAAATTTTTCTCTTTGGTGGCTATGCACTGACTTTACATGTTTTGTTGTTGTTGCTATTCTGATATTCCTATGCTGTAGTTGCCTCAATGTATTTGGTGTTCCTTGTCGATTTTCAGTGGTCAGCTGTTTTTGTTGCTGTTGCTGTGGTTGTTGTTCCAAAATTTGATGCTGTTTTGGCGGTGAAATCAAAGGTTCCATAGGTTGTAAATGTATAGATTTGCGGCGCAGTACCGTGCATTTGTCGCATCGATACTTAGAATTGCTTGTAAGTATAAATTCAGCATCTGATTCCGTCAAATTCACACAAGAACAATGAAAGAAACCCATACAATCCGAGCAGCTAAACTTTTTGATTAAATTGCTGCGTTCTATTTTCTCATCGCAAATTAGACACTTCATTTTGGTATACGGAACAAAAAAATGCCACCCATGGAGCGAAATAACCACTGAACCCAAAAATCTTTCTGTCTCTCTCTGTCCCATTTTCCTAAAAACTTACCACGTGCTTAGGCATTTTAAGTGTAATAATACCCACTGTTAAATTCTTAAAAAAAAAAAACAAAAACAAAGAGAGTCGACATGGTTCCGTACAGCAGTATACTGGACCGTGTCAAGCTGGGTATAATACCGACAGACATCAATCTCAACCCCCTTAGTGCGACTAATCTCCGAGACAAAGATGTGAAACCGATTTTTTACAGGTCTACTATCAGGGATGACTGGGTCGTATTTATTTCATCCACTACAAATTGTTTGAGGAGTAATTTCTCTAGAATTAAGTATTTCGGATTCATTTCCGAAACCACACATTATAAGGGGGTTCTTTCCACAAAGCATCGGCCCAACTAACCAGAAAATTCTCGTGTCCTAATATGCACAAAACTCAGGTCTTAACAACAGAACCTGGTAAGTCCTACAACGAGTGGAAGAGAAAAATTTCGTCTACATTGTTTTTTCTGTAAAAGACAGTGTGGTGAAACGGTTAAACGACCTAAAAGATCAAGTCGCGTACCGTTTCGGTAATACGATTAACACAAGAACCAGCTGCAGCGAATAAACCCAAAAGTAGAGTTCGTGTACTTCCACCGTGGAGTCAAGCGGCAGAAAACGTATCTCGTCTTGCGAGAGTGACCACAAAGGGCTCCCTTGCCGAGGTTCCCCTGGGGCGAAGAGGATACAATATTTGACAGGGTCAAACTAGATACATAAAGAAACTCACGAACTGGAGTACTTTTCAAGAAAACCTCGCTCTCAAAGCTGATCTACTGCACTCATCTCTACAGTCCATTGGGAACGTAAATGAGGCAGCGGATTAACTAAATGAACTAATTATCTCATAATGTAGTTGCAAGTTGAAACCCAATATGACTAAAAGGTGTGATGGAACCCTCAACTTGAACAGATGCATAATATGAATATCCGCGAATATTGGCTATATCCACTCTAGATTCCCGCATTATAAAAAAATCAAACACAAAAAACACAAACACCGACGATACTAAGCGCATCTGTGAAGTAAAAATTCAGAATTGGTTTACCGAATTAAATTGTTGTAGGTGTTAACAATAGAAAACACTGTACCAACAAAATTCTCACTCACAATCCGCTATCCATCAGTTATTGCCTTCACTCAGCCACTGCCCGTGCCGTATGACAAATATATATAGCAACGGCAGTGACTGAGTGTAAGCAACAGTACTTACGACCAGGAGCGGGAGTTTTGGAATGCCCGGACTGTGCAATTTTTCACTCCACTGCACTTCACTAGGTGCTTTGTTTTTTTTTTTTTTGCTTTTATTTATTTATTAAAATAGATTTTTTGTTCACACTCGAAAGCGGTTTGTTTTGTTTTTATAGAACGGTGTGAAGTAATTATTGCACACGATTACACTGCTTGGCGTGTGCACTCGGCGGTGGTCGACACGGCTTCTACTAGTACTACTAGTACTACTACCTACTAGTAAAACTTAGTAATCGGGGTTAACAAGAAATAAGATACACCAACGATTTAGTCATAATGATGAAGGGTAAACACCCTAAAGACGTTTGCTATAAGATGCAGACTGCTCTAAGGAGAGTAAATGACTTGTATGTTGGAGAAAATCTCTCAATCAACCCCAGTAAAACTATACTTGTTCCCTTCCCTCCTAAAAGATATCTGAGCCTTAACCAGATTTGACCTAACGGTACAGTAATTGCGTACTCCAATGAAGTAAAATATCTTGGAATAATTCTCGATAAAAAACTAAATTGGAATTCATATATTAATAATAAAACTACCAAAGCGACTAGAGCCATGTGGTTTTCCGCTTTAAGAATGGTATGACCTGGGAATTGACCCCAAAGGTCACCCATTGGATATATACAATGATGATACGACTCATCATCACCTACTCAGGGTTATATATACGGTAGAACAAAACAAAAGGGAAATCTGCAATACAAAAGCTACAAAGACTTGCATGCCTCGGCATCACTATCGGAATGCACACACGCCCCACTGCAGCTGTAGAAGCATTCGTTGGTTTAACGCCACTCCATTTCTTTATAAAAAAGGTATCAATTTACAGGACCATCAGGCTACTACAAACACTCTTGATTCATCACTCAGATTACACGGATCAAATGAATCTTCTCTCCGAAGTCACCGAGCTCGATATGATCTGCGCGGTAAACGACCGCCTACCTAAGACTCCATATACAATAGTTACCGCAAGCTAAGAATAAGGAACTACAAATACCCGGCCTTAAACTTTAAATGTATCAAGTGGTAAACGGATGGATCGAAGATGGAAACCGGGGTGGGTGTTGGTATATTTAGACCAAACACCAGAATATCGCTACCAATGGGAAAAGGCCTAGTGTATTTCAAGTAGTAATATATGCCACTCATTTGTGCGCCAATCCCATCATCGATAACGGAATGAAAGGCGTCCCCATCCATATACTAGCGGACAGTAAAGCAGCTATTAAAGCATTAGGTACACTCCAAACCAGTCATACACTGCTTCAATACACTACGAGATATCTCCCATAAGAACGAAGTAAAACTTTGGTGGGTGCCTGATCATATAAGTATTGATGGAAATGAAATAGGCGACAAACTGGCTAGAAACGGTTCGGCTGATTCTTTTATCGACCCTTTTATCTTTTCAGTAATATCCCGAATTCAGCAATCAGCTCAGCTCAGCTCTTGTGTAATGACCTTGCTATGTGTTCTTCATAATCAATTAATTTTGTATCAATTCTCATTTTATCTGTTGCCCATTTAATATTATTTGTCGAGACTGAAAGAAAAAAGAACATGGACACATTAATCAGCTGAAACATATTCGGAAAATTGATTTGCATTGCTGTTAATATTTTCTTAGGTTTAAGTCGTTTCTTGGTCAATAGATAAGTTGCACAGCCTATTTTTAGTTTCAGCACGCAAAGCTGCCAAGTTTGAATTTTTGTAATCCTGATCATATTGCAGGATCTGTTCTTTCGACAAGGAAAGCTGGGAAATGACAGTATGGTGATTTGAGGATAATTCGTTTATAGAAAGTGGCTGATAAATTTGACTAGTAATATTGGTAATTAATAAATCGAAGCCACGAGAACTAGCTGGAATACATAGGACCAAATGGAGGATAACACTTGTACTGAAAACATAGCAAGGAGGTTAGATAAAATGTTACCACAAGAATTAGCGCGCAAACATCCGAGTCCCTATGCCTCCAATTACAAATACTCCACTTGTACAGGGATTTTCAACAAGGACGCTCGAAATTTGTTAGGTGATAGCGGCCATGTTGTTAAAGCAATGTCTGTCAAATTTATTGGGAATTGTGCAGTGGTGTATTTCAAATCACCATGGAACGTTATAGAATTGAAAAATGTCTGCAAATCATAATTTTTTTTCCCCAAATTCAGTTTGAAGTTGACCAGAATTTCGATGAAAAAAATCATTTATAGCGACGAGGCCCATTTTTGGATGGATGGATGTATCAACAAGGAAAATTGTCGAATTTGGGACAATACCAATCCACATTCGATACACCAGCACAGACTGCATTCTTCGAAAGTCACTGTTATGTGCGGATTTTGGTCGGGCGGAATCATCGGTTTGTCCTTCTTCGCAACTAGCAGGACGGTACTACGTACCACACCGTACGCCATGATGAACATTCTGCAAGAGTGAATTGAGGGCATAGTTATCTCTCGCGACGGTGACATGAACTGAAAACCGAGATCGTGCGATTTAACGCCTTCTCACTCCATCCGTTGGGGATATCTTAAATAACAGGTACAATATAAGCATCTAGCAAATTCAGCCAGATTTATGAGACAAAATCATCGAAAATTGGACCTTACGAATAAGTACCACCAGCAAAGTCTTGACGGATATTTAAGTATTCCATGCTTAATGCCATTAAATGTTCCTTGAAATAAAAAAGAATGAGTGGATATCTCCCACACAAACTATTTTATTTGCATTTAAAAGTTGAGAGTCCTAATTGAAAGACCCTATACTCTATATTTTTTTTTTTTATAATTTTATAATTTACACGCGCCTAAGGGGTTAGATACAATTTTACTGTTGCCAGGGCGCTGGCGGAAAGGTAGAAGGAGGAGAAAGTAAAAATTGTTTTTGTAGTGGTTTGAAACTCAGGTGTATTTCGTTTCGATATTCGCTCTCCAGGGGGCGGGAGTCCGCATAGGATGGAGAGTTTTTTCTTCACTCAGAGTGATTCGAAGTTATAATTCGCACTAGTTTTATGTGGTTGAAACTCTACAACAGCCAAATCTACGTATCAGTGTTATGCCTTCACACGCAGAATTTTTCTGTCTGAGTTCCAATTATACAAAAGGAAAAACTGACTTGTCATGGACAGGATTCGAACGTGGACCCTCCGAGTGAGAAGCGATTGCTAGTACCACTACACCACGGCCACCTCGAGTTTCGAGTCCAACTTTGATCCTGTTCAGGATGATAATAGATTATTTCTGTTACTCACTGTTGTTCAAGTTATTGGTCCAATTCTTTGCGCATAATTGCTTTAATTGTCATACATATAAATTGTTGTACTCTATTTTATGCTGCTCTTGCGTTATGCAAGATCAGTACCCTCAGCCTGTACGGACATTGTAAGAACTAATTCAAAGTGTTTTCAGATTATTATATAAAATTTGTAATTCATATTGAGAAGATTGAGATATTCATCTATTGTGTAAATATATATTGTATTAATCCTCAACAGATCCTTTTAAATATATTAACCCTCATCAAATGAAGCAATAAATAAAACAAGCCTTACAAATTTAAGAAACCCTAGAATACCAGACATTAATAGTAATGCCGCCAATTGTTTTTAACTTCTAATCCTGATATCTACAACTTTGATGTGCTCTCCCCTCTAGGCTTGACTGACTATTGTGTCATATCAGCTAGCTTCTAGTACACTGACCACACACTTAGAAAAAAGATTCCTAAAAGGACCGCATGGCAATACGAGAAAGCTACGAGTAATTGGAGCGAATTTAACAACTTCTTTGGAATTTTAACAGGTCGTTTTGTTTCCTCTATAACGATGTTTAATCCGCTGGAGAAATGATCGCAGACACTGTTCTCTTTGCAATGAGATCCTTTGTCCCTCATCGGATTAAGAGTATCAAACCAAAAGAAAAGGCATGGTGCGGCTGGAGCTATAAAAAGGCTGTTAGGGATGGAGATATGTATTTTCGGTCCTATAAGACCAATCGCAGAAAAACATCGAACTAAGTTCAAACGAGCCAGGAATGATTGCAACGCTTAAAAAGGGTTGTTTATAAGGTTGACTTGCGCATTGTTAAGGTAGCGCTGGTAAACGGAATCGTAGAGTTCGGTGAAATGAAGATAAGTACCAAGATAGTTGGAATAGTCGGAAAAGGATCTGGTAGGCAGGAAAACAGCCAATAACTTGTTTCTCTTATTTCGTAAGAAACGAAGCTTGCGATTATACCAGGGAGGACTAGTTGATGATGTTTTAAGGAGGGAAAACGGAATGTAAAGGGAAAAAGAAAAGAATGGATAAGCCATAATTTATACTTAGGTTGTGAAAGTTAAAGAGGATCTGCTGAGATAGTCACTGATTTTGTGAAAGTTCGCTTTATGAAAGTCGTGGGTTGAGAGAGTTGTGGGGGGAATGTACTGGAATGAAGAGTTATGAAAAACTGAAAGTAGAAGAGGGGGTGGTAGTTATCGATAGTTGAGAGATATAGGGGACAAAGTGAGACTGAGGAGTTAATTGGATCTGTTATGAAAATAAGGTTGGCATTTGAAGTGATGAAAAACGATTGATAATCTGATGGAGTCCACTGTAGGTGAGAGGAGAGGATATGAGAGGATGAAAATAAGGATATCATCAATAGAGTCTGAAAGGTCAATTAAATGTTCGATCGCATCGATAAAAAGTTGGTGAGATTCAACAGGTTGAGCTGGTAGGATTTAGCAACATATAACGTAAAGGGACTTGAGAGGGAGTGATATTTTTATTGCGACAAAGTCGACTTTAGAGGATGAAAAGAGTTAAAACTGTTGTCGATCGCCAGTAGGACGATAACTGTTTAACGAAGACCGTGTTTCTTTTAATTAGACGGACAAAAATAGAACGAAATGTTTTGCCGCAGATTCCCTTATGGGCAAGAAAGTCGGCATTGTTGTCGTTAATGGAGCAGTTGGTTAATACATAAGAACACATGAAGAAAGACCATGAAAACAACAAGCAACACAAAAAATAGCTGCGAAGAAAAGAAATAAAAGCGCACAGTTAACACTACAGTCTGCATCATTAGAAGAGGAGAATTACAACTCTGCACTTCCCAACGACACCTTCCATCCGCTTGACGTTCCCATGCTCAGAGAATGCTGCAGAGAACAGCTACCCTTGAACCTGCACCTTACCTGGTAAGAGCCAGCTTAGGGTTAGATGATATGTTAAGCTAGCTTTCAGCCTTCTGGTTTGCGTTTTTTTCCCGCAGAAAGGATTCATTAACTGGCGCCGAGCAGGGACCGGTCAAGTCTTTTCTTTAGAGCACAAACATTACGTTCAATTGGAACCAAAAGAGCAGTACCCATGAGAACACTGTAATTACTCTGAGCTGTAACATCCCTCAACATATCCATGAGAGCATGCGCGGAGATCAACTATATAAGTGGATTGACGGTGAAGTAATTCATGCCATGAGTAGGTTGCTTACAATATTCAACATTTGCAACTAAAGCGGACTAACACTAACCTTCGTTTGAAATATTTGCGGTTCAGCTTTGGTTCGCGACGACGGCTAACTCGTTTTCGGCGTTTTCTTTGTTTTCTTTTCAGGAAAAAGGTTTGAACAAAAACAGCGGAGTGTTTATCATTTAACATTATCCTTGACATTTTTTATTTTTTTTGTGGGTAGGTGAGAAATCTTCATAGAACTATAAGCCCAGTGTCTTATAGATTCTTACTCACTAAAAACACCTCCCTTATACAGACTACGACTGATTTCAGACTCTACAAGCAATTCTTCTCCGCGTTTCATTTTGCTTTAATTAGATATTTTGTATTGAAGTTTCCTACGTACTTTAAAAATTAAGCGCTGCTGATCACCGCGCTAGATTGAGAGGCTTAGTCCTTTTCAGACCTTTTTTCTCGTCATGGATCTGTTGAGCTAAAATATTCGTATGTCCTTGTAGTCGATTTTTGTGTTTTCGCGCAAACATTTTAATTTCGTTCTGAACGTTTTCTACTCCTAGGTCTCTGTGGAGACCTTGTTTTCTAAACTGAGCTTAGAATACTTTCCAAGAAGCCAGTATATATGTCTCTATACTTAATCTCAAGCTCTTCACGTTTTTTTCTTAACTTGTGTTCTCCATTTAAGTTTAGCGTCGTGTGTCATAACAAGATATTTGGCCTCGAAAGGAATTTGTACGGCGTTGATAAACACAGGTAGATTGTCAGTTTTCTTGAGAGTGAAGTTCACATGCACAGACTTGTTTTCATTAAGCACGATTCGCCATGTCTTTGTCCAATTGTTAATCCGTGCAAGGGCGCGTTGAGTTAACAGTTGCTTCTTTGACGGTTTTAGCTGTTGCCAAAATTGTAGTGTCATCAGTAAATGTGGCTAGCACAGTATCGTCCGTTTGCGGTATGTCGCGGGTAAAAAGCAAATATAGCAGAGAGCCATGTACACTTCATTGCGGCAGCCCCGCCTTTATTGTCTTAAAATTGGAATATTCGTTTCCGTGTCTGACACGGAAGAGCCGCTTATCTAGGTATGAAGTTAAAATATGTGACAACTGCTCGGGTAGGACCTGTCGAAGTTTATATTTTAGGCCCTCGTGCCATACCTTATCAAAAGCTTGCGAAACGTCAATAAATGCGCTTGAACAGATTAACTTACACTCGATTATCGGTCAATTACTTCGGTCATTCGATGCACTTGGTCAACAGTAAAGTGTTGGCTTCTAACGCCAAATTGATGATCGGGCAAGTGGCGATTTGTGTCAATAATTGGTTTAAGACGATTAAGTAAGATTCACTCGAAGACCTCCGATATAATCGGGAAGAGCGATATTGTTCTGAATGACTTGACTTCAGTCAGCGGTTTACGGAGTTTCGGAACCATAATAACTTCGCCAACTTTTCACTGATGCGGTATATGCTCTAGTCTTATGGTGGCATTTAGAAGATAGAGCAGCTTAGCAAACCTTTTTTCGGTGGCCTCTCCCGTAATTAAGTCATATCAGGGGGTTTTATTGGGCTTAAGCGTGTCTACAACTTGTCTAAGTTCCCTAAGTGTAGCCTTTTCAATTGGAAGATTCGTCGTCATCTCTAGCGTATTGACATTCTATGGAAGCACTTTCCCGTCGAATGGTTTGAACGTTTCTGCTAGATGGTCGGCGAACACTTTAGCTTTTTCTTTATCTTCTTTCGCCCAGTGATCCTGGTTTCTTCTTATTGGCGCCGCGTGTATTTGGGGCTTTCGGAGACTTTGAACGGCTCTCCATATGGAATAATTGGTATCTTTTGTTGCTGTGAGGTTTTCTAGGTAGTTACTAATACCTTGATTATTGAAGTCCTTGATCGATTTTTTCAAAAAGTTCCAAAGCCTATTAAAGGACGTTTTATCTTGCTGAGCCCGAGTTTCGTGCCACTTTTTCCGCGCTCTTCGTTTCTTCTTAAGTCGATTCTGTATCTTATGCCGATAATGGCAACTTTGTTCGATTCGCATGGAGTGTTATTCCAGGCCGCTTGCTGCATAACTTCAACAAACCGTTCAACTTTTTTCAGGTTGATACGGCGTTCTAAGCGGTACTTTTAGCTCAGTATTTTCGACACCCTCTATTCGGAAATCTTCCCAGTCAGTTTTCTTGGTGGATAATATGAGTAGACTTTGTTCCTTAACCAAGGATTCGCACAATGAAAGGATAATTGGAAAATGATCGGAGGAAAAGTCGAAGCTTTCTTCAACTTTGACGTAACTAGCGTTTACTCCTTTTTCAATAAAGAAGTCTATCAGATCGTGTGTTGTGGCGACATCTGAGGGCCAGTACGTCGGTCTGCCTGTTGAGTGAAATTTCCAACCACATTCCATACCAGCCCTGTAGAGAGTTTTACCTTTTTGTGAGATACATCTTGAGCCCCAAAGGTGTGCTTCGCCTTAGCTCGCGACCAATAATAAAGATTGGTCCAAGAAAGATAAATAGGCCAATGAATTCGTGTTTTTCTATTTTGCAGCGCAATTGGCAAAAAAAAATAAGTATATACTAAAAGAGTAATTTTTCTTTTTAGCGCACACCGTTGGTCATTTAAAATTTGTCAAGTTCAATTTTTGCTTCTAGACAGTGTTCAATGCAGTCTTTTGATGATGAGCGTGGTAGTCGCGGTAACCTTTTAGTTTCACGCGTGATTGTGTCATCACGTGAGTTTCAGAAATTAAGCATATATCAACTGCTTTTTCCTGAATGAAAATATTTAGTTCATCAAGCCTTTTCTATAGGCCGTTGGCATTCCAGGCAAGAATATTAAGCTTATTTGTCATGATTGGTACACAGATCTGCTTCGAGGTTGAGAAGCCGTTCGACTATTATCTTATTTGTTTTAGCCAGTTTTTCTAGTCTCTTGAGAATTATTGAGAAAACATTTGAGGCAGGATTTCCAATTTTCACTTGCGCATTGTTATTTTTGATGTTGTTGTTATTGGTGATTTTAGCGGCCATCACAGCGTTTACTATCTTTGCCTTCTTCAACGGCTTCGGGGTTGGACCGCTGTTATGATTTCTCGTACGCGCTCGCCCTACGTTTTTTGAAGGCATAGTTTTGGATTGATCCCATTATTTTTGAAACTTCTTCGCGAGCACGCAGCCTCGATAGTTAGCTGTATGATTTCCCCTGCAGTTAATGCATATCGCTGGGGACTGCTTTGCGGAACTGCACTCTGGCGTATTTTACACAGCCAGGCTCCTTCTGGCAGTAATCCTGGATATAGCTGAATCCCTGACAACGTGTACATTTTGGAATCAGCCTCGAGTTTTTTCGCGGAGATTCAACTTTGACAACAAGTCCCAAAATTGAATTTATAGACTAAATCCTTTCTGGGCTTTCGGTTTTGTCGAAAATTTGCCTGAAAAGGGGAAGACCACGTCTTGAGGTCGTCCTCTCGCTTTCAACACTGCGCTGTATATTAACGGCGTCGATTATTTGCAAGCCTTTATTTTTAAGGTCAAATAAAATGTTTTCTTTAGGGCAATAGGCGTGCAAGCCTCTAGCTACCACGCGTATGGGTTTTTCCGCTTTATTTTCGTACGTATGGCATTGAATCTTCTCGGCATTTAATTTTGCGAAAGCGAACGGTAATTGTCTGGATTAAGGACATTGACAGTCCATGTATCGCTATTGCAGGATCTTACTCTTTAGTCGGTTGAATATAGTGATTTCAAAATTGTGTGCAACTTGTTATAGACCGAGATTCCAAAGACGTTTATTGGCGGCGGCGGTCTTTGTTTTCCTTTATTGACTTCAACAGTATTAGAGCTGGCTGGTGTCTCTTTTTGTCTTTTTGTACATTTTCAGGCGAGGAATCAGCTTTGTGTTTCTTACCTGGTCTTTTTGTAAGAATCCAGTCTGTTCCTCGGGCTAGCTATTTTTCGTCCGTGTGAAAATTCGAGTTTTCCGGGCGGTCAAATCGTGGATCAGACTCGGTTTTGGATTGCGTTTTAATGGCATCTAATTCCTTTTTAAGTTAGGCGCAGAGCAATTCCATATTTTGGAGTCTGCGGCGGAGATCAGAATTTTTGCATTCGAGATTTTGCAGCTTATTCGGTGTAATACTATCGTCCAATGCTACCAACTGTGCTTTGTTTTTGCTTCCTCACAATTTTTCCAGCTATCAGCGTATTGGAGATCTCACAACCCTTGACCTTTTTCTTAAAAGGGTTCCTGGTTTGTACTTGTATTGTGTTTGTAGATTTCATTATAGTTCCCACAAGTAGCGGAGGAAGGGTAGTCCGTCTGTCCAGAGATCCGCATTAGACAGATAAGGCTGCCTGATCCGGAGATAGCCAAGGATCCGGATTCTCCGTTAGAGATTGGGCTATTTTTTATACTGAGCCCGCAACCTGGTCGATTCTGGCACGGGTCGCAGAACACCTTAATTTTAATCACCTCTTACGACAGGCATGCCTTCCTATTCTAGCCCCTAATCCGAAGAGATAACCTGGAACATGAGCATTATATTTAAGTGAGTGAAAAACAAACGTGATAATAGATCCAAACCACTTGTCTTTCTTCACACAGCAATTGGGAAGAATACAGTCACTGTCCCTATAAAACAGATATTTAGCAATGCACAAAGGTACAGCTAGACACCTCAGAGATCCACTTATAACTTCCCAAGTGCAATTCGAATCTGGTCCCCAAATGCGAAATATTGGGAAGTACTCCTCCAAAGTTAACGGTTCACCACTAAGGCCAGGACCCAAGCCCCATGAAAAGATGGAAGTGAAGCATGATGTTAATTCAAAACAAGTGAACTATATGAATCATCCAAAAAATTCAGGTTCCTCTAACCCATTCATACGAAGTTTCATGTCCGCAAATCTCCCTAGGAAACAGGAAAAATTGTATTGTATAGAAAGTAAACATGGAGAATCCGAGAAATATAATGGTGATACGACGAAAGACGTAACTGAAGAATACAGTCACGCTGCGATGGAGGCTGGGAGCGACAAAGTGAATTTTATGACAGAAGACCATCCAGCGTACCATATATACAGTAGTTTTTTTAAAGACGGATCTGTCCTAAAGTTTGTTGTTGATACGGGAGCAAATAAGAAGAATATTAGCGAACAAATCAAACAACAAACCTTTCACAGTTCAATCAGCCGGTAGTATCATTCTAATCTCTGAATCTGTCAAGCGGAAGTTTTTAAAACGAATTGGCAGCGAAACATTAATTAAATTTGATGTTCTGCCAGGCCTGAGTTCTTTTGAGGGTATTATCGGAGATGATATATTAAAAGAACTCCAGGCAGTAATATATAGAAAGGAGAATGTGCTTAAGCTGAAACCAGACATCGAAATTTCACTCAAGAAAAATTTGTCCAAAGAAGTTAACCTTATAATAGACTCTAAACTCCCTGATGATGTGAAATCCGAATTGAGAAAATTAGTCAAAAAATACGAGTATAACTCCCTTTTTGGTCCTATTGATAGGAAAGAAATAGTCGATACATCCATTCCTGCTGAAATAAGAAATAGCACTGTTGAACCAATCTATACAAAGAGTTATCCTTATCCAGCGTGCGTAAGGGAGGTGTTAAGCTGTTCTATGGAAATATCATTCGACCATCGAAGAGCTCTTAAAACTCGTACTTTGGGTAGTTCCTAAAAAACCAAAACCCAACGGCGAGAAATAATATAGAATGGTAATCCACTATAAGGGATTAAACGATGTAACGACAAACCTAAACAGAGGTGAAATGCGAAGGTGAAGGCTAATCAATCAAGTCGATTTCCAATTAATCTCAATGAGGAGGTATTAAGAGCTTTCAACGACCTAACAACCCTGTTGACAACATCGGAGGTACTTGCATTCCCTGACTTCGGTCAACCCTTTCACTTAACAATTGACGCCTCAAAACTGGCAATAGGTGCAGTGTTATCACAAGCAGAATGCGGAAATGATAGACCAATCGCATACGCCTGACGGTCACTGAACAGGACCGAGGAGAATTATGCGACAAATCAGAAGAAAATTTTGGCCATTGTATTTGCCTTGGATAACCTGTGTTCGTACTTTTATGGTGCAAAAAAATTTTGGATATTCAAAGACCCCCAACCCCTCATTTTTGCTTTAGGTAACAGGAATTATAATGCGAAATTAAAAAGATGGAAGGCCCGTATAGAAAAGTACAACTACGAATTCATTTACAAACCTGGAAAATCAAATTTCCAGGCTAAAGACCGAAATAAATCATCTGCAAAATATAGAATCAACTGAATCTGTGTCAACCTCCGTCTCAAAACAAACCGTCACAGCTACAGTAGATTAGCTACCACAGTGGAAGCACCGATTAACGTTTTGCGCAATCAAATTATAATTAAAATCGGTAGGGCCGGGAAATCCGCGAAGAGCCTCATACAGGTTATCAACGACATTGCGTTGCTTTCGCCGATCCAACTAAGCAAAGCCTTACCAAAGTTCTTAGGGAAAAACTCAACCGAACGTGATAAATGGAGTGAAGTTTCCAGAACAATGCCTCTGCATTCTTCAAGCGGTCATCCTTGAATCTTTCACTAAATACAAGAGAAGGATAACGCAGAGAATAGTTGAGGACGTGAAAAAGGTTTTAGCTGATTATGGCTGAACATAAGAGAGCGCACAGAAATGCTCGGGAAAACAAAGAGCAACTGCTGGAAACAGTTTGGTAGCCAATTAGACACCCTGCTCATCCCGAGTTCCAACCTACAGTGTCCCCAACTATCCTTGCGAAATATTACATTTGGACCTTATAGAAATTTAAAATTAGAAATTCATAAGCTGTATAGATAAATTCTCTAAATTTGGCAAAATCTTTTAAGTTAAAAACAGGTCTGCTCTACACCTTAGGGACAAAATTATAAAGATATTGCTCTACATAGTTTAAGGCACCAAAAATTTTAGTTATCGATAATGAATGCAGCTTTATTAATTTAATAGTAATGAACTTTTTGAATATGCTAGGCACAAAAGTATACGGAACAACCAGTCTGGTTGAACAATTCCATTCGACAATTCTTGAGGTATATCCTTGTCTTAAAGTCAAACACAAGGATCTCAAAGAACTTTTGAATATCGCGGTGGATAGATACAATAATAGCATACACTCCGTTACCAAGCATAAGCCTAATGAAGCCAAAACCAAGCCAAAACCTTGTAGATTTTCGAAAAAAAAGTTAACCAAGATCTTAGGGCTAAAATTAAATGAAAGCTGAAGGAAAACCATATGGCTCGAAACAAGTATAGGACAAAACATCCGGCATCAGATGGCATTAAATCCAAAAATAAGTTTCTTTTACAAAGAAAAATAGTGGCGAAAAATAACCGTGTAACCGTCGTGACTTCGACAGGAAGAAAAGTGCACAAAACTCACATAAGGAGCAGGAGTTCAGTCGTTCATAGACCTCAGCGGAGATCAGACGCATTTCGTGTTCGGCTTTATAAGTGTGGAAAAATAATAAAGTGTTAAACAACAAACTTTGAAGTGTTCGGTAGCCGAAGTGGTAGAGGCCCGGACAATAAATCTAGAGGTTGTGGGTTCGCTTCCCGGCCTCTGCGAAAGTGTTTTTCGTTTATTTATTTAATTCATTTGCAAAGACAATTTTAATAAAAAAGTGTTTGTTTTGTATTACAAATTCACGTGATGGATGGTGGAGAGCGTTCCGCTCTTCCCATAACGGGAGATGCAAAAGGCAACAACAGTGTTGCCGGTGCCGTGGCGAAAGCCATTAAAAGGAGGAGGAGTTTGAAATCCCCTCCTAAAAAGAGAATAAATGCCGTTCTAACAGAGGATGATGAACATTATGAGGGGGGCAATAACACCATTGCTTCTCTAGCGGCATCCGAATCGGAAGATGAGGATGAAATGTTAAAAGGCATTAGCAGCAGCATAGAAAAGCTGCAAGAAAAAATGCTTGCTGTTTAAGCTAAAGCAAACTGCACGCAGGCAGGCAGGGGGAGAAATTAGAGGCAAAAAGCGCCCAACAAAAAAAGCAAAACGAGCAGAAACAACAACTGCAGCAACAACAAAACCAGCAGCAGCAGAAACAACCACTGCAGCAGCCAAAGCAGCAGCAGCCGCAGAAACAACAGCAGCTGAAAACACAGCAGCGGAAAAACCAGCAGAAGCAGCAACAACAACAGCAGCAGCAGCAACAGCAGCAGCAGCAATAGCAACAACGACAACAGCAGCAGAAGAAGAAGAAGGAGAAGGTTCCTCCTATCAACACCTATAAATTAGAGGTAAATGAAACCAAGGACCTGTGTAAGTTGGTCATTGGTAACAATTTTAGTATTAAGCGACTGAGGAACGATCGCCATGCCATCCACTGTAATACAGTGGAGGGCTACGCGAATGTGAAAGAGCTCCTAAAAGAAACGACGACGGAGCACTACTCATTCACACCGAAGTGCGAAAAGCGGCAATCGATGCTGCTGAAGGGGTTGGAACCGTCTTCTGATCCCGAGGAGATCCTGGCACTGCTCAAAGAGAAGGAGTGCGAAGGACTCAAGTTTGTGGGGGTAGAGCCGTTTACCACAGCTAGAGCCAGGAGGGAGATACGGAGTCTGCCGTTCTTCTTGGTGCAGCTCAGTCCCGAAAGTCGTCTGGATAGTCTAAGGAGAATCAATGTCCTAGACTACCAGGTGATTCACTGAGAAAAATTAAAAAGGAGCGAAGTCGATATACAATGCGTTCGATGCTAGAGATTCGGGCACGCCGCGTCGAACTGCCAAATGCAACCTCGATGTGCGCAAAGAACCACAGCTCCGAGGAGTGTGCTCTGGGTAGGGACGGAGCATCCGATAGGACGCAGCTCTCATGCGTATTATGTGGGAACGTGGGACACACCGCAAACTATCGGGGTTGTCCTAAGTTCGCTGACATTAAAAAATCAAAACTGGCTCGGCAGCAGAAGGTGGAGGTCAAACGTTCACCTGTTAGGTTTCAAACACCAGCCGTCACGTCCCAAATGGTGTCAGGTAGGGGGGCTACGGTACAGCAAGCGACTGTTGCTTCTCCAGCGCCAATGCCGAGAACAACGGCAGCTGCACCTAAGATGCTGGCCATCTTGCTCGCAATCCAAGATGGCTCAGCTGCAGCAGCAAGTACAAGAACATGCCAAGCGGGTGGACCAGATCTACGCGCTGCTGCCGGGCCTAACGCAACACATGACGTAATGGGTACGCACATGGTGGAGCAAACTTTGAAGGTCCTTGCGGTGAATGTTAATTCACTGATTAGGATCGAACGAAGAGCCGCGATGTTTAAATTACTACAAGACCAAACTCCTGATGTGCTTTTCGGTAGCGAAACCAAGCTAACCGATAGTCACAAACTGGAGTAAAATAATTATATTGTTAGAAGAAGAAATCGGCCCAGATCCAAACGGAGAGGCGGTTTCGCGATCTTCATTAAAGAAGGTATAAAATTTCACAGAGTGTACAACGGAGTGTTGCGTAGGTTCCGGGTGCTGGAAGCAGTCGTCATTTACATACCGCTCCGCAGTGGAAAGCGGCTGTACTTGGCCTCTGTTTATGCACCTGAGGCTTCACAATCCACTCTATTCATTACAGAGCTCGACACGCTTTTTCTACTTCTGAGGCTGGAATCGGGGGAGAATTATTTTATAATCGTCGGGGATTTCAACGCTAGACACAGAGATTGGGGAAATAATTTGCCAAATACTAGAGGGAACCTACTACTCGATTGGTGGGGTCAGCACGATGTCATGTACAGACTCGGTCTTAAAGCGACGGATAACCCGTCGTTTCCCAGAGGCGGGTCTTATCTGGATCTACTGCTGTACGACGAACGTATACGACTGACAGGTACGAATTTATAAACATTAAACTGTCTGCGCACATTCGTGTATGACAGCGACCATTGCGGTTTTAGCACCGAAATTACAGTTCCCAACTGTTTGTCCAAAGATATTCTTACAACTACAGTAAGACCCAATGGACACGCTTCTCCGCAACCTTGAACAGAGCTCTCTCCTCCAACACGCTCCACCCATCGTCCAATAGGAATTTGTCAAACGAGGAGATCGACAATTACCTAAAACAAATGGACGAGACAATTAAACAAACTATGGACACTACAATACCGCGGTATCGACGTACGACTAACGAAGACCTGTTCCGCAATCATACTATTGACGCACTGCACCGACAGAAAAGTAGACTTCTGACAAGACTTAAAAACTTGTACAGACAGTTAATTGACCGACAAGACCCGGAGATTAGGACACTGAAGTCGTCGATTAAAAATATTCAAATGCTAATAAAAGAGAATTACAGAATTGCTGTAATTTTGTATTGGAACAACAAGGTTCGGGCTGTAAACACCAGCAACCCGAGTATGTTTCCGCAAATAAATAAACTATTTCGGAGAAAAAATCAAAACGACCTTCAGTGTCTTAAAATAGCCCGGACAACGGACAACGAACGGTCACTGACAATAGCAGGTATTGATCCAAATGAAGCCGCTGACGATGACGACTTCTTTGTGATCGAGGATCCGCAGAAGAAGGTTAAGACCATAGGGGCGACTTTCCAGGAAGTATTCAAGGCCACTGATACCATTGGCCCTAATTACGACCTGGAAAGTCGCGTCTTGGGGCACGACATCTGCATTCGAAATGAAATAGGGAAATGGCGATCCGAGGGCTCTGGTTTCACTCAGTTCAGCGACGAAAATATGGCAAATAATATCAATTACCAGAGAGGGTGACCTACCCCTGTTCATTTCGAAGGAAGAACTCCATGAGATCTTCGACACAATCAGGACTAAGAAATCAGTGGGGACCGATGGTATTCCGAACATCGTGCTTCAACATCTTCCTCTAGAAGCGGTGGACATTTACACCACCCTGTTTAATAATGCACATTATCCAGCGCATTGGAAAACGGCGGTGGTTCAACCTATCCCCAAAAAGGGGAAGGATATATCCAATCCGGCGAATCTCCGGTCGATAAGTCTCCTTCCGAATATCAGTAAGGTTTTTGAAAAGGTAATCAATAGAGCTCTGTCTAGGTGGGCTGAGGACAAACATATAGTTCCGGATAATCAATTTGGTTTTAAGTCGGGACATGATATCTCACATGCCGCGTCTAAACTGGTGTCCGATATCCAATGGAATAAAGGCAAAAAACAATGTACTGGTGCCTGCCTTGTTGACTTGGAGAAGGCCTTCGACACCGTATGATTAGAGGGTCTTTTCTATAAGCTGACTAGGCTGGGGATCAGCAAACCACTCTTGTACATTCTTTATAATATGCTAACCAACAGACAGTTCATCGTGAAAAATAGTGATGTGACTTCTGTTGGAATATTTCAAATTAAAAATGGTCTTCAGCAAGACGCGGTTAATTCGCCGATCCTGTTCAACATTTATACAAGCGACTTGATAGGTTCACTTCCCCATACTATTGCGTACGCAGACGATGTGATAGCGTACAGAACAGGTTCAAAAATCGAGGTCATTAATACTCTCTTACAGCGTGACTTCGATAAGATAAGACGATTTTGCGATGACTGGAAGTTGAAAATCAACTTTCAGAAGTCGGAAACCATTCTCTTTAGGACGCCGTTGTCTGGAGCCTACAGGGATACCAGAAAAAATTGGCGAAAGTTCTCTATCATTGGACAACACGGACAACCTCTTGCCTGTTGAAATGTAGTCAGATACCTTGGAATCTGGCTAGATCAGTTTCTGTATTTTGGCAAACATGTAGATGCTGCTCTGGCCAGAGCTAAAGGTGCTTTTGCCCTTACAAAGAGACTCTTTTATAACAGCCAACACGATGCGAGGGTAAAGTTAATCTGTTACATGGCCCTTATCAGGCCTATGCTGGTATTTGTGTGTCCCGTGTGGTTCAATGTACGAACAAGCTTAATGGAAAAGATTCGGGTGTTTGAGAGCGCTTGCCTTAGGGCTTGTCTTCGCTTGTACAGAACACCAGAGTCGGAGTACAAGAAATTTTATCCTAATGAGGTCCTTTACAATAGGGCGAACCTAATACGAGTGGACAACTTCGCAATTAAGCTGACTCAAAGGCACATTGCAAGAGCTATGACCTCGACGAATAACCTGATATCTGGGGCTTACTACCCCAATTACCTTTACCACGAGAGTGTGCGCTCTGACGGCTTCGTTCCACCGGAAGCATTCCTCTACCTAGATCAGATAGGGTTGATCCAGGATAGATCAGCGGTGCCGTTAATCTTCCATGTCACTCGGACAGCTGGGGACAGGCGACTCAACAGAGACGTCGTACATGGCAGTGTGGATCGCCTCAGGTTCAGTAGGGCGGTGGGGAATCGCGATAAGAGAGATGTCGTCCGGCAGCGCCAGCATTTCTGTTAGTTGAATGAAGGGGAAGATGTTTCGTCGTCGTCTCCGTCAATTACGGACCAGGCTCACTAACGAGGCAGAGCTGACCAATCCGTTTTCTATGTGAATAGCGATGGCCAGCTTGCATAGGTTTAGGTTAGCATTTAAGAAATTTAAGGTGTATACTAATATATGTATATAATTGTGTGTAATGTCTATGTGTGTGTATGTGTGTATTGTGTATATAGGTTAGGAAGGCTAAGGTTTATTTTAAGTTAGATACTAAGTTTTTATAAAAAATAAAAAATTATGTCCATATGCTAAGTTTTTCTTAACAAATATTTTTTCTTAGCCTTGAGTATTCAAAATAAATAGTTCTAAGTAAAATGTAAATAAAGTCGAAAGACATAGTTATAAGAATTTAGAGTAACTTAGAGCACCTGTGTGGGGCCAGTAAGTTAGCATAAGATTGTTAAGTAATTGTAAGCTAGCATTTAAGCATTTTTTGTTAGAATGTAAGAGTTAGTATTAAGAAAATAAAATGCATTTAAATCTGAAATCTGAAGGAGCACGAGTTAGGGGGTAAAATTCTATCGCTCATAAAGAAATCACATTATGGCACTATATAGGGTATTGAATTATAAAATATGTATATTAAACGAATATACAATTCATTTATACTTACATATTGTATATTTTTTAAATAACATTCTATATTCTTTAAACCTACGCTGAATCAATGTACTTATTTTTTTAATTAATCAGATGTATGTACTTCGATTTAGTTTAATCTATATAAATTTGGAAATTTTGTAATATTTTAAATTCCTAATGAACTAAGCATTTTTTTTATTACTCATTATTTATGTATATATTTTTTTAACTTATTTTCATAATTGAGTTTACTTAACATAACATAACAATATTATACTCGTATAACGAATAGCTAGTGGCATTTTTATTTAACAAATTTAAATTGTGATAAATGTCACTTCATTACAAAATATTCAAAACAAAAATTCTTAACAGAAAAATTTCAATGTAAAATAAGAAATTTAAAAGTAATGTGAAAATGATGTGGAGTGAAAATAATAGTATATAAAACAATTTTTCCTTTTCTTTCTTTGTTTACATTTGGTTTTCAAATACATGCTAATGTTATGTAGGGTGGCAAAACTTCAATGTGTTCATGATCAAAATCAAAAAGCCATGTTTTACCTTTGACTAAAAATTCGGAAAATCTTCTTAACATTCGCAAATGCGCCGGAAGTCTATTAAAAAGTTTGCAGCACACAACTGGGTAAGAGTTTCTGTAATTATTGTGTACACTATGCTATTTTTTGCTATTTAGTAATATCAGCAATAGCCGTGCAAGGGTATACCATTATCGAATATCAATCACCAATCATCACAATCAATGAACGCAAGGGATGGGTCGTTGATGGATACTTCAAACTGGTGCAGCTCATCGACCTACAGAAACTTGAGTCTGTACTGGAAAAAATGGCGAGATGGTAAGAAAACAAGTTACAGACCAAGATAGGAGAAGCTTGGCAGAACACCATCCTTCGCAAACTGAAAAGCAAGGTCCACAGGAATTCCAGATCGATCAATTGGATTGGGTCAGCTCGGAAATAGCTGGCCGGTAACCCTAACGTGGCAAACTGGAATAAGATTCTCTAAAATGAGAACGAAATTATTGAAAACAATAATCAGCAGTATAAAATCAACGAGAGAGTCTTCAAAGTTACCGATGACATCGCCCGGAAGATAAACTTGTTAATTGAGAGCGCCAGTAATCAGATAACGTCCTCCAACAAATCTAAGTTTGAGTAAGACATCATCAACGAAGTTGTCGTTATAAAGGAAGTCAACGAGATTATTCTAGCTTGTCAAATGGCTAGAAGCGGTATTGTCAACACCAATCTTCTTGACTGGGAGGAAATCAACAGACTCTTGGCCAAAATCGAAGCGCTATCATATGCCAATGTAGTAGAGGCATTAGAATTCGGAAAACCGCCACTCTTCCCAAATAACACAGTGCTGCTATATGTCCTCTACTTTTCAAAGGTTAGCAAGTCTGACTAAAACCTTCCGCTAATAAGAGCCTCCATCTCGAATAGGGTACAAGTTGACCTACAGTTTAACAGGATGCTAATGAACGAAGAGGAACCTTTTGATGTTTTTTCGGGCTTCCTTAAATTGGGAAATGTAACGGTATGCGAAGAAAGGTTCCTAGAAAAATTTAAAGAGGATCAGTGCATTACCCGTCTGTTGAAAGAAGGAGACGCGACCTGCGCATTTATTTAAATGATGAGGAAATCATTGAATTTATCAATGAATGCACCATTTTCGTAGCAATTAACCTTCATCGAATTTTGATTGCAACTTAATAGTGATTAACATTTTTTTTAAATACCTTTTCCACATACGGTTGGAAAAGAAATCGTTACTCCTCTCACCGCAATTACTCTGGGTATGTTGTATAGAGTGATCGTCTCTCTTAAGCAAATGACTTCCAACGCGCTGCGGCTTATAAGCACCTCGCAAGCAGAGAAACGATCTCTTGAGAGCAAAGTGAATGGTTTACACAATATATATTATAGTAAATACACTGCAGCAAAAACCTTTTCGCAAATGCATTGACATTGTAGGTATTCCAAATGTCAACAAGGAAAATGCTTTGAGTTTAAGTGAACGAGTTACTGAAGATGACATAAAATCCTGTCATGTCAAAAAAATAGTAAACAAAGTGCCCGAAAAAAACACTAAAAACAGATCTTAGGAATCAGCTGTGTCTGCAGAGTTAACGCATATTGTATGAATCAAGTTCAGGAATATTAAACCCAAAGAGACTGTTATTAACAAAAAACGAAAGGTGATGTTGTCAACTGGTATATTCGGACAACAATTTGGCAAACAACCGACTTTTGTGAACGAAGGCCTATCCAATTTCAATCGCTCTCTTTTTAATAAAGCCAAAAAAATTAAAGATTATAAACAATTTTCTTTCGCTTGGACAAATAACGGTGTAATTTTAATGGGGGAAAAGAAGGGGATAATGTCATCAGAACTTTTTCTTTTGATGATCTTAATAAATTGTCTATAATTTACGAGGGGCGTTCAACATATTCTCGGTATCGGGGTGAAGCTGTGGTTGTATATATAAATTGACTTATTTGTCAAGTAATACTATTATTTTAGTGCATTCATGTAAAATTTCATATAAATGTGATTATTAATTCGCGTTTTATCTCTAGTTAAACAGAATCATAATGGCAACCGAGACGATGATGGTGAAAATTGAGCATCGCGCTGTAATTAAATTTCTCACTAAGCAAGGAAAAAGGCAAAAAACTATTCATGAAGAGATGGTGGCTGTTTACCAGGGTTCCGCACCTTCATTATCAACTGTGCAAAAGTGGTCAAGTGAGTTCAAGAGAGGCAGAGAGAGCATTGAAGACGACCCCCGCTCCGGCGCCCCGGCTACTGCTTGTACGGGAGAAAGCATCAAAGAAGTCGAAAAACTTGTTCTTGAGGATGCCCGAATAAAGGTGAAAATGATGGCAGAGATCACCAAGCTTTCAATTGGTACCATTCACACCATTCTTCATGACCATCTTAACCTTTCAAAGGTCAGTGCAAGGTGGGTGCCACGAATGCTCACAGCGCCTCAGAAAAAAGTGAGAATCGCATGCTGTAGAGAGCTTTTGGAGATGTGTAGTGAGAACGCGGACGGTGTTATGGATCGAATTGTTACTGGGGACGAAACATGGGTCCGCCACTATGACCCTGAAAGCAAACAAGAGTCCATGTAGTGGCATAAAAAAGGAACAGACCCCCCGAAGAAGTTCAAAGTCACTCCGTCTGCCGGGAAGCTCATGGCCACAGTTTTTTGGGTCTCAAAGGGAATCTTGCTCATTGAGTACAAAAAAAAAGGTGAAACCATCAACGCCACATCCTACGCTTCCACTTTGCATAATTTGCGGGAGGAAATTAAAAAGAAAAGACGGGGTAAACTCGCAGCGGGTGTGTTGCTTCTTCATGACAACGCTCCTGTTCACACGGCGCGAGTTTCCAAGGCTGCTGCGCGAGATTGTGGTTTCGAAGAAATCCAACACCCACCCTATAGTCCAGACCTTGCCCCTAGTGATTATTTCCTGTTTCCGGATTTGAAAAAATGTCTTCGTGGAAAAAGATTTTCGGATGATGAAGAACTCAAGTCGGCAATAAATGGGTATTTTGCAGAGAAAGAGGAAATTTATTTTTTTGAGGGTTTAAAAAAGCTTATCTCAAGATGTAACAAATGCATTGATGTCAGGGGAGATTATATTGAAAAATAAAAACAATTTAGATTGAATTCGCATTTTCCTTCATATCGATACCGAGAATATATTGAACGCCCCCCGTAACTTAGCGAATCTGTAGTTTTGACTAATGCACAACATACTTTAACTGAAGGTGTTTTGTACGCCTTTTTCTATTAATTATGATAAGGATGTTTTTAGTAGTGTTTTTTATAGTGAACAAAGGAAAAAATAACCTCATTATGATCCACCAAAACATCCGTAGTTTACGGGTCAATTTTGATATACTATTGGTTCATTTGGAATCATTTGTAAATAAGCCAAATTTGATTTTTTTGTCTGAGATATTGATATATGATAGCACACTGGATTTTAAATACCTGGTTATGAATTCTATCCTAAGTGTAATAAGCTTTGTTCAGTAAGGAAAACCTAGAACAAAACAGCACAGATTTGTGCAAAAACGTCAAATCAAATGAGAACAGAAAAGTACAGCACAGCTAACTTTGGCATTTTTCACAATTGTGATCTACTTCGAAAGTAAGTGCAAGCTTTTCTGTTCCGAACAGATTGGAACAGCCTCACTGAACACAGAGCAGAATAGATTCGGACAGGAATTTTTCTTTCTGAACAGGAAAGCTTGTACTTTTCTGTTCGGAACAGTCCGGAATAGCCTCACTGAACAAAGATATAATTTGTATGCTGCGGACGGTGTTGCTGTGTATATAAGTGATAGTTGGACTGCAAATTGTGTTGTTGATGGTGTAGTCGAGAGCTATACAGGTATGTTGTTGGGCTCTGATGTGATAAAGGTCACCTGTTCCTTTGATTCCCTCAAATTAGTCTTCTACTCTTTCTACTTTCTACTTTGGGTTCGATTCCTCCACAAATGAGCCAACAAGAATTCTTAATGCATCACTAAAGTGTATTGACCATATCTTTCTTAAACTTGACCGTAATGCAAATCTTTCGTTCATAAGTGCAACGTCGGATTTTAAGATTATTGATCACTGTATGACGTGCCTCCTTATTGAAATTGGTCAGTTCAAACAAAAGAGAAAACCGGTTTTGCACCCCTACCCCTAATAGAGTAAATTTTCATAATTTAAATGGACGTTTATTACATGAACCTTGGTCTGAAGTTTATATCGAAGACAATCCGTACCTAGCTTTTGACTTGTTCCTTAAGATTTTAAAAGGTCACTTTGAGTTGTGCTCAGAACCAGGTATCGTTAAAAGAAACAAGTTAGAGAAACTCCAACCTTGGATGTCTAATTACTTATTGGAAAAAAATATACATATAGAAAAAACAAGCTAGGCTTAAAATGTAAAATATATCCCAATAATACTCGTTTTCGAAAATCCTAGGAACTAATTTCAAAAGAAATGGCACTGAGGTCCGTATATGTAAAGAAAGATTCTAAATTGATAAATTCAACAAATCGAAAGGGTATCTTAAAGAAGAGTGGAGTATCGTGAAAGAATGTTTAACAAAAAAGCATCCTCTGATATACCTTCTTGCATTAGATAACAAGATAGTGAAATCACTTCTCCAGTAGACGGATACGTTTATTGAATTCTTTACAAGAGCTGCTGCAAATACACTCACCGAAGCTGGCTTTGACTCCACGGTTCTAATCTCTTGTGCAAATCATTGCTTCAGCTATGAATATGATTCAAAAAATAAATTTTTGATTGAACCTATCTCTTCTTTCGAAATTTACAAAAACATTTTGTTACTGAAAAAGTTAAATTCGTTCACCCGGAACAGCTACTCGAATTCTTTTGTTACGAACATTTGCCTACATATATGTTGTCGATGTTTTGGCACACATTTTTAATAAAAGCATCTACGGCGGTATCTTTCCGGCAAGCTTAAAGAATGCCGAAGTGATACCAATTTTCAAAAACGAAAATAGGAAGACATTAAATAATTATAGGCGAATTTCACTGCCTCCTATTTTTTCTTAACTCTTCGAAAAGGTTGTCAAAGCGAGAGTTATCTCTTTTCTTGATAGATGCTCGTACTTTAGTGCTAATCAATTTGGTTTTAGATTTGGTAAAAGTACCGCAGATGCACTTTTGAATTTCTCCTGCCATATTCATGATAGCTTAAATAACAAAAAATGTACTGCGGCCCTGTATATAGATATACAAAAAGCATTCGATACCGCGGACCACGAGGTTTTGTTGGGGAAATTAGATAAAGCTGGCTTTAGAGGATTCATTCTTAAATGGTTCAAAGGGTTAAGATAGGTGACTGTTTCAGTGAGTATCTGAGTGTTCGGATTGGTTTTCCACAGGGCTCAGTACTTGGTCCATAACCTCTTTTTGTGACATCGTAAGTATTATTCGGCTTAACTAAGTACGGCCCTAAGTACTTTGGCCTTAGTTTCAATCCACCTCCAAGCTGAGTCCTTTTGATGGCTACTACATCACCTTTCCTATATTTTGTGGCTGGCTTTCGTCGAAGATTATAACTTTTCCTGTTCTTGTTTTAAGCCTTTATTATTTGTTTCTTAGCACTTTTTCTTAGCTCGTCCCTTTTATCGTTATAACTCGCGATTATATCCTCCTCTATCAGATAATTTATGTGAAGGTCTTCTTTGGTGCCCATTCTTATTCCGGCAAGTACCTCAAATGATGTCAAACTGGTACTTCTGTTAAGGGTTGAGTTGATGGTTTTCTGAACGGGTTCGACAAGCATGTACCACTTAGTTCGATCTTTGATACTCAGCTTAGACAACACGGATATGATGATGCTATTGAGGCCTTCGACCTGCCCATTTCCGCGTAGTAAATCGATAGTGATTTTGATGTGTTTGATGCTCTCCAGTTTACAGTATTCTCGAAAATCATCCGAAGTAAAAGCGGATCCTCGATCTGAGATGATTTGAACGGCATTGCCAAATGTCATGCTTTGCGTCCGTAATTTGGCTATTACTTCTTTGACTGATGTAGACTTCGTGGGATACAACCAAAGGAACTTCGTGAAGGAGTCGATAACGACAACGATATGGCGATACATTTTGGTTGTTGATTCCAAGGACCAAGATGATCGACGTGGTATGTGTGGAGTGGCTCTTCTTCTTTATGTATTGAATGTAGTTCTTCTTCTTGTTTGCCTTGCTTTCTGTTTATTATGATGCATGGTATACAGTTAGCAATGAGTCTTCGTACTTTTTCATCAAATTTGGGTATAAAATATTCTTTATTAATTAGCTCTATCGTTTTCTTAATAGTGAAGTGTCCTTTTTCGTGTGCGCGCCTTATTATTTCCATCTACATGCCTCGTGGTATTACTAGCAGTTCAACGTCGTTTACCAACTTATACAGAACGTCGCCTTTTATAAAATATTCGCTGTAAGATGACTTTTCTTGAAGAATTCCTTTAATGGTTATGAGATCTTCGTAGTGCATTTGTAGTCGTTGTATTCTGCTAATTAAACTATCATCGTCGATTATCATTACTGCATGCTTGCTAAGAGCGTCTACGTGTTTCATTTGTGAACCAGGTCTGTGCTCAACGACGTAGTCATATTCTTGTAAAAACAATATCCAACGAGCAACTCTGGTACAGAGATCTTTTTTACCCAAAGTTTTAGCGAAGGCATTACAGTCGGTTATTAATTTAAAATATAAACCAAGAAGATAGACTCTGAACTTTTTGAAGGCTTCTATTACACCTAATATTTCGAGTTCATAGCTCGTGAATTTCCTTTCCTGTTCAGTGGTCTTCTTGCTCATATAATATACGGGGTGTAATTGACAATCTTCTGGTGATTTCTGCAGTAACACCGCTCTGCATCCATCGATAGAAACGTCCGTATGAACTTCTGTTTCGTAATTTTGATTGAATATATTAAGAACTGGTCTCTCGCTTAGAATTTTCTTAAGTGTGTTAAAAGAAACGACTTGCTCTTCCTTCATTTCAAACTTAGCGTTCTGTTTTTTTTAAGTCGTTTAACGGTTTTGCGATTATAGAAAAGTTTGGTATACATTTTCGGAAATATCCTGCAAGACCAAGGAAGCTTTCTAGCTGTTTAATGTTTTGCGGTATCTGATATTTTATTAGGGCTTGAATTTTCTCGGGTGAGGGGACACTTGTTGATTTTCTATAACATGTTCCAAGAACTGGATTTTTCTTTTCAGGAAGCTGCATTTCTTTAAATTAATATCTAGCCCATAGTCTCTACAAAGTGTTAAAACTTCTTCTAAGTTTGATAGTGCTTCTTCTTCATTTTTGCCGGGTATAATTATATCGTCAATATACGGTAATGCAATACCACTTCTAGTTAAATTACGAAATACTGAGTTGACATGTCTTTGGAAAATCCCTGGAGAATTCGAAAGTCCGAAAGGCACTTTTAAAAACTGATACTGTCCATTATGTGTTACAAAAGCGCTGTATTTTTGACTTGCTTTACTAACAGGCACATGGAAAAAAACATTTTTTTAATCTAAGGTACTAAAAATCTTGGCGTTTTGTAAACGATCGAGCTGGTCTTCAATCAAAGGAAGAGGGAAAGGATCCCTTACTATTACTCGGTTAATTTTTCTGTAATCGACACAAAGCCTTGATGTACCATCTCGTTTTTTTACTAGTACGACTGGACTACAGAACTCAGAATCTGACTCTTCGACTATACCGTCTTTTAATCACTCTTCTACTTGATCGTCGACCACATGTCTTTCTTTGATTGGTAGCCTTCGTGGATTACATGTAGTGGCAGTATCATCTTTCAATATTAAATGCATTACGACATTTGTTGTTTTGATCTTATTTGGGCGATAGTTTTGGATCAATTCAGTCACATGTTGCTTGGCGTAAGTACTAGCAGTTTCTCCAATGTCAATTTCTTCGAGTTCTGATAAGGCATCTATCTTCATTATCGCGTGGATCTCATCATTGACATCTTTGTTTTAACTTCTGGAAATATAGACCTTCTGGAGTAATTCTTATTTCGACTAGTCGACAAAACTCTTTTCCAATAACTATTTCAACATCTAAACAGTCGGATGGTATGACATGCAATATTAAATTAAATTTTTCGGAATCAATTTCGACTTCTTGTTCAAAATGGCCTAAAGGTTTTATTTTATTCTCGTTTTTATTCCGCCCAAACCCGACAAGATAAAAATTGGATTGTGAAAGCTTCGGCATATTCAAATATTTATAGATTTTTTCGGTTATTATATTGAATTTGCTGCCTGTGTCAAATAGAGCTAACCACTTCCTATCTCCAATTTTTACTTCCTTGTTCATTATGTCATCGTTAGAATGTAGAATCCGCATGTTGCTTTTGGTATTGTCAACTTTTTCTGATATGCAATCTTTCGCAATGTGGCCAAACTTATTTCATTCGAAGCATTTGACACCCTTTTCTTTATCTCTTACAAATACTTAATGAAGTCCCCCTTAATATTTCTCAGAAAATGTGTCTCCAATCTTTCGCACCCACCATAGAATTGACCTTCACACAAGGGGAATTCCCCCAAGTTTGAAAGACCACTTTCATAACTCCGGTCCACAAAAAGCGACCCCCTTGCTCAAGCTTTCTCACATACCTAAAATCTTCGAAATTTTTTTATATGAAGTTCTAAGCTTCCAGTGCAAATCACTTATACCACTACCACAAACTTAGTTGAATTCGTAACTTCAGATCCGTTGCACTTTCAGCCCTAGAAAATGG
This sequence comes from Volucella bombylans, assembly GCA_949129095.1. NCBI lineage: Eukaryota > Metazoa > Arthropoda > Insecta > Diptera > Syrphidae > Volucella > Volucella bombylans. The sequence goes on from OX422142.1 coordinate 64,248,123, forward strand.
CAATGAAATCGATGTAATTGCTACAGGTTTTGCTAAGGTCTTCGATAAAATACCATCTGATCCATTTCAAATTGTCTTTCCTCTTTATTACAGATAGTTTTCTGGTTGTTAAGCAATTCCCATGGACTAGCTTGATTGTCTTTAGTTTGACAAAAGGTATACGAGTATTTCAATTATTTCTTGCAATTTTTTACATTCAGGGATTTTACAATAATTATTTCTAATTATTCTACAATAATTATTTCTTCGTTTAGGATTAATTTACCATCGTGTTGGCTCATAGCCCTTGCTTAATAAAGCTTACATTTCTTATAAACTACGAGTATTGGATATTTTATGTAGATTACAATGGTACCATTTATTTGAACAATTTTAAAATTAGATATATTAAGTTATTAATAGTGAATCTTTTAATAGGTTCATTCTTTATAATTTTCTTAATATCTTCTAGATTTAGAATGGCTGGATTAAGTATTCCTAATTTGGGTAACGTTGATGTGTTTATGATGTTTTGTAATTCAAATATAATTAGTTTACTTTTTTCTGCAATTAACTCATCTCTACATAATTGTATGTTTTACTGACTTAATAGCTTCAAATAATGTTGAGAAAATTGTTAAGAAATTGTTTATTATTGTTTTCAATTGAATCTTTTATTTTCTTTTCTATTGTTAACTCATCAGGAGATCATATTATCCATTTCCAAATAGTACCAATAGTTTCTATTGCTCGTTTAGAGCATGAGATCATGAGTTGATCTAGTAAAGTTTGTATAAAATAAAAGATATTATTGCCTACATCTTTTTTTGGTTTATACTTTGGTTTTAATTTGCCCCAGTGGGCTGCGCCAGTGGGCACCATTATTTTTTTTAGTAAGATATGTCCCGAGGTTTGACTGTTTTAACTTTTCGTTTTTTATTATGGGTGTCAAGCATTTTCTTTTGAGCCATATTTCCATGGGTTTTTTCTGTGTGACAGAATATATTGTGTTATTGTATTCTTTAGCTGCTCTAATGAATACTTCTGTAGGATCGAGTAGTTTGTATTGTTCTTTAATACATCTGGCAATTTATTGTACAGTACTATGTACTCGTTCTACTTGGCCGTTAGCCGTATATGGCGGGGTTAGTTAGTGGCATGACGGGTGTGATATACTGATACTTAAGGTCTTTCCATTAATGTTGTGAAGACATTAGGAGTGAATGGAGTGCAGGAGCTTAAATTCTTTCATTCAGGGAAATCTTGTAGGATTTCCAAGACATATGCCCATGTTGGCTTGATTGTATATTTCCTTATTCATCGCGATTATATCCTCCTCTATCAGATAATTTATGTGAAGGTCTTCTTTGGTGCCCATTCTTATTCCGGCAAGTACCTCAAATGATGTCAAACTGGTACTTCTGTTAAGGGTTGAGTTGATGGTTTTCTGAACGGGTTCGACAAGCATGTACCACTTAGTTCGATCTTTGATACTCAGCTTAGACAACACGGATATGATGATGCTATTGAGGCCTTCGACCTGCCCATTTCCGCGTAGTAAATCGATAGTGATTTTGATGTGTTTGATGCTCTCCAGTTTACAGTATTCTCGAAAATCATCCGAAGTAAAAGCGGATCCTCGATCTGAGATGATTTGAACGGCATTGCCAAATGTCATGCTTTGCGTCCGTAATTTGGCTATTACTTCTTTGACTGATGTAGACTTCGTGGGATACAACCAAAGGAACTTCGTGAAGGAGTCGATAACGACAACGATATGGCGATACATTTTGGTTGTTGATTCCAAGGACCAAGATGATCGACGTGGTATGTGTGGAGTGGCTCTTCTTCTTTATGTATTGAATGTAGTTCTTCTTCTTGTTTGCCTTGCTTTCTGTTTATTATGATGCATGGTATACAGTTAGCAATGAGTCTTCGTACTTTTTCATCAAATTTGGGTATAAAATATTCTTTATTAATTAGCTCTATCGTTTTCTTAATAGTGAAGTGTCCTTTTTCGTGTGCGCGCCTTATTATTTCCATCTACATGCCTCGTGGTATTACTAGCAGTTCAACGTCGTTTACCAACTTATACAGAACGTCGCCTTTTATAAAATATTCGCTGTAAGATGACTTTTCTTGAAGAATTCCTTTAATGGTTATGAGATCTTCGTAGTGCATTTGTAGTCGTTGTATTCTGCTAATTAAACTATCATCGTCGATTATCATTACTGCATGCTTGCTAAGAGCGTCTACGTGTTTCATTTGTGAACCAGGTCTGTGCTCAACGACGTAGTCATATTCTTGTAAAAACAATATCCAACGAGCAACTCTGGTACAGAGATCTTTTTTACCCAAAGTTTTAGCGAAGGCATTACAGTCGGTTATTAATTTAAAATATAAACCAAGAAGATAGACTCTGAACTTTTTGAAGGCTTCTATTACACCTAATATTTCGAGTTCATAGCTCGTGAATTTCCTTTCCTGTTCAGTGGTCTTCTTGCTCATATAATATACGGGGTGTAATTGACAATCTTCTGGTGATTTCTGCAGTAACACCGCTCTGCATCCATCGATAGAAACGTCCGTATGAACTTCTGTTTCGTAATTTTGATTGAATATATTAAGAACTGGTCTCTCGCTTAGAATTTTCTTAAGTGTGTTAAAAGAAACGACTTGCTCTTCCTTCATTTCAAACTTAGCGTTCTGTTTTTTTTAAGTCGTTTAACGGTTTTGCGATTATAGAAAAGTTTGGTATACATTTTCGGAAATATCCTGCAAGACCAAGGAAGCTTTCTAGCTGTTTAATGTTTTGCGGTATCTGATATTTTATTAGGGCTTGAATTTTCTCGGGTGAGGGGACACTTGTTGATTTTCTATAACATGTTCCAAGAACTGGATTTTTCTTTTCAGGAAGCTGCATTTCTTTAAATTAATATCTAGCCCATAGTCTCTACAAAGTGTTAAAACTTCTTCTAAGTTTGATAGTGCTTCTTCTTCATTTTTGCCGGGTATAATTATATCGTCAATATACGGTAATGCAATACCACTTCTAGTTAAATTACGAAATACTGAGTTGACATGTCTTTGGAAAATCCCTGGAGAATTCGAAAGTCCGAAAGGCACTTTTAAAAACTGATACTGTCCATTATGTGTTACAAAAGCGCTGTATTTTTGACTTGCTTTACTAACAGGCACATGGAAAAAAACATTTTTTTAATCTAAGGTACTAAAAATCTTGGCGTTTTGTAAACGATCGAGCTGGTCTTCAATCAAAGGAAGAGGGAAAGGATCCCTTACTATTACTCGGTTAATTTTTCTGTAATCGACACAAAGCCTTGATGTACCATCTCGTTTTTTTACTAGTACGACTGGACTACAGAACTCAGAATCTGACTCTTCGACTATACCGTCTTTTAATCACTCTTCTACTTGATCGTCGACCACATGTCTTTCTTTGATTGGTAGCCTTCGTGGATTACATGTAGTGGCAGTATCATCTTTCAATATTAAATGCATTACGACATTTGTTGTTTTGATCTTATTTGGGCGATAGTTTTGGATCAATTCAGTCACATGTTGCTTGGCGTAAGTACTAGCAGTTTCTCCAATGTCAATTTCTTCGAGTTCTGATAAGGCATCTATCTTCATTATCGCGTGGATCTCATCATTGACATCTTTGTTTTAACTTCTGGAAATATAGACCTTCTGGAGTAATTCTTATTTCGACTAGTCGACAAAACTCTTTTCCAATAACTATTTCAACATCTAAACAGTCGGATGGTATGACATGCAATATTAAATTAAATTTTTCGGAATCAATTTCGACTTCTTGTTCAAAATGGCCTAAAGGTTTTATTTTATTCTCGTTTTTATTCCGCCCAAACCCGACAAGATAAAAATTGGATTGTGAAAGCTTCGGCATATTCAAATATTTATAGATTTTTTCGGTTATTATATTGAATTTGCTGCCTGTGTCAAATAGAGCTAACCACTTCCTATCTCCAATTTTTACTTCCTTGTTCATTATGTCATCGTTAGAATGTAGAATCCGCATGTTGCTTTTGGTATTGTCAACTTTTTCTGATATGCAATCTTTCGCAATGTGGCCAAACTTATTTCATTCGAAGCATTTGACACCCTTTTCTTTATCTCTTACAAATACTTAATGAAGTCCCCCTTAATATTTCTCAGAAAATGTGTCTCCAATCTTTCGCACCCACCATAGAATTGACCTTCACACAAGGGGAATTCCCCCAAGTTTGAAAGACCACTTTCATAACTCCGGTCCACAAAAAGCGACCCCCTTGCTCAAGCTTTCTCACATACCTAAAATCTTCGAAATTTTTTTATATGAAGTTCTAAGCTTCCAGTGCAAATCACTTATACCACTACCACAAACTTAGTTGAATTCGTAACTTCAGATCCGTTGCACTTTCAGCCCTAGAAAATGGCAATGAAATCGATGTAATTGCTACAGGTTTTGCTAAGGTCTTCGATAAAATACCATCTGATCCATTTCAAATTGTCTTTCCTCTTTATTACAGATAGTTTTCTGGTTGTTAAGCAATTCCCATGGACAAGCTTGATTGTCTTTAGTTTGACAAAAGGTATACGAGTATTTCAATTATTTCTTGCAATTTTTTACATTCAGGGATTTTACAATAATTATTTCTAATTATTCTACAATAATTATTTCTTCGTTTAGGATTAATTTACCATCGTGTTGGCTCATAGCCCTTGCTTAATAAAGCTTACATTTCTTATAAACTACGAGTATTGGATATTTTATGTAGATTACAATGGTACCATTTATTTGAACAATTTTAAAATTAGATATATTAAGTTATTAATAGTGAATCTTTTAATAGGTTCATTCTTTATAATTTTCTTAATATCTTCTAGATTTAGAATGGCTGGATTAAGTATTCCTAATTTGGGTAACGTTGATGTGTTTATGATGTTTTGTAATTCAAATATAATTAGTTTACTTTTTTCTGCAATTAACTCATCTCTACATAATTGTATGTTTTACTGACTTAATAGCTTCAAATAATGTTGAGAAAATTGTTAAGAAATTGTTTATTATTGTTTTCAATTGAATCTTTTATTTTCTTTTCTATTGTTAACTCATCAGGAGATCATATTATCCATTTCCAAATAGTACCAATAGTTTCTATTGCTCGTTTAGAGCATGAGATCATGAGTTGATCTAGTAAAGTTTGTATAAAATAAAAGATATTATTGCCTACATCTTTTTTTGGTTTATACTTTGGTTTTAATTTGCCCCAGTGGGCTGCGCCAGTGGGCACCATTATTTTTTTTAGTAAGATATGTCCCGAGATTTGACTGTTTTAACTTTTCGTTTTTTATTATGGGTGTCAAGCATTTTCTTTTGAGCCATATTTCCATGGGTTTTTTCTGTGTGACAGAATATATTGTGTTATTGTATTCTTTAGCTGCTCTAATGAATACTTCTGTAGGATCGAGTAGTTTGTATTGTTCTTTAATACATCTGGCAATTTATTGTACAGTACTATGTACTCGTTCTACTTGGCCGTTAGCCGTATATGGCGGGGTTAGTTAGTGGCATGACGGGTGTGATATACTGATACTTAAGGTCTTTCCATTAATGTTGTGAAGACATTAGGAGTGAATGGAGTGCAGGAGCTTAAATTCTTTCATTCAGGGAAATCTTGTAGGATTTCCAAGACATATGCCCATGTTGGCTTGATTGTATATTTCCTTATTCATCAAAAATTTTAAATATTCATCTAGACAAGTTAAGAGGATAATTTTCTCGCCGTACATGACATCAATATGAACGGTCTCCCCCTCTTTTCCAGGAATTGGTTGCAAATTGGGATGTTTATCATAAGTATTTACTAATGTTACCAGGCTAAAGTATTTGTCTAGAATTTGTTTCATGTTTTCTCTAGCTTTCCTATGTGTTCTGTTATGAGTTTGTTTTATTATTGGGATCTGGTCGTTTCTGTCAGAGATATTGAGGGCTAGACATTTTGCTTCAATAATTTTTTTCTTAAACTGCGCTTCTTCAAAATGACCTTGATCGGTTTTCAATCTGGTGGCTCAAAAACTGCCTAAAACCTTATATAGCCAAATGCCAATCTACAACCTTATCACGTAAATGCAACCGATCTCCTCCCTGACTTTATTTTCTCTATTTTCAATCAATTTAACTGGTTTAATCTTTTTAAGACCTCGGCATATTATTCGACTGTGAAATTAATTTCTGTTAGCATATCGATAAGATGATCCTTAAAGCCAACTCATCATTTGTCCAACCCGTATGTAACCAGATCTCTCTATGCTACCTTTGTTTGCTCCCTGCTTGAGTATGCCAGTCAAGCTTGGTCCCCCTTTCACCAAGTTCATGCTTCCGAATCAAGGGTATTCAAGGTCGATTCCTCCGATTTTTTCTGAGTGGTCTGCCCTGGAATGACCCTTTAATCTTACCTCCCTATCAGGGCCACCTCAAACTTCTCAATACTAATTCGTTAGAAGAACGTAGGAATATTGCTGGCTACTTTGCACACACAATTCCACTAATTAATCTATATCATCTTCTTTAATATAATTCAGTTTTTTTAATCTTAGTTTCAGTTTTTGTTTCAATGTTAATTTTTGCATTAACTTTATTTAATAAATTTGCTCCTATTAGAGCTTCGTATTCAAATTTTTTTAGAACATAAAATCGCTTTTTTGTTCCTCAATGATGATATCCCCGTTGACCGTACATGCGCGTTTTTTAATGGGTAGAACGATCTCATCTCTCTTCTAAAATCGTTGGTCTGCAATTCTTACCACTAGCACCAGTGGCGATTAGGATTCCAATTTTTTTATTATTAATTTTTTTTCGTAATTAATAATAAAAAAATATTTCTTCTAAAAAATCATTTTTATCTTCATTCAAATTATTTATGATCTCATACTTGGCTGGAGGCAGCTGTATTGAGCATTGAATGCTATGTTCATGTGCTCGTTTAATGACACGGGTATTGAATTATTATAATATGTAGGTATTATTATTATAATAATATTTTTCTCCTCGTACGAGTGTATTTCACAATTATATTCACGTTATTTAAATATCTTATTCATATTCATTTTTATATTACTCTTTCTACTCTCTTTTCCCTATCATGCAATGGGTGCACAAAAAAGAATATTGCCAGTCTTATGTCTGAAACACATGTGCAGAAAATGCTATGCGTTAAATTTAGAGAACACTGTTTTTAGTATATTTGGTACATTTTTGGTAATTTGATAGCTGGAGTATCAATTTTGAAAATATATGTATATGATTTAAATTGGTGAGACAATGTAAAACAAATTAATAGAATTTGTGAGAGAACACAGTTTCTTGTTTGATTGCACATGTGTTTCAAGCATTAATCCGACAATGGAAATAGGTAAATGGTTGGGTTCTTTTAACCACTCTTCCCAACCAGAAAAAAAAGCTAGTGTTTTTATTTCGTGTGTGTGTGTAAAAGTTTTTTTTAGGATGCCTAAACTTCGATAATAATTTTGAAAACAGAGTTGCAAACATTATCCTGCCCTTTAGAAACAGTCAGATTATGCAACTGATTCAACCTTTTTTTTCAGCCTTCCTTGTACTAAACAATCGATAAAAACTCATACCCACAGCAAAAATTCACACGCAATGCTAAAAATTAAATTTACGAAAAGGTGTCAGTTGCCAAAACGTGTCTGAAAAAATAATACCAAAGCGTCTGCTGTTGTACCTTCACCTATTGCGAAGTTGTTTTCAAACACAGTCGATCTACAACCGCCACGCTTTTGTTTATATGTAGATAATTTTGTTATCTCAGCTTTATCATTTAAGAATCATATTTCAATTGCTTCAATAGACTTCGATTTACTTAATAATATCGTACATTCACGAAAATGTTTACATACGAGTAAAATTACGAATTGTGTAAATTTTCTGGAGCTACAATTTTACATCAGTATCTGTCCAAAAACATCTTGCTATAAAGAAACAACACTTAGTTTTAGTAACGGAAATATCTACAATGTTATCGAATAAAACATACTTAGCATAAAATTTGACAGTACATTTAGCTTTAAGAATCATTTTTTCTAGCACCCAGAACTAATATTATAAAATATCTTGCATCAAATTTATCATCAACATTCTTCTCTATTCTACCGAATTTGTCATCGATTTCTTCGCACTTCTGCTGGAGAAGGTTCTTTTGTTCTTCCATGTTATTCTTTTGTTCATCTATTTTCTGTTAAAGGTCCTGTCCGTCGAGACTGTTCTTCTGCTCGTCCATTTTTTGTTCGAGGCTGTTCTTTTGTTCGTCTAGATTTTTCTTTTGTTTCTCGAATTTGTTCTTCAGATTATGTTCGAAGCTGTTATTTTGTTCGTATACTTTCGATAGGGGAGTTGCATCATTGAAGCCATGTCGTTATCGGTACCTATCTGGTATTCCTCGTCAACGTCAAAAGAGTATGTAAGATAACGAAATATTCTACAAATCAGCAACGCGCATACAATTTCCATTCTACAAAGTCAGCAACGCGCGCATACAATTTCCCAAACACTACTACTATTCTTAGACTGGCAAACCAAGCATATAAAAAAATGCGTAAGCCTATTTGTTTACAATATGAATTCAGAGGTCAGTTTGTTGGTTCTAATGTTGATGTGATATGTGTATCTGAAACATGGTTTAAGACTAAAGTGGATGACAAAATCTATGCTTTTAATGGCTACAAAATTTTCCGTAACAATTTAGTTTAGTAACTAAACTTCCCTTAATAAAATCACCCCCTGGTAGTCTACTTCAATATTGTTTTGTCGAAGTTGTTTGTGAACGCAAAAAGTGTCTTCTCGGTGTAGTTTACAGACCATATAGCTATGTTGATTTAAGCCCCGTTTTCAATTTACTGGAAAATTATTCTCCAACCTATTGGAAAACTATTCTATGTGGCGATTTCAATTGCATTGTATTGAATTATGCGGGCTCCGTGGCATTTACTCAGTCCATAAAAACTCTTGGCTTGGATATTATAAACACGACTGTTCCTACGCTTTTCACTCAAGCAGTCAGTACTCTTTTAGACCTCGTCACAATGCTTTCTACAGTCAGATTTTAGCTATAGCGTTCTCGAAACATGACCTAATCTTTTCAACTTTTGACTTTCCTCATAGCGAAATACCTTCAAAATACACCTACCGAGACTTTAAAAATCTTAATACTGATGCCCTGGAGCATGATATTCTAACCATAAATTGGCATCCAATTTATCATGAAGTATCTACAGATACTCAGGTTGATATCTTTCAACATATTTTGTTGGAATTATTTGATGCACATGTACCACTTAGAACTAAAATGATAAAATATTCAAACAATTCATAGTTTACACGCGAAATTATTTACTTTAAAAATAAGCGTGATATAGCCTATAAGAAGTGGATACGTTTTAAACTCCCAGAATTTTATAATAATTTCCGCAACTGAGGAATCTGGTCAACTCTATGATAAAACAAGCTAACAGAGCATTTTACGATAAATACTTCGACCACAAGTTACCATCAAAAACTCTTTAGCATAATTTACGTGAGCTTGGTGTTGGTCGAAAAAAAATGTCGAAATAAATAACGTAGATCCCAATCAGCTCAATAGAAATTTCGCGAAAGTACAAACGGCCTCCAGCACGATTACTGACTCACTAGACATAGCATTTAATGGCTTTGAGTTTGCTTGTATTGAACAAGCTGATGTTCATCAAGGCTATACTTAAAATTAAGACTAACGCTATTGGTATTGATGAAATTCACCCGATTTTCATTAAAATCATACTATCCTACATTCTTCCAGTCTTAACCCATATTTTTAATAGTGTTATACTGACTTCCACTTTTCCAAGAAAGTGGAAAATTCCGAAAATTCTTCTAATTGTTAATAAGGAAGCATCCTCTAACTCCTCGGCTGAATATAGACCCATTGCCATCCTTCCCTTCTTGTCAAAGGTTATGGAAAGGATATTACACCAACAGATGTCCGTTTATATCCAACGCAATAAACTAGTTTGTATACATCAATCTGGCTTCAGACCTCATCACAGCTGTACGTCTGCTCTAATAAAAGTAACGGATGATATCCGAGCGGCGATGGATAAAGACTTAACAACTCTCGTGACCCTACTTGACTTTTCCAAGGCCTTTGATACAGTGGATCATATGAAGCTTCTCTTTAAACGCAAGAGGCTTTTCTGCTTTTCATCATCTGCTGTCAAGCTTATCAAAACCTACCTTCTTGGAAGAAAGCAAGATGTTGTGGTTAAAAATGTTATATCGGATTTTATTGCAACCTCAGCTAGTGTACCTCAAGGATCCATACTGGGTCCATTATTATTTACAATATTTATCAATGACCTTCCAAAAGTTATCAATCACTCTTCGCTGCATATGTATGCAGATGATGTACAACACTACCTGAGTTTTAAACTAGGTCTCATTAACGAAGCTGCCCATAAACTTAATAAAGACCTTCGAAAAATTCGCTGAGACTGAACCCCACTAAATCCAAATGTCTTGTTATTAACAGAAGCAGCATGAATGGCTTTAATCTTCCTAACATATTGCTTCGTAATGATCCAATCGTTGACAAAGTAAAGAGCCTTTGTGTATGGATTAACAGTACTCTAAGTTGGAATGATCACATCTCCACTATTATAGGCAAAGTCTACGGATGTCTAAGGAATATGTCTGAGTCGCAGTCTTTCACTCTCCTGCATACACGAATAATGCTAGTGAGGGCTCTACTGATTCCAATTTTTACTTACGACTGTGAAATCTTTTGTTGCTGTAGTGCATTCTTTAGACGAAGCTCAACATCGCTTTCAACAGCATTATCCGTTATGTTTATGGATTGAGACGCTATGACCAAGTTTCACAATACGCTAAAAACATATTGGGATATACTCTTGATAAATATCTCGAATATTGCACTATCAAGTTCCTGCATAAAATTATTATTATTATTAAGTTTAATCCAGCCGCGTATTTATTACTAAAGTTCAGAGCGACTATTCTTCGTTCATGCTGGCCATCTTTGAAGACTTTAGAAGACTTTATAATGCGAACAATTTTGGTAAAACACTTTTTCGGCATTTGGCAAGATAAAACAAGCACATGGTGTAATTTCATAAAGGCAAGACTATTTACTTTTACTTTTTTGTTAACTAATTAGTTGCAATAATCTTATTGAAATAATTTTTAAATTACTTCTACTCTCTAATCTATCATTAATTTAAATTTAACTGTATGAATTTTTGAATATTTGTATTGTATACAATTTCTCATTTATAGCTTATATAAAATCTATTGTAATCTATTATAAATGATGTTATTTAATAAATAACAAATACAAATACTTACAACCAGTGCAGACATTGAACATGATACACCGTTCTGCCGTGGGAATCAACATGTTGCAGATCCAGCAGTTTCTTAGTATTCAAGATATGAAATTTTCTTAAATTATTCAGTTGTAATTTTGATGGACAGAAACGCTCTCTGATTAAATAAAGATTTTTTTTTAAAAAGATTTACAAAATGCATTTTTGATTGGCGCCCGAGCAGGCACCACGGTAATCGTAACTTAAAAAAAGCGTAAGCCCTTAAGTAGTGCGTGTTCGAGATACGAAGCCCTTAAGTAGTACATGTTCGTGAACCATTAAAAAGCCCTAGGATAGTGCAAACTCTTGATCGAACGTTGTAAGTGAAAAAACAACATGGTCCCGGAACCCCAATAGTTCCCTCAAGTAGTGCCACACTAACTAAGAACATAGTGCCCTAAAAATTAAGTGCACTGAAGTAGTGCTACACTAACTAAGAACATAGTGTCCTCAAGAAGTGAAGAATAATTTAAAATCAAAGCTATCAAGAAGTGCTCCGTCAGCCAGGGATAAGAGCCCCCTTAGTAGCTTGTGATATAAGCAAATCGCAGTCAGCCGCCCTACATCAAGAATGAAGATTATAATATTTACGTAAAAATAGTAATAAGACTTTAGAAAAAATTCAAAGAAAATTATAAAAATTTTAAATCTATGTCAAGTGTTAAACTATTTGAATGAACAATAATATTTTGTAACAATTTATAATTAAGAATTTTTTTTCCATAATTTCTAATATTCTTTATTCTCAATTCAAATATTAAAGTAAAAATAGGTAAGCACCAACCCAACATCTATATTCATATATTACATATAATATATCTAGTAAGACAAATAACTAGCTTTATTGTAACTTAGCCTTTGATCTTTTGAATATGAAACTAAGAATGGCTAACAATAATACTTAACGACCATCCGAACTTGATCCTCCTGTTGAATCCACCGCTTCCAAAGGTAACCCAATGGAGGACAAGAACTGATGCAACAATGTTCTCGAGTCATACAACACGCCATTGGACTGCGGCTGCATTTCGCGATGCTTGCACTACGCAGACAAGCGAGATCTTGGTACACTAGAGTACCAGATGACATCGCTTGTCCAAAGCTTGTCTATCCAGGAATTCTATCAGGAAGTTTATGCGCACCTTTCTTTAATATTAAATAAAATATCCTGCATGGATGTAACTAACGAATCTCTTAGCTTACTAATGCAAACCTATCGGGACAAGTCTCTCGATACGTTCATAACAGCTATTAAAAGTGACTTACACAGACTCCTCGGGATATCAAAGCCTATGGACTTATCTCAAGCGCTCCATTTGTACCCTAAGTTGGAGAATTAAAACTACAGGTCACAATATGCCATTGCAAATAATAACTCTAGCAAAAGACTTCGTCATCCAGAGCCACCACCACTTCCATCGAGACGAGTCACCTAGCACCAAACCGTCAACCATTGTACCCCGAATTCACTTACCTTCCGAAAACACCCCATCAACAATACACTAATGAGAGACCAGTACCACATCAATGAATTCTCAGACAAACAAACTATCAGAATCAACACCAGCAATATTCTGCGCAAAAACAGAGCGTCTCGCAAAATCGCATTATCCTACAAATCAAGCTCCACGACAACCACCACTAGAGCCAATGGATGCGTCAACCATCCGAACAAATGTGGTCAATTTGCAGCGTAACAACTGACCTCCAGCTTCAAAAAGGCCGCCGATGCCGCCATCACAGCAGCTGCATCCTTGAAAGTTACAAAGGAACTACAAACAATGTTGATACCCTATTACCGCCAGAAGGAGACGTACAATACGATATGCAACAATATGAGCAAACTATAGCGAATGGGCCTAAGAAAATGGTGAAATGCTTCAAGAATATGTTGAGCATTCGCAACAAAGATATAACGAGACAAAACAATTAGCTGAGTTGAGCGATACACATTTTTTGGATTAACCGACTCGCTGCCATACTTCGAATGTGCAACGAAGAAGGGGAAAGTTCTAAAAATTCTAATGATACAGGGTCCAATAAAAATAATAAAAAAACATTCAGTATTTTCTCATTAAAAATCCCTTACCCAATAAAACCCCTTTTTACACCAATTCTATTGGAGGTAATCTATTAATAAGCCACCAAACTTTCGATACTCTATTCGGATTAGAAGATGTAAAAAGCAAATTTTTCTTCACGCCACAACTCAAGTCGTTTCACGCTATACTGAGAAACGATAGACTTTTAGTCTGTCTGCAGTAATCCATACACAAAAAAACTATATGGTTATCAGAAAGTCAAAGTACGTATTAAACAACTAATTTCCCAATCTGACAACGCGATCAATATTCGAACTGATCACATGTCCCCAATACAAAAATCATCAATAGAAAACATTATTCCCGACTTCCTGAATCTTTTTGACGATCCGGATGAAAAGTTAACATATTCAACCATTGTTAAAGGAGAAATAAGGACCACGGTCGACTCACCGGTATATTCCAAACTTTACCCTTATCCTATGACCCTAAAAAACGAGGTCGAAAACCAAGTAAAAAAGCTTCTGAAAACGGCATCATTAGATCTTCACGGTCTCGATAACTGTTCCCAAAACGCCGATGTTTCCGTTGAGAAAAAATATAGGCTTGTAATAGACTGTAGGAAACTACTGACCGATATCAGATCCCACAGATAAACGAGGTCCTTTCACAGTTTGGCCAGAATAAATGATTCACTGTCATCGACCTATAGAGTGATTTTCATCAGATCCCCTTGAAAGAATCTGATATTGAAAAAACGGCCTTCTGTCAATAATGGCAAGTACCAACAGGGGTGGCCTTGGTGTAGTGGTACTAGCAATCGCTTCTCAGTCGTTCATAGATCTCCGTTGAGAACAAACGTGTCTCGGCTTTTATTAAAATGAAACAGTCCAAAGCGAACTCAATAAAAAAACAATCAGAAACATTTTGGTCAAGTGCTGGTCGGTGGCCCAGTAGTAGTGGTGTCTGCCGATAAAGCAGAGATTGTGGGTTCGATCCCCGAAACATATCGTCCTGTTTATTTTTATTTTCATTTTTAAAAGTAAAACAAAAAATATAAAATAAAAAAGTGAACACCAGACAATGAGAGAAAGTGAGCGGTCCGCTATTTAAATAGCGGGACCAGCAGATGGCTTGTTGTCATCAGATGACCAGGCCGTTATGTTGGCCTATTCTCATTTTGGGAAACCAGAAATTACCGCTAAGAGGAGAAGAAAGCTGAGGCCTACTCCTAATCTTCTGAAACGCACTTCCCTTTCAGCCTTTTCAGTAGACTGTCTGGTAGAGTGAGGGACGAGGCGCCAACAACATCGTCAAGGGCAGCAGCATAACAAAGAAATAGACAAGAAATTGATAAAGACGATGTCCCATATGTATCTGACGGTGGAGAAGGACACTATATGGGAGGTGGTAACATTTTCGCATCGTTAGCTGTCTCGTAGTCAGACGACGAAGAGGAAGAGATGCAAGCAATGTATAGCAGTATCAAAGAGCTCCAACTAAAGGTACTGGCTATTAAAGCCAAGCAAGTTGCGAGGAGACAGAAGGAACAGCAACTCCAGGACTCACAGAAGCAGTCACAAGTAAGCGAGTATATACCGCAAAAAAACACACAGAAAACTGCGATACAACAACAAAACATACAAAACAGCCACAACAACAACAGCAAAAGCAGCAGCAGAAGCATAAACAACAGCTACAACAGAAGCAACAACAACAACCACAGAAATCAACTAAACAACGGGTACCTCCAATCAACACCTTCAAGATGTAGTTGAAAGATACGATAGAATTATGTAAGTCGGCCATAGGCAATAATTTTTTTGTTAAAAGACTTAGTTTAGATAGGCATGCGATCCACTGCAATAGAGTGGAGCGCTACCACAAAGTTAAAAACCTGTTAAGGGATTCGACGACGGCGTTCTTGTCCTGCATACCGAAAAGTGAAAAGCTGCAGACAATGCTGCTGAGAGGATTAGAACCGTCGACTGATCCGGAGGAGCTCCTTGCACTGCTGAAAGAGAAAGAGCGCGAAGAGCTCAAATTCGTAGGGGTTGAGCCATTCTTCACGGCTAGAGACAAAAGTGAGAAGCGGAAACTACCGTTCTTCCTAGTTCAGCTAAGTCCCAACAGCAAACTGGATGGTCTAAGGAGCATCAAAGTCCTAGACTACCAGGTTGTACACTGGGAAAAATTAAAGAGCAGCGAAAACATTTTACAATGTGTTCGCTGCCAAAGGTTCGGTCACGCCGCGTCGAACTGCGAAATGCAGCCTCGATGCGTGAAGTGTGGAAAGAACCACAAATCTGTGGAATGCACTCTAGGTAAGGACGGAGCGTCAGAAAAAAGGCAACTCTCTTGTGCGTTATGTAGGAACACGCGACACACCGCAAATTATCGGGGTTGTCCAAGATTCCAATACATCAAAAGAGTAAACCTGGCTCGGCAGCAAAAAGCGTAAGTTAAACGTCCACTCGTGCAGGCACAAACACCAGCCGTTACTCCCCACGTTACCTACGCCCAAATGGCGGCAGGTAGGGGAAATACGGTACAACAACCAAAGGTAGCTTCTCAGGCCCCAGCGCCTAGAGCACCGGAACCTGTACCTGACATGCTGGCTATCTTTTTCTCTATTCAGGGGCAGATGGCTCAGCTCCATTGTCAAATACAGGAACAAGCTAAGCGGGTTGATCAAATATACGCGCTGCTGCCGGGTCTAACGCACCTCCAGTCGTAATGGGTACGAACATGGTGGAGCAAACCCTGAAGGTCCTTGCAGTGAATGTCAATTCACTGATTAGGTTCGAACGAAGAGCCGCACTGTTTAAGTTGCTTAAAGACCAAGCCCCTAATGTGCTTTTGGTTAGCGAAACTAATCTTACCAAAAGAAACAAATTGAGGCACAGAAGATATAAAATAGTACGGAGAAACCGACCCAACTCCGTTAAGGGAGGAGGCGCTGCGATCTTTGTAAGAAAAGGACTGCGTTTCAAAAGAGTATACAGTCGTGTAGTACGTAGGTTCCAGGTGCTGGAAGTATGCATCGTGTATATCCCTCTCCGTAATGGAAAGCGGTTATACATGGTATCTGTTTATGCACCTAAAGCTACTCAATCCACCTTATTCATCTCAGAGCTCGAGACCCTTTTTCGATTCCTAAGACTGGAATTGGAGGAGAATTACTTTATTATCGGCGGAGATTTCAACGCCAAACATAGAGATTGGGGAAATAACACACCAAATACTAGAGGGAACCTACTATTCAATTGGTGGGG
The DNA here is from genome assembly GCA_949129095.1 of Volucella bombylans. Taxonomy (NCBI): domain Eukaryota; kingdom Metazoa; phylum Arthropoda; class Insecta; order Diptera; family Syrphidae; genus Volucella; species Volucella bombylans. The sequence goes on from OX422142.1 coordinate 64,264,876, forward strand.
TCAGCACAATATAATGTATCGACTCCGGTTTAAGGCGACGGATAGTCCGTCGTTTCCCAGACATGGGTCCAATTTGGATCTCCTGCTGTTCGACACACGAATATAACTGACATGCACTAACGAACATACCATAAACTGTCTACGCACTTTTGTGTATGACAGTGACCATTGCGGTCTCAGTTCTGCGTTCTGCGGAATTGGACGAGTTTGTTCAAAGGCATTCCTACAACTATAGTAGGGCGCGTTGGACACACTTCTCCAGAACAATGACGAGTGCACTCTCCTCGAATTCGCTCTACCTACCGTCCAATAGAAATATGTCAAACGAGGAGATTGACAGGTATCTAAAACTAATGGACGGGACAATTAAACGAACAATGGACAAGACGATACCTCGGTATCGACACACTAACGACGAAGACTTATCCCGCAACGCAACCATTGACGCACTCCACCGACACAAAAGTAGATTGCTGTCAAGGCGAAAAACCTTGTACAGACAGTTTACTGACAGACATAACCCGGAGATTTTGACGCTAAAGTCGTCGATCAAAAACCCCCAAGTCTTAATAAAAGAAAATTACAGAGCTTCTGTAAGTTTGTATTGGAACAACAAAATTCAAGCTGTAAACACCAGCAACCCGAATATGTTCCCACAAATAAATAAAATATTTCGGAGAAAAGATCAAAACGACCTTTCGTGTCTTAAAATCGACCGCACGACGGACAACGAGAACATACTTAGAGCAGCAGGCATAGATCCAAATGAGGCTGTTGATAATGACATCTTCTTTGTGATCGAGGATCCGCAGGAGAAGATAGAGGCTATAGGAGCGACTTTCCAGGAAGTATATAAGGCGATTGACATATTGGCCCGAACCACGACCTGGAAAATCGGGTCCTTCTGCACAATTTCTACCTTCGAAATGAAATTGTGAATTGGCGATTCGAGAGCTCGGGTTTCACCCAGTTCAGTGACGAGAATATGGTAAATAATGTCATAACCAATGAAATGGTACTACCACCGTTCTTTTCGAAGGCAGAGCTCCAAACGATCTTCGAATCGCTTAGAAGTAATAAATCAGTGGGAACCGATTAAATACGGAACATTGTTCTTCGACATCACCCACTAGAAGCAGTGGCCATTTATACCACCCTGTTTAATAATGCAATGAATAATGCATATTATCCAGTGCATTGGAAAACAGCTGTGGTACACCCCATCGCCAAAAGGGATAAAGACACATCCAATCCGGCGAATCTGCGGTCGATCAGCCTCCTTCCAAACATCAGTAAGGCTTTCGAGAAGGTGATCAATAGAGTCCTGACTAATTGGGTTGAGGACAAACATATAGTTCCGGATAATCAATTTGGTTTCATGATGTTATTCATGCTACTATAAACTGGTTTCTGATATCCAATGCAACAAAGGCAAGAATGAGTGCACTGGTGCCTGCCTGATTGACTTGGAAAAAGCCTTCGATACCGTATGATTAGAAGGACTCTTTTTCAAGCTAGACAGGTTGGGCATTAGTAAACCATTGCCGTATATTCTTTTTGATATGCTCTCCAGTAGACAGTTCATCATGAAGAATGGCGATGGGACTTCTGCTAGAATATTTAACATTAAAAACGGTCCGCAACAAGGTGCAGTAAATTCGCCGCTCCTATTCAACATTTACACAAGTGATCTGATAGGTTCACTTCACCATGCCATAGCGTACGCAGACGACTTAATCGCGTACAGAACAGGTCCAAAGATTGAGGTCATTAATATACTCTTGCAACGTAACTTCGATTAAATTAAACGATACTGCGATGACTGAAAGTTGAAAATCAATTTTCAGAAGTCGGAAACCATTTTGTTTAGGACGCTTTTATCTGGGGGCCTCTAGGGATACCAGAAAGGATTAGCGAAAGTTCTCGATCGTGGGGTAGGCAGTCAATTACTTGTCGAAATATAGGCAGATACCTTGGGATCTGGCTAGATCAATTTCTGTATTTTAACAAACATATAAATGTTGCCCTGGCCAGAGCCAAAGGTGCTTTTGCCCTTACAAAGAGACTGTTTTATAACAGCCAACTCGATGCGAGGGTGAAGGTAATTTGCTACATGGCCCTTATCAGGCCCATGCTTGTATTTGGATGTCCCGTGTGGTTCAACGTGAGAGTAACTACAAAAATAAAAAAAATTATATTAGAAGAGAGGTGGGTAACATGCTCTAAAATACGGAATAGAATTAGATAGTTTAAGTAGGATTTAGTAGGTTAAGATTTAGTTTTAACATATGTAGTTTATAGGTTTAGTTTTAAGTTTTATATTATAACAAAAATTCCATATACTAAGTTTTTCTACTTAAAGTTTATTTTCTTAGTTTTAGTTTTAATAAATGTAAAAACAAAAATAAAAATATTCCGTAAGAAACGTCGAAAGACATAGATTAAGTATTATATCTAACTTAGAGTGCCCGCATGGGGCCAGTAAGATAGAATAAGATTATTTGTAAGTTATTTATGCTAATTTTTAAGCATTTTTTTGTCTAGCTTGTGTCACATACTTTCTATTGTGAACTATTGTTAACGATCTACATTTGTGAATGAACAATATGAAATGTCAAAACTTGAAATAAATGAATCCTTTTTTTTTTGGTTAGCTTTCAAAAGCGACAACGTGGTTCTCTTATTCAATTCGAGCTCGGAAATTTATCAGCTTGTAAGTGTAAATGAATTCCAAAAATAAAAATGCATATAAAATGAAATGAAAAAAAATGAAATGAGCAATCGCTTTTCACTCGGAAGGTCAAGGTTCGAATCCTACCCATTGACAAGTTGTTCAAGTTTCTCATTTGTGTAGTTGGAACCCAGGCAAAAAAATTCTGCGTGTGAAGGCATAACACTGACACGTAGATTTGGCTATTGTAGCGTTTCAAGCACAAAAAAATAGTGTGAATTATAACCTTCGAATCACTTTGAGTGAAGAGAGAACTCTCCGTCCTATTCAGACTCCCACCCCTGGAGAGCGAATATCGAAATCAAATACACCTGAGTTTCAGACCACTACAAAAAAAAAAAAACAATTTTCCTTTCTCCTCCTTCTACCTTTCCGCCCGCGCTCTGGCAACAGTAAACAGTATCTAACCCCTTAGGCGGGCGTAAATTATAAAAAAAAAACTAGATTGCCATTCGGACTCAAGAATGCTCCATCAATGTTTCAGAGATCACTTGATGACATACTTCGTGAGCATATCGGAAAGTTATACTATGTTAACGTAGATGATATTTTTATCTTCAGTAGAGATGAAGCAGCCCACGAACAAAATGTCCGAAAAATTTTCCGGACTTTTCAAGGTGCAAACATGAAGGTACGACTTGACAAGTGCGAATTTTACAAATAAGATTTAGAATTTTTGGGATATGTTATTTTATCTCAGGGAATAAAAACTAACGCAGTGAAAGTAAAGGCGAAAGAAGATGTACTATATCCACAAACCCTGAAAGAATTTCGGTCCTTCCTTGGACTATCGGTATATTATCGCCGATTTATTAGGGATTATGTCAAACTGCCGAAAACCTTAATAATCCTATTAACAGGAGGATTTACGTTTGTCCAAGAACCTTTTCAGTAAAAAAACCATCCATCTTAACAATTCAGCCAAGGAAGCATTCCAAAAAATAAAGCATTTTCTAACCTCAGAAAAAACTGTATAGATCTCACCAAATACTTCGAATTGGTAACGGACTCTTCCAATTATGCCATAGGTGTTTATGTTCGTCTCGAGAACACTAAGTAAAACCGAAGAGAGTTACGCGGCGAACGAGAGGGAAATGTTCGCCATTTTTTGGGCTCTTAATACGCTTAGAAATTACCTTTACGGTTTGGCGAACTTATCATATACACAGACTGCTTAAGCAATAAGAACAGTACAATCATGAGCATAGGTATAAACCAGGTAAAATGAATGTTGTTGCCGATACACTTTCCAGACCCCCAATACGTTCAGAAATAAATAGTCTTACAATACACAGAGATGAAAATTCATCCATGAACTTACTCGTAATATTAAGTGTGGATTGTCCCATAAATGTTTTCAAGATCCAAACTATCCTTAACACCGGAAATACCCCTAGCCAACAATTCCATATAGTGTTCCCTTCTTATTACCGTCATATAATCACTGTTTATAATAACAATTGAAATTGTGAAAACACGACCACCGCTGGGTTTAGTAATCAACTGCATTAAAACCGAAGAGCGAACAATGGGTTTAATCCAGGAAATCTATAAAAAATATTTCACCAAATATTGTGTTAGATTTTCCTGAATTTTGGTTGAAGCCGTTGTAAATGCCCAGAAGCAGGAAGAAATAATCATAAGCACCCACCAACGCGCTCACAGAAACAAGTGCGAAAATAAATTGCAGATTCTTGAAAAATGCTACTTTCCCGCCATGTCACTCAAAACCAAGCGAATAACAAAACTTTGTTCGATCTGCAAAGAAAACAAATACGATCGGCATCCAGACAAAGTTGAAATTCAGGCCACTCGCATACCGGAGCATTCAGGTCAAAAAATACATGTGGATATTTTTTCTACCGAAGGTAACTTAGCATTGACATTAGACAACCGCTTAGATACATGATTTTTACATATGGTATACCAAAAACCATAGTATGTGATAAGGAAAAATCATTTAATTCCATTCGCATATCCTTTATGCTTGAAAACGAGTTCGGCATACAAATACACAAAACGCCTCCCTATACGAGTTCATCAAATGGTCAAGTAGACTTAATTAAAGAAGAAATTACAAATATCGGATATGCTTTGCACTGGACCAAAGTCAATATAATAAATTCTTATATACTATCGAACATTGAAATGAGTGAAATTAAAAAAATCATAGAAAATAAGCAAATCCCATTTGAAAATATAGATATATAATAAGAATCTCTTATTAGTTTTATTATCTTTATTCGTTTAAGGGTTTTCCAATAGCGACTTGACAACTTTGAATTTAATTTGTGAACGGACTCTTTCACTAATCATCAAACTGGCAATGTTAATTTATTCAGTAAGCTCAACACTTTCATCATGGTAAAGTACACGAACGAGCAACGTCTGCAAATTATAACAATTTTCTACCGGAATTTGGAGTCGGTGACTGCAATTTTAAGAGCGTTAACTCCAATTTTCGGTCATAATTCTCGCACTAGTAGACAGGCAATAACAATTTTAGTGCAAAAATTTGGGTCTACATATTCGTTGTGTGATGTTGCCGTGTTAGTGAGACAACGGGTTGGTCGAAGTGTCGAAAATATCGCTGCCGTTCTGGCGTCCGTAGCAAACGATCCAAATCAGTCAATTCCACGGCGTTCTCAAGAATTGGGCATCGCTCATACCCCATTATGGTGTATTTTGCGTAAGGATCTTAGTTTGCACCCATACAAGATCAAGCTGACTCAAGTATTGATGCCGATGGACCATTTGAAGCGACGTACGTTCTCCAATTGGGTTCTGGAGAAGACGCGCATGTGCTTCATGAATCTTCACTTCCTCCACAAAAAATAACTGTTTGGTGCGGTTTGCATGCCGGCGGCGTTATTGGACCATATTTTTTCGTCGACGCTAACTATCGTCACGTTACTGTGAATGGTCAGCGTTATCGCGCCATGATCACCGATTATTTTTGGCCTGTGTTGAAAGATATGGACTTGAACGACAAGTGGTTTCAGTGCGATTTAACGCCGCTTGACTATTTTCTGTGGGGCTACGTTAATTCATTGGTTTATGCCAACACTCCGACGACGTTGGAAGAGCTCAGAGCCAACATTGAACGCGAAATAGCGACCGCTGCAAACGTGCCCGCGGTGGCCATATGAACGAAGTCGAGTTCCATTCATACATGTTTTGATTGTACTTCAAACCGATAATAAAGTTTTTGAAATATCTAAATGGTTTGCGTTTAATTTAAAAAAAAAGTTGTCAAGTCCTTATTGGAAAACCCTATACAAACTTGATTACTCAGAAATTAATTATTTATTGTAAGTCCTAACAGTCAGACAAATACATAGGTCGACATCGATCTTACGACTAACTAGTTGAATTACTGACTAACTCTCCACAACTCTTCAACTTTGTCGTTACTCGAAGACGAAGTTGGAGGTGGAAGTGCGCTGGCGGACGCACTTGCACACTTGATGTTTGCTGGACAAACAACAGGTGCTGAGAGAACCAGATAAGTGTGTGCACCCTTAGGGGAATAGGAAGATAATTTTTTGTTACACCTCCCCCGCAAAGGATGTTTGGTCTTGAGTAGCTTAGAGTGCCTGTGTAGGGCCAGTAAGTTAGTATAAGATTGTTAAGTAATTTGAAGGTAGCATTTAAGCATTTTTTGTTAGTATGTAAGAGTTATTGATTAGAAAATAAAATGCATCTAAAACTAAAACTAGGATGTTTGGTCTCCAAAAATTATTACTTTATTTATGTTTATACAAAATTTATTTTTTACAAAAAAACAGGAAAAAAAAATCAAATGATGAAATATACAAATTTTGTAGTGGTTATATTATTATGGTAAGGTAAAATATGATAAATTCAAGAATAAATATCAATGAATAATATGATTTAAGGTCTGAATACAGTAATATACAAGTTATTTTAATTCATTAGTAGAAGGAAACAAAATAATGTAACTCAATTCAAGTCAACTCAATTCATTTTTCAATTTAAATTTGTTGTACATCATTAGAAATTACTATTTGTTTTTTTTTTAATTTATTTACTTCTTTACGATTATGGTTACTTTTTTTTACAATTAAAGTATTCAATTTATCATTTTTTAACGATTAAGCTTATTTTCGTAAAGTTTGACATATATAAATCCTTTAAACGTTTCGGTTTAATTTTCATTCTTGTTGCATTAAAAAGAAAATAAACGGTTTCTTTCTGAACAAAGTTTCACCCATTGCCAGACGCAGATATACTCGTATATACTATTACCTCACATAGTAGGTACTCCAAAAACCCCTATACATTTTGAAAACACCTGAATCGTGTCATTAACGATGAAATTTTGGCACCACTGAACAGAATTTCTAAAAAGCAATCGCAGCATTCCGAACGCACCCTTTTGTCCTGCTATTTCGTTTTCTACTTTTTTTTTTTTGTTTTATTGTTTCATGAAATTACAGTATGTGGTCGCTCAATTTGCATTGCACAATTTTCAGAGATTCGACATATTTTTTGTCTTTTTGTCTTTCAACTGTATCATTATGTATACACTTATTTAACGTATAAACAATATGGAAAAAATAATTAATAAATATTGAGGAAAATCATGAAAAAAACCTCAAATCAAAGTAAAAAAAAAATAATAATAATAATAAATAAATATATATAAAATGTAAAAACTAATAAAATAAATGAAAAATATATAAATAAATAAACAAAATAGCAAAGAAACAAAAAAAAGGACATTATATGTCAATAAATACATAGTATACAATGGATAAATAAATAAATTATATATTACGTTATGTACAGACATAGATATATACAGATATATAATCACATAATTCATAAGCAAATAAATGTAACAGAAGCTTTGTTACAATCAATTAAATATATTTAATAAGCAAAATACAAAAAATGTAAATTAATGGGAAATCGTAATAAACATATATCGATATTTAATAAACACAAAAAGAATTATGACACGATTAATTGAGTTGATTTACAAGAGGATTTTCGCAAATATAACATCTTAGCCTGAACGAGGCACTTAGCTTGCATATTCTAGAAGAGACCAATTCAACATTAGCTCTATCATGTAAATCTGTTGTGGAGTAATGCCAGGGGAGATTAAGCATCATCTTTAAAACTTTATTTTGAGATATTTTAAGCTTTCTAATGTAGCCCTTTATCGCAATTACCCCACACCATACAATAATATAGGTTGGAAAATCGTTTTGTAAATTATCCTTTTGTTATCATTTGAAAGTGTTGATTTTCTATTAATAAAGGGATATGCTCGTAACATTTGTATTGCTTTGTTTACTTTATTAATTGTTTCAAAAACGTGTTTTTTAAATGTCAATTTTTGATCAAGAAAAAAACCCAGGTACTTTACAAATGGCTTCCATGCTATTAGGTGGTCATTGATTCGTAACTGAATGGCTGGAAGAAAACAAGTCTTTCTTTTTCGGGTGAAAAAGATAGCTTGGGTTTTTTCCACGTTCAGTTTTATTTTCCATTTGGAGAAATAGCTTTGCAATATTCCAATCGCATTTTTTAAGTTCATCTCAATGTTAAGACCGAACTCATGCGAAGAAAGTATAGCGATATCATCAGCATAAATAGCAATTTCACAATGCCGAAGATTTGGAATATCTGACGTAAACAAATTATAAAGGATAGGACCAAGCACTGAGCCTTGGGGCACACCTGCACAAAAACTGACTACATCAGACGCATTACTATTAACAAATACTTTAAAGCGACGATTTGACACAAAACTTTGAACGATTCTACAAAGAAATGGAGTAAAATTATTATTAATCATTTTGTAGATAAGCCCAGCATGCCAAACGGAGTCAAAAACTTTCTCAATATCCAACAAAATCATCCCAGCTGTTTTACCTATTGCACGATTACTCTTTATCAGATTGCATATTCTGAGAGCCTGATGCGAGGTACCATGATTACGATTAAAACCAAACTGCTCATCAGGGTATATTTTTGGTTCTTCGATATGTTTGACAATTTTATCTTTCAGTATTTTTTCGAATATTTTACTCAAATTGTTAAGCAAACTAATTGGCCTATAGCTAAAAGGATTATTAGAGGACTTACCGGCTTTTGGAATTGGGACTACCTTTGCTAGTTTCCATGCATCTGGAAAGTATTGCAACTTAAGACAGGCATTCATGAAAATTGTAAGAAATTTTATTGCAATTTTAGGCATTTCTTTTATTTAACGATTTTTGATTGTGGCAATACCACTCGTTTTTGTTACATGCAATCGGTTTATAATATATTTGATGTCCATCTCAGTAACAAATTCATTTGGAGGAGTATTACAATTAATTTCTACTTTTAAATCGAAAAGAACGTTATGGAAAGACTTTCAAAAAAATATTGCTTGCACTAACCAAAAATAAAAGCGTTTAAAAGGAAAATAATCCACGAAAAGTATTATCACACTTTAAATTAGGCAATGTAAGGGATAAATAGAAGAAATTTGGCTTTACTTTAGGTATGTATTTCCATTTTATGTTTTTTTGTGTTTATATTTTCTTTTAACTTGTTTTTTGTAATATCTGGTGTTTCTTTTTGTTATCCTATCAACAACATAATGACCGTCTATCTTAAAATTTGAAAGTTTCTTATACCGTGGCTGTATTTTGCCAACTGCTCTGTTTTTAACTATATTTTTATATAATTTTAGATCAGCGCTGATTTCCCTATTCAATTTTCTTACCCTTATTTCTTTATCGTTTGTAAACTTTTCCGCTAAAGGTGCAATATCCTCCTTGCTTAAGTTCTTTGTTAAGAAATTTATTGGATTGTTCTATTGTAAATGTTAATAATGTGAAAGAGTTTTTCATCTAGTTTAGAATGATCCATAGCCGCGTTTCGAATCCTAAGGTGTTCATTTAACGTACCGTGAAGTCTCTACTCGTATATCTGCATTGCCTGTGTTAAGAGAAGACGTCGTTTTATGGAACAGAATTTTGCGGCGTGCAGTTTACAAGTATCGCTATCAGAAATAATTTTCCCCGGCTTGCCTATGAATTGTACTCGTATTCTTTCTTTAATTGCGTTTAAAATTGCAATCCAACTTCTATCAAGTAATTTATGTAATGTTGCGTATTTAGAGAACTTATCTATTCGGGTGGGAGTGGTGTAGTGGTACAATCGCAATCGCAATCGCTTCTCACTCGGAGGGTCAAGGTTCGAATCCTACCCATGACAAGTTTTTCAAGTTTTTCATTTGTGTAATTGGAACTCAGACAGAAAAATTCTGCGTGTGAATGCATAACACTGACACGTAGATTTGGCTGTTGTAGAGTTTCAAGCACAAAAAAAAAGTGTGAATTATAACCTTCGAATCACTCTGAGTGAAGAAAAAACTCTCCGTCCTATTCGGACCCCCACCTCTGGAGAGCTAATATCGAAATACACCTGAGTTTCAAATCACTACAAAACAATTTTCCTTTCGCCTCCTTCTACCTTTCCGCCAGCGCCCAGCCAACAGTAAAAGGGTATCTAACCCCTTAGGCGCGCGTAAATTATAAAAAACAAAAAAAGATTGTAGTAAGATACTCGTACATTCTATTTCGCTCAGGAAACCAAATGTCAATATGAATTATATCGTTAAATCGTTGTGGGGTCTCAGAAATTTGCAGCGGAATTTTAAGGGGTCTTCGATCATGTTTTGCTACGTTACATATGTTGCAGTTGTTAATAAATTTCTGTATTTCGATCTTAAGGTTCGAATAATAGTATCTTCCCTTTAATTCGAAAAACATTTCATCGATTCCCCTATTGTTTTTACTGTTGTGTTCATTTTTAATTAAGGAAATTATTTCATTTTTATCCGCTACATCTTGAAGTTTGCAATTTGCTTTTAATAGTTTAAGATTCCTATTCATCGAGAAATACTTTATGTACAGATTTTGAAAGTTTATAAACAGTGGGAGCCCTTTACTCATGAGGAGTCCTTTCATAACATTTAGTAAACTATTGTCATCTGTTACTTAGACAAGGTTTCGCACCTTTTTATGTATTATTTTTATAATAACCTTTTCTTTTTTTCCGTAGGATAAATAGATTTGGTTTTTATATAAATTAATGGATTTTTCAGTTAAATATATGTGACTTGATTCGTCCTCTGAACGAATATGGATCGTAGCACCAGTGAAGATAACTTCTTCGTTATCATTTCCGGCCGCTGCATTTGCTGAAATAACTTCATCGTTATTGTCGCAAATGTTATTAGCGCACTCATTGACAAAAATATTTTTCAGGCGTATATCATCGTTGTCATTAAACAATTTGGTACCCTGCTCGATATACCTACTGAGTCCGTCAGCCACGCAGTTCCCCTTTCAAATATTCAACTTTAAAGTCGTACACGTTAAGCGCTATTTTAAATCTTTGAAGCTTCATATTCGGTTCTTTTATTCCGTGTAACCAAACGAGAGGTTTGTAATCAGTCCGGGTCGTAAACTTTCGACCGTATAAATATGTTCTAAAGTTTTTTACTGACCAAACTACAACAAGAAGTTAATTTTCAATAACTGGATAATTCAGCTCATGAATATTGAGATTCCTGGAAGCGTCAGTAGGAACGGGGTCAGTAATAAGAAGTGATTTTAGGGTTTTGAAAGCTTGGATGTATTGAGGGTCGGATACTTTGATCTTTTGGGATTTCTTCAAATACGTAATCATTGGATAAACAACCTTCGCGTAGTCTCTAATAAACTTACGATAGTATTCGGTGATCCCCAAAAACTGTTTAATGCATTTAATTGTACTTTCGTTTCATAAATGGCTTTAATTTTCTTAGGGTCTGGTTTAATGTCATTATTTACAATAATATGACCCAGAAAACTTGTAGAAAGTTCAGCAAATTGACATTTATTTACTTGTATTTTCAAATTAGATTCCTTCAATTTTTCAAAAACTTTTCTCAGTGAGTCTAAGTGCTCTTCGAAACTTGTAGAGAAAACCAATATGTCGTCCAGGTATATGACACATATTTTATTTATTAGCTCACTAAGCAATTCGTTCATTAACCTTTGGAATGTGGCCAGGGCGTTCTTAAGCCCAAACGGCCTTCTAAGGAACTCATAATGACCGTACTTAGTAGAGAAAGCTGTTTTTGCAATATCTCGAGAATCAACCTCAATTTGGTGGAAACCTTTTACCAAGTCAATGGTTGAGAAATAATTACATTTTCGCAGTTTGTCGAAAAGGTCTTCCATATTGGGCAACGGATAACGATCGTCTATAGTCTGGTCATTGAGCTTTCTGTAATCTATAACTAGTCTCCACTGATTTTCGCCATTCTTATCACTTCTTTTAGGTACAACTAAAAGAGGAGCATTATAAGGGCAGTTAGTTGGCTTAATAATTCGTTGCTGTAGCATGTCATCTGAATGTATCTCTGGCTACCTATAGAGCTTACTACAAATTGGAATTTCATTTTTATTATTAATTCGATGCTTGACATTACTAGTAAATGTTAACATGTTACCATCTTTATAAAAAATATTTTTGTATGACGAAAATAGATTTCTCAATTCCGAACTACTTAAATGCTTTGCGAAAATTGTATCCGTGAACTTATTGTTGAAGATTTCATTATTATACGAGGGCGGGTCAATAAGTCCGTGACTTTTTGAATTTCTGACCTCTTTACTGAAACAGCAACACTGCTCCTGTCAACAGGCATCTGTCAGTTGACTCCTGTCAAAATTTAAACTTACTGCGTCAGTTAGTTTGTGTTTGACAGCTATTTTTATCAGACTACTCACTAATTTGAGGAGAAAAAAGACAATGCAAGGGTGCACACATGTGCAATTGCCATGGCAAAAATCCATGAATTGGGCTATGAATTGCTCCCTCATCCACCCTATTCTCCAGATTTGGCTCCGAGCGACTACTTCTTGTTCCCAAACCTGAAGAAATGGCTTGAGGGAAAAAGATTTGACTCCAATGATGAAGTCATCTCGCAAACAAAGGCCTATTTTGAGGACCTCAACAAATCATTTTTTTTGGAAGGGATAAAAAAATTGGAGAAGCGTTGGACAAAGTGTATAGAGCTCAAGGGATACTATGTTGAAAAATAAAATTATTTTTTTATCAAAAAATCTGTGTTTTATTCCAAAAGTCACGGACTTATTGACCCACCCTCGTATATAACTGGAAGCTCATTACTCAAACTGTTTTTAGTGTAATCTTCTTCCTCCTTACTAAAAAGCAAATTAATTGCAACATTATCAATAATCAAGGACTGTTTTCTATAGTCGATAATAGGATTAAGATCACTGAGGATGTTGTTTCCTATCAATCCATCAAAAAGTTATGAAATTGATAATTCAAGAATTCAAAGAAATATCCTTCCTTGGCGGTACCTATTTGGTTTTCGGGACTGTCCACTACGATTGTAACGACTTTGACGTTGTTCGTTTCGCGCCTAATAATAAACTTGTCATTGTGGTTCAGTGCGAACGTTGTTATGCATAAAATATTGACTATGTACTTATTTTTGTTGGGTCCTGATAACGTATGACCAACTTCTACAACAATTTGATAGGCCTCATTTAAAGTCTGCGGATTTCTACTAAAAATAGTCGTTTTTGTAGGTTCTAGAAGGTAGCATCCAGTGCTATTCTATTGTTCGATGAAATTAAAAGATTTCCTATGTTGTTGTCTTCTAATAGAAACACGCATTATTTATCCTACTCAAAAACCGATTCACTGTCGAATAATACTCTTCGATAGTAGTTTCTACTCTAGCAGTTCTTATTCTGTCCAAGAGAGCATTAGTCGAAAGCTTTTCACCAAAATTTGCCCTTAAAATCTCCTTTATTTCGGCCCAAGTATTAACTCTGCCATGTTTTTGCAATTCACACCTAGCCTTTAATACAATTTTGTCTTTGATATACCCTACTAAAAGTGAAATGGTGTTTTCATCAAAACCCGCAACTGTAGCTATCAATGAATCGACCCTGTCCAGAAAGTCCACTCTACAACTCTCATCTCCATTAAATTCTTGAAGCTTGCTTATTAATTCTAAAGTAATTCTAAACCGCTCTGCTGCATGAAGAACCTCCATTTTAGTTTTTGTTGTAATATTTTAACTTACCGTTGGTATGTTGAGTCTTTGTTTTTTCCAGGATATTTCTCAAAAACTTAAATTTTGGTTGATGAAACAAAATAACCCACGTTCAAATGCTGACAAATTCCGTTAGGACCACATTGGCTTGATAACGGGACATCGGTTTGATAGACGGGAACCGGAGATGCTTGTATAACGTTGATGTGCTGAAACTTGGTTTGTTCCATGATGAATTCCCAAAAAAGATTCCGTTAGAACCAGATTGGCTTGATAACAGAACATAAATTTGAAAAACGGGAACCGGAGTTGTTTGTATCACGTTGATGTTAGTTTTGCACTTAATTTTATCTTTTATTAGTTTTTATTTTTCAAAATTTTTTATTATTTTAGTTAATTCAAAGTCAACACGATCCAGCAGACAGCAACCTGGAAACCCAACCCACTGCGAAGGTCACAGTGGGAATACTTTGCATGGTAACCTATGCTGACGTATCACACGCGCATCCGATGGATTTCATGTACATGCATGCGCCGGATGCACTATTCGTGGGAAGCGCTAAGTCAGCTCATCGCATCAGGTGGAATCAAAGTAACGAGGAGCTGTTGTGTGGATTGGTGTGGCAGTCTTACTTCGGACATAGACGTGTAAACTATTTTAATTTTAAACTGAATCCGTGTTTTACTCCCGAACAGTTAGAGTTAGGTTTTTTTTTTCAGTCACCCCGGAAAGGTAACTTTAACTGGAACCCGAGAAGGGACCGGCATCTAAAATTTTTATCCTTTTATCCCGTGTGAATTGTTGTGTCCTTTAATACAGGACAGGAAGTTAGTACGTTCTACTGAGCGCACGTTTCTGTACCCATGGGAACACAGTAACTACTCTAACTCTCCAGCAGCAAAATTCTGTCATACCCATGGGAACATGGCAGATTTCGCCTGTGATTAAAAGGATTCGAATGTGAATATGAATGTGCCATTAGTAGGTTGCTTGCAATCATAAACGCTTGCGACTAAACGGGATCAACACAGCAATTCCAGAGGCCGGTTTCTTACTTTTACATTTTTTTTTTGTTCTAATACGAGTAGTTACGGAATAATACCCGAAAGTTAGAAAAAGAATATAAACGAACAAGGAAATACAGTGACGATACAAAATTACAGTGACGATAAAGAATTCCCCACTATGTTGAAATTAATGTGAGTGAGAAAGGAAAAATAAAGCGTGATCAAATAAGAGAATATAAGATATAAATACCCTAAGGGAAGCGCTTTGAAAAAGGAATAAGCGAAAGAAAAATATGTATAAAATACGTGCATTGTAATTTCAGTGAGAAATTTGTTATACCAATACATGATATACATGATAAAGCAAATAATTAAATAGTGCAAATTATAGTGCGGAAATCAGTATTGAGCGTTGCTGAAAAGGAAATACACAGTGTCAAAAATATCGGCTCACCTAGTTGGAGGATATACATATATATTTTTTCCCTGTTGATATAAGTTTTATCATTTTAAATGGAATGTGTTACTAGGTCCCTAACGGAATTAACCGGAGCGATTAATAATATCCTCGCCCAGCTTATTGGAATCGAAGAGCGCCTTAAGGTACTTGAAGACAAGCAAGTGCCAGAGGCGGCGCTAGAGAATCCAGTAGAGCTGTGCGGTCCTAAAACCGAGTCCGACTTGCAGGCCATAAGTCGCCTGCCGGACTGTGTTAAGGAACTCCAACCTTTCGACGGTAACCCTACCGAATATATTTCATGGGTTCATACCGTCGAGGCTATATTAAAGGATTTCGAAATTGTGAAATCCAAGCCGATTTATTCTACAGCATATAAGGCAAAAGGTTCGGGGCAGCGCTGATGCTGCGCTGATATCATATAATAGTTTTGATGATGACTGGCCTACAATTAAGCAATGTCTTTCGCAGATAAAAGGGACATGCGAACATTGGAGCACCAGCTTAATCAGCTGTCTCAAAGGGGCTCCAAGCTCGATGAATTCTATGCAGCGGTAAATCATCAGCTATCTCTAATGATCAACAAGTTCAAGACAGAGAGTTTCTCTCAAGAAACACTCACAGCGTTGGTGGAGACTTACCGAAACAGAGCTCTAGACGTTTTCGTACGAGGTCTGAACGGCGATATATCGAGGATGTTAATTATCCAAAAACCGCGAACTCTCCCGGAAGCTTATTCGGCTTGCCTGGAGATACAAAACCTCAACTACCGGAGTCATACGATTCATAATACGGTGACGGCTCCCATAAACCAGACCTTCAGGCAAGAAACTAGGCCTCATCGGAGAAATTTCCCACAGCATAGGTTTGATAAACCTAATCAAAATAACCATCCGCAACCAAGCGAAAACGAGGCACCTCCGCGACCAAGTGCGCACAAAACTCACCCGAAGACGGATGTCGACCAGTCCATTCAGTCACGTCAGGTGAACTATATGAACAAGCCACAGGGTAGTAATCCATTTAAGCGGAAGGCTAAGTCCGATAACTACCAGCAGAAGCACCAGAGACTCTACAACGTACAAACGGCTGACGATTTTCATAACGAAGGTCAACTAGAGGTGCCCAATGATGTTGACGCCTACGCCGCATCCGCGGAGGAGCACATCGACGAACAGAATTTTATGTCAGGAGGCTATCCAGCGTACCACACATAGAATTCATCGTCCGAAGCGGAACTATTCTAAAATTTCTTGTCGATACCGGGGCGAACAAGAATTTCATTAGTCCATCTGTATCGCAAAAAACAACCCGCGTAAAATCACCCTTTATGGTTCATTCGGCAGGCGGCAAGATTAAAATTACAGAATGTGTGAAGGGAAAATTCTTCGAAAGGCTTGGAAATAATACTCTTTTAACGTTCTACGTTCTGCCTGGCCTTACATCTTTCGACGGCATCATCGGCGATGATACTCTGAAAGAACTTGAGGCTGTCATAGACAGAAAACGGAACCTTCTAACCTTATGCCCTAATGCTGTCATCCCCCTCAAAGAAGAACCTTCCAAGCAAGTCAACATCGTGTTTAGCGATGCCCTTTCGGAGAATGCCAAGTCGGAATTGAACCGCCTAATCCTAAAATATGAGACCCTTTTTGGCCCCATAAGTGAAAGAGATATTGTAAAGACCACTATACAGGCAGAGATAAGAACTACAACCCAAGAACATATATTCGCAAAAAGCTATCCTTACCCGACCTGCATGAGAGAGATAGTAGAAGAAGAAATAAATGAGCTTTTAAGAGAAGGAATTATCCGCCCTTCTAAAAGCCCATATAATTCTCCTATCTGGATCGTGCCAAAGAAGCCAAAACCATCAGGCGAAAAGCAGTATTGCATGGTGATAGACTACAAGCGTCTTAACCAAGTGACCGTATCCGATGCGTACCCAATTCCGGATATAAATTTCACACTAGCAAGTCTTGGTAAAGCGAAATATTTCACGACTCTCGATCTGACTTCAGGGTTTCATCAAATACAGATGAAACCATCAGACATCCCGAAAACAGCCTCCTCCACCATGAACGGGAAGTATGAATTGCTCAGGTTACCCTTCGGGCTGAAAAATGCGCCCGCAATCTTTCAAAGGATGATTGATGACGTTCTCACAGAGTACATAGGCAAAATTTTCTATGTGTACATAGATGATATTATCATCTTTGGTGACAATGAGTAAGTCCATTTAAAAAATTTAGAAATTGTTCTCACCAGACTACGAGATGCCAACCTCAAGGTGAATCTCGAAAAAACCAACTTCATGAAAACTGAAGTTGATTTCCTTGGTTATGTTATAACCCCTGAAGGCATCCGACCAGACTCCAAAAAGGTTGCCGCTATTCAAAACCTATTGCCACCAGTAAATTTAAAAGAACTTAAGTCTTTCCTTGGCCTTACGTCGTACTATAGGAAGTTCATTCGCGACTACGCGTTCGTCGCAAAACCCCTAACTAATCTCACAAGAGGGGAAAATGCTCAGGTAAGGGCAAACCAATCGAGGAAAATACCGGTGAGTCTCGACGAGAAAGAACTGAAGTCCTTTAGCGAACTGAAAACTTTACTAACATCATCAGAAGTCCTAGCTTTCGCTGATTTCGGTAAACCCTTTAACCTCACGACCGATGCTTCAGACTACGCTATCGGAGCATTCCTTTCACAGGGCGAAATAGGCAAAGATAGACTAGTTGCATACATTTCACGGTCATTAAACAAGACCGAGGAAAACAATTTGCAACGAATGAAAAAGAAATGCTGGCAATAGTCTGGGCCTTAGATAACTTACGATCATATCTATACGGTGCAAAGAAAATTAGAGTGTTCACAGGCCACCTGATTTTGACGTTCGAACTTGGGAATCGAAACTATAATGCTAAACTTAAGCGTTGGAAGGCACACATAGAGGAGTGTAACTGTGAATTGATTTACAAGCCTGGTAAATCGAATTTTGTAGTAGTTGCTCTCTCCAGGCTCAAAAGTCATGTAAATCACTTGTCAGGTTCAGCGCGAGCTGAGGGGGCACATAATTCGAATAAAGCAGAAAATGGCTCTGCGACCGAAACAGCCAGCGAACAAAATTCCTTAACGGAAACTGCCTTGGGCACTGACTCCCTAACCAACTCAGCCTATGAAACTAAAGCATCGACAGACTCCGATAGTCGGACAGTGCATAGTGCGGAACAGGATAGCTCCGATTAATCCCCCAATGTGGAAGCACCACTAAATGTTTTTCGAAATGAAATAATCATCAGGGCCGCAAGGAGATTGGAGATGTATGAAGAAAGACACCCAGGATTCTCTCGACACTATGTCACCGAGGACAATATGGATAAAACCAAACTGACCAAAATACTAAAAACAAAACTTAGACCTAATGTCATAAATGGGATGAAAATTCCAGAGTCTCTTATTGCAATGTTACAGGATGTCCTTTTAGAGCACTTAGCGAATTATAAGATCCGAATAACGCAAATATTGATGGAAGATGTGAAAAATCAGGACCGAGTATGCGAGTTAATTATGAAGGAACATAGAAGGGCACATCGAAATCCTCGCGAGAACAAGGAACAGTTACTCGAGAAGTTCTACTTCCCGCTAATGTATAGTCTGATAAAGGGAAACACGAAATCATGTGAAGTTTGCAATGCTAATAAATACTCGTATGATAGACACCCAATTCATCCCGAATTTCAACCAACTCCCGTTCCTTCCTACCTCTGTGAAATCCTTCACTTGGATATCATTGAAGTCCAGAATGAAAAATTTATCAGCTGTATTCATAAATTCTCAAAATTTGGCAAACTTTTTCACATAAAAAACAGAAGTGTCCTTCATTTTCGTGAAAAAATCCTAAAAATTATTCATTATTCATTACATTCACAGCACCGAAAATATTGGTGACCGACAACGAGAGTAGCCTCCTAAGCCCAATCATAGTTAACTTTACAGAGATGTTAGGAATAAAGGTCTACCATACAGCCGTTCGTCGATCTGAAGTAAATGGTCAGGTTGAAAGGTTTCATTCAACGATACTTGAAATATTTCGATGTCTCAGATTAGAATACAGAAACTTGCGACTGAAGGAACTGCTTTATATAGGGGTCGATAGGTATAATAACTCAATTCATTCGGTGACAAAGCGAAAGCCAAACGATATCTTTTTTGACCGCACGCAAAGAATTAATTACCTACCAAAACCTGATAGATTTCCGTACTAAACTTAATAGAGAATTACTATAAAGCACGAAATAAAAAGAAAATCAAATCTCTATAGAAATAAAAAAAGAACGCCTCCAAGTGCTTATAAAAAAGGGTTATATTATATTCACAGCTTCAAAAGGCATTCAGGCTAAAAATAAACCACTTTTCCGAAAGGAAGAAGTAGCGCGTGATATTAAAGTGACCGTTACCACTGTAACAGGCAGAAGCCCACATAAAAAATATAAAAAAATTATAATGTACGAGTATATTATAAAAAAGGAAGGAGTATGGATTATATCCTTGATTACACAAAATTTAAAACCCATAAACTTATAATTATTCATATCTAATCTTTAAGTCCAAGATATTTTTAAGATGATTTTAACATATTTTTAAGATAATTTTGTAATACCCAAATTAAAGAAAAGATTTAAATAAATTTATATAAATAAATATGCCAGTACCTAGCATTTAAAAATAAAATGATTTTAAGATGATTTAATATAGATTTAAATAAATACAGCAAAGTAGTGTCATTAGCGTAAGACTAGTTGTGCGTAACGTTTTATAACCTATGTAATCCTGAATTTTTGTCATAATCCTAGCCATAAAAGATAAGTTAATATTTACAGACTCTTCTGCCTGATCTGCATAGCAATGTCCCATGGATTCCAGATATTCGAATATTCAACTCCATCAAGGAAGGTAAAGCGTGGATAGTAAACTGTAACTTAAACCTCGTGCATGTCATAGATCTGAACCAATTCGAAAATCAACTTGGGAAGGTCACCGACTCCATCGGAAGGCACATCAAAGACAAAGATACGAAGGCCCTTATTCATTTCTACCTGGCTCAAATAGGCGATCGAATCAATCTTCTAAGGAACAGACCACGGAGAAGGCAGAGGTCCATTGACTGGATCTGCTCGGTATGGAAGTGGGTCGCTGGGAACCCAGACGCAGCAGATTAGAACAAAATCCTGGGAAGTCAACAACACATTGTGGAGAACAACAACCACCAATGCAAGGTCAACGAAGAACTTTTTGGCGTCATCAAGGATATGACGAGGAAGATTAGCTGGGTCATCGATAAATCTAACAACGATATTAAAACGACGGATATTCAAAAATTCCAGCAGGACGTTATTAATCAAATCCTGCTTATTAAAGATGAAATCGACGAGATAGTACGAGCCTGTCAAATGGCGAAAGGTGGCATTATTAACACGAACTTGCTGAATCATGACGAGATCAACACTCTCGTATCAGAGTTAGAAACTCTACCCTACGCCAATGAAATTGAAGCAGTCGAGTTCGGATAACCATCAATTTACACCAACGAATCCATGTTATTATACATCCTATCAATACCAAAGGTTAGGAAGGGGGACTACAATCAACTCCTAGTGAGGCCTACTGTCGTTAATGTGAAGCACGTTGACATCGAGTTTAGCAGATTCCTTATCAACCAGGACGAAACATATAGCATACTACAAAACTGTCTTTCTATAAGCAATTCCACCGTGTGCAAGGAAGAAGCGCTAGTTACGATTCCGGAGAATCATTGCACGGTGAGATTATTGAAAGGCGGTCACGCAGCCTGCACTTATTGTACGAACAATAACGAGGTCGTTGAGCTTATTGGTAAGGATATGATCTTACAAACTACAATGGAGATCTTTCGTCAGCGAATTCATCAAGTAAACTCAGAATATCCATGGCTTCGGACGCGGTAATCCTTCTGCTGTTAATCCTTCTAGCATACATTATATGGCGAAGAATTACCGACAATTTGAAACTCCCTTCTATTAGCTTACCTCAGGATACACCGGCTGGTACAACCTGTACAGCCAGTTAGTATAACTAATTTCTGACGTCACTGATCTACGGGCCGTAGATTTTCGAAGAGGGAGGATTTAACACGATCCAGCAGAGAGCAACCTGGAAACCCGACCCACTGCGAAGGACGCAGTGGGAATACTTTGCATGTGAACCTATGCTGACGAATCACATGCGCATCCGGTGGATTTCATGTACATGCATGCGCCGGATGCACTATTCGTGGGAAGCGCTAAGTCAACGTATCGCATCAGGTGGAATCAAGGTAACGAGGAGCTGTTGTTTGGATTGGTGTGGCAGTCTTATTTCGGACATCGACGTGTAAACTATTTTAATTGTAATAAAGAAACCTTTTAAATTGAATCCGAATGCCATACTTCGCCATCCAGCGTCACATACAATTTCCATTTTGCTAGAAAATTCGATTCCACTCTCCATTCACCAATGGTTGAGACTTTGCTATTCAAGTAAGAAAATTTTCAGCTATTGAAGTGCAGATGACGATGTTCACATTTAAGGGATATCACAGTACACTCACAATAAAGAGTATTTCAAAAGTCGCGCCTAAGTGGCAGTAGTGAATATTTTCTGAACGCTACGTGATTTTATGTCGTCATTGACATTTGTTAAGTAGATACATGCACAATTCAAACCGTGGATAGCTACATGCTATCGCATTATATGGTCAATCTTTAAAAAAATACATATCGTAAAACTCGTGTTTTTGTTTTTGTTGTAAATAATCAACCAAAGGAGTCAACAATTCAAAGGTTAGTGAACAAATTTGAAGAAACTGGTTCTGTCGAGAATAATCATAATCAACGCAGAACTTTCGTTAATTGATCAACATCATGTTCTAAATGATGATCCTCAAATAATTTCAAAAAAGTCATTACTTCTACAAATACTGTTTGGTGTGATTTTTTACCTGGTGGAGTCATTGGTCGATTTTTCTTTGAAGATGTAAATGAAAGAGCTGTTGCTGTCAATAGAGAGCGCCATAGAGAAATGGTTGAAGACTTTTTTTTTGCCTCAAATAGAGACGCAGACGATCTTTATTTGCAACATGATGGAGCTACGAGTCCCACAATACTTTCTGCTTCTTCTACACACTTTGCGCCAATCTCAACACTTCCAGATTGTGCTTTCACTCTGCCTACACTTGAGTGCGTTGAGTCTTCAAAGGGACGAGTCCACTTTCGCGCTCGTGTAGTACCAAGAGTACTTAAAGATCTGAAAAACATAAATCCGCTAGTCCAGATAGTATATCTCCCTTTCTTCTGAAGAGGTGTTGAATCATTTGTACAGCCCGTCAATAAAAAGGGCGAATCATCTGCTCTCCCCTCCTACAGACCCATTGCCCTTACGTCCATTCTTTCCAAGGTCATGGAAACGCTGATAAATCGGCAGCTCATGAAATATCTGGAAACACAAAAACTTCTCAATAACCGGCAATATGGTTTTCGTAGCAACTGGTGATCTGATGGCATATCTCACATCAAAGTTGAACCAAAGCGTACATTAATCAAACGAGAGCAAGATAGTTGCACTTGATATTTCTAAGGCATTTGACAGAGTTTGGCATCAGGCTCTTTTGTCGAAAAATCGTGCATGTCGGTGGCCGTGGTACAAGTGGTCTTCCAAAACGGAAGGTTCGGTGTTCGAATCCCAGCCTCGCCCGAAAGACATTCTTTTTTTCGGGCAACTTAATTCACGTAAGACGATTTGTTGCCTATAATACATTAACAAGCCCAATTACACTAATAATTTAGTCTCCCCATTAAATGTTTGATGCCACCCATGGAGCGAAATAACCACTGAGCCCAAAAATCTTTCTTTCTCTCTCTGTCCCATTTCCCTAAAAATTTAACACGTGCTCAGGCATTTTAAGTGTAATAAAGAATCTGATCACACACACCTCTAAACTCTATCGTAAAACTACCCATCCCAAACACCAATACTATCAATAAGCGCACAACCACACCCGCATAAAATATTAGCCTTACCAATATCCCTCTCGTATTCCCGCATAAATCATTTGTTACACAAATTCTGTTAAACAATAATAATTCAACACAACCAATAAGTAGGAAACAAGTAATCATCTCTCCACCACACACGCACATAATAATCGTACTAATACCCCTCTCGTATCCTCGCCTATATCAACTGTTACACAAACAGTTTTAGCAAATAAATATTATTATATTGAAGCCACTGATGAAAATGATGTTACCATGCAATAAAACTGTAATACAAAATCCAAGCATTGGAAACCACCCTCCTTCTACTTCAGGTAAAACAAGCTCGTGAATCCAATGTTTATCTGACGAAGCTCTCAATATTCTTCAATGGAATATGGACGGTCTTTTAAATAATCTTGATGAGCTCAGTATAATAATTGTAAATACAACCCTGCAATTATATCCATTCAAGAGACACACTATCCTTTTAACCATACAAAGAAATTTTGACGGTTATTTTCATAATTTACCAAGGAATGACACTAGCAAACAAGGTATAGCATTATTAGTAAGAAAGAATATTCCTCATAAACCACTCCCCTAAACTCAAGCTTACTAGTTCTAGCTGTGGAAGTACAACTTAAAACTACGTTTACATACATATATAAATATTTACTTACCTCCTAAGCATGACTTAGAAGACATCATCAATCAAGTTAAATTTCCGATTATATTCGAAGGAAATGTCAATGCTTGGAATATACTATGGGGTTCTAGGACCACTAACAATAAAGGTGCCTTATTAGAAAAATTATTTTTTAACTCCAACTTACTTCTTCTCAACGACGGCTCCCATACCCATCTCTCTACCCACAATTCCCTAACACACGTTGACGTCACTTGTTGCTCACCCGAAATGTATCCAAAAATTACTTGGAAAACTTTAAAAGATCTGTATCACAGTGACCATTTCCCGATAATCACTACATTGAATATTAGCCCGAGAACAGACACAAAAATGTTCAATCCAAGATTTAAAACAGACTTCTCCGATTGGATAATCTTCAAAGAAAAAGTCCGGGAATATCTTTCTAATAAACCCCGTATCCAGAAATATAAATAAAGTAGCCGCCTTGCTCCAAAAAACTTTAGAACTGCAGCCAATTTTTCGATCCCTCAGACTAGCGCTATAAAACGAATACTGGTTGTTCCTTGGTGGAACTTCGACTTATCCTTACTACAAAAAAATGAATGCCCTTAAGGAATTCGAAAGAAATCAAAATACACAAAATCTAATAAAATACAAAAAATGTAAACCGAAATTCTGTAGAAAGGCCAAGGAGAGTAAAGCCAAAATATTTTCCGTATTCACGGCAACTATAAATCCGACCCCCGCTATAATATAGCATAACATTCGACGGTTGACTGGTGATCCAAGATCCTCGCTATTAAAAACATAAACAACTTAGCAGACGTACCAGAAATATGTAAATACTTGAGCTATGTTGGTCAAAAAAATCAGAAAACGAGTACTTTTCAACGGCATTTACCAATGCTAAATTCGATTTTATGAACAATTTACCCCCTCAATACATTTCCAATCCTACCGCACGACGTATTGAGCAACCAATCACTTTAATTGAGTTTGAAACCTCCCTTAACAAAGTCAATGGAAAAACACAGGGTAGAGATAGAATATCCTATTGTATGCTTAAAAACCTCCCACTTGAAACTAAAAATAAACTAATTAAACTATATAACATCATTTTGAACACTGCAGTTATACCACAAACCTGAAAAACTGCTACAATATTGCCCATACATAAACCAAATAAAGACAAAACCACAATTGAAGGTTATAGACCAATCTCTCTCGTCCCCTGCTTATCCAAAATCCTAGAGAAAATAGTTGCGAAGCGTCTTTTATGGTTTGCCGTAACAAACAAACTAATCAGCCCCAATCAGGTTGCATTTAAAGCAAACAGAGGATGTGTGGATGCACTCCTTCACATAGTTTATTTTGCAGTCGTTCATAGACCTCCGTGAGGAATAAACGTGTGTTTTGATTTTTGCCAGAGTGAAAAATAGTGATTTCATAGTAAACATAATTGGTTGCAGCTTTGCTAATTCAGGCGGTAGTCAAGCCGTTAGCGGCGTCGACCGTCAAATTGTGAGACGCGGGTTCGATCCCGGTCTAAGTTTTTGACTTTTTTTTTTGTTTTTCTTAAATTCTGTGAATAGACTACATAGAGTTATCAGAAAAAACCAATCACGTGATGGATGGTGGAGAGCGTTCCGCTCTTCCCATAACGAGAGTTTCAAAAAGCAACAATGGTGTTGCCGGAGCCGTGGCGAAAAAGCCATCAAAATGAGGAGGACGTTAAAAACCAATCCTAACTTAACAAAACTAAAAATGGGTGCAGCTTTGGTAGCTGAAACAGCAAAAACAACGAAACAAAACAGAAAACAATCAGATGATGCGTCGATGTGCATCTCTGATGAGGTGTATTATAAGGGAGGCAACAACAACTTTGCCTCTCTAGCGGCATCTGAGTCCGAAGATGAGCATGAAGAATTAAAAGACCTTATCAGCAGCATACTGAATGAAAAAGTGCTTGCTGTCAAGCAAAGACAAACTGCACACAGGCAGAGGGAGCAATTAGAAGTAGAAAGCTCCCAACAAGAGCAGAAACAACAAAACCTGCAGCAGCAGAAACAACAACAGCAGCAGAAACAGCAACAGCTGCAAAAAATACAACAGCTGAAACCACTGCAGCTGAAAACACAGCAGCAGCAACAACAACAACAGCAGCAGCAGCAACAACAAAAGCAACAGCAGCAGCAAAAGAAGAAGAAGAAGAAGGTGCCTCCTATCAACACCTATAAATTAGAGGTAAATGCAACCAAGGACCTTTGTAAGTTGGTCATTGGTAATAATTTTAAAACTATGAGATTGGGGAATGATCGCCATGCCATCCACTGTAATACAGTGGAGGGCTACGCGAAAGTGAAAGAGCGCCTAAAGGAAACGACGACGGAGCACTACTCATTCACACCAAAGTGTGAAAAGCGGCGATCGATGCTGCTGAAGGGGTTGGAACCGTCTTCTGATCCTGAGGAGATCCTGGCACTGCTCAAAAAGAAGGACTGCGAAGGACTCAAGTTTGTGGGGGTAAAGCCGTTTACCACAGCTAGAGCCAGGAGGGAGAAACGGAGTCTGCCGTTCTTCCAGGTGCAGCTCAGTCCCGAAAGCCGTCTGGATAGTCTAAGGAGTATCAATGTCCTAGACTACCAGGTGGTTCACTGGGAAAAACTAAAAAGGAGTGAAGGTATTATACAATGCGTTCGCTGCCAGAGGTTCGGGCACGCCGCGTCGAACTGCCAAATGCAGCCTCGATGCGTGAAGTGCGCTAAGAACCACAGTTCCGAGGAGTGTGCTCTGGGTGTTGACGGATATAATACTCCGATAGGTCGCAGCTTTCGTGCGTGTTATGTGGAAACGTGGGACATACCGCAAACTATCGGGGTTGTCCTAAGTTCGCTGACATTAAGAAAGCAAAACTGGCTCTACAGCAGAAGGTGGAGGTCAAACGTTCACCTGTTAGGTTTCAAACACCAGCCAGCACGTCCCAAATTTTCTACGCCCAAATGGCGTCAGGTAGGGGGGCTACGGTACAGCAAGCGACTGTTGCTTCTCCGGCGCCAACGCCGAGAACAACCGAAGCTGCACCTAACATGCTGGCCATCTTGCTTGCAATCCAAGGGCAGATAGCTCAGCTGCAAAAACAGATGCAAGAACAGGCTAAGCGGGTGGACTAGATCTACGCGCTGCTGCCGGGCCTAACGCAACACATGTCGTAATGGGTACGCACATGGTGGAGCAAACTTTGAAGGTCCTTGCGGTGAATATTAATTCACTGATTAGGATCGAGCGAAGAGCCGCGATGTTTAAATTGCTACAAGACCAAACTCCTGGCGTGGTTTTCGCTAGCGAAACCAAGCTAACCGATAAGCACAAACTGGAGTACAATAATTATATTGTTAGAAGAAGAAATCGGCCCAGATCCAAACGTAGAGGCGGTGTCGCAATCTTCATTAAATAAGGTATAAAATTTCACAGAGTCTACAAGGGAGTGTTGCGCAGGTTCCGGGTGTTGAAGGCAGTCGTCATTTACATCCCGCTCCGTAGTGGAAAGCGGTTGTACTTGGCCTCTGTTTATGCACCTGAGGCTTCAAAATCCACTCTATTCATTACAGAGCTCGACACGCTTTTTCGACTTCTGAGGCTGGAATCGGGAGAGAATTATTTTATAATCGGCGGGGATTTCAATGCTAAGCACAGAGATTGGGGAAATAACTTGCCAAATACAAGAGGGAACCTACTACTCGATTGGTGGGGTCAGCACGATGTCATGTGCAGACTCGGTCTTAAAGCGACGGATAACCCGTCGTTTCCCAGAGGCGGGTCTTATTTGGATCTACTGCTGTACGACGAACGTATACGACTGACAGGTACGAATTTACAAACGCTAAACTGTCTGCGCACATTCGTGTATGACAGTGACCATTGCGGTTTTAGCACCGAAATTACAGATCCCAAAGAAATTGCGGAATTGGAGGAGTTTGTTCAAAGATATTCTTACAACTACAGTAAAACTCGATGGACACGCTTCTCAGCAACCTTGAAAAGAGCGCACTCCTCGAACACGCTCCACCCACCGTCCAATAGGAATTTGTCAAACGAGGAGATCGACAATTACCTAAAACAAATGGACAAGACAATTAAACAAACTATGGACACTATAATACCGCGGTATCGACGTACGACTAACGAACACCTGTTTCGCAATCCTACTATTGACGCACTGCACCGACAGAAAAGTAGACTTCTGACAAAACTTAACAACTTGTACAGACAGTTAACCGACCGACAAGACCCTTAGATTAGGACACTGAAGTCGTCGATTAAAAATATTCAAACGCTAATAAAAGAAAATTACAGAATTTCTGTAAGTTTGTATTGGAACAACAAGGTTCGGGCTGTAAACACCAGCAACCCGAATATGTTTCCGCAAATAAATAAACTATTTCGGAGAATAAATCAAAACGGCTTTCAGTGTCTTAAAATAGCCCGGACAACAGACAACGAACGGTTACTGACAATAGCAGGTATTGATCCAAATGAGGCCGCTGATGATGACGACTTTTTTGTGATCGAGGATCCACAGGAGAAGGTTGAGGCCATAGGAGCGACTTTCCAGGAAGTTTCTAGCCCTAATTACGACCTGGACAATCGCGTCTTGGTGCACGACTTCTGCATTCGAAATGAAATAGGGAACTGGCGATCCGAGGGCTCTGGTTTCACCCGGTTTAGCGAAGAAAATATGGCAAATAACATCATTGCCAGAGAGGGTGGCCTACCCCCGTTCATTTCGAAGGAAGGACTCCATGAGATCTTCAACACAATCAGAGTTAAGAATCAGTGGGGACCGATGGTATTCCGAATATCGTGCTTCGACATCTTCCTCTAGAAGCGGTGGTCATCTACACCACAATGTTTAATAATGCAATGAATAATGCACATTATCCAGCGCATTGGAAAACGGCGGTGGTTCAACCTAGCCCCAAAAAGGGGAAGGATATATCCAATCCGGCCAATCTCCGGTCGATAAGTTTCCTTCCGAATATCAGTAAGGTTTTAGAAAAATTAATCAATAGAGCTCTGTCTAGGTGGGTTGAGGACAAACATATAGTTCCGGATAATCAATTCGGTTTTAAGGCGGGACATGATATCTCACATGCCGCGTCTAAACTGGTGTCCGATATCCAATTGAATAAAGGCAAAAAAACAATGTACTGGTGCCTGCCTTGCTGACTTGGAGAAGGCCTTCGACACCGTACCGTTAGAGGGTCTTTTCTATAAGCTGACTATGCTGGGGATCAGTAAACCACTCTTGTATATTCTTTATAATATGCTAACTAACAGACAGTTCATCGTGAAGAATGGTGATGTGACTTCTGTTGGGATATTTCAAATTAAATATGGTCCTCAGCAAGGCGCGGTCAATTCGCCGATCCTGTTCAACATTTTTACAAGCGACTTGATAGGTTCACTTCCCCATACTTCCCCATACGCAGACGATTTGATAGCATACAGAACAGGTCCAAAAATCGAGGTCATTAATACTCTCTTACAGCGTGACTTCGATAAGATAAGACGATTTTGCGATGACTGGAAGTTGTTCTTTAAAAAAAAGTATATAGGAGCGGCTTTACTTTTAAGTTATAAAAAATTAAAACTCTTTGTACTCGCATTACAATATAGTAGTTATTGGTGGTATATTTTAATAAAAAATATTTAGTATTAGGTTTAACATTAGGTAAAGCCATCTATAATAGTACAAGTAGTGGAAAGGAAAAATGTATGGCACAACAATAGACCAGATTCACGTCCTCAATCATCAGGAGTTATCTGGTACACAAATCCTGGTTGCATAACAGCAGCTGTTACAGATTGAGAATAGCTACTGGAGAAACGGCGAAAGTATATGGTGAAGCCGCATAAAAATCCACCTGGCCGGAACAGCTTTCTCTCTTGTTTTTCTTGTGGCTGACATATGCGACGAGTGCATCATTGTTACAGATTTCATTAAAAGAACATGCACTAGTAGTGGACTCAAAACAAACCCTGAAATAGGGAAACATAGAGATTCCAATGATATACGGAAACGCCAACTATTCCATCTTAAGTCGTCATCTGCAGAAATCAGGTTCTGGAGCCCTCGTCTGAGCCAATTGTTTGGGCAAAGCTGGAAAGTGGTCCTGGTAGCCTGGTAGCAAATGGAATCGGATTTGATGGAGCCAGAAAATAGGAGAGACTTCATGGTGGGAAAGGCCTTAGCGGAACCAAAGAATAACATACATGGTTCCTGTAAGGATGCTAAATCTAAAGACATTCAAAGGGAGAGTGGGAAAATGTGCACCTATTGATGCTATATCGACCACAATGAAAGAGTTCGTACAACACCTGTCGCGAGTGCCCAGAGTATGGAAATCAAATACAAAATCCTCAGCCTCTGTAATTTGTATCAAGAGCAGCGTATTCTGGCAGACGAAGTAATCGGTGAGTACGCTGATGGAGAAGGAGAATATGGCCGTACGCAACTGGGTATACACCAAATTGACACTGGAGACGCCCGACCAAGCCGTCAACCTGCATGGTGTCTTTCATTGGCAAAGAAAAAAGAAGTTGCCAAAATGGCGTGGAAGATGAAAGTTAAGGGGCTGATAGAAGAATCGCAGAGTTCGTGGGCATCTCCAGTGGCACTTGTGAGAAAGCCGGCAGCACGAGGTTTTGTGTAGATAAACCGACTTCTTAGCGATGTCACCAAAAAGGACAGCTACCCACTACCAAGAATTGATGACATTTTGTATACGCTTTCTAGGGCGAAATGGTTCTCAACACTACACCTGAAGAACGGTTACTGGCAGGTCTAGATTGATCGAAGAGATGGTGATGAAACGGCTTTCTCTACAGGAACCGGCCTTTTTCAGTTTATAGTGATTCCCTTTGGACTGTGCAACGCTCCGGCCACTTTCGAGCGATTAATCGAAAGAACATTACAAGACATCACGTAGAAAACCTGCCTAGCATATATGCCTTGTGCCGTCCGGAAGTAAAATACCTGGGTCACATTATATTCGCGGAAGGAGTAAAGACTGATAATGACAAAATCAAAGCGGCGAATAGGCCTGCCCCCAAAGATAAACAACAACTGAGAAGCTTCTTTGTACTTGCCACATGTTACAAATGATTCGTAAAGGATCTTGCTGGAATTACAACGAGCCTTACCGGGAAAGACCGGCAGTTCAAGTGATCGAGATTGTGTGAAAAATCATTCCAAGAACTCAAGCGGCAGCTGTTCAATGCCCCATCTTCGGTTATCCCACACCCGGAACAATTTTCATTGTAGACGCAGACGGTAACGGTAACAATGTAGCAGTGGTCTCTTCAGTCGTTCGCAGATCTCCGAGGAGAATAGATGTGTCTCGGCTTTTCCTAAAGTGAAAAAAGTGAAAAAGTTATCTTTTTAAAAATAATAACAAACTTATTAGTTGACTCGGTAGCCAAGCGGTTAGCGGCGTCGGTCATCAAATCGTGGGACGTGAGTTCGATCCCGGGCCAGACTTGGAACTTTTTTTTTTTTTTTGTTTTTGTTTTTTTCTTTGGCTCAAATCGTGAAAACAAATTGCTTCAAAACAAAAAAAATACTATCTCGCGATGGATGGTGGAGAGCACTCCGCTCTTCCCATAACGGGAGTTGGAAAAGGCAGTAATAGTGTTGCCAGTGCCGTTAAAGCTATTAAAAGGAGGGGGAGTTTGAAAACCCCTCCTAACCTAAGAAAAAAAAGGATAAATAACGTTGAAACAGCAGATGAGGTCCGTTATGAGGGGGGCAATAACAACTTTGCCTCTCTAGCGTCATCCGAATCGGAAGATGAGGAGGAGCAAATAAATGAAATCAACATCAGCATACAAAAGCTGACAGAGAGAAAGCTTGCTATGAAGCAAAGGCAAACTGCACGCAGGCAGAGGGAGCAACTTGAAGCAGAGAGCTCCCAACATCAAAAGCCACAAGAGCAGAAACAACAACTACAGCAACAACAAAACCAGCTGAAGCAGAAACATCAACAGCTGCAAAAACAACAAAAGCTGAAACCACAGCAGCTGAAAAAACAGCAGCAGCAGCAGCAGCAGCAACAACAACAACAACAACATAAGCAGCAGCAGCAGCAGCAGCAACAACAACAACAACAACAACAGAAGCAGCAGCAGCAGCAACAGAAGAAGAAGGAGAAGGTGCCTCCTATCAACACCTATAAATTAGAGGTAAATGAAACCAAGGACCTGTGTAAGTTGGTCATTGGCAATAATTTCAATATAAAGAGATTGGGGAACGATCGCCATGCCATCCACTGTAATACAGTGGAGGGCTACGCGAAAGTGAAAGAGCTCCTAAGGGAAACGTCGACGGAGCACTTCTCATTCACACCGAAGTGTGAAAAGCGGCAATCTATGCTGCTGAAGGGGTTGGAACCGTCTTCTGATCCTGAGGAGATCCTGGCACTGCTCAAAGAGAAGGAGTGCGAAGGACTCAAGTTTGTAGGGGTAAAGCCATTTACCACAGCTAGAGCTAGGCGGGAGAAACGGAGTCTGCCGTTCTTCCTGGTGCAACTCAATCCCGAAAGCCGTCTGGATAGTCTAAGGAGTATCAATGTCCTAGACTACCAGGTGGTTCACTGGGAAAAACTAAAAAGGAGCGAAGGCGTTATACAATGCGTTCGCTGCCAGAGGTTCGGGCACGCCGCGTCGAACTGCCAAATGCAGCCTCGATGCGTGAAGTGCGTTAAGAACCACAGTTCCGAAGAATGTCCTCTGGGTGTTGACGGAGCATCCGATAGGTCGCAGCTCTCGTGCGTGTTATGTGGAAATGTGGGACACACCGCAAACTATCGGGGTTGTCCTAAGTTCGCTGACATTAAGAAAGCAAAACTGGCTCGGCAGCAGAAGGTGGAGGTCAAACGTTCACCTGTGAGGTTTCAAACACCAGCTGTCACGTCCCAAATTTCCTACGCCCAAATGGCGTCAGGTGGGGGGGCTACGGTACAGCAAGCGACTGTTGCTTCTCCGGCGCCAACGCCGAGAACAACGGAAGCTGCACCTAACATGCTGGCCATCTTGCTCGCAATCCAAGGGCAGATGGCTCAGCTGCAAAAGCAGGTTCAAGAACAGGCCAAGCGGGTGGACCAGATCTACGCGCTGCTGCTGGGCCTAACGCAACACATGTCGTAATGGGTACGCACATGGTGGAGCAAACTTTGAAGGTCCTTGCGGTGAATGTTAATTCACTGATTAGGATTGAACGAAGAGCCGCAATGTTTAAATTGCTACAAGACCAAACTCCTGATGTGCTTTTCGCTAGCGAAACTAAGCTAACCGATAAGCACAAACTGGAGTACAATAATTATATCGTTAGAAGAAGAAACCGGCCCAGATCCAAACGTGGAGGCGGTGTCGCGATCTTCATTAAAGAAGGTATAAAATTTCACAGAGTGTACAAGGGCGTGTTGCGCAGGTTCCGGGTGTTGGAGGCAGTCGTCGTGTACATCCCGCTCCGCAGTGGAAAGCGGTTGTACTTGGCCTCTGTTTATGCACCTGATACTTCACAATCCACCCTATTCATTACAGAGCTCGACACGCTTTTTCGACTTCTGAGGCTGGAATCGGGGGAGAATTATTTTATAATCGGCGGGGATTTCAACGCTAGACACAGCGATTGGGGAAATAATTTGCCAAATACTAGAGGGAACCTACTACTCGATTGGTGGGGTCAGCACGATGTCATGTGCAGACTCGGTCTTAAAGCGACGGATAACCCGTCGTTTCCCAGAGGCGGGTCTTATTTGGATCTACTGCTGTACGACGAACGTATACGACTGACAGGTACGAATTTACAAACGCTAAACTGTCTGCGCACATTCGTGTATGACAGCGACCATTGCGGTTTTAGCACCGAAATTACAGTTCCTAACGAAATTGCGGAATTGGAGGAGTTTGTCCAAAAATATTCTTACAACTACAGTAAGACTCGATGGACACGCTTCTCCGCAACCTTGACAAGAGCACTCTCCTCGAACACGCTCCGCCCACCGTCCAATAGGAATTTGTCAAACGAGGAGATCGACAATTACCTAAAACAAATGGACGAGACAATTAAACAAACTATGGACACTACAATACCGCGGTATCGACGTACGACTAACGAAGACCTGTTCCGCAATCCTACTATTGACGCACTGCACCGACAGAAAAGTAGACTTCTGACAAGACTTAAAAATTTGTACAGACAGTTAACTGACCGACGAGACCTGGAGATTAGGAAACTGAAGTCGTCGATTAAAAATATTCAAACGCTAATGAAAGAAAATTACAGAATTTCTGTAAGTTTGTATTGGAACAACAAGGTTCGGGCTGTAAACACCAGCAACCCGAATATGTTTCCGCAAATAAATAAACTATTTCGGAGAATAAATCAAAACGGCTTTCAGTGTCTTAAAATAGCCCGGACAACAGACAACGAACGGTTACTGACAATAGCAGGTATTGATCCAAATGAGGCCGCTGATGATGACGACTTTTTTGTGATCGAGGATCCACAGGAGAAGGTTGAGGCCATAGGAGCGACTTTCCAGGAAGTTTCTAGCCCTAATTACGACCTGGACAATCGCGTCTTGGTGCACGACTTCTGCATTCGAAATGAAATAGGGAACTGGCGATCCGAGGGCTCTGGTTTCACCCGGTTTAGCGAAGAAAATATGGCAAATAACATCATTGCCAGAGAGGGTGGCCTACCCCCGTTCATTTCGAAGGAAGGACTCCATGAGATCTTCAACACAATCAGAGTTAAGAATCAGTGGGGACCGATGGTATTCCGAATATCGTGCTTCGACATCTTCCTCTAGAAGCGGTGGTCATCTACACCACAATGTTTAATAATGCAATGAATAATGCACATTATCCAGCGCATTGGAAAACGGCGGTGGTTCAACCTAGCCCCAAAAAGGGGAAGGATATATCCAATCCGGCCAATCTCCGGTCGATAAGTTTCCTTCCGAATATCAGTAAGGTTTTAGAAAAAGTAATCAATAGAGCTCTGTCTAGGTGGGTTGAGGACAAACATATAGTTCCGGATAATCAATTCGGTTTTAAGGCGGGACATGATATCTCACATGCCGCGTCTAAACTGGTGTCCGATATCCAATTGAATAAAGGCAAAAAAACAATGTACTGGTGCCTGCCTTGCTGACTTGGAGAAGGCCTTCGACACCGTACCGTTAGAGGGTCTTTTCTATAAGCTGACTATGCTGGGGATCAGTAAACCACTCTTGTATATTCTTTATAATATGCTAACTAACAGACAGTTCATCGTGAAGAATGGTGATGTGACTTCTGTTGGGATATTTCAAATTAAATATGGTCCTCAGCAAGGCGCGGTCAATTCGCCGATCCTGTTCAACATTTTTACAAGCGACTTGATAGGTTCACTTCCCCATACTATTGCGTACGCAGACGATGTGGTAGCGTACAGAACAGGTCCAAAAATCGAGGTCATTAATACTCTCTTGCAGCGTGACTTCGATAAGATAAGACGATTTTGCGATGACTGGACGTTGAAAATCAACTTTCAGAAGTCGGAAACCATTCTCTTTAGGACGCCGTTGTCTAGAGCCTCTAGGGATACCAGAAAAAATTGGAGAAAGTTCTCGATTATTGGACAACACGGACAGCCTCTTGCCTGTCGAAATGTAGTCAGATACCTTGGAATCTGGCTAGATCAGTTTCTGTATTTTGGCAAAAATGTAGATGCTGCTCTGGCCAGAGCTAAAGGTGCTTTTGCCCTTACAAAGAGACTGTTTTATAGCAGCCAACTCGATGCGAGGGTAAAGGTAATCTGCTACATGGCCCTTATCAGGCCCATGCTGGTATTTGGTTGTCCCGTGTGGTTCAATGTACGAGCAAGCTTAATGGAAAAGATTCGGGTGTTTGAGAGGGCTTGTCTTAGGGCTTGTCTTCGCTTGTACAGAACACCAGAATCGGAGTACAAGAAATTTTATCCTAATGAGGTCCTTTATAACAGGGCGAACCTAATACGAGTGGACAACTTCGTAATTAAGCTGACTCGAAGGCACATTGCAAGAGCAATGACCTCGACGAATAACCTGATATCTGGGGCTTACTACCCCAATTACCTTTACCACGAGAGTGTGCGCTTTGACGGCTTCGTTCCACCGGAAGCATTCCTCTACCTTGATCAGATAGGGTTGATCCAGGATAGATCAGCGGTGCCGTAAATCTTCCATGTCGCTCGGACAGCTGGGGACAGGCGACTCAACTACGACAGAGACGTCGCACACGGCAGTGTGGATCGCCTCAGGTTCAGTAGGGCGGTGGGGAATCGCGATAAGAGGGATGTCGTTCGGCAGCACCAGCATTTCTGGTGGTTGAATGATGGAGAAGATGTTTCGTCGTCGTTTCCGTCAATTACGGACCAGCCTCACTAATGAGGCAGGGCTGACCAATGTATTTGCTTTGTAAATAGCGATGGCCAGCTTACATAGGTTTAGGTTAGCATTTAAGAAACATATACATATATCAGTGTATACAAAGGTTTATACTGATATATGTATATGATCGTGTATAATATCTATGTGTGTTTATGTGTGTATTGTGCATTTAGGTTAGGTAGGCTAAGGTTTATTTTAAGTTAGATACTAAGCTTTTATAAAAAATAATAAAATGTCCATATGCTAAGTTTTTTGTTATAAATTTTTTCTTAGCCCTAAGCACACAAAATAAACATTTATAAATAAAATGTAAATGAAGTCGAAAGACATAGATATAAGAATTTAGATTAGCTTAGAGTGCCTGTGTGGGGCCAGTAAGTTAGTATAAGATTGTTAAGTAATTGTAAGCTAGCATTTAAGCATTTTTTGTTAGTATGTAAGAGTTAGTGATTAAGTAAATAAAATGCATTCAAAACTAACTAACTAAAACTAAGCAGTGGTCTCTTAAGTTCAGGATGGTCAAGAGGAAGTGTTTGCATACTATAGCAAGGTACTGTCTAGACCCAAAAAAAACTACTGCGTAACTCGGCGCGAGCTTTAATTCTGGCTACGAAGCATTTCCATAAGTACCTCTATGGACAAAACTTTATTCTTCGGCTACTGCAATTTAAGAACCCTGAGGGCCAAGTTGCGAGATGGATCGAGCAGTTGCAGGGCTGTGACATTGAAGTGCAACACCGCGAAGCAAAACTCCACTCAAATGCTGATAATCTCTCTCGTCGACCTTGTAGAGTCAAATGCGAACACTGCAACCGTAAAGAAGGGAAAGAACAGACCACTATCCAAATGATCAGGACTGGACCAGTAGAGGGTTGAAGTACAGATGTTACTCCCAACAAGCAGATAATAATATCGAGCCAATATTGGCCTAGAAGGAACAGGAGGAAAGATTAAGCTGGCAGAAGATATCGGAGGGGAGCCAAACTTTGAAGGCGTATTGGGCACAGTGGGACTCGCTCTGTATGCAAGATGGTTTGCTGAAGAGAAAATGAGAAAGTACAGATGGAACAATATCTCGTACGCAGCTAATTGTGCCACGGTCCAGAGGCAGTCAATTGCTCCATGAGCATGAAATACATGGTGGCATCTCAGGAAGACATTTGGGAATAAACAAGACGTTGGAAAACGTAAAGGAACGCTTTCTGTTGGCTGAGTGCAAAACGAGATGCCGAGAACTGGAGCAAAAAGTGTAAAGTTTCAGTAGTGCGACTACTAAGGGCCCAAAAGTAGAGCCACAGGGACGTATGCAACAAGATAGTGTCAGACCACCATTCGAACGAATAGCCATCGACATCGCTGGCCCGTTTCTCGAAACCTTTAACGGCAAACGATGCACCCTCGTGGTCACGGATTATGGGTAGTAAGTGGTCCGAAGTCTTTGCGATCCCAAATCAAGATGCTAATACCGTAGCAGAAGAGAGAATCAACAACTGGGTGAACAGATTTGAGGACCCAATTGAGCTGAGCTCTGATTCAAAAGTCGTCTAGGAAGTGGGCCAATATCTGGGAATAAGGAAGACAAGGACAACGCCATTATACCCCCAATCTCATGGAATCGTCGGGCGATGAAACCGTACTTTGAATGAGCATCTGTCTAAGATCGTCGGCAATTACTAGCGGGACTGGGATCGATAAATACCCCTCTTATTAATGTCATACCGAAACGCGGTCCATAGTTCAAAAGGACACACACCATCCGAGATCTTATTTGGTCAAAACAGTTCGGTTGCCAAGTGAAACGAAATTCCCCACCTATGGAGCCCAAGGAGATGGATAACTATGTGGAAGACTTGCGCAGCAGGATTCATAAGTTTCATGAAAATGCCCGGGAAAAAATTAAGCTACTCGTAGCTACCAACCGCGTGAAGACTGTGCCTGTATAAACCTCTGCGTAAGAAAGTCAAATAATCAAAATTGCAATAGCATTGGGAAGACCATATAAGATGATAACCCGCATTAATGACGTTGTCTACCGGACCCAGATTGGGATCGAGGAACAATGAAAGTAGGTTCTCCATTTGTATAGAATGTATCATTTCAACAGAACGATGAATGACAACATTGTTCGGGACGAACAACTTTAAGGAGGGACCAGTGTGGTATCCATTTTTATGTAAATAGTGTGATTTATATTTGAATAGCAGAACATGTCCATATATGAATAGCACAAATATGAAAAACATTTCGAGAATGGAAAATGGAAGCTTTTACCGAATTTTCTAGCTAAATGGAAATTTGTATGGAACGCTGGATGAAACAGAATGTTCTGAGACATATTGGGTGGGTATAAATATTAGCGTCCTCCAAGATATGCAAGTAAAGGGATTGAATTGTAGATTGTACTAGTTCTAAGTTCTCTCATATGCCCCACCCAAACATTTTACAATATACTCAGTCGAGCAAAACAGAAGAGGATAATAGAAAGGATTGAGACAGAAGAGTAAAATAAAAAAGGTAGAACAATTAAAAAGTAATAATGGAATATTAAAAGACAAATTGGGGAAATGGAAATAACAATTGTAAAAATAAAAAGCAATAAAATACATTATGATGAAATTAATAACGCTCCACAGCATCACCAGCAACAGCAGTGCAAACAGCAATATGGGGTGAAAATATTTGGAGCGCTAAAAAGCACAACTTTAAAAGCAATTGTGTACCTACGGCGTAAAATATTTTTTAATACCTCAAAATTGAAGAAGAAATTTCAAGTGCATCCAAACAATGAAGAAAGTAAAATATCTGGACATATAATCTTATGAACAGAGC
Organism: Volucella bombylans; assembly: GCA_949129095.1. Classification (NCBI taxonomy): domain Eukaryota; kingdom Metazoa; phylum Arthropoda; class Insecta; order Diptera; family Syrphidae; genus Volucella; species Volucella bombylans. The sequence goes on from OX422142.1 coordinate 64,304,193, forward strand.
AACTTCTGAAATTAGCTGGGAAACGATATTTTCACAGAAATGAAAGAACACCATGAAATAAAACTAATTCCTTTATCTTGTCTCCAAAAACCCATTTCCAGTCCCCTTCGAACTTTTTTGCAAAAAATGCACAAGCTGAACCTGGTCGACATGTGGTTCTATCATGACGGCGCTACATGCCACATAGTACGCAAGTCAATGGACTAATTGAGAAATGTGTTCAGTGAGAAATTTATCTCTCGTTTTGGCCCGATGAATTGACCGGTTAGACAGTGCGATTTGACATTTTTAAACAATTTTTTATGGGGATACGTTAAATCACCGGTCTATGTCGATAAACTAACGTCAATTGTAGCCTTGGAAGACAATATGCTGTGTTTTTTTTGACAATTAAAAACCAAACCCTCAAAAAATAACCCAATATGTAAGTAGATATTAAGCATCAAAATAGGGATATAAGACGTATGTAAAGATTTATTAAGATTATTTAATGTAAGACATAATATGCGTTACATATTCCAACGGTTTATAAAAAAGAAAAATAAATGATTACTTTCAAAAAAGGGTAAAAAATATGAAAAAAATATATTTACCTGGCTACTTAAGTGCAACGGTGTGAATCCTGCTTTGCTTTCTGTGCTTGCATGTGCGCCATACTCAAGTAATGTTGTAGCAATGTCCATCTGATTTTTCTTAGCTGCAATATGTAAAGGTGTGTGTCCATTTTTTGCCGGAGCATGTGGACTTGCTCCCCGTTCAAGTAAAAGTAGAGCAACATTTTGCTTATCATAATGACACGCAACATGCAGCGGTGTTACGCCATTTTTCCCCTGAGCGTCCACGTCGGCATTTTTTTGCAATAAATGGTATGCAACTTTCATGTGTCCATATTTAGCAGCTAAATGCAATGGAGTAAATCCTTTTTTAGTGGACGAATCTAAAGCAGCTCCGTTTTCTATTAGAATTGCTGCAACCTTCAAGTAAAATGGTTGGTTTTGTTTGAATTACGTTTTTTCTTTCTTTTTTTCGAACAAAAATAGCATTATGAAGGGTGATCGCAATTAAGTAGTGGAAACTTTAAGTTGATTTCTAGACATATTTGAAGAATGAATTGTATCGGGAAATAGTTCTGATATGTATAGCTGGTTCTTGCAAAGATTTTTGTTACATTAAATGCAGCTTACGGGGTAAAAAATTTGGGATCGTTAAACTTGTGGTTATGTTTTAAAATACTTTTGCTCTCTCGTCATTAAATCAAAAATTTCTCAAGAACAAAAAATAACTAAAAAGCTAAAATTTTGATTTCATTACTTTTGCCTTCGAAAAAATGTTTTAATTACTACGGGAAGTTCCCATCTTAAAAGTTTTAGGCTTGAGAAGAAAAGAGAAACATAAACTTTTTTATTAGTGTCAGGATCATAGTTTTTGAGAAGGGATTAACTATATATTATATTTTAGAAATTTAACGAAATTTGTGGGTTTTTCAAAAACATTGACTTGCATTTGACCTTGAATAATATTTGTTGCAGAGACGCTGGTGCAAAAGATATTTTCTAACATTTAATTGCAAATTAATTAAAAACTCAATATTCGCAGGGAAACTTAACAGGACAACACATAGTTTTACTCTACGTGGCTAGACATATATTTCGGAAGGGTTAAATTTCTGACCCATACAATTTTTTCTTAAAACTTGTCATGCAAAAATCTCTTAAAATTTCCATCACATTATCTGGAACACCCTGTTGGTTTATAAATAAAAACACAAAAACGGAACACAAAAATACTAATTTATGCGCATTTATTAAAAAAAATATACTCGTATATACGATATGAAATTAAATTAAAATATATAAATAAAACATTGGATAAGATAAGAAAACAATATGAAAACGAATAAAACAATCTATAAAAAATATTCTTGATGGCGAATCCAAAAAAGTTGCATAAGATATACAGTTTCTACGTGATCCATTATTTTTTTAGCTATAAGCTTTTTTACCTCGTCCTGTCCTTCTTTAGCTGCAATATGTAGAGCCGTATACATATCCTTTGTGGTAGCATCCACCTGAGCCCCATGTTGTAACAAAAGCATAACAATGTCCACATTTCCTAAACGGGAGGCAATATGCAGAGGCGTTTGCTGCTCTCGGGCTCGTGCATCAACTTGTGCGCCATTGCGTAGCAGAATTCGAATTATGTCAGTCTTATGAAAAAATAAAGAAAAGCCGATATCATTATAATTTCATTTTATTTGTACTTCTTTTTATTATCTACTAATTTTTTTTCTGTAATAATTATAATATTTGACATGTAACTATTATATATGTACCTGATTAGCTCTTGCAGCTAAATGAAGCGGCGTTTCGCCACGGACAGTGGGAACATCCGGACTTGCATCATGTTGTAAGAGGTAAATAACAATATTCATACATCCCATAAAAGACGCGACATGTAATGGTGTTAAACCACTTTCAGTAGTGGCACTAATGCTTGCTCCATGACGTAATAATAACTCAACTACTTTGATTCTGTTTTTTTTACAGGCAATGTGTAATGGTGTAAACCCATTTAAAGCTCTAGCATTTGCATCAGCATTACGGTCCAATAATAATTTAGCGACACGTACATGTCCGCAGTGTGCTGCGACATGTAGTGCAGTCAAGTAATCAACTGTCACCTCATCTACTGGCGCTCTGTGGTACAAAAGAATCCTCGCAGCATCAACATGTTCACCCTGTGCAGCCATGTGAAGAGGAGCTAAGCCATTTTTTGTTTTTGCACTAATGGGGGCGCCTCTTTCTAGAAGCATGTCAACTACTTGCTCATGACCAGAACGAGCTGCGCAATGCAGTGGTGTTAGTCCATCTCTTGTCTTTGCATCAATATTAGCCCCTTTTTCAAGAAGTAAAGATACCATTACTGTTTTGCCCCATTTTGCAGCAACATGTAATGGACTTATATTATGTTTCGCTAAGTAATTGACGTCAGCACCCTTTTGAATCAGCAAATTTGCAATTGCCTGATTACCATAGTGTGAGGCTATATGCAATGGCGTAAATCCTGATTTTGATGTGATATCAGGATTATGGTCATTCTAAGCAAATATATAAAAAATATAAAATTGTTGTTAAACAAATATTATCCGTTCTCGAAGATACAAAAAGGGAAATATAATAACTGGCTAATAATACTTAAAAAAAACTTTTCAAAATATTTAACCAATATTGTCTTTCGAATAATACTAATAAATAACAATTTCAATAAATCTAATCAATATTGTTTTCGGAAAAAAAAGAAATGGTAATAGTAATAAAAAATACATTTTAATCAATTCATTATTGCTTTACCAAATTAAGTTCAGTTTACAATTTTGTAAACGTCTAAATATATTTATGTACACATAAATACTGTAAGTCTTCGTTCATTAGTGTTATATTTTTCGAAAGAGATTTGATTAATCCCTTAATAAAAACAACTGACTTTTTTTGTGCTTCTAGTACAATGGTACTTCTATAACACTTGCTAGAATATATTAGTTTTGTCATATTTACTTGACTACTTAAAAACCTCTTCTAAAAATCTATCGACGATTCACGCCATTTTCTCTCCTACGGTAACTTGCAGGTATCGTCGATTCCTAACCCACAGGGCTTTCATGTGACGGACGCATCTTCTACTATATCGTCATTTTTTGAACGATAACGCGTCAAATCTAGACCTCTGTAGATCCGGGCAACATATACGACAAAATATTATCTCACTGCCAGACATGTTTTTATTATATTTACTTGGCAAATAAACGTGATAACAGGAAAACCTATGAGTGTGTTAAAGGAATTTGAATCTGCAACAGTAGGTTCAAAAATAAGACGAAAGGAAATTAATTGGACCATTAAAATGAAATCATAAGTAACCCTAGGCGTATTTACACTCGTTACATATTCTAAGAGAAATGACCAAACTTGGAGGCATCTTACACAAGTATGTACTCGTATTGTTATTTTTTGTTGGTTATTTTGAATAAAATACGTGTAGATACTTTTTAAGTTTTCGCACTGTGTTGTGTCATATTTTTTGTTCAATGTGCAGCGGTTGACTTTGTTTTTGTGGTGTACCGTAGCAGATCGACGTAATGCTGAAAACTGAAAAACAATTCAAACAGTCTCGTTCAAAACTGATCGAGCGAAAATGCATTTTAAATGTACTGCTTTTATCCACAGCTAATATGAAAATTTAATACTCGTAGTCTCCATAAAGTAACAAGCTAGTGCCTTTTTTTATTATAATAACTCCCACCTTATATTTATACATGTAAATATATACGAGTACACATACAAATATATATATTTATTGTTGCACTTTTAAGACTTAGCTATCAACAACATATAAGATATACGATCGCATATCCTCAAAAAGCATGTCGTGGGTTAAGGATTTAGGACTGGGATTTCGTCAAAGATTAAGTTCATATTTGATTTTATGTACTGTATTAATTTTCACTTTTACGTATAAACAATCTCTTGACAAGAGCCTAGCGATACAAAATGGGCTAGCTCGTCACGGAGCAGGTTGAAGAACCTTACGAGTGATATAAAATATCGTTCGACAAGTTTTTTCTCAGCCCTGTTGTACTTTTAATATTTGGAAAAATCCATTTACAAATACGTTTAACTTTTCTGATATCCTTTTCTTTTAAGAACTTAACACTCAACAAGTGGATGTGAATACACTCATGTGTTAAGTTTTTTGGAAAATGGGATAGAGAGAGAAAGAAAGTTGGTTGGGCTCAGTGGTTATTTCGCTCCATGGGTGGCATCCAATATTTAATGGGGAGTCAAAATTCTTAGTATAAGTTGGTTTGTTGTTGATTTCTAGTCAACTACTCATCTTACTTGATTTTCGTTAACTGTAAAAAATGCATGTTTTTCGGGCGAGGTTGGGATTTGAGTACCGAACATTTCCATTTGAAAGCCAGTGCACTACAAATTGAGTCACGGCCATTCACTATTAGGTCTTGTAATTCTGATGCTGCTAAGTTGGTGTCTTAATTATATATTTCTGCGTTTAAAAATGTCGAGAAATTATTTTTTCATGGCTGTATATAACACAGGTACGAGTACATAGCATAGGTTTCGAAAGTCGAATAAATCATTATGCTAGAAAGCACAAATTAAATTAGCAGCACATGAAATTTGTTTTTGGATTTTTACTTGGGGTACGTAGGTGTCTAGATGTGATACCATAAGGGGCACGAGTACGATAACTTTGGCGCCAGGAATTGATAATTATTCGTGTGAATAGGTTTTCAATAATTCACATTCAAACTCAAATTCTTGGTAAACAATTAAAAAAAAAAACAATATTACTCAAAATTGTGAAATAATGTACCAAATTGATTTTTTTGTATTCAATGCGCGTATTAATTCTGAATCGAACACTAAAAACCGCATGGCTTTATGTCCTCTAGTTTTTGAGCAAATTGAAATTGAAAATTCTACTTTAGTTTTGTTTTTTTGGCATTTACGAGTATGTACGTAGTCTTCCTTTGAATAAGTGAATGAGTATTATTTAAACATCTCGCAGACGCCTATATCAATAGTTCTCTTAATTAAGAGTACACGGGTGACCCGCTTCGCGTGATTAAGGGATTTCAACTCTCTTTCCGCAGGCGACAGGTCCCGCTCACGCAACTTCGTTGCTCCGCTCTTGGTATGTGCTTTTCGTCAGGCAGGCGTCTATGTCATCAATACTCTTCATCCACAGTACTCATCACAAAATTACAAAGTTCCCATTAATAACAAAGTTTCACTAATTCGCATTATAGAAAATTCACATGTTCCAATGTTGCAGTAAATTATTTACTTTGCGAAATATCTATGTTTGTACGTATGTATGTAATATGTAATGCACTTGATAATGATGCTAAAATATAACCGAACAAACCTTTGGCTTTTATACCGTTATTTCTTTTTGTGATAAGGCGTGTAGTTATTGATATTCACAAAGATCACTCTGTGTTCAACCGTAGTGCGAATCAAGTGTTATTTTTTGTGAATAAGCAATGACGGCTAAGCATCCTCTAATCCATGCTAAACTAAATAACTTCTCAGTGTTTTATTCGTTCGGAGATTTGGTGTCGACCAAAGAAAGAAGCATTGAATTTTTAGAAGAATCTGGTTTAATTCCCACTAAAACATCCATTCCCCCACTGTGTTGCAACTTACCTATGAAGGTAGAAATGTGTAGAAATGTAAAGTTCGGTTGGATGTGGCGATGCTCAAAGAAAAGCTCTAAAAAAAGGTGGCAAAAATTGTAGTAATACAATCAACCCATCTATCGGTACATTTTTCCATGGACCTCAATGTCAATGCTTGCGATAATTATCGCTTTTGTTATCAAAATGCCTGTGAACACGGTTTTTCAGGTAAATTAATTAAACCTTAAGATACAACCAAAGGATTTTTTAAAAATATTATTACATGTATGTTATTATTTTAAAATTATCATATAATCGCTTGGCGCCATCACGACAATAAAAGTGAGTTTAGTAAATCTACTATAATAGATTACTATAACTATTGTCGTGAAATAGCCGAAATAATAGCATCTCACGTCGATGTTAACATTGGCGGCGAAGGAAAAACTGTTCAAATCGACGGGGCCTTTCTTACAAAAAGGAAATACTACAGAGGCCGTGTAACCGAACAAATGAAGATCGTAATATTGGGGTTATTTTGTAAAGAAGATAAGGTCGGACGTTTCTTTAAAGTGAACTCCAAAAGTAAAGAAGACTTGTGGCCTTATATACACAAATACGTTAACCCCAACAGCAGTCGTATTTGTACCGACAGCGCACGCCAATACATAGGTATTTAGAAAATGTTCCCTACTTCTACGACTCATGAAATTACAAACCACAGCAAAGGCGAATATGTTGACAAGACCGATGCAACCAATACTATAAATGATCTTGAAAATCAGAACAAGCTTCTGAAAAAATCAATGCTATGCCGCAATACAACGCAGCACCTTCACCAATATATGGCACTTTTCTTTTACCGGAAATACTGCCTTGAAAAAAATTATACGGACGACATGGGCTCCCAAATCACGGAATTTTTAATTGACATAGAAAAAGTGTTCCCAAATTTTGTCAAAGGTAAAGAAAGTGTGGGTTTGCAACTAAAAGAATTCCACCCTCCGACCGTTCAAAATGAGCACTTAGAAGGTATTTTACCATCAAAACAACCTCGGCTCTTCACCATCATCGACGAACTCACCGAACTCGACATTGACACCAGTACGCACGATGACTTCATTGACGAAACTTACATATCTTTTTAATATGTACTCGTACATTGAACATTTAATTGACTACTCTTAACTAACATCTAACTTGCTCACAAACTGACTGACTGGGACGCGGAATGCAATGCAAATCTACCTCCTCGTGGTGCATTCTGGGTCACGCTAAATAATTTGCTGTACTTTACTTACAAAGATGACCCTATCATCAATATTAATCCTCAAAGTGAGATCACCATAAATACAAAAAAAAAACGCCTTATAAAAAATAGTTTTAGTAATTTTCAATTTTCTCAAAAACTAGAAGATATAAAGTCATGCGGTTTTTTGTATTCGATTCAGAATTGATATGGGCATTAATGCAAACAATCCAATTGGACATATCATCTCACAATTTTGAATAATATTGATTTAAAAAAAAAAATTTAATTTTTTACCAAAAATTTAAGTTTGAAGGCGAATTATTCAAAAACTATTGACACGAATAATTTTATTTAAGTTTTATATTAAAGAGCAAATTTTAGGCTTTCAAATCTTTTATTACTTTATTGTAAGGTTGCCATTGTTATTTAATAATTTCTTTCCATTATAAATCATTTTTTTCTAAAATTACCCCTAACTCCTAAACGGGGCGAGATAGACCCCCTCCCATAGTAAAAAAATGCTAGTTTTTAACCCCTCTACAAAATACCGTTATCAATTCTTGGCGCCAAAGTTATCGTACGCTCCCCCCATAAAGAGCAGTATTATGCTGTAAACAGTGTGTTTGAAACATATACTCGTATGGCAGACTTGGTGACATTAAGCTGCGCACCCGAATCACGGAGTGTTGAGGTCTTCGTTGCAGAAAATAACTTTACCCAGCTTGTAAATGAGCCCACACAAATACCAGACGTTAATGGTCATAACGCCAACACCCCGGACTTGTTTTTAACTTCTCACACTGATACGAGTAAGTACACCGTTGATGTGCTCTCGCCTCTAGGCTCGTCGGACCATTGTGTAATATCAGCCAATTTCTCGTACACCCACCACACGTTTAGAGAAAAGATTCCTAAAAGAACCCTATGACAATACGAGAAAGCCAATTGGAGCGGACTTAACAGCTTCTTTTGGAATTTTAACTGGTCGCTATGTTTCCTCGATAAGGCTGATGTCAGAGTGCGCGCGAGAAGCGATGCGATAATATTGGGCGAGAACGCGCGATAAACCACTGCAAGCTTTTTCTAATGCAATCGCTCAAAAGGTGTCAGAGTGAGAGCAGAGCGATATGCGAGTGCGTGCGATAAAGCGACAGCGGTGCGAGAGAGCAGTTTACAACCTGCTTTATTGCTTGAACTCGCTCAGAGTTCTTTCTTGTTTCTTTCTTTTCTTGTAATCTGAGCTTTAATTACCGTTTATTTTCAAATCATGCATATTTGTAAACTCTTATGGTAAGTATTGCAAAAAATAAATTAAGTGGAAGCCGTAATACAAAAACACACCTTCGAAAAATCTATAACGCAAATAGCTTAACTACAAAATATATAATACGACTTTGACTAAACATTGCGGTGACACACAATTGATGAAGTCATAAATTGATAAGGTACTACTGAACCAAAGTGCTAAAGTTTTAAGAAGTATAGTACATGAGATAAATGTAAAATGAACGTTAAGATTGAATATAATGTATATATGTTATATGATTTAATATATAATAGAAATAACCCGGAAATTTGAACTTACGAATCAGAAGTTCAAATTCAATTTTCAAAAAGTTCAAAAATCAATTCAAAATGATTATTATTGACATAGTTAAGGCTCCAAAACTAATTATGGTGTTGGTCTTGCTTCTAAATTCCAGAAGTTCAATATATTGTGTATTGTTAGTGTCGAGTTCTTTCATCATTTGCAAGGATAGAAGTTCCCCGATGTTGTTTCCCGTTGATGGGGGTTGCAGTATTGCGGGGAGAGGTCTATACCCAGTTGTTTCTGATGATCTAAATTTTGATCGCTGTATTTCGATTGTAGCGTTATGATATTTTATTATGAATGTCCCATTAAGCATGACTACGTTTCCATCTATCGTTATTGGTCCTTCATACTGGTTTAAGAAAATTTTTCCTGGTGTGATCTCTTCAAAGGATGGTATGTGTTGGTTGTTTACGATGGTGCAGGTAGGGGGAAGGCTACTTAGCAGATTTGAAATACATGTTTCATTACTTATATCTCTGATACTTTCTCTAGGACAGATTGACAATTTATTATAAGTTTTACATAGTGTCTTAATACCATATAATTTGTTACAACATTACAGAATATTTTCGTATAATATTTGATTTATAATTTGCCTTTTTTATGGCTTTTATTAAAGTGGTCTCGCAGGACTTTATTTCAGTAGTTGGTATGCTAATAATATAAAGAATTACTGTATTGTTGTGCGTTATTTTTACTTCAGCGAATTCTATAGCTTCTTCGATATTTGTATATGGAACGTTTTCTTCTTTAAATATATTTTCTATTATCTTAATTTCTAAATTTAACAAAATGTAAGTATTTACTATATTGACTTTGGCCCAATGCATAGCATAGCTTATATTAATAATTTCTTCTTTTAATAATTCTATTTTGTATTTAACATTAAGTATCAATTCGTTTTTTAATTCTTCATTATCTTTTAAGTGTTTGCTTATTTCATTACTTAAGTTTGCTACTTCATTGATTTTATCAATTACTAATTTATTAATTACTACTTGTTTATTATTATTACTTAATGCACTATTAATTTTTTCATTTATAATTTCGAAATCGTGCTGGTCTGGATTACCTGCAATCCATTGCCAAGCACTACCAATGAAATCTAAAGACCTTTTATTTTTAGTTTTCGAATATGATAGGAGTCTGTTTAGATGGGTTCTAATTTGGGAAATTTCATTGTATAGGAAGGGAAAGATTGGATGGTTGCTGTTAATGTTCTCTCCAATCGTTGTCTCTATTCGGTCAGTCGTGTCTTCGTATTTGCGTAAGTCGATGACATGAATAATCTTGAAGGTTCCTGTTTGCAATCTAGATATGCCTGTGTTAGTCACTAGTCTTGAGTTCGTATAGTCCAGTATTTGTACGTCACATAAACAGTCAGTCAGAATGCATCTAGAATGAAAGGTTTAGATTTATTACGATTTTATGTGTGATTTGTGAACGACTTTTCCAGATTCGGTGAGAACGGTGGTTTTTTTTATTTTCTTTGATAACTTCTTTTGCATATCTTGGAAAGATTTTTGACCCTATTCTTTTGTTTTTCTTTACATAAACGACCTCTACGGTTGAGTAGTCTTTTAATGGAGCTTTACCCTTGTTGTGGTAGGTTAAGTCATATTGTTGTTTTTCTTTTAGCTTGGCTTCAATTTCAGAACAAACTTTATCGATTTGTAGAGGATTAATGTTTCTACTGAAGAATAGATCTACTGGTTTTCTATTTGTTACCGAATATATTGAGAAATTATAGGCATTCACTGCCGTTTCGAGAAGTTCCGTGAAAGATTTATGTGTTTGTTCTTTTTTGATGCATCGCATGAGTTCAGCGAGAGTTGAATGGAACCTTTCGACTTGGCCATTCGAGGTGCTCCTGTATGGAGGTGTCGTGAAGACTTCAATACCGAGTTCATTTTTAAGCATGAATATGATTGGAGTTGAGTTGAAAGACTTCTCATTTTCGAATACTATAGTCTTCGGAATTCCATAGGCGAATATGATTTCTCTAAGAGGTTGCCTGATATCTTCAATCGCTTTTTATTGTATTTTCCTGACTTGAGCATACTTAGAGAACTTGTCTAGTGATGTTAGTACTAGATTACCTTCGGTTGAGAATATATCGACATGAATAATTTGTCCGGGATAAGATGGTATTGGAGTTGCTTGCATTTTTACCTTATTCGGATGACGATCGTACTTGTTCTCTTTACAGATGGAGCATAATTTTATTATTCTTTTTTTTTTTGCGGGACATGCTAGGAAAATAGTACGAGTATTTCTCCAGAATTTGTTGTTTATTCTCACGTTCGTTCCGGTGAGCACGTTGATGGGTTTTAATGACTATATCCTCTTGTTTAGTTTCATCGGTCACATCTTCGACTATATTTCGAGAGAATCTAATTCGAACATTAGCAAAGTTATTTTTGTAAATTTCTTGTATCATTCCTTGTATTCGTTCCTCTGTTTTTATGCAATTGATTACTGTAGGGTTAAGTCTTGCTTTTAGAATTTTGATTAAGTTACTAGGTGTGAAAGATTGTTCGGTTATAAGATGCCTGTGTTATGTCGAGAAAACTATCCGAAATTCGTATCTACTTGTATTGCCGATGTCAAGGAAAATTTGATTTTTGAATACATTTATTGGCGATTCAACACTGATTATGAGGTCATGGGCTGAGCTTTTGTGACTATGTATGGTGGAAGTGAGGGAATTTATTTCTGGTCGAATGGGAGGCCGGGAGAGTGCATCTGCAACTACGTTTGTTCTGCCTGGCTTATATTTAAGCTCGTAGTTGTACTCCTCCAATATTGCTTTATATCTTTTTAATTTAGAATTATTATTCTTGTTACTAAGGGAATAGTTACCTATTGGGCGGTTGATGATCAGTATGAATTATTACCTTAGCTGATCCGTAAAGATAATTTCTAAAGTTGCATCTCCTTTTCATTGGCTGCATAGCTTTCTTCGGTTTGAGATAGTGTTCTAGATATGAACATAATTGGCTTATCTTGTTGAGATAGCACAGCACCTAGGGCATAGTTTGAAGGATCGGTAACTAATTCAAACGATTTGGTAAAGTCGGGGTATGCGAGTATAATTTCTTCTGATGTTAATGTCTTCTTAATTTTTTCAAAAGTTTGCTTAGCAGATTCGTCGAGATGAATTATTTTTTTGCTAGAAAGGTTTTTGGACAATCGTCCATCCTCCCCCCTTAAGAGGGCTGTTAAGGGTTTCGCAAGCTTGGCGTAGTCCCTAATGAAGCCACGGTAATACCCTGACAAGCCAAGGAAAGAGCGAAGTTCCTTCAAGGTGCGCGGATATGGGAAGTCTTGGATTGCTCTTATTTTTTCTGGATTGGTTTTAATGCCGTCAGGCGAAATAATAAAACCAAGGAATTCTACTTCTTGCTTGTATAATTCGCACTTATCCAACTGTACCTTCATGTTTGCCGCATGTAATGTTTGGAATATCTTTCGAATATTAAGTTCGTGTGTAGCTTCGTCTTTGCTAAAAATGACTATGTCATCTATGTAGACATAGCATATTACATCAATGTGTTCGCGAAGAATGTCGTCAGGTGTTCTTTGGAATATAGACGGAGCATTCTTGAGACCAAAGGGAAGCCTCGTAAATTCGTACTTCCCATTGTTGACCGAGAAGGCCGTTTTTTCTATATCAGATGCTTTTAAGGGGATCTGATGAAACCCACTTTTCAAATCTACTACGGAAAACCATTTATTTTGGCCGAGTTGTGCAAGAACTTCGTTGATTTGAGGGATCGGGTATCGATCTGCAACTGTTATGCTATTCAGCTTCCCATAATCTATGACGAGTCTGTATTTCTTCTCACCAGAAGAATCGGCTTTTTTAGGCACGATCCATACAGGGGAATTGTATGGCGATCGTGAAGGCCTAATTATTCCATCGTTAAGAAGCTTGTTTATTTGTTTCTCAACCTCGCTTTTTAAGGAAGCAGGGTAAGGGTAAAATTTAGTGTATACAGGTGAATCAGACGTTGTTCTGATCTCGTCTTTTACTACAGTGGAATAAGTTAATTTCTCTTCAGGTTCATCAAAAAGTTTAGCGAAATCATGCACAATTTTATCAAGGGAAAATTTTTGTGTGGGGGACATATGATCGGTTCGGATATTAATAGAGTTGACAGATTGAGAAGCCATTTGCTTGATATGTACTTTTGTCCGAACATTGATAACCATGTAGTTATCTTTCGTATGGATGACTGCGGAAAGACTCTTTAGGCCGTCATTTCCTAGAATTGCGTGAAAGGAATTTAGCTTTGGTATGAGAAAGAATTTGATTTTAATATTTTAGAGACCAAAAAGACTTATAAAAGTGTGGTGAGTAACTTGTACATTACCTCCAATTGAATTACAGCAAAATGGTTTATCATTCGGTACAGGATTTTTAATTAAAGAAGACTTAATTAAAGAAGAAGAATTTTTGTTGGATCCAGTGTCAATCAGAATTTTCAGTATTTCTCCACTCTTCGTCGCACATTCAAAATATGGCAGCGAGGAGTCGCTCAACCTAAAAAATGTATATCACTTAGTTCCATAACGTTGTTTGAATCGTTTTTTCCGGTTGTGTCGTTGCAATGTATTCTTGTAGGGTTTCGTTGTATTCCTTCGAATTGTTCATACTGGCCTGCATCTCTTCATATTGACTGATTTTATTGTTTATACTGGCCTGCATCTCTTCATATTGGCTGATTTGATTGTTTATGCTGGCCCGCATCTCTTCAAATTGTCGGGTTTGATCTTCCTGTGGCATAGTATCCATGTGGAAATTCCTTTGCATCTTAGCAGGGTGCACTTGTTGGGATTGAGGAACTTATGGTCTTTTCGGTGCTGGGGGCCAGTTTTGCGATCGAGGTCTGTTCATGTGGGTTGTCGCGATTGTTTGTGCGTCCATAGGCTCTGGTGGAGGTTGCCTTGGAGTAGCAAAGTGTTGTGGTTGTTGTTGTTGGGGTTGTTGTTGTTGATAGCGTTGGAAAAACTGTCTCTCAGGCCTTTGTGGTGGAACAGGCCTAAGGTTGTTTTGCAACGGGGCCTGCTGTCTAGGTGGTTGGACCATATAAGCCAATTCGGGATGAAACGGTTGACGATTCGAAGCTGGATTTAAGTTTCCGTGTTTCGGTGGAATTGGTGGTGGATGGTTTGTCCTTCTGTTGTGACTATTTGCTATTGCATACTGCGAGCGGAAATTTTGATTTTCCAGCCTCAAACACAGGTGAAGTGCTTGGGGCAAATCTGATGGTTCTCGCATTCCCAAAAGTCTGGGAAGGTCGCCTTTTAATCCGCGGATGAATGTGTCTAGAGCTTTGTCTCTTTAAGTTTGCATCAGCAAATTAAGAGACTCTGTACCAACATCCATACTGGATATTTTATTTAATATTAGCGAAAGGTGTGAGTAAACAGCTTGGTAAAACTCTTGGATGGATGAGTTACCCTGAACTAAAGCTGTCATTTGGTACTCCAAAGTTCCCAAATCGCGTTTGTCTACGTAGTGCAGCGTGAGGCATCGACTGATGCAATCCCAGTTCAGTGGGGTATTGTAGGACTCTAAATTGTGGTCAGCGTGACCCACAATTTTATTTTGGATCACGTTAATGATGCCAAAATATTTGGGTGAGCCTTTGGTGTGCTCATAAATTTTAAAAATCCTATCGACGCTCTTCCTCCAAGAGCTGAATTCTCCTGGTTGGCCGGAGAATTCTCGTAGGCACCGAACCACGTCAGGAATTTTATCTAGTTCACTTATATTAGCGTGTTGATCGTGGTTTATTGTTTGGTCAGTTCCTGCAAACTGATCGGAATTTGGATTAATGATAGACTGGACTAAATTTCTACCTTCCGTTTGTAGAACCTGGTTCACTATTGACACGATTAGATTTTGCAAGGCAGGATGGGAAATGGGTGTTTCATTTTGGTTTTCAGAATTTTGGGGGTTTAGAGACGAGGGACAAACAAGATTGGGGTTCGACATCTTTGTACGGGAAAGCGAAGACTTTATATTTTAAAAATAAGGGTATCTTTAGATTTCGTATTTTAAAAGTTAAATTAAATTGTTATTTTTAATGAGAACTTACAAAATAAATGATATTTAAAGTAATTTATCAAAAAATTAAATTCTTATGCTAATTATATTTTAAATAGTTGTATCTATGAATCTATTTTATTGATCTAGTATGAATTTTAATAGAACTATTTTTGTTTTTGCTTTGTACTTAATCTATCTTACGTAATAAAGACGAAGAGCCAATTCTGCATCTTCTATCCGGTCGAGCGGCTGACGTAAATCCGTCTCCTTTTTGCGGTGCGGCTACTAAGGGGCCTCCTTCTGGTACACAGGATATATTTTGTTTTTCGATAGAATCACTTAAACTCCACGCTTGGTTTTTGCGAGAGGATTACTTTAACTTCGTGGGTTCTGGGACACAGACTTTTTCTTTTCTGAACGTTCGGTAACACTAATTGAGGGTTTTCCCGAATTCGCAATTCTTGAGGGCTTTTTTTTGTGTTCAGTCAAGGTTTCACCACACTAGTTATGAATGGATAGCACTGCTTAAGGGCTTTTGCTCTATAACCGTGATTCGTCTGTGTCCCTGCTCGGGCGCCAATTAAAATTAATTAAATTTGCTTAGTTAAAAAAAAAACTTTATTCATTAACTCTTTCTTAACTTAATTCTAACATTTTTCAACCTTATATAAACTATAACTGCTAACGTAGCAATCCCGCATTCATCCGGTGTTTGGTGATCAGGTGCATGGGAACGTCTCATGTGCACTGCATTCCTTTGGTCAAGTGCAATATGAGCTCCAGACGTTGTGTCAGCATTACTTGCATGCGATGGGCTCGTGGTAGCTATGGTACGTGATGATTCCTGGGAACAAGTGAATAGGTGTAGCGAATTGTAATAAAATATTTCGTTAACTTATACACACACGCATGTCAACACACAAGGGATGAGGGCAGTCAGTGGAAGAGGGCGGTCGACGGTCGTGTGCAGATTAACTTGCCTTCGGGTTTTTTTTACTTATCACTTTAAATTTTGTTAATTAACTTTACATGTATTAAATATTGTTTCATTATTAATAAACATTAAAAAAAAAAGAGATTTTACATTTGGGGGCTCAACCGAATCCCGAACGCGCTAAGTTAATATTGTACAAAAAAAAAGAGAGGGTTGTCGACGAAAAGCAGGAGTAGTGCTGAGAGAATATTTAAAGGAAAGGCTAAAGTTGTTAAAAGTACTTTTCTTTTTTTTTTCTTATCGGTTGTATAAATTAAACAATTATATTGTTTTTGGGGTTTTTAAAAAAATATCGAACTATTTCCGATTCTTTATTGTCTTTCTCAAACCAAATTATATCAAAAACTAAAGCTAACTTATTCTAAGTACTCATATTTATACACTTGCATATCAGCTCCCGAAGCGTTGCCACACATGGAATCAGCGAATTCTTCGTGTCAGGTGACTGAATGCAGTATGGAGTATGGAGTGCATGATGACTGTAGGAACATAGTGTTTGTCGATGTACATGTGGAAATGAACTCGTGGGAAAAGAATTTAGTGCAGCATGCTGTGTAAACATTTCTGGTGTTAACTCCTCCCGCTTTAAGTGCGCACGTCCTCGTTTGCAGAATTTTTCTAAAAATATGGAATTGGTGTTATGGATGATGACGTGCCTGGTTTTTCTTCTGGTTTTACTGGATTATTGATTTTTTCTATTTTGATTGATACTTGTGTCGGTTTTTTCGAAATGATCTTGATTATTGCAAAAATAATGAGTGGAATGAGGATTATCGTTAGGCCTATGTTGGACAGGATATGTTGTGTGTTGTTTACATTTAACTCTTCAAGCATTTCCAATGACAAAATTTCTTCAGTTAAGCCCTTGTTAAGTTAAGGCTTGACATGTATTAGCTCGTTGGATCTGAAGACTTCTTTTCCTATCTTTATGGTGGAGTTGTGAAATTGCACTATGTATGTCCCACTGATTACCATTGCTTTGTTGTCAATTGTGATTGGTCCGTTGTATCTGTTCAGAAATAAGATTCCTTCTTCTAACTCTTTGACTATTGGGGTATGCTGATTATTTACGGTGATGCAAGTAGCTGGTTGGCTTTTTAACAAATTCGGTATACAAGTACTGTTACTAATGTTTACAATCTTATCACTATTACATATGGTTAACTTATAATTTGTTCCACAATTTGTATTAATACCAAATATTTTCTTATTACATCTTATTATTTTTTCAAACGGTTTCATTTCATATTTCATTTTCTTTTCTTACAGCTTTTATGTTTAATTTTTCGCATGTTTCATTTTTAGTTCGTGGCAAACTTAATATATACGAGTAAATAATCGTATTATAATTTGATGCGATCTTAATGTTAACAAGGTCAAGTGCCTGTTCTATATTCTCATATGGTATATTTTCTTTATTTAAAAATGTTTCAATAGTACTTATTTCTAGGTTAGATAATATATATGAATTTATTATGTTAGCCTTTGCCCAGTGCAAGGCCTACTCTATATTGATTAATTCCTCCTTAATTATTTTTAACTTATACTGTATATTTAAAACTACGAGTATTTCATTTTTTAAATTCTCATTGGTCTGAACAATTTTAAGTATAGAGTTTGTAACTTGGGTAAGGATATTAATTTTCTCTATTAAGATCCTATTCTATTGTTATTTTTCAATATGTTGTTTAAATTTTCTTTTTCTGCGGAAGTCGTGGTGATTCGAGTTTCCGGCTACCCACTTCCAAGCGGTTCCAATGAAGCTCAATGATTTCTTTTGTCGTTTATTCGAGGTAAGTTTATTTAGATAACTTTGAATCTGGGATGTTTCATAGGAGAGGAGAAGGTAAAGAGGGTGATCGGTTGAGCAGTTTTTCCTGATAACGTCAACAATTTCGTCATATAATTTCTTGTATTGTTCTATGTCTATAATATGTACGATTTTAAAAGTTCCGTCCTGAATTTTTGCTGCCCCTGTTTTGATAGTAACTAACTCAGAATTCGTGTAGTCTAGTATTCATGTGTCTCCTAAGCATAGCGTCAATGGTATCCTGTAAGCAAAAATCAATTTTTAATGTTACTCGTGTGGTCTATTTTACCTGATTCTGTTTTAATTGTTGTTTTAGAATTTTCTGCTATTGTTATCTGCTAACCTTTTGTTTATTTTTACGTACACAATATCACCTACCGCATAATCTTTTACTGGTTATCTATTTTTATTGTGATACTTCAGATCGTACTCCTGTTTTTCCTTTAATCCTTCTATATTGTTTTGTCTTGATTTCTCGCATTGCCTTGCGTCATTAACATGTCTATTAAAGAATACATCTATTGTTTTTTTTTCGTTGTAGAATGTACCGAGAAATTGTATTCGTATGTGGCCTTTTCTAACAATTCCTTGAAAGTTCTAATTTTTTGCTCCTTCTTAATGCAGCGCATGATTTCGGTGAGGGTTGAGTGGAAACGTTCCACTTGTCCATTTACTGCACTGGTGTAGGGTGGTGTAGTATATACTTCTGCGCCGAATTGGTTTTCCAACATAAATGATATAGAGGTTGAATTCAAAGATTTTTCGTTGTCAACTATCATTCGTGGTACTCCGAAGGCATATAGTAGCTCTCGCAACGGGTCTTTAACATCTTCTATTGCCTTTGCCTATTTAGTATTCTTACGTGTTGTGCATTTACTAACAATGTCACGAATCTTCGAGTTCATCTTTGAGAAATATACATCTTGAAGTAGTTGCAGTTTGTTCTCTTTCGCATTCCGATGAGCTCTTTTGTATATTTTCAGAATTTTTTCTTATTGCTCTGACTCGCTTGTTAAATCTTGAACTCGAGTTTTGGGTACTTTAACTTGTAGCTCCTGAAGTGTTTAGGGTATATATCTTGAATTTTTCCCATGATATTTTCTGAGGTCAGTAGGCCATTTGTTACTCCAGGATTCAAATATCTTTTTAGTAGTTGTACTAGGTCAGTTATTTCGTAAGGTTTTCGGGTAATAGTGTGTCTGTGGTACGTAGGAAAAGGGATTTCGAATGTATAATTGTCAGTGTCACCGGTTAGTAAAAAAATTTGATTTTTAAAGGCATTAATGGGTACTTCAGTTGCGGAGATGAGGTTATGTTCGGAGGTATCGTTACTATGCTGGGTGGAGGTCAAAGAATTTATCTGAGATTGTTGTGGAGGTCTGGATAATGCGTCTGCTACTACGTTGGTTCTTCCTGGTTTATATTTTATTGCATAATTATATTCTTCCAGGGCGCATTTCCACCTTTTCATTTTGGCGTTATGATTTTTGGTACTAAGAGCGAAGGTACGAGGCTGATGGTCTGTAAAAATTACTACTTTTGCAGAGCCATAGAGGTAATTATGCAATGACTTCAAAGCCCATATTGTTGCTAACATTTCTCTTTCGTTAGCGGCATAATTTTCCTCTGTCTTACTCAGTGTTCTAGATATAAAGATGATTGGTTTTCCTTCCTGCTCTAATACTGTTCCAAGTGCATAGTTTGAAGCATCAGTTGTTAAATGGAAGGTCTTCCTGAAATCTGGATAATTTAATATGGTTGCCTGTGACGTTAGCGAATTTTTTATTTTTTCAAAGGCTTCGAGAGCATTTTGATTGAGATTGATTACCTTTCTGTTTGAAACATTTTTGGACACTCGTCCATCCTCCACCTTAAAAGGGATGTCAGGGGTTTGGCTAGTTTCGCGTAATCTCTGATGAAGCTTCGGTAATACACCGACAGGAACAAAGAGCGAAGATCTTTTAAGGTTTTTGGGTGTGGGAAATTTTGAATTGTTTTAACCTTGTCAGGATTAGTTTGTATACCATTAGCTGATATAATAAACCCTAGGAATTCAACTTCACTTTTGAAGAAGTCACATTTATCTAGTTGGATTTTCATGTTCCAAGGTTTTGAAAATTTGTTCGATATGGGTTATATGAGAGGTTGTGTTTTCGCTGAAAATGATGATGTCATCGATATAAATATAGCAAATCTTTCCAATGTATTCTCGAAGAATATCATCAAGTGCGCGTTGGAAGATTGCTGGCGCATTTTTAAAAGTGAGTTTGTTGAATTCAAATTTCGCGTTGTTAATAGAGAAGGCGGTTTTCTCTATGTCAGATTCTTTGAGTCGGATTTGATCAAAGCCGTTCTTCAAATCGAGAACTGTAAATATTTTGCTCTTTCCTAATTGGGAAATTACCTCATTGATCTCAGGGATAGGATAGCGATCCGCTATTGTGGATGCGTTAAGCTTCCTGTAGTCGATGACGACTCTGAATTTCCTTTCCCCTGGATGATACATTCTTTTCGGAACTATCCACACTGGCGAGTTGTATGGAGACTTGGACGGTCGAATAATGTCGTTGACCAAAAGTTTTTGAACTTCTTGTTCTACTTCATTTTTAAGCGCCATTGGGTATGGATAATATTTGGAATAGATGGGTGTATCCGCGTTAGTGCGGATTTCGCCTACCACCTTCGTAGTGTAGGTAAGTTTTTCATTTGGTTCCGAGAAAAGTCTGGTAAATTTATTTACTAACGTCTTTATTACGGATTTCTGGTCTGTAGTCATGTGATCAGTATTAATATCAATTGAGTTGACAGCGTGCGACGGTTTTTGTTTTATTCTGATTTTGACCTTATTCTGAATGAGCAGGTAATTGTTCCTGGTGTCTATTATGGCAGATACTCGTAGTTCTTTCAAACTATCATTGCCTAGTATGCCATGAAAAGATTTAAGAGAGGATAGGAGGAAAAACTTTACGTTAAAATTTTTTAATCCGAAAAGATTTATAACGGTGTGATTTATGTTGCCTGCAACAGAATTAGCGAAAAAATATTGTTCATTAGGTAAGGGATTAGAGACAAATTTGGGTTGAATGTAATTTTTGTTTGAGCCTGTATCTATGAGAATTTTTAAAGTCATGCTATGTAACGGGACACATTCGAAGTATGGTAACGAGTTAGCTAGCCTAAAAAATGTATGTTCGTGAAGTCTTGTATCTGTGGATCGGAATGTTTTTCAAACTGTGTTTGTGAGTCTATGCAATCGTTTAATGCCTGGTTATGTTCCGAATCAGAGGTCATCATTACGGCTGAATATTCTTGTCCGTTGTTTTGCTCTTGTTCGTAGCATATTCCACCTTGTTCCTGATCAATATTTTGATGTGGAGCTTCCGTTTCCATATGGAACAGTTGCGGATAAAATGGCTGCTTAGGGTTGTTTGAGTGTTGATTAGGATATGCCTTCTTTGGGTGTGATGGTGGTGGTTGACCTTGATGTTGAATTTTCCTGTTTATATTTTGACTGTTAAGAGCGTACTGGGTTCTATAACCCTGATTCTCTAGCTTCAGGCACAAATGTAATGTGTGGGGCAAATCGGATGGTTCTCTTATGCCCAATAACCCAGGCAAATCACCATGAAGACCCCTAACGAATGTGTTCAATGCCTTGTCGCGATAGGTTTTTGTTAAGAGGTTCATTGCTTCTGGACCCATGTCCATAGAAGAGAGTTTATTGAGAATAAGTGACAAGTATGAATACACTTGCTGATAGTGGTACTATTTCCCTGGACAAGGGATGTCATTTGGTACTCGAGAGTACTAATGTCGCGCTTATCAGCGTACTAAAGCGCAAGGCATCTGGAGATGGCTCTCCAGTCGAGCGGAGTGCTGTAAGACTCCAGAGCTAAGTCGGCGTCGCCCGTAATTTTATTTCTAATTGTACTCAATATTCCAAAGTACTTAGGAGTCCCTTTAGTGGAGTCATATATTTGGAGGACTCGCTCCACGCTCTTTTTCCAAGAGCTGAATTCTCCGGCATTGCCTGAGAATTCCCTAAGACTTCGTACTATATCCGGGACCTTGTCGAGGTCCGTGAGTTGATTTGCAAACTCTGGACGTATGGTTTGATCAACAGCGTTACCTAAATCAGCATTTGGATTGAGTAATGTTTGTACGTAAAGGGGGCATTCACGTGAATGATTCTGCTCACTATAGAGGAAATGAGGGATTCTAACTCGGGTGTGGTATTTGGAATCTGGGTTTGAGAATTTGAAGGACCTGCATTAGGTG
Organism: Volucella bombylans; assembly: GCA_949129095.1. Taxonomy (NCBI): domain Eukaryota; kingdom Metazoa; phylum Arthropoda; class Insecta; order Diptera; family Syrphidae; genus Volucella; species Volucella bombylans. The sequence continues at coordinate 64,326,378 of OX422142.1, forward strand.
AAGGTTGAAGGACCGCTGGTCGTACAAGATTAGGGTTGCTCATTGTGACAGAATAGAATTGACTAATATAAACTTGGGTTTAGAGTTAAGTAATCAAAATATGTTTTAGATAATAATATTTAATTTTTATGTAAATATGGGTTAATTATACTGTAAGTAATATGTAAATATATTGTAAATAAAATGTATCTTTTATACACAAATTTTCTTAAAACATAACACTTTTCTTGACCTCTCTGTGAACTGTATTTATCTTACACTTTTATATTAAATTGTTCACTTAAATATTTTCTATTTTTAGAAGAAAAAAGGATATTTTAGTATACAGATAATATTATTCTTGCCACTTATTTCACTATATTAATTTTTTCTCGCTAATGCGATAAAAAAAAATTAAATCTTATATCTTATCTTACGCTAATACAATAATGATGATGAGGCTCATCCTTTCCCGGTTGTGGGTGACGCGGCTGGTGAAACGTTCACCTCCTTTTCTTCCAATCGGCGAGTTTTTAACTGCCGTGGCTACTGGGGGCCCTTGCAAAAATGCGTTTCGCCACAACACACAAACACTCGCGGGTTGTTTGGGACCACAGTTTTTTTTTTTGTTCGCGGCACTAAGCACTTGAAACGGCTGTTGCACTACTTGAGGGACTTTTACGGTTTCACTTAAACTTTTCCGCGAGCGATATTGCTCCTTGAGGATTTTATTCGTTTTTGAAATAGTTAAGTTAGCTGTGGCCCCACGTTGGGCGCCACTAAAAAAATTATATTATTTTTGGGGTTTTTAAAAAAATATCAGACTATGTCCGATTCTTTATTCTTTCTCAAACCAAATTATATCAAAAACTAAAGTTAACTTATCCTACTCATATTTATACACTTGCATATCAGCTCCCGAAGCGTTGCCAGACATGGAATCAGCGAATTCTTCGTGTCAGGTGACTGAATGCAGTGACACCTGAGTGCACGGTATTGAGTGTATGATGACTGTGGGAACATAGTGTTTGTCGATGTGCATGAGCTTAGCGCGTGTTGCGAAATCGTGGGAAAGAATTTAGTGCAACATGCTGTGTAAACATTTCTGGTGTTACCTTATACAAATCAGTTGGCTTCGCTGATCGAAACGGGTGGTTCCACAAATTTTATGACACTTAACCAGTCCCTGTCTATGCAGATAACAAATTCTACGAGTGAGTGGTAAAATAATCAGCACCAGCGCCAAAGCGTAGATAAAGAACTGCACACAAAACAGCACCGTTAGGTAAAACATCCGCGCCTGTCAAATGGACTTAAATAGTATATATGTACATAACGTACATACGTTGCGCAGTGCGTAAGATACGAATGAGAAAAACCAGACAGTCGCCGATGGATAAAGGAAGCAGTGAGTCTGAACAGAAGGTGAATAAAAAGGAGAGGGAATCCCAAAATAGTGAAACCGATCGGGAAACATCAACCACAATATCGCCTGCGAAGTTAACTGTAGAAGCAGAACAGAGTAGCGTAGTGGGTAAAATAGAAACGATTGAAACGCAAATGCAGCAGCTGTTATTTACCTGAAAGAAAAAAATCGAAGGACAGAGAGAAACCCAAACAAAAATTTCTGCTGATAATTTTGGAAAAGTTGTGTGTGATTTTGATGGTTATGCAGTGCCAATCAAAAAGTGGTCTGAAATCTTTGAAAAAAACGCCGGTGCATATGAACTCACAGAGAAGCAAAAATATGTGCAAGCAAGGGGTAGAATGTGTGGCGCTGCGAAATTATTTCTAGAATCGTAGTCTGTTAGTGATTATAGCGAATTAAAGCCCAGATTGGTTGATGAGTTTGAGTGTAACCTCAACAGTGCAGATGTCCACCATCAGCAGCTGGAACGGAAGATAAAATCAACGATACATTTCACGAGTACATGCTATACATGAAAAAAATCGTAATGTTTGGTAGCGTAGAGGAAGTAGCCGTGTTGCACTATATAGTTGATGGCTTACAAATTAGTAATGAGTACAAGTGTGCTATGCATCGGTGCAAATCTTTTAAAGCGCTTAAAGAAGAATACTACATTTACGACGAGAAAAAGAACTGCGGTCAAAATAAAGTGAATGCTAGTGGAAAACAACAGCTTGGGCGCAACAAAAAGAAAGAGTTTCGTTTCAACTGTGGCTTAGCAGAGCACAAAAAAAAATTGTAATACTAAAACAAAATGCTTCTAGTGCAATGAAAATGAACATATTTCACGTGATTATCCAAAGAAAGCTCAAAGAATGCGCGTAGTTGCTGATCGTTGTAGCATAAATGCGATACTTGTAAACAGTGTTAATGTGGATTGTTTAGATACTGGCTCGGATGTCACTATTGTTACAGAATGTGTTCTCAAAAAGATAGATAATGTCAAAGTACTCAAGGGCACGTCGGCGTTACATGGTGTTGGGGGAAGAGTTTTTCCCTATATTCTCGCGGGCCAAATGACAGAAAAGGGCCGATATCGAAATTCGAGTAAATTAATTATATTAGAAATTCCCACGAGAAACTACGAATGAAATGAAACGTAAATTCAATGTGCAACACGATTGACTATGAATGTAGGAATATATTTGCTTTTTCTTGTTTTTGGGTTTGACAACGAATAAAAATGTTCACAATTTTAGTCTTCAACAACGAATGAATAAAATCTACTCCCGCTCGCTCTGTTGAAAGGTACAGCATCGGTAAATTCGTATGAATGTTACTGTTTAACAAGTACATATGTATAATTAGTTTTGTGACACAGAGGTGTTACACTTGACAATTCGATTTAATAAATGAATGAGTAAATATATTTATGAACTGATACAAAGTTTTTTTTTTTTTTTTTTTTTTTTTTTTTCAACTGTATGCTCCAACATCCCGCCGCCTTTGAATGAACTTGAGATCGTTCAATTATCATCGATTGGTAATGGTGCGATGCGATGAACCGTCCTTCGAAGTATCCCCTTTCTGGTCTTCAGTTCTACCACGCGAACATTTCCATCTGAACCCGCTTTGATGCTTACGACTCGGCCCAATAACCAATGTTGAGGTGGTGAGTTGTCTTCGGAAATTAATGCCAAAGTCCCGACACTGACGTTGGATGACGCTGACTTCCACTTTGCCCTCTGTTGAAGACCTAGCAGATACTCTTTCGACCACCTCTGCCAAAAATGTTGCTTGAGTACTGAGATTTGCTGCCATCTGTCTGAAAGGGATAATGTTTTATGGTTAACATAAGGTTCAACTACCGCGACCAAAGATTGGCCATTCCAAAAGTGAGCTGGCGTCAGCGCTTCCTCGTCATTAGGGTCCGTTGATAGAGGACACAGCGGCCTTGAATTAAGAATAGCCTCGATTTCCACACAAGCTGTTGTTAGCTCCTCGAATGTAAGACGGGTTGAACTGAATGTACGCACCAATAGTCCTTTCGTAGATTTCACGGCAGATTCCCAAAGGCCTCCGAAGTGAGGCGATCGGGGAGGAATGTGATGAAACTGCACCATCTGTGCCGAACACCAAGATGATATCGTCTGCTGCATCTGTTGCTCAATGAAATGTTTTCGAAAATCCGCCATTAAGTTTCGGGCACCTACGAAATTCGTCCCATTATCGCAGTAGAGATGCTGACAAAACCCACGTCGAGCCAGGAATCTTCGAAATGCTGCTATAAATGCTTTAGCCGACAAATCTGATACGACTTCAAGATGTGTCGCTTTAGTGGCAAAGCAAACAAACACGGCGATGTACGATTTATACGGCTGCTTTCCTCGAATCCTATGAGTTGTTGTAACTGGTCCACAAAAGTCTACTCCGGAGATTAAAAATGACTTTTCGAATTTCACCCGTGTTGCTGGAAGGTTTCCCATAATCTGGTGCTTCAGCACTGGTTTATAGTGGAAACAGTGCGTGCAGCGACTAACAATCCTCCTTGCCAAAGCCCTTGCGTTCACCACCCAAACTGTTTGTCTACTAATCGCCACCAATGCTGTAGGACCTGCGTGATAAAACTTTTTATGTAAATAATTAAAAAATGTTGTTATAAAATTTGAGTTTTTGGATAGAAGCAATGGGTGTTTGCTGTCGTAAGGAAGTTCGGCATTTTTTAGGCGACCACCTACTCGCAGTACCCCGATACCATCTTTGGTATCTAGAAATGGACATAATCCCTTGATCATACTTTTCGACTGAATCTCCTGTTGTTTTTCTAGACAATGGATTTCCTCTGCAAACTCGTGCTGCTGAATGCTCCAAACTATTCGCAAGAACGCTGAGTGGAGTTCTCCTACTGTAAATGTACTTTCCAGTTCTAATTTCGGTCCTTTTTTCAAACGATTGTAGAACCGAAACACGACAGCAAATATTCGGCAGATCTTCATGAAGTTACTATACTGTTCGTATGCGACGAAGTGTTCCTTAGCCGATGTAAGGAGAACAGTATTTTTTGACCGTTTCTCGAGGACTTGCTTTGAAACATGCCTCTCTTGGACTGGCCAACAATCGTGTGACCTTAACAAAAATTCTGGCCTTTGAACCATATAGAGTCTATCAGGCCACACACTGTCGACCCTCTCGACACAATATCCGCCGGATTTGCCTTCGAATTAACATGTTGCCACCTCGACGACTTCGTTAACTCTTGTATCTTGGCCACCCTGTTCGCCACAAACGTATTCCACGTCGACGAGTGTGCTGATATCCAGTCCAGAACCACCTCGGAGTCGGTCCACAAATAAATTTCGTTGGGTTTGATCGTGACGTTGCTCTTAACTCGTTCCATTAATTCGACTAGTAGAAGAGCACCGCAAAGCTCCAATCGTGGCAATGACTTAGTTAGAAGTGGAGCTACTCGAGACTTAGCCGTTATCAAATTTACGACCACCTTTCCCACAGTATCGATAGAACGCACATATATGCAAGCCCCGTACGCCCCCATGGACGCATCTGCAAATCCGTGCAGCTCCAAGCCTCTAATCTGATCGGTTGTGAAAGCACACCGTGGTATTCTAATATCTTGAAGCGCAGAAAGATCCTCCAAAAAGTCCATCCATCTGGAATGCATCTCTACTGGCAACGATTCATCCCAATCCATCTTCTCCCTCCATAATTCCTGCATAAACATCTTTGCTCGAACAACTACTGGATTTATTAGCCCAAGGGGGTCAAAAAGGCGGGACAGGTCTGAAAGTACAGAGCGTTTGGTAACCCTTCTACTCTTAGACAAAGGCGGAGACGCAAATCCAAATGTATCCGTTCGAGGGTGCCACACTAAACCTAATGCTTTTATCACATCTGAATCATTAATCCGAAGTGGCTTTTCCATATCTTCCTCTGGTAGGCCTTTCAACAACGATAAATCATTTGAATACCACTTTCGTAGTGTAAAATTGGCAGACGACAATAGTTGTTCAACGTCTTCCCGGATTGATTGGATCTCCTTTACGGTATCTGCACCTGTTATAAGATCGTCTATATAAAAGTCCTTACGAATAATTTTTGCAGCTATAGGGTGTGTCTGATTATTATCATCAGCGATTTGTTGTAAGCAACGCGTTGCCAAATATGGCGCCGACGATGTCCCATATGTGACGGTTTTCAGTCGATAAGTTAGCAGTGGGTCACTCGGACTAGATCGCCAAAGAATACATTGGTAGTAAGAATCGCTGGGAGTTACAAACACTTGCCGATACATTTTTGAAATGTCTGCAGTGAGTGCGTATTTATGAAACCGAAATCGCAGGATAATGGAAAACAAATCATCCTGCACCGTGGGCCCTACCATTAGAACATCGTTAAGAGACAAGTTTGTTGAAGTTTTGCAGCTGCAGTCAAACACGACTCTTAGCTTAGTGGTGGACGATTCTGGACGATGTACGCATTGGTGTGGAGAATAATACCTTACCTGTGCAACTTCATGTGGACGTACAAGTTCCATGTGACCTAGCAATTCATATTCTGCTAAAAATGCGGAGTACTGTTCTTTCAGTAAAGGATTCTTTCCTAGTTTCTTTTCCAAGCTCAGAAACCTTTTATGAGCGGTTTCTAGCTAATCGCCCAGCATTTTAAAATTCTCCCTGAAAGGTAACTTGACCATAAAACTGCCATTCGCCAATCTCATCACCGTTTCCCTAAACAAATCCTCGCATGTTTTCTCGTCCTCATTTAAAACTGCATCTTGGGTTACTAGATGTTCTATTTTCCAAAAACGTTCCACTATATTACCAAGACCATCATCAGGACCACTATCCTCTACCTCGTTTGTTGCAACAAAACAGTATTGTTCCTGAGCCGTCTTAGTTTGGAATCTACCTGCCAGAATCCATCCTACTAGCGTCTTTTGTAATAGAGGATATCCATTTCCCAATTTAATTTGACCAACTGACAAAATTTTGAAAAAGGTGTCAGCTCCTATTAACATGTCGATACTATTTGGTTGATTGAAACATGGGTCAGCCAATTTAATATTTTTAGGTAACTTCCAACCATCGATATTGATATTCCTATATGGTTGGAATCCGGTTATACGTGGAAAAACAGCTAATTTCAAAGGAGCGGAAAAATTGTTTAGGCGAGAGCTAATAACTGCGTTTGTCTGATATCTGTATTGTGACTTAAACATTCCTAACCCATTGACTTCAGCATGCACTCCCTCTTGCTTCAACCCCAGTCGTTGAGCTGCCTTTTGGGTTATGACATTAAGTTGCGAAGCTGAATCTAGAAGGGCGCGAATTGGCTGCAGAGTACCGGTCTTATCTCGAATGTTGATGACCACAGTGGCGAGAAAGACATATACATCCGTTTCAACGGTATAACTACCTATCAGCGACGTCTGCGTGTTGGTAACGTCACCAGACAAGATGCCCTCTGCTGCGCTCTGCTGATTACATTCAGGTGAACGTCTAAAGAGGTGTAGCGTTGTGTGGTGTGGACGGGCACATATTTCACAATTTTCGCGAGAGCAATTCCTAACTGTATGTCCTTTACTCAGGCATTTGATACAAAGCCCGAGAATTTTGGTTTGATTAAATCGTTCTTTGGCCGAAAGCTTTAAGAACGCTGGACAAGTATTAATTGGGTGCGTAGATTCCCTACAGAATGCACATGCCAAGCGTGATGCAGTTATGGTAAACGAATTCTGTTTTATTCTTTTTTGCTTAAAACGAAGACGATCCTTTGGTTCACGAACAGATAGACGATGGTTGCTAAAGGTTGTTCATTCAGATGACTTACGAGCTTCTAAGGTTTGACAACGGCGGACTATGGTGTTCGAAAAGTCTGTCCATGAAGACAACTTATTGAAATTTATGGCCTCGTCCCACTTCTCCCGCGAATCTTGATCAAGTCTATCAGTTGCCAAGCGAATTAACATTGCATGGACTACATTCTCGTAGCTGCCTAATGATAGCATTGCACTTAAGTGCGCACTCATACTATCCAGTAGTGCCCTTATCTGACTCGCACACGGCTCCGAGACTCTTGGCAACTCGAACATGTTCGTAATATGCTCCTGGAACATAAGGTTCTTATTATCAAACCGTTCTCTTAATTTTGACAGCGCTTTCGAATAGTTTGCTTCAGTCACTTCCAAATCGCAAATGGTCGATAAAGCGGCATCGTGCAAACACCCTTTTAAATAATTAAACTTTTCAATACTCTCATAACTCGCGTTGTTATGGACCAATTTATTGAAAATCCCGATGAAGTTGGGATACTCGGAATATTTTCCTCCAAAAAATGGTAACTTAATTTTTTGCAAGTTGGAAGTATGTGCAATATTCGATGGGAGTACGAATGAAGCATTTAAATTACCCGAATCGGCTAACTTCGATTTGGAGTCAGCTATGAAACCCATGATTAAAATTTTGGTCTCGACGTACGAGTTCTCTAGCTCACCGCGAATGGTGGCGCTATCTTCTTGCGGTTCGATTTTGTCTATAGACGCTTGTACTGCGAGCAATTGCTTAAAATAGGACTCTAAAATCCCAAGCCTACACTCTAGTTCCGGAAGAGATAGATTTTTTGCCTTTTCACTCACATACTGACGAATACGCGTAATACTGGCTTTCGAGGTTGATCGAAGGGACTTAAGCTCACTCAAGGTCTTGGGATTATCGTTCTCCTCTGGATCTTGCATTTTAACAAAAATTATTATGCAAGACCGCCAAAAAATGTGTCTTGAATATGCCTAATTTGACGCTAATTGACCTTTGAAGACGCCTTTAATCTCGACAGCAAACAGCTAAACAACTACAGCAACTACAACTATGTATGAAATTTCATTTATACTTGCGGTTCTTAATGGTCACCAGATATACACGTCCCGTTATCCTTAACCGCCTGTTTGCTCCAATATCAAGAGTGCCCGCTATGATGAAATATCTGCTATCTGCCGCTATTCCACGAAGCACTGCCGGAAAATTGCTCGAATGTATTTTTAAAATGTCCAATTAATTTGTACGCGACGCGGCGTAACTCATAAGATTTACTTCCGAATCCACCAGTTTGGTTTCCAACGAAATTCTACACGACTGTCTACAACGAAATTTACAGGAAAACGTCCTGTCACGGTCGCCAAAATGTTGGGGGAAGAGTTTTTCCCTATATTCTCGCGGGCCAAATGACAGAAAAGGGCCGATATCGAAATTCGAGTAAATTAATTATATTAGAAATTCCCACGAGAAACTACAAATGAAATGAAACGCAAATTCAATGTGCAACACGATTGACTATGAATGTAGGAATATATTTGCTTTTTCTTGTTTTTGGGTTTGACAACGAATAAAAATGTTCACAATTTGAGTCTTCAACAACGAATGAATAAAATCTACTCCCGCTCGCTCTGTTGAAAAGTACAGCATCGGTAAATTCGTATGAATGTTACTGTTTAACAAGTACATATGTATAATTAGTTTTGTGACACAGAGGTGTTACACTTGACAATTCGATTTAATAAATGAATGAGTAAATATATTTATGAACTGATACAAAGTTTTTTTTTTTTTTTTTTTTTTCAACTGTATGCTCCAACACATGGTCTGGGCAATACAACAGTTAAACCGATCGGTTTCTTCATCGCGATTGTAACAGTTGCATACCGATCAAAAATTTTTGGTTTTACCCAGCTACAAAATGGACTACGGTGCCCCGTTGGAGCATGATTTCATCAAAAAATTTCGTTTTTTCGCCGACACCCAAAGATTCACGTCTCGAAGCCGATCAGAACCTTGCAGATAACTATAACTTCAACGTGTATAATGTTTTCGACATTCCAAATGCCATTACAGCTCCTCCTCAGTATCAAAAGAGCGTGGAGGAGCTAATAGAAAGTAGTTATCAGCCGTCAACTGTAGCATCAAAGCAATGCCCCATTGAGTTGAACATCGCCCCTGATGGGGTGGTTAAGCCGTTTCATCAATCACCAAGCCGTTTATCTGCAGACGAAGAGTTTGTTAAGTTAAGTTTGCTGCAAACTGTTAAGAGTTTGCGTCGACTACAGAAATCCCAACAGCATGGTTTTAGAGGACTGCTTTCCTGTACCGCATATTGAAGAACTTACAATCTGCTAAGTTTTTCACCATAATGGACCTTGAGAATGGATTTTTCCATGAGCCAGTGGAAGAAGGAAGTAAGCCGTACACAGCATTTGTCACCAAAGAAGGCCTGTTCGAGTTCAATAAAGTGCCGTTTGGGTTCCGAAATTCTCCAGCTGCCTTTATTCGTTTCGCGAATCACATTTTCCAGGAGCTTATTAATGAGGACATAATGCAGTTGTACATCGATGACATCATTGTATTTGCTGCCACTTCGGACGCTGGAGACAGCGGCGCAGTATAACTTAAAGATAAAGTGGAAGAAGTGCAATTTTCTACCGCCCCGAGTAAATTTTCTTGGCCACGTTGTCGAAGACGCTAAAATTTGGACCGGAAAAGAGAAGACAGTACCCATGAGCCGATTCGCTACACCTAAAAATATCAAAGCCGTTCAATCTTTCCTCGGGCTAACTGGATTCTTCAGAAAATTTATCTCCGTGTACGCGCAAATGGCGTAAACATATTAAAGAAAGACGTCAAGTTCAACATTGGCCCCGCAGAACTTCAATCGCTACAGCAATTAAAACAGTCGTTGACAAGCGAACACATGTTGTACATCTACTCAAGAGAGGCACCAACCGAGTTTATTACGTGACCTTATGCATTATTTATTTATTTCATTTCATTAATTTCATTAAAAACTTAACAATAGGTAGATATTTCTGCGAAGCCTTAAAGGCTTTTGTGCAGAATATTGCTTTTCATAGTTTTATGATTAATTTTTGGTAAGCAAGCTTAGATCTTTTTAATAATAATTTGATCATTAAAAAAAAACAAAAAAACTGATAATAATTGATAAGATAAATTAGGTTTGAAATTTAGCTATTTAAGTTCGAAATTCACGAAAAAATTGTTTTATAATTTTCCTTCTAGTTTTAATATTTTGTATATTTTTTAGTTTATGCGGAATTGTGTTTAGAACTTCTGGTACACTGCATTTCAGCTGTCTTCTCCCGTAGTTATTGTAGAATCGGGGTTCGTGAAGCACACCTTGAGCTCTTATTCTTGTGTTGATTCCATGTTGAATTGGTGTTATGAATCAGTTGTCGTCGTAGTAATCCAGTATAAGAGTCATCTTGAAAATATCTTCTACTAGAAGAACTTTAAAACGCCTTTGTTGCGGAATATTGAGCTGGTTATGTACGCCTATTTTCTTCAGTGCCGAGTTTTGGAGTTTTTGAATTTTCTGTATATGTGTTGCTGATGCATTGCCCCATGCAAGTATGCCATACCTGAGTTTAGATTCCACAAGGGCAAAGTAAGCTTGTCTTAATACGGCCGTTGTGGCATGATATTTTAGATGTGTTAATGCATATAAAGCTCTTCTGAGGCTCACTCGCAACTCATCTATGTGCTTATCCCACAAAAAGTTGCTGTCGATCGTAACTCCCAGATATTTGTATCTCTCCACTGTGTCGATATGGCAGTTAACTGAACTATTGCATGATTCATTTTTGAAGTGGATTTGCAATTGTGTAGCCCTGAATTGCGGGTTTCGTATATGCATCATTTTTGTTTTAGAAGCATTGATCGTTATGCCGTGATCGTGACACCACTTTACCGCGTTGTCGAACTCCTCCTGCATAATTTCTGTTGCCGTATCTAAGGATCTGTGACGCACCACTATCGCCGTATCGTCTGAATATGCAAATGGAATGGCCTTCTTGAAAACTCGTAACATCTCATTGGTGTACAATATGAACAAGATTGGACCCAATTTTGATCCTTGAGGAACTTCATATTGAACGTTTTCATTTTGGCTGTATGCATTGTTTATTTTGACGCAAAATTGTCTGTTCGTCAGATATTCACGTAGCCAATCTGTAATCAGTCGTCTTATACCATTATTTTCCAGTACTTCTACTAGTTTATCATGGTTCAGTGTATCGAAAGCCTTACCGAAATCCACGAATAGTACTAAAACATGATATCTTTTATTTAGACTTTCATTGACGCAATTTGTAAATTCTCCTAACAGCTTACCAGTGCTTTTACTTTTCTGGAAGCCGTACTGACTTGCGTGTATCAGCGAATTTTTTTCTATAAAGTCTTGCAGCCTGTTTGTTATCACCTCTTCCATGCACTTTTCTATTACTTTTCTTTTTTAAGCTCGCTTTTTGTACCTCCTTTGTATATCGGTCTGATTACAGCGGTTTTTAAGCCTGTATGGAGTTTTGGTTGTGCAATACTTAAGTTAATTAATTTACACAATAATGGGGTAAATATGTCTGTGTGCCTTTTTATATCAATAGCTCGTATTCCATCAATACCTGGCGACTTGTTTTCTCTCAATAAATTAATTATTCTTCGAGTTTCCAAGAAATCTGTTTCTTGAATATAGATTGTGCTGGCTAATCTTGATTTTGAGTGTGTCGATGTAACCGAGTCACAATGATGCACAATATCTTTTATTTGTGTGCTAAAGTTGTTTGCACACGCATTAGTTAAATTGTTCAGACACATTTTACCCGTGAAATTCTTTGTTATTGTTTTATCCCACTAGGCTTTTTCCTTCCCAATATCTCATTTACTAAGCCCCATGTTTTTCTGGGGTCAGATCTTATTTGGTTAAACTTGGACTTATAAAAAATAGATTTTTGGGCCGTTATTTTCTTGTTCAGTCTGTTTCTGAAAGTCTTATATTCTTGTTCATACGCTTTGTTTAGTCTATTGTTTTTCCACTTTCTGTAAAGTTCGTCGCTTTTTTTACAATTTCCTCTTAATTCAGAAGATACTCGTATCCATTCCATGGGCTAAACTTTCTTCTCTTTTTTTTCATAGTTGTCGCTGCGTCATAGATATACTTCATTTTATCATGAATCTTCTGATAAAGTATGATGACATCACTTTCATTCAAGATTTCATTCCAGTTTGTATTAGCAATTAGCTCATTAACCTTATCGTTAGATACTCGTATATAGGACATTTGCTCCAGTATTTGGGTCTACTCTGGTATACTCCGTAATCACATTAATCAATCTCAGTGACGGCAGCTGTTACTTGGTGGTCTACATATTCCTATTACGTACGTATACTTATTATTCTCTTTAATTTGGATTTGGATTCTTTCGTATGACACACTTTCAGATGTTAATCGTTCATATTCTACTTCATTATTTATTAACATAAAACTTCCACCTCCTCTACGTTTATCTCGATTCAGAAACTCCGGTTCGAAACCATCTAAACTGTAAAGTCCTTTTTCTTCTTCATCTATATTAGTTTCAACTAAAACTATTATTTTTAACATATTGATGAAGGGACTTATGTTAAGGCAGAAATCATTCCAATTCTTTCTCAAAGATCTTACATTAAAACTAAGATACTCGTAGCAACAATTATTTTCTTTGAATTCATTCATATTGATGCCGCTAAATCCACTTATTACCCTACAATTCTAATCTATCATTACTTCATTTTTGTCCATTTGGTATTATTCGTTTACGAACGATGCAGTTATTGAGTGCGAGTAATTTTGCCCACATCGGCAAAAGTATTTACCAGAATCGGCTGCGTATTCTCGTTTCGTCTAGCCAGTATTCTTCCCGCACTTTCCCACACAAATCTCCAGTTCTCCTGTCTCGCTCTTTCCTTTGCCATCCACATTACGTGTTTGTTGTGTTTTGTCAACTGATTGCTAACGTAAACAGTGGCATCCGCAAAGCTGCGTTCACGTTTGTGATGTTGTTGGTGTTTTTTTCTTCATACTGGATGCAAATGTAGTTCGGGGATTTTTGTTTTTATGCGATATATGTCTGTGATGTCGGTGTCGTTGATATCACGACCGTTGTTCCTATTCCCATCACTACCTCTAATAGGTTTTCTTGAGGGGTAGGGGAATGTTTTTTATGTCGATATTGTTTTTGATCATTTGTTGTTGAAGTGTGTTGATCTGTGTTTGCAAATTTTCTATTATGACATCTTTTCATTTGTTGGTTTCTTTTATTTCATTTAGTTCTTTTATTATGTGGTCCATGAGGTCATTGTGTTTTCTCATGTTAGTGTTGAGATCGTCATACTTAGCGGCTAGAAAATCGCAACTTGCCACAATTTCTTTAACTTCCACTCTCAGAAGACGGATTTCCGCTATAACAGCTGAGTTGTTGTCAGTTGAGCTCCTGAGTTCACGCATTCTCTTTGACGGTTGTTCTTGCGTAGTCTGAGGAATAAGTATGTGCTACAACATTGCTGGCTGCAACTGTAATTTGGACATCTCCACCGCATCTTTGGCATTTCCATGCCTCTCTTCTCGTGCCCATGGTTCTCCACGACTTTTCTGTAACTGTAGTGCATTCGAAGTGAAGCTTTCGCTTGCACGAGGAACACACTGCAAAATCGCTTTCGACGGGGAGGCATTCACCGCAATGACCGCACATATACATATTTACAGGGGAATAATTTGAACTTTGAAAAAAAATTTATTATGCAAAATCAAATATAAGTGAAAAAAAAACTAATTTTATGTTTAAAAGAAACTTCAGTTAATAAAAAAGTCACTGTCTTTGGTTGATTGCTTATCAGTTTAGAGATATTTAAACTTTTAAAATGGGTAGGGTTAGGTTAGGTTAGGTAAGAGTGGCTGTTGGAAATACCAACCCACTTAGGCCTATTGGCTCATTATGATACCACGTGGAACTATGATCTTCTTACTACTGGAACCAGTTTGAGCTTATAATAAAGCTTAGGAGACTGTTAACGTCTATGTTTTCTAGATCGTTTAGGTCATTGTAGAAGAAAGCTCCTAGATGAAGCTTCCTTCTCTGGGAGAGAGCTGGGCATGTGCAGAGTAGGTGGGGGATTGTCTCCTCCTCTTCCTCGTCCAGGCAGCTTCTACAGAAATTATTAGTAAAAGCGCCAAGCCTTCTTGCGTGCTTGCCTATGAGGCAGTGTCCAGTAATGACACCTATTATGGCGCTGAGATGTTTCCTATCTAAAAGGATCAGACACTTAGAGCGACTCAGATCCAGCCTTGGCCAGATCTGTTTGGTCGCTAGACATATTTGTCCAGCAGTCCACCTAAGGTCTGTTCTTTTATTGGCATCTAGCTTTAGTGTTAGTTTGCACGTAGCGATTGGTATAACTATACTACCTTTGTCCGGTAGGATAGGTAGAGTGGTTCCACTTTTGGCGAGTTCATCGGCTCTGCAGTTCCCTGGAATGTCTCTATGGCCCGGCACCCAACAAAGGTGAATGCTGAACTTCTCTGCCATCTCCACGACAGATGATCGGCATTCAAAGGCGGTTTTAGAATATAATGAGACCGAGTCCTGAGACTTGATGGCGGCCTGATTATCCGAAAATATGCGGATATCCTTTGCAGATATCACGTTTTTCTTCAGCTAGGACAGAGCTTCTGTAATCGCCAAAATTTCCGCCTGGAACACGCTACAGTGATTTGGAAGACGGAAAGAGAGGTTTAGATTTAGCTTATCTGAGAAAACACCGCCACCAAATCCGCTATCGGTTTTAGATCCATTCATTTTCATTTTATATGCATTTTTATTTTTGGAATTCATTTACACTTACAGCTAGACAAAAAATGCTTAAATATTAGCTTAAATAACTTACAAATAATCTTATTCTATCTTACTGGCCCCATGCCAGTTTTAGATCCATCTGTGTAGAGATGGATTGACTTGTCCTCCATGAAAGCATCTTCTTCCCAGAATGATCTAGAGGGGAAGCTTACATGGAAGTTTTTGTCAAACCAAAGTTCAGGTATGGTGTAATCGATGTTCTCTGTGAGGATTCCAAATGTATTAAGAATGTTGGTGTGGCCAAATGAATTATTTGTCCACTGTTTAATCGCTTTAAGGCGAATAGCTGCATTCGCAGCTACTTGCCTGCTAAAAATGTCAAGGGGTGTCAAGTGAAACAGAATATCTAATGCCGCAGAGGGGGTAGACCGCAAGGCTCCGCTTGTGCATAGACATACTGTTCTTTGGACTCTGCTTAGTTTAATGCGGTTGATTGCATTTTCCAAGGTCGTCCACCAGACACCACCGTAAGTAGGTATCGGTCTTATGACCGAGATGTATAGCCAGTGGGTTATGCGAGGTTGGAGGCCCCATTTGTTCCCAATGGCTTTTTTTGGGTAATGGGTAATAAGACCACTAATTCACAGAGCGATTTAAAAACACGTCCAGCCACACTAAGCTCACTCGACAATCTCAGTTGCAAACTGATACCTCCAAAGATGGTTATGGTGCAGTACTGCTGCAGGAATTCGATGGCAGACTTCACCCGATCTATTTCTAGGGCAAGAAGACGTCGAAAGCAGAATCACAACGCGAGAGCTACATCCTTGAAGTCAAAGTAGCATATCTTGCCTTGAAGAAATTTGGCTCTATCTGTTAGTAGTCCGGTCCCTAATTAGTCTCGGATTGTGTCGCTTTCAAGCAAACAACACGTAAACAAGAAGTCCCGAGAGAACTCGCTCAGTGGATCCTGTATCTGCATGACTTCAGCTTTGAAGTGGAGCACAGAGTAGGCAAAAATATGAAAAACGTGGACTACCTAAGCCGCTATCCGCAGTCGGTTCTGGTCGTAACAGCAGAGGTCTGAGCACGATTGAAAAAGACGCAGCAAGGCGATGGCCACATTGTAGAAATTGTAGAAATACTAATAGAACGTCCATACAAGAACTATAAGTTGAAAGGTGGTCTGCTGTACAAGGTGGTTAAAGGAAATCAGTTGTTGGTCGTTCAGAAGCTGATAAAAAAAGAAGTGATACAAGAATCACACGAAGTTGGTCATTTTTCGACAGGCAAGACGATGCACTCCATTCAACAACAATATTGGATCCCGCATCTGGAAAGCAAGGTATCAAATTTGATTTCTAACTGTATAAAATGCATTCTTTACGGGCAAGCGAGAAGGGCTTTTGCACTGCAGCGCTACATACGTTGCATATCGATCATTTGGGTCCAATGGATGCAACGTCCGAGCAATACAAATACATCTTGGCTATGGTTGATGGATTCTCAAGATTTGTCTGGCTGTTTCCAACCAAGTCTACCGGCCAAGAAGAAGTCATCAAGAGGCTAAACGAATGGGCAAACGTCTTTGGGTTTCCCAAGCGCATCATAAGCGACAGAGGTGCAGCGTTTACGGCAAATACATTTGCAGAGTTTCTGAACGAAAACAAGGTCGAGCACGTGTGGACAACTACAGGGGTGGTCAGAGGCAATGGCCAAGTCGAGCGCGTTAATCGCTCGATTTTCTCCATTATCGGAAAGCTATCAGCTGATGAGCCATCGAGGTGGTTCAAGTATGTAACGCAAGTTGAGAGAGCCATCAATTCTCAAATACACGCAGCAACAAGGGCATCACCGTTCGAAATAATGTTTGATATAATGTTTACTGAACGAAGAAATGGTCACGCAGTTTAACTAAGACCGTCAAAAGTTACTCGAAGAGGCAAAATACAACATTGAACAAGCCCAGTAGGCCTACAAACGCAATTATGATAGAAAACGTCGAGACAAGTACTTGCGAACTCACTTTCTTCAATGACGGAAGTGACACCCATTAAAGCCAACCAAGCTCTCGGAACTGAAACTACCTTCTCTATACTCCTAAGGAGAGTAAAAATTGGGAAAACAGGAGTGGTTCTTCTTTCGTTGTGGGTTTAGACAAATCTTCTGCCAACACTATTAAATCTAGGTGTGAGTCACGTTCCTATCTGCACTTTGATTTGCAATGTCCACTTTATTTCCAAATGAGTGTAGACCATAAGCGACCATCCTAATACAATACCAATTTATTATATTTAGTCAGATCAAACGTCAACATTCGAAGTCTCCTATCCATAATAGGAGGCATTCTGTGATGAATACAAGACCTCACATTATATCCACACAGGAACCACGGGTGTGGAATAAACGCATCTGTGGATTCGTGTGATTAGGGATTTAAAACCACAATATGATGAGCGATCGGAAAGATTGAAAACTTGTCTTTTTGGACTGATTTCATTCTCACCATCTAAACTTGCATAATTTTGCAACCAAGATTTGTTCTTGCAAATATTAGCTATAAAACGAACAGAGAATGGCACAAATTTATCCCGCCACCACCGAAGTCAGTAGCTGAACTCATTAAATATGCACAAAACAATTTTTGGAAATCAGCCAGACTAGAATCACTCATAAAATCTAATGTAACCTACACTCAGTCGAAAGTGGTAACGGACGAGGCCATCAAATACGCTGCTGCTTCGTTTGAAGGCTTCAAGTCGCCTTGCTCCGAAGTCAAATATGAAGTTGTGCTATAAAAAGGTAGGCCAGCTGCTGGTAACTCTGAAGAGAAATCTGTTAGCCTTTTACTAGGATACTTACCGAAAAGCTGGCGAACAGTGGAGTTAGCCTGTATATCGAAAATCGGAAAAGATGACTAAACGCTCCAAAAAGGCTTCAGACCTATAAGTCTGACCTACACCATAATGAAGAGAATGGCCGACCTACATGTGCGTAAAACTCCTTTACGTACACATACTCTCTCTAAGAAGAATATTGTGTCATCGGTTAGAGCTTCCATTAGCAGTTGGGTTTCATACGAGCATATCTGCAGATGGTATGACTCCCCAGGTCTCTTAGATCTCAGCAAGTTTCCTGCTGACCATCAGTAGAAAACATTGCAAGCTGCTTATTAGCGTTGTGACGGAGCACTACGCATTTACGAACCACCTAAATGTGCGTTAAACAGCAAATAACGTTTTGGTTAATTTCTGTAATTTAAAATTTTGTAACATAAACTAACTATACAATGTGTGATTTTTGTAGTCGTAAGGCAGGTTTTGCCGGCAAGCAGTGTTTAATTTATCAACGGATACTTTTGAAGCTATGAGGCGAGCCTCTTATATATTTTTGCCGTTATTATTGGGACGTGGTCGACCATTTGCTGTGTGTGACGACAGACCGCCCATTTGGCTTACCTAATTGTTTACGACTAAACCCACCCATTTCAATTATTCACATTTTGAACGTGTAAATTCTCTTAAAAGATAGATTTAGGCTTTTAGGTTATTAAAACTTTAGGTTATTAAAACCAACACTAAGAATTGTATGAAAAGTTGGGATCGCATGTTGCAACTTTGTAGTCGAATATGAAACCATCCCTCGACTATTTCCACGATTTCGCTTTTTGGCAGTATAAAAAAGATTATTGACATATTTCAATATTTAACAAATTTAATGCATCTTTGTACATGGTAGTTATGCAGGTTTAGCCATATTACCATTTTGTGTTTGTTTTGGAAAGCCGTACATGATTTATTACATAATTGGAATTCTAATTTTTAATACCACCACAGCAAACTTTTTGCTGGTCTTTTCCTATACCGTCACCTCTTCTCTTTTTCTATCCTAAATAATACGGCACGTTCATTAGCTCAAATAAAATAATAATTCCAATACCATATACCTTCTAGACATAATAGCGGTATAACATTTGCTATAAATCTTTAATTATACCCTAAGTTCAAGAATAAAAATAAATTTGCGTTTCCAAAACCTATTAGAGCTCTGGTGTGACGACTTTAAAATTAGTTATGCGAAAAAGGCTATACAGAACTTACCTCAAGTAAAAGATTCGCCGCTTTTACATCGTCTTTTTTGGCAGCTATATGTAGTGCTGGTAAACGTACTTTGCCACGTGTATCACTCTCTAAAAGTACCGCAACAACTTTATCGTGACCCTGTTGCATCGCTACTGCAAGGGGAGTAAATCCATCTTCAGTTGCTAAACTTTGATTTGCACCATTTGTTAAAAGCAATTTAACAACAGAGTCATGATTCTCTTGTGCTGCCATGTACAGAGGAGTAAATCCATTTTGGGATTGCACATTAACAGATGCTGACGATTGCAGTAATAATTTCACCACTTCCTCTTGTCCTGCTAACGAAGCAATGTGCAAAGCTGTATTTCCTTTTTTTGTTGCGCTGTCTACTAATGCACCTCTTTTTAATAATTCAGATACAACATGTACGTGTCCATCTTTTGAGGCCAAGTGTAAAGCATTAAGACCATTCTGTAATAATATATTATTGATTAAGTGTTTTGGTTTAATCGAATACCATATTACAATGTTAAGATTTGAAAAAAAAAAATTATTTTAAGTTTCAAATGTGTCAGTTTTAATAACATCAACCATAAGCCTCATCTTTAACGTTAATGCGAGTACATAAAAGTATTAATATAATATGCTGAATTCTATTCGACTATAAGGAATAATATTTAACAAACATGTAATTTTTTAATAAAACGTATGTAAGGACTAATATTCTTAAGACTTTGGAATAATTGTTAGAATCCTGAGTGGACTTCCAAAAATTGTAGAAGAATTATGAGGACGTTTTCTAGGTTTAAGAAGACGAGATAAAATGAAATGGGATACAAATCAAGTTAGTACAAAAATAAGAAGCTGCAACGGCATTTAACCTTCAGAAATAATGCAATGAGTAGAAAGTATAAATTAAATAATTATAAAATTAATTTAATAAAAAATATTACAGACAGCACCTTTATTTTTTGATTCTCATTTAACACTAACTCTAAAGTGAGAACGATAATCACGCATAAGTGAGAGTGAACTCAGTCGCTTACTGCATATGCAAATTTGACAGATGAGATATTTTTGTAAAAACATTGCTGGAAAAGTGTCGGATTATGAATTTCTTCATCTCCATATCGAAAGTTATATAATGTGGAAGGCGGAGCATTCGAACAGGATATGGTGGATACTATTTTGGGATTGATTACAATATGTGCAACGGAATTTGTTTATGTAGTGTTCGTGAATGGTAGATAGGATTACGTATTAAGCAAGGGTATACACTTTGGTTGAAGATACTGGTAATAGCATCAAAAGAGGATAGGGAGTCGGAGCAGATAGCAAAGTTGTTGTTGAAGTTTTTGATATGTTTTGATTTGCTATTGAGATTGCAATTATTTCGGCAGTGACTATAGAAGTGTAGGGTGGTAGTAGCAAAGCATCTCATTTTTAGAAGTAGGGGGTGGTTGTACGGACTTGTGAGGTATGCTAAAATCGTTACAGAGTTCTCTGTCCATTCGGGTGTATAAATTTTGGAAGGTAAAACAAAAAACCATTCATTTTCCTGTCGCGATTTATTTTGCACAGATGCACGGTCGTTTTTTCTTTTTAATTATAATATCTGCAATATTTTTTAATACACACAATCCTGTGTGGACGAGTTTTAAATATTTGCAAATTTTCGCGCTTCTGCTACTACCCATTTTTAAACCACAAAAATAAAAATCAAACACCAAATTTGTGCAGGCAAAAGCATTATGGTTATCGGTAAGAATTTCCAAAATATAAGGAAGCATTTCGCTCAATTGTGACATTAGCTTATACTTCCCGATGTTGATTATGGTTGAGCATTAATGTAACCAAAGCCACATGTAATTGTGTTTTTTTACCGAATCAGCAAGCAGTCGACGATGTCATTGGGGAATTCTTGGAACATTGCACAGGTACAATGTGTTTCGGTGCATTCGGCTTTATGAGAAAGAATTTATTTGAAGTACAAAGTCTTGGAAGTGAATGTATTTTGTTAAGTCTTCCCCTGTGCGATTGTCCACAATAGCTCTGAAAAATGGAATGTCGTAAAATTTTAAGCGTGAGGTAATGGGTTTTTGTGGTAGTAGCTCTGTCTTAGTTTCAGCACGGTTTTCCGGTGGTTTTTCCTGCGGGTTTTCAATGACTAGTTTTGCACTACTTCTGGTCGATAGTTTCTGCATGCCCAAAAGAGTGAGAAGAATAGACCAAGGGTAATTAGTCCATAGGTGGTGAATTTGCGTGCCACTGTTTCAGTTTGGAGTAGTTGGATTTCTTTAGCATTGTTTATATGGAATTCATTGAGTAATGCAGCGATAGTAATTTGTGGTATTCTTTTTCTATTGGAGATGGTTGTAAGATTGTTTTCTTCCATGCGACGAATGTTTTATTGTTTATGGTTATGCTGGTGCTATGATACTTAATGTGAAAGGTGCCAGTGAGATTATGGCGTGTTGAATCTGCTTCAATTCTTCCGTTGAAATCATTTAGTAAAATTATGTCATTGTCTGTTCATTAGATTGCGGGTAGCTGTAAGGATTTTGTAGTAAATTTGGTATGCATGTGGTATTGGCTATGTTAACAATATTTTTATGTTTACAAATTAATAGGGAGCTGGAGCTTTTACAATAATTTATTATTCCAAAAACTTGTTCTTATAACATTCTTAAAACCAATAACCGTGGCTATGCCTTTTCTTTTAGTGGGTTTTAATAATAATTTTTCGTATATTTCACTTCTTGTCAAAGGTACGAGTATATTTATTATATAAAGTATTGTTGAAGAGTTACTAATTATCTTTATTTCTGCGAAGACTTCGGCAGTTACAAATGGTAAATTTTCTTCATCTAATCATTCCTAATTTCGGCCAATGAATGCCTAAATTTATGTTCTGTAATTCTTCTTTAATAATTTATAATTGGTATTCTATTTGCAATATTATTCCTTTATTAATACTTTTGTCTTCTTTTAGAAATTCAATTTCATTTGATGTTTTTGTTAAATTGTTAATTCTATTGTTGTGTTATTTATTTATGATTACCTACTTATTGTTGTTGTATTGTACATTAGAATAGTAAGGGAATAGAGGGTTTTTTTGGGTTTTGTTTTGGTTACGTCCAAGTTGAAGGTCGGGATGATGTCTGTTATAAGTCGTTCGTACTAATTTAGGTCAATTTTGTCAACTAAATTGAAGTTTCCTTTCTGAATTTTTGTTTGTCCAGTATGTAGAGATATGAATTGCAAATTTGAAAAACAATTTAAATTTTTCGCTTCTGAAATGGGGGAGATTACGGGTTATTAGATTATGTGGCTTTAGTTCACAGCTTTACCTGATTCTATCGACTGTCGTATTTCTATTTTCTTTAACTACTAGTTTACTATATCTAATCGTATGTCTAACATAAATTATATCTCCCTGGATAGAGTTTTCTATGGATATTTAACCAAGTATAATATGTTTTTATTTTATTTTTAAAGAACTTAACACTCTAGTGGGTATGACTACATTTATAATGCCAAAGCATGTGCTAAGTTTTTCGGAAAATGGGACAGAAAGAGAAAAAAAGATATTTAGACTCAGTGGCTATTTCGCTCCATGAGTCGCATCTAACATTTAATGGGGAGACTAAATTATTAATGAAAATTGACATGATGTTGTATTTAGGCAACCATTCATCTCACGAGATTTTAGTTGCCTGAAAAAAAGTCTTTTGGTCACGGCTGGTATTGAACTCCGAACCGTATGATTGGGAAGCCAACACACTCCCACTTGAGCCACGGCCAACCATAAGCAGTGAATGCGATAATTCTCATAGCTGGACGTCATTCCCGATTCAATGTGATCAATATTCAAACGTAACAAATGATGAAATATTTGGAAATATTTGGTGGAAAGACGACTCTGCCAATTATTCCTTCAACTTGATCCCCACCGATTCATGTCTTTCAAACATTTTTTAAAGACTCCTTGACTACAAAAATTGTTTCAGAAAGGAATGCACATGCGTCATGGATTTCAGCGCGAGGAGAATTATCATTAACTTATTGGAATGCCCAGCATATGCGATTATCGGTCTAAGAAACTTCATTCAAGAGTACCATTTTTTGTCCACATATTTTCGCATAATCGATTAATTCAGATTTTTTGGTCATTGCGTTTGGAAACTATTCCAACAAAGAATGTAAATATAAGGGTAAAACTGACGCATATCTTGAATTCCTGAATAAAAAAATTTATATAGCATTCCAGACCCGAGGAAAAAACCTAAGTGTAGATGAATCTACAGTCGGATGCAAAGGAAGAATTTCTTTCCTTTCATATAATCCGAAAGCGCCAAGAAACTGAAAACGAAAATCTAAACCTTAAGCTTAAAATAACATTTGATGAAATAATTTATTGATTCAAAAATTGTTAAATTACTCACTGTAGTAAAATTGAATTGAGGAAATGCAAAAGTAATTTAAAGATGAAAGGGAAAAAGCCAGCAGTTTATAGACTACAATGATAATATGGGAGGTGTTGATATCCAAAATTAATAGGCTGTTTCATATTGTTTCATTCGCAAAACGCTGTAATGGTGGCGAAAACTATCCTTCTGGGGTTGGAAACCTCTATCGTCAATTCATTTATTTTTTTCATTCATTCATTTTAAATGCATTTTTATTATTTTCAATTCATTAACACTTATACGCTATACAAAAAAACTTAAGGATAATCTTATTAACTTAAAAATAATCTTATTGTAACTTACTGGCCCCATGCGGGCACTCTAAATTAAACATAATACTTAATCTATGTCTTTCATCGTTTCTTACAGACTATTTTTGTTTTTGTTTTTACATTTATTAAAACTAAAAATAAGAAAATAAACTTTAAAAAGAAAAACTTAGTATACGGACTTTTTGTTATAATATAAAACTTAAAACTAAACCCATAAACTACCTACAACTGACTTAATCCTACTTAAACTATCTAATCCTAATCCTATACCGTATTTTAGAGGGTGTTGCCCACCTCTGTTCTAATATACCTTTTTTTTTTCTTTTTTTTTAATTTTTTTTGTGATTTTTATTTTTTTGTTATTTTTTTGTATTTATTTATTTTTTTATTTTTTTTTCTTAAATCTACCCTAATTCTACCTAACACTATGTAAGCCGGCCACGGCTAATCAAATATGCAGAAGACCGACTTTACTTCCTATGGAGCTACGTATTACTGGAGGAATTCGACGACGAAACTTCCCCTCCTTCGCCGGATTGGGTCTGTCTTTATCCCTTTTGGGGATGGGGTATACTACTGCTGTTTTCCAATGCGCTGGATAATGTGCATTATTCATTGCATTATTAAAAAGGGTGGTATAAATGTCCACCGTTTCTAGTGGGAGATGTCGGGGTACAATGTTCGGTATTTCATCGGTTCCCACTGATTTCTTACTTCTAAGCTATTCGAAGATCGTTTGGAGCTCTGCCTTCGAAATGAACGGTGGTAGTACCATTTCATTGGTGATGACATTATTTGCCATATTCTCGTCACTGAACTGGGTGAAACCCGAGCTCTCAAGTCGCCAATTCACTATTTCATCTCGAAGGTAGAAATTATTAGTATTATTATTATTTTGAGGGATCTTTACAAATTAATTTGTAAAGTCCGGGATTTTCACGCCGGGGTACTATGCCCAAGTGGCGCTAGTCAACAGCACGCGGTGTACCGAGTTCCCATGTGGTTCTCCATCTAGGTACTTACCGCGCCCACACTGCTTGATTTCGGTTATCTAGTGGGAACCGATGCTTTCAATGTGGCGAGGCCGTCGACGATGCAAGGTAGAAATTGTGCACAAGGACTCGATTTTACACGTCGTGGTTCGGGGCCAATGATGTCATTCGCCTTATATACTTCCTGGAAATTCGCTCCTATAGCCTCTACTTTCTCCTGCGGATCCTCGATCACAAAGAAGTTGTCATCATCAACAGCCTCATTTGGATCTATGCCTGCTGCTATAAGTATGCTTTCGTTGTCCATCGTTCGGGCGATTTTAAGGTACGAAAGGTCGTTTTGATCTTTTCTCCGAAATATTTTATTTATTTACCGGGACATATTCGGGTTGCTGGTGTTTACAGCCCGAATTTTATTGTTCGAATACAAACTTACAGATGCTCTGTAATTTTCTTTTATTAATACTTGGAGGTTTTTGATCGACGACTTTAGCGTCATAATCTCTGGGTTATGTCTGTCAGTAAACTGTTCATATAAGGTTTTTAGCCTTGACAGCAGTCTACTTTTATGTCGGTGCAGTGCGTCAATGATTGCGTTGCGAAATAAGGCTTCGTTGTCAGTATGTTGATACCGAGGTATCGTTTTGTCCATTGTTCGCTTAATTGTCTCGTCTATTAGTTTTAGATACCTGTCAATCTCCTTGTTTCGATTTCTATTGGACGGTGGGTAGAGCGAATTCGAGGAGAGTGCTCTCGTCAGTGGAGAAGTGTGTCTAACGCACCCTACTATAGTTGTCGGCATGCCTTTGAACAAACTCGTCCGATTCCGCAGCTTCGTTCGGAACGGTTATTTCGGTACTGAGACCGCAATGGTCACTGTCATACACAAAAGTGCGTAGACAGTTCATGGTTTGTTGGTTTGTGCATGTCAGGTGTATTCGTGTGTTGAACAGCAGGAGATCCAAATAGGAGCCGTGTCTAGGAAACGACGGACTATCCGTCGCCTTAAGGCCGAGCCAATACATTATACTGTGCTGACCCCACCAATTGAATAGTAGGTTCCCTCTAATATTTGGTGTATTATTTCCCCAATCTCTATGTTTGGCGTTGAAATCTCCACCGATAATAAAGTAGTTCTCCTCCAATTCCAATCTTAGGAATCGAAAAAGTGTCTCGAGCTCTGAGATGAATAAAGAGAATTGGCTAGGCTAGGTGCATAATAAGACACCATGTATAACCGCTTTCCGCTACGGAGAGGGATATATACGATGCATGCTTCCAGCACATGGAACCTACGCACTACACGGTTGTATACTCTTTTGAAACGTATACCTTTTCTGACAAAGATCGCAACGCCTCCTCCCTTAGTGGAGTTGGCTCGGTTTCTCCGTACTATTTTATATCTTTTGTGCCTCATTTTGTGTCTTTTGGTGAGCTTAGTTTCGCTAACCAAGAGTCCATGAGGGGCTTGATCTTTAACCAACTTAAACAGTGTGGCTCTTTCTTCGAACCTAATCAGTGAATTAACATTCACTGCAAGGACCTTCAGGGTTTGCTCCGCCATATACGTACCCATTACGGCTGGAGATGCGTTAGGCCCGGCAGCAGCGCGTATATTTGATCTACCCGCTTAACCTGTTCCTGAATTTGACGCTGAAGCTGAGCCATCTGCCCCTGAATAGAGAGCAAGATAGCCAGCATGTCAGGTACAGGTTCCGGTGCTGTAGGCGCTGGGACCTGAGAAGCAACCTTTGGTTGTTGTACCGTATTTCCCCTACCTGCCGCCATTTGGGCGTAGGTAACGTGGGGAGTAACGGCTGGTGTTTGTGCCTGCACGAGTGGACGTTTAACTTACGCTTTTTGCTGCCGAGCCAGGTTTACTCTTTTGATGTATTGGAATCTTGGACAACCCCGATAATTTGCGGTGTGTCGCGTGTTCCTACATAACGCACAAGAGAGTTGCCTTTTTTCTGACGCTCCGTCCTTACCTAGAGTGCATTCCACAGATTTGTGGTTCTTTCCACACTTCACGCATCGAGGCTGCATTTCGCAGTTCGACGCGGCGTGCCCGAACCTTTGGCAGCGAACACATTGTAAACATTTTACAATGTGTTCGCTGCTGTTTAATTTTTCCCAGTGTACAACCTGGTAGTCTAGGACTTTGATGCTCCTTAGACCATCCAGTTTGCTGTTGGGACTTAGCTGAACCAGGAAGAACGTTAGTTTCCGCTTCTCCCTTTTGGCTCTAGCCGTGACGAATGGCTTAACCTCTATGAATTTGAGCTCTTCGCACTCCTTCTCTGTCAGCAGTGCAAGGAGCTCGTCCGGATCAGTCGACGGTTCAATCCCCCTCAGCAGCATTGTTTGCAGCTTGTCCCCCTTCGAGGTTTAGGAGAAGAACTCCGTCGTCGATTCCTTCAGTAAGTTTTTTATTTTAGTATATCTAAACTAGTAAAAATTATTTCCTATGGCTGACTTACATAGTTCAATTGTTTCTTTTAACTCCATCTTATAAGTGTTGATTGGAGGAACCCGCTGCTTATTTGATTTCGGTGGTTGTTGTTGTTGTTGTTGTTGCTGTTGTTGATTTTTATGCTTTCGTAGTGGTTGTGCATCTTTTGTTGTTTGTTCTTGTGTCGGTGTCTGTAGTTTTTGTTGTTTTGACGGCTGTTTCTCTTTTTGTTGCTGTTGTTGCTCCACGCATACTTTTTGTTGTTGCTGAGAGATCTGGAGTTCTTGCTGCTGCTCCTTCTCTCTTCCTGCAACTTGTTTGGCTTTAATAGCCAGTATCTGTAATTGCAGTTCATCGATATGACTGCTTAGAGCTTTCACTTCTTCGTCTTCGTCCTCGGACTCAGAAGCCGCCAGTGCTGCGAAGCTATTACCGTCCATATAATGACCTTCCCCACCGTCAGACACGTATGGGAATTCGTCGTTTGCTCTGTTTGTTGCTGCCCTTGTTGTTCTTTTTGTCGCCGCTTCCCTCATTTCTCCGGGCAGATTTTCGGTGGAAACTGAGAGGGAAGGGCGCTTGACGAGGTTTGGAGTAGGCCGCAGCTTCCTCCTCTTTTTTTGTATTGTCTGGATTCCCAGATGCGTTATGGCCTGATGATGTAGCCGCTTGATCATCCGATGACATGGTTACCTCTGCTGCTGGTTCCGCTATTGGAATAACGGACCGCTCCCTTCCACTCATCGTTCGATTTCACTTTATTGATGTTTGATTTACTTTATTAACTTTTTTTTAAATGAAAAGTCTGTCCTATACCGGGGATCGAACCTACGCCCCTTGGTTTCTCGGGCGACACCACTACTGTTGCGCCACCGAAGCACTTGCCAAAAATGTTTTCAATTCTACTTTTATTACACTATTTTACTTTTTTCACTTGAAAGAAGCCGAAACACGTCTGTCCCTTATCGAGGTCTATGAACGACGTCAATTCATTTATATTAAATAAAGAATGCGCAAGAAAAGCTAATTGAAAACCACCAGCAATTCCGACAGCCACTCGTGATGGAACTAATTTGAGACTTTTAGGAACCACAGCCAAAGCCCGGTCGGACATCAAATAGCGATATGGAGCAGCGGTTAAATAAAACATCCCATTCCATTTTTCAAATACCTGATAGAAAAATACAATACATACAATAGCTACAAAATTTTAAATCATAAATTTATCATATCAGATAATCATATATTATCTAATTATGTGTATGTTGAGTTATATAATTTATGTTAAATTGGTTAATTGTATGTGAAAATTATAAAAGAAATACACATAATCATATAACAAAATTGTGTTTTTAATTGACGAGTGCATTGGACGAAATGTTAAATTAAGCGTCTTCAGCAAAAGGTTAATATCTATTTCCTGTTTTAGTCCTAGTTTTTTTTAATATTGCTTAAACGAACTTGTTCAAATTGCTGAAGGTCTAATCTTGGTGTGCGTCAAAAAATAACTCTGTAGGCTTCCTACCGGTTGTGGAATGGATTGTGAAGTTATATTAGTTTACTAATTTTTCTGGCAATTCTTGGAAATAGCATGGTGGTCTGCCTGCTTTGAAGTATCTCATTATTTCGGATAAAATAGTGTGGAAACCTTCCACTTGTCCATTTACTTCGCTTTTGTAGGGAGGCGTCATGTAGACTTTAATCTTAAGTTCATGATCTAGCATAGAAGTAATGGAAGCAGAATTGAGGGATTTCTCACTATGACAATATTTTCTGGTATGCAGAACTAGAAGATAATATCTTGCAAAGGTCTTCTGATATTTTCGATTTATCCAGCGCTTTAAAACCAAAGACCTTTCTCTTGAAAATATGTCTATATGAAAAGTATAGTTCGGAATAGGGCTAGAGTTAAGAAGTTGGTTGTTTGCATAACGTTCGTATTTGTTTTCTTTACATACCTGACGACTTTAAACCAGATTTTTAATATTTGATTTCATATTGGGAATTTAGAATTCGAAACTTCGTTTTCTTCTGATGTATTTCGTTTTCAATATCATCGCCAATTGTGTGAGTTAATCTGATCCCATAGTTCTTAAGTGGAATGGATATGCTTCTTATTCTTATTTTACACATAATAGGTTCTGAAGTAGAGAGACCGTTTAGGATAGTGGGATTAAGGTATCTTATAAATATGGTGATTAAATCCGATGCCGTATAGTTGGGTTGACTAATTCAAACGTAATTTGGTAGCTACTTTCATTGTCTATTTTTAGTATTAGTTGATGCCGGAAAACGTTGACGGGAACTTCAACTATGGGAATAAGGTTAGAGAGGAGCTTTCATCACTATCTTGGGTCATAGTTAGTGTGTTAATATTTCTTGAGATTGGAAGTTTCTAAAGTAAATCAGCAACCTTATCTTTGCCTGGTTTGTGCTTGAGTTCATTATTATATTCTTCCAGTGCTGCTTTCCAACGCTTCATTTTGCTGTTAGCATTCTTGTTGCTGAGAGCAAATGTTAACGTTCGATGATCCGTAAACATTTTTGTTTTTTCTTTACAGATCTAAGTGAACATTTCTCAGAGAGTTAAGTGACCAAATAATTGCAAGCATTTCTTTTCATTGGTTGCGTAATTCTTCTCGGTTTTATTTAAAGTCCTAGACAAGGAGATTAGTGGTTTGTCGTCCTGTGATGGGACAGCTCCAATAGCATAATCAGATGCATCAGTGGTGAGCTCGAGTTTGTATATGATAAGATTACTTCTTTGGAGACGAGAGAGTTATTGAGATTCTGAAATGCCTCCATTGCACTTTTATTTTTCGATGTGTTTTTGGACACGCGTCCATCTTCTCCTCTGAAAAGAGATGTCAGTGGTTTTGCGAGGTTCCCATAATCTATAACAAACCGTCGATAATAACCTGGCATTCCTACAAAGGATCGAAGGTCTTTGAGATATTTATGTGGGGTCAAGTTGAAGATAGCTTAAACCTTTTTAGGATTTTCTTTAATGTCATTTCTTGTGACAATAAATCCTGATGATGATATCATCAATATACACCGAACCTTTGCCTATGTGTTTCCATAAGGTTCTTTAGAGTATGGAAGGCGCAAGTGAATAAAAACACAAATTTTCCATTGTTAATTGCCGTCTTCAAAGTCTTCTTGTTTCAAAGGGATTTGTTGAAATCCACTTTTGAGATCTATAATAGAAAAGTACTTGTTTTTTCCAAGGTTTGCAAGTAACTCGTTTATTTTAAATATGGGGTATTTGCCGGGTATGGACACCGATTTACGATAGTCTATGACTAATCTATATTTCTTCCCTCCAGACGAGTCCATTTTTTTCGGGAAGTTCCATACAGGGACGTATCTAGAGGGTCTAATTATTTCGACGTCAATAAATTGATTTACTTGTTTTTCGACTTCCTCTTTTAAGTCATGGGGTAAGGGTAGGATTTAGAGTAAATGAAAGTATCCGAGGTGGTGCGTATTTCGCCCATAGAGGTATAGGTGACTTTCTCGTCGGGGTCTAATATACGTCTATACGTTTGTAAGCTTTGAAATTATGCTTTGAAGTTTTTCCTTTTGTTGATACGAAAGATGTGAAATTCTGAGAGTAATTGTGTTAATATTCTCAGACATGTGCTATTTGAGAGGAATACATACATTTGGACTGGATGAATGATCATGTATACAAAATTGGGTGGCATCCAACATTTAAAGGGGAGACTAAATTATTTAGTTATTAGTGTAAATTAACTGATGTTCTATTTACACAACCATTCATCTCACATAATTTTAGTTGCCTGAAAAAAAGAAATTCGGTCACTGCTGGTATTGAACCCCGAACCGTCCGATTGGGAAGCACTACCACTTGAGCCACGGTCACCCACATAAGTGGTATGGATAAAAGCTTTGAGTTCCTTCAAAATGTCGTTTTCAATTATACCGTCAAAAGATTCGAGATTGGGAAGGATACAAAAATGTTGTTTCTCTGTTTCGGTTCCAAACAGATTGATGAGAGCGTGATCAGTGATTTTTATGTTTCCACCAACGGAATTGGCAAAGAAACATTTTTCGTTAGGTCTGGGTTTCTTTATATGTTCAGGTTTGACGTAATTTTTATTCGATACGGTACCTTTCAAAATTTTTGTAATATCTCCTCTTTTTTTTAAACTCAAAATAAGGAGCGCATATTATTTTAGTCTAAAAAATTGACGTTTCCTACTTCTTCTCTTTGTTCGGTGTCTGCATTTTCTGTGTGGTCTGTTGGGACAAGGTTTTGTTCTGTCTCAAAGTTATTCGTTTCGTCATTGTATTCGTTTACCTATTCGTTATTAACGTTGGTTATTTCTGTGTGGTAAACTGTTTGGTGTTTACTTGGTTCATGGTGTTGTTGTCATAAATTTGGATGAAACCCTTTCCCTGAATGTGGACGTATCTGGGCCATATTTTGATAATTTACTTGTCTGGAACTCTGATCTACATCCATTCTTCTAGCAGGAGGTTGAACGTACCCCACTCCTTGCTTAGGATGAGTCTGGTAGTATTGTTGTTTTTCAGGTGGCTGATAGAATTGTGTTCTAGAGGGAGGTTTCAGGATGAATTTTGCGTGTAGCATAGCAGTCATCCGGATTTTGCAACTAAAGGCAAAGGTATAGAGCCTAGGGTAGATTCACAGTTTCTTTTATACTTAAGAGTCATGACAAGTCACCCTTCAAGCCACGTAAGAACGTGTCGAGAGCCTTGTCTCTATTAGCTTGGATCATATTGGTAGCAGAAGTGGCGACTGCTTCGGCGTTTAGAACATTTTTATTTGTTTTTTTTTTTAATTTAAAAAATTTGCATTTATTTGTTCGTATTTTCCTCTGAAGAATCGGAAGAATGACTTTGATGAGTTAACTTTGCTGTTTCTAATCCCTTACTTGGCACGTTGTGGATGGTATTTTCACTATCACTGCACACTCCAACGGTCCCTGCTCAGGCGCTAGTTAATTAACTGGACCAGTTAAATGATCGGCCGACGGACAAAAAGGAAGAAATGAACCACTAGCCACAGCCTCGCAAAGAGTTAGAATAGATGAAATTATTGCAAATTTTAGTATTGTCAGTTTAGAATTAATATTAAAAAATACCTGTATTCACATGACCCAATTTTCGTTCAATCCACTTAGTAGGCAAAATAATTGGAAACGTTTTCGATCAAACACCTAAATAAGCAACTAAACCGAATGCAATGCAATGCAATTATTGAATAGTCTTTAGTCTTAAGTTTCGATTGATTAAACAAAGGACAGGCAATTTGCTTGAGAATACAATTTTTTCAAACAGTTAATTTTATTTTCATTAAGTGGCTCCCAAGGAGAGACTGTTGCGTAACACTGGTAAATCTAAAACACGAGTCACAATAAGTTAACAATAACCAAGTTACCGTGAAAGACATATTGCGAGAAATATGTAACGATCCCAAGTTATATCTAGCTCAGTGCGTGTAAAAATCCAATGATTCAACGACCTTCTCACGATAACCAAGGGAGAACATATCAAACTGAGAACAAGTGTTTGTGACTTCCAAAAAATCGTAACAACCCAGCGCGATACAAAATAAAAAGAAAACTAAAAG
This sequence comes from Volucella bombylans, assembly GCA_949129095.1. Lineage (NCBI taxonomy): Eukaryota > Metazoa > Arthropoda > Insecta > Diptera > Syrphidae > Volucella > Volucella bombylans. Next base: position 64,359,339 of record OX422142.1, read on the forward strand.
TGGACATCAAGCCACAGTTGTGGCTCTTTGTTTAAGGGAAAGGGGGCCCCTTAGTAGGCCGGAAAAACAAGGATAAAAAGCTGTTCTGATGTTTGTGGACAGGCACCCTATCTAATAACCAGCAGTTCCTGAAACCCTACTTGTTATGCAAATAGAAACTACAACAGTTATATTTGTGTATGTCATATAAATTTTTGAAAATCATTGTAAACTTAGATTCACTTAAATTCACAATTGTTTGACTTTATTTTAAAAAAGATTAAAATATTTGAATAAGTTATGAAGACGAAAAAAGTTATTACATATGTATACCAAGTTATAACCTCCTATAACCGAAATTAAATGAAATTGCATAATTAATTAGACTAAAACTCAGTGGTCTCATGATCATTGCTGGAATCAAATTTCAAATTTCGGTTTTCGATAAATAAAAAGATATGTTGAATCCAAATAATTTCATCAGGCCACTTGGTTTGCAAGTAAATCACGACGATGCTACTATCAATGTATTTAAAGATGCGAATTTGTCAAACAAAAGCCTCCGGGAATTTTCGGGACAGCCTGAAGTGTTCCACTCGTGGAAAAAAAGTGTCGTGCGGATATTACAGATCTACGATCACGTCAAGGGCACTCGTAAGCATTATTGTAAGATTTTTTACTTAGGTACCGTCAACTGGGGTAACTTTGACCGAAAATTGAAAAGAAATGTTTAATAGATTTTATCGCCACCTTTTAGAAGATAAACGAACATTGACTATATATTCAGTACGTGCTACTCATTAATAGATGACAGAAACAAAGTTAGAGGGATAAAAGTTCGTTTGAGTGCACTTAAATCGAATTTGTTAAAGGTACTAGTTAGCGGTTTTTTGTGAATGCTCCAAACTTTAAATATTTTGTGACTGTTAGTGAACTGATTTCCACCAAATTTTTGGACTGGTATGTAATTGAATCAATTATCTTTTGGAAAAGTATAGTTAAGAGTACTTTTTTTTTTAAATTTTTAATATTTTTGTAAAGAAATAAGAAATTGTACCAATATTTCGAGTGAAATGACTAACTTTGACCGACGTCAGTTAAACATTGACCGGGTGGTCAAAGTTAGACATGAAATATGCCAAACATTGACCACCCTTTTTCCCGCGTTTTTTAATAGAATTTCATACTCCTTTTGCCATGCCGCAAGAAAAAAATGTTAAGCCAAAAAGGCGTTACAAAAGCACCACGGAAGAAGACATGCAAATGGCTCTAGACCTTATAAGAACAAAAGAGAGATCTATTAATCAATGTTCTAAAGATTTTAAAATCGCGAAAGGGACTCTCATTAACCGCCTTAAGAATGATCACGCAAAGAGCGTGGGTCGGCCAACGATCTTTACGAGTGAAGAAGAAAAGGCAATAGTTAACAGCCTTTTAACGGTTAGCAAATGGGGGTATCCATTCGATTTCCGAATGATACGTTTGTTTGCAAAAAACTACCTTGATTTCGGAACACGAAAAGTTGATCGATTTGGTGATAACAATATACCAGGTGTTGATTGGGTCAGATCATTTCTGGTACAAAATGCATCAATCCTGACAATGAAGCAATGCCAAAATATCAAGACCTCCAACTCAACACATATTTGTCAGCCTTTAGATGTGGCATTTTTCGCGCTTTTAAAACGAAAATGGAGACTCATTTTGGAAAGCTGGAAAAACTCTCAAAGGAAAAACGCCCAACATTTATCGAAAGAGGTTTTTCCATATTTATTGAGGCAATTAATCAATTCATTTGTCAATGAGGGTGGAACATTTGACAATCTTTCTGCTGGCTTCAAGAAATGCGGTATTTTCCCGTTTAACCCTTTGGAAGTCCTTAACTGGTTGCAATCGAATGATGATGGTGGTGGAGCCAATGTTGGGGAAGCACTTTCATCTGCAGTATTGTCGGTACTGAAATCAATGTGTCACAGTGTTAGCAACGAGGTTCGTCCTCGTAAAAAGAGGTCAAAACTAATGGTTGAACCTGAAAAAAGTGTTGAAGTTATTGCCGATGAAGCTGCTTCCCATTCAACACACGACGAAGCATAAAGTTTTGAAAATGTGAGTATTTAGACGCACATAAATAACGACTGAACTTTTTTTTTCTTAATAATAAAGAATGTGAATGTGTTCCTTTTTTAGTTTAAGATTTTTGTACCTCTTAATAAAATAAAACGTTTAGGTAATGTTATTCAAATATATTTTTTATAAAAGAAATTAGGTGGTCAAAGTTAGACTTAGGGCAGGGAAACATTGACCAACCAGTTTTTTGCCAAAAAATAGCCTTAATTATATTATTTATTTTCATTGTTCAGATGAAAATTAAAGCAACTAATACAGCCCCTAATATAAAGAAGATAAGTTCCAATAAATGTAATTTGGTAAACTGCTGCATTTGTTTAAATTTTGAAATCGGTCAATGTTTGCCAAGTTGACGGTAACACAAAACACTTTTATTTTCTATGGGTTAAAATTATATATTTACATTTACTTAAAATAACTGATAAAATATGAGTGTAAAAATGTGTTTGTTGCAAGAACTGCCACGATGAGAAGCCGGAAAAACAACTGGCCTCATCCTTCGAGTGCGTCCTTTTTATATCCTGTATCTCATATTTCTCCGTGACAGTGTTGCTGATTGCCCACAATTCGGCCATCCTGCTAGGCATTCGCCCCGAATGCCTCCAAAAGGTTGTCGTCGTCAAGACTGGTTGCCCATGGCTTCATAAATTCAGCGCACGTACTTGTATGTTTCGGACCTTCGTTATAATCTCTTTTTGTGACATCGTAAGTATTATTCGGCTTAACTTTCGTAACTTCATACGGCCCTAAGTACTTTGGCCTTAGTTTCAATCCACCTCCAAGCTGAGTCCTTTTGATGGCTACTACATCACCTTCCCTATATTTTGTGGCTGGCTTTCGTCGAAGATTATAACTTTTCCTGTTCTCGTTTTGAGCCTTTATTATTTGTTTCTTAGCTCGTCCCTTTTATCGTTATAACTCGCGATTATTTTCTCTTCTATCAGCTCCTTTATGTGAAGGTCTTCTTTGGTGTGCATTCTTATTCCGACAAGTACCTCAAATGGTGTCAAACTGGTACTTCGGTTAAAGGTTGAGTTGATGGTTTTCGGAACGGGTTCGACAAACTTGTACCACTTAGTTGGATCTTCGATACTCAGCTTAGACAACACGGATATGATGATGCTATTGAGGCATTCGACCTGCCCATTTGCGCGTGGTAAACCGGTAGTGATTATGATGTGTTTGATGTTCTCCAGTTTACAGTATTCTCGAAAATCATCCGAAGTAAAAGCGGATCCTCGATCTGAGATGATTTGAACGGCATTGCCAAATGTCATGCTGTGCGTCCGTAATTTGGCTATTACTTCTTTGGCTGATGTAGATACAACCAACAGAACTTCGTGAAGGAGTCGATAACGACAACGATATGGCGATACATTTTGGTTGTTGATTCCAAGGACCAAGATGATCGACGTGGTATGTGTGGAGTGGCTCTTCTTCTTTATGTATTGAATGTAGTTCTTCTTCTTGTTTGCCTTGCTTTCTGTTTATTATGATGCATGGTATACAGTTAGCAATGAGTCTTCGTACTTTTTCATCAAATTTGGGTATAAAATATTCTTTATTAATTAGCTCTATCGTTTTCTTAATAGTGAAGTGTCCTTTTTCGTGTGCGCGCCTTATTATTTCCATCTACATGCCTCGTGGTATTACTAGCAGTTCAACGTCGTTTACCAACATATACAGAACGTCGCCTTTTATAAAATATTCGCTGTAAGATGACTTTTCTTGAAGAATTCATTTAATGGTTATGAGATCTTCGTAGTGCATTTGTAGTCGTTGTATTCTGCTAATTAAACTATCATCGTCGATTATCATTACTGCATGCTTGCTAAGAGCGTCTACGTGTTTCATTTGTGAACCAGGTCTATGCTCAACGACGTAGTCATATTCTTGTAAAAACAATATCCAACGAGCAACTCTGGTACAGAGATCTTTTTTACCCAAAGTTTTAGCGAAGGCATTACAGTCGGTTATTAATTTAAAATGTAAACCAAGAAGATAGACTCTGAACTTTTTGAAGGCTTCTATTACAGTTAATATTTCGAGTTCATAGCTCGTGAATTTTCTTTCCTGTTTAGTGGTCTTCTTGCTCATATAATATACGGGGTGTAATTGACAATCTTCTGGTGATTTCTGCAGTAACACCGCGCTGCATCCATCGATAGAAGCGTCCGTATGAACTTCTGTTTCGTAATTTTGATTGAATATATTAAGAACTGGTCTCTCGCTTAGAATTTTCTTAAGTGTGTTAAAAGAAACGACTTGCTCTTCCTTCACTTCAAACTTAGCGTTCTGTTTTTTTTAAGTCGTTTAACGGTTTTGCGATTATAGAAAAGTTTGGTATAAATTTTCGGAAATATCCTGCAAGACCAAGGAAGCTTTCTAGCTGTTTAATGTTTTGCGGTATCTGATATTTTATTAGGGCTTGAATTTTCTCGGGTGAGGGGACACTTGTTGATTTTCTATAACATGTCCCAAGAACTGGATTTTTCTTTTCAGGAAGCTGCATTTCTTTAAATTAATATCTAGCCCATAGTCTCTACAAAGTGTTAAAACTTCTTCTAAGTTTGATAGTGCTTCTTCTTCTTTTTTGCCGGGTATAATTATATCGTCAATATACGGTAATGCAATACCACTTCTAGTTAAATTACGAAATACTGAGTTGACATGTCTTTGGAAAGTCCCTGGAGAATTCGAAAGTCCGAAAGGCACTTTTAAAAACTGATACTGTCCATTATGTGTTACAAAAGCGCTGTATTTTCGACTTGCTTTGCTAACAGGCACATGGAAAAAAACATTTTTTTAATCTAAGGTACTAAAAATCTTGGCGTTTTGTAAACGATCGAGCTGGTCTTCAATCAAAGGAAGAGGGAAAGGATCCCTTACTATTACTCGGTTAATTTTTCTGTAATCGACACAAAGCCTTGATGTACCATCTCGTTTTTTTACTAGTACGACTGGACTACAGAACTCAGAATCTGACTCTTCGATTATACCGTCTTTTAACCACTCTTCTACTTGATCGTCGACCACATGTCTTTCTTTGATTGGTAGCCTTCGTGGATTACATGTAGTGCCAGTATCATCTTTCAATATTAAATGCATTACGACATTTGTTGTTTCGATCTTATTTGGGCGATAGTTTTGGATCAATTCAGTCACATGTTGCTTGGCGTAAGTACTAGCAGTTTCTCCAAGGTCAATTTCTTCGAGTTCTGATAAGGCATCTATCTTCATTATCGCGTGGATCTCATCATTGACATCTTTGTTTTAACTTCTGGAAATATAGACCTTCTGGAGTAATTCTTATTTCGACTAGTCGACAAAACTCTTTTCCAATAACTATTTCAACATCTAAACAGTCGGATGGTATGACATGCAATATTAAATTAAATTTTTCGGAATCAATTTCGACTTCTTGTTCAAAATGGCCTAAGGGTTTTATTTTATTCTCGTTTTTATTCCGCCCAAACCCGACAAGATAAAAATTGGATTGTGAAAGCTTCGGCATATTCAAATATTTATAGATTTTTTCGGTTATTATATTGAATTTGCTGCCTGTGTCAAATAGAGCTAACCACTTCCTATCTCCAATTTTTACTTCCTTGTTCATTATGTCATCGTTAGAATGTAGAATCCGCATGTTGCTTTTGGTATTGTCAACTTTTTCTGATATGCAATCTTTCGCAATGTGGCCAAACTTATTTCATTCGAAGCATTTGACACCCTTTTCTTTATCTCTGCAGTTTATGTATTTATGCCCTTTTACGCCACAATTAAAACGCTGTATTTCGAATTTCTTTTCACTTTTAGCAAAATCCTTTTCGGGCGTTCTTATTTTATTTTTTTGTTCTGCTTTTACTTGGATAGTTTCGTAACATCTTAGTTTGTCTTTAAAATCTCTAATATTTTTAGAACCGTACAAAATAACTTTATTTATATTCGAATCTGTTATTCCGTCAATAACGTACTGTATAAGAGCATCTTCTTCGACATTTCCCTGAGAGGCTATATCTTTCATATGCAGGAAATACTCTTGGACACTTTCATCTTTTTGCATTTTTTTCGCGAAGCAATTTATGCAGTTGCGCGCTATTTGCTGTTTTTCTAAATTCGTCGAATAGAGCATATTTCAATTTTTGGTATGATGTTATACCCCTTTCGCTTGATATAAAGAGTTTTGCTAACCCTCCTAATGATTTTTTCGCAAACACAAATTTTTGGAAGTCATCCCAATACATAATTGAAGCGATTTCTTCAAATTCACTTACCCACACTTCCACGGATATTTTCCCGTTTCCATCGAATGGTCCTATAGAGTGCTCTATGTCCCTGAAGTTGATCGCAAATCTGGAAATCGGCGGTATATCACTTTTAACAGCTGCTTGCATTCCTTTTTGCTAATTTTTATTGATGTTTTTATAACTTTTTTGTCTAATTTCTTTTACCATCTGTATGCACTTTTTTTGTTGATTGAGTTGGTCCCCGTTGTTGTTTCCGTTCTGGCTTTTTTCTATTTCCCCATCGCCGTCATCGTTGTTGTTGGTATCGTCGTCCTTACAATCGTCGTCGTCGTCATCATTATCCTCGACGCCATTTTTTGTTGGCATCGTCGTCGTCGTTATCATTATTGTCATTATACATCGTCTTCGTCGTCGTCATCGGCATTGCATGAACCAAGTAAACAACCCTTTCTTAAGTTATCAAATATGTGTTGGCTCACATCCTTTACGTCGAATTGATCCCTAACGCGTTGCAAATCGTAATCAGGTCAGCTGCACACAGATGTTCATCGACGTACTTTTGATTCTGTTTATACCTCTCGTTGTTATTATTGAAATCGAGACCTTGAAACAATCTGAGTCTTCTTCTGTTGGATCTGTCGCCTTCGTCTTCAAATACATATTTGTGTAGAGTCATCACAATGTTTTTTTGCAGTATTTTAGAAACCTTTTTATCTCATTTATGTCTTCCAAGCACGTCATTTCGTATTATTAAAAAAAAATAAAAACAATATTTCAATATTCTGGTTGAGTCCCCAAATTTGTAAGATTGTTTACTTAGGTCACATAAAACACTTTAATTTTCTATGGGTTAAAATTATATATTTACATTTACTTAAAATAACTGATAAAATATGAGTGTAAGAGTTTGTTTGTTGCAAGAACTGCCACGATGAGAAGCCGGAAAAACAACTGCCCTCATCCTTCGAGTGCGTTCTTTTTATATCCTGTCTCTTATATTCCACCGTGACAGTGTTGCTGATTGCCCACATTATGGCATTCTCTCAGTTATTAGAAACAAAATAACAGGCCATGCAGACATAGGCTTGGTATCTTATAATATCCCATTAAACTGGGAAAAGATATCCAAATTGTACAATCAACGAAGAAAATTCTCTTTGTCAAATTTGTTTCTGCTAGTGCAAGGAGAAAGTGATGGAAACAAAGAAAGAAAAAAAAGTGTAACTAACAACAACACTTTTCAACGGCAACAGGAGCGCTCATTGTGGCAGATCGGAGAAGGTGTACGAAAACGATTGTTTAACGTACCACACAGGACAACTTCTAAATGCTGAATTGGCGTTAAAAGGAGAGAAGGGGTACCACTATGTATGGACTGAAAATGGGACAGTTTATATGCGGAAGCAGGAGGGGGATAATATTGTAAGAATTACTTGTGCTGAAGACTTGTATAATCTATGAATAATTCTCCTAATTCTGTTTCGTGTTTAGTCCCTAATGCATGTGAATGTGAGTACCCAGTCAATTCTATTAATTGTGCTGACATTTTCTGTGTACATCAGAACATTCGCAGCACCAGAAAAAAAATTTCAGCTTTAGTAGCGCACCTTGAGTCGTTACCCAATCTGCCTGTTGCTATTGTATTGAGTGAGATTTGGATTTATGGGAATGAATTAGATCTGTATAACATACCCGAATGTACACTTTTTGGGAATTGTAATGAGGAAATCTCAGCTGGAGGTGTAGCAGTGTATGTGAAAAATGGTTATGTAATCGATAACTTTAAGTTTAACTCTGTTAGTGCCGATGTCTTAAAATTGTCTTTTGCCTTTATGAAAGTTATGCAATGCTGTGTATTTATAGGTTACATTCATCTTCTAAAGAAGTTTTCATTGGTGAACTAAGCGATGTTCTAAGTGTTTGCAAAGAGAAAAACCTTATAGTAATTGGTGATATCAATATTGATATTTTAAATCAATCTGATAAAGATTCTGAAAATTATATGTTCTTTATGGCGTCATATGGTCTAGAGAGTCTTATTAATGAACCCACTCGTATAACGGAATCAAGTAAAACTTTCATTGATCATATATTTATGCGTTCGGGGAAGAATAATAGTAATGAATTAAATGGTATTGTTTATGATCTAAGATTAACATACCATTGCATGATTGCACTCACAGAGTGCTGTAACTCCAATGCATTAACTGCGGAACCACATTTGAAAAAAAAAAGATATATTGCACAGATTTCAATCTTTTAAATGAGTATTTAAAATACGAATTTATAGTGAACCTAATCCTTCAATTGCATTCAATCTTTGCCTTAAAACTTTGCAAAAGCACATATCAAATTGTACTACCCTTTCCCCTCACGTATCGAACAAAAATAAATTCTTAAAGCCGTGGATGACTTTTAACCTCTTGCAGCAGATTAAAAGAAAAAACAATTTGCAAATAAAATAAGAAGTCACCCACAAAATATAAAACTAAAAAAATATTATCATAATCTGTATGGATAAACATTGAAGAAATACGCGACACTTTTTATTCTGAAACGTTTGAACGAGCGAGGGGTAACGTAAGGGAGGAATGGACAGTAATCTATAGTATTTTAGGGAAAAGTAGGCAGCCAATAAGTATAAGCAGCTTGGACATAGACGGTATTAATTACACCGATTCAGGTAGCATTTCAAATAAGCCCAACGAGTATTTTACGGAAATCTCAGAAAACCTCAAACCTTGTGTCGATACTTCCTTAGACAGCTGCAGCTGCTTTAAAAGAACATCAGAAGACATACAACGCCACAGTTTTGTTTTCCAACCATTTTCTGCTAAAGAAATTATACAATGCTGGTCTTAGAGGAGTTATCCACAAATGGTTTTGTTCGTATCTCAAGGGTAGAAATCAAAAGGTCAATGTAAATAGGTGTTTTAGTGATTCGCGTACCTTAAGAAATGGCGTTCCACAGGGTTCAGTTCTTGGTTCTGTTCTTGTTTTAATCTATATTAACTCTCTGTTTGCTCTCAATCTTAAAGGTGTGTCAACAGCGTTTGCAGATGACATAGCCCTAACTTATCAGTTGAATACAATATTCGAATGTATTGCGAAGATCTCAGAAGATCTTGAAACATTGAGACTTTGGTTTTCAGAACACAAGTTGATTATTAGCGAAAAAATAAAACTAATGTCCTTCAGCCTATCAAACAATGATTTGGTAAATTTTAATCTTTGTTTCCATGCACCCAATTGCAAAAAATTTTGTTTTCCTGTACATAGTTGTGGAAAGAGTACTTTTGTTTGTAGCTCCCCCTGTTCAAATAGTTGCTTTAAAATTGAATCTGTGCAAAATTTTAAATACCTTGGAGTATTAATTGACCGAAACTTGAACTGGAAAGATCATATTCATACCATTAAAAGGCATATGCTCCTTATAACCCGCAAAATGTACCTCATCAAGCAACACTGCTCTGCAAAAGTGCTAAAGTCAATTTATTATGGCCTTGCCCACTCCAAATTGCAGTATGGTATTACAAGTTGGGGTAGCTTTTATAACAACTCTTGTAGGCCATTATTGATAGCTCAGAAACATTTAATTAGAATTATTAGTAACACAGTCGTTCACAGACCACGGTAGTATACAGACCTGTTTCGGCTTTTCTTCAGCGAATTCTGTAAATTATTATATAATTAACACACAAATTTTCAAAAGCACGTGCCCGTGGACGGCATTTATTTAATTAATATTGTTATTTTAATTGAAAATAAATAATAAAATTAGTGAAACAAACAGTGATGAGTGACAAAGACCGTCCCGTTATCCCCATTGTGGGATTAGTGGACGGCACAGCAACAGCAGTAGAGAGTGAAAAATCAATTAAACGGAGAAAAAAAAGTGTATTATCGAACTTAGCAAAACGCCCCTCTCCATGCCCCTCTAACGAAATGCTGCTAACTAGGGAATTGGGGGGGCGTCAAAGTCTGTTGCAGTAATAGCAGCGCAGAAACAAGGACGTCACGATTCGGAAGACGAATCCTCATACGTCTCTGATAGAGCGACTCATGACAAAGCGAGTAATAACAGCTTTGCATCGTTGGCAATTTCTGAGTCGGAAGATGAAGACGAAGAACTGAATGCCATTAATAGCAACATCCAGCAACTACAAAAAAAGGTGCTTGGTATTAAAGCTAGGAAAATCGCCCGAAGGCAAAGGGAGCAGGAAGCTAAGGCAAGCTCCCAACAACAACAGCAACTGCAGGAAAAAAGTGCGCATAAACAGCAGCAAACACAAACACAACAAGTACAAAAGCAGCAAAAAACGCAGCAGCTAAAGCAACAACCGCAGGAGCAAGAACGTTACCAAAAACAGCAACATCAGCAGAAACAAAAACAGCAACAGCGCAACAGCAGAAAATGAAAAAAGAAAAGATGCCTCCAATCAACACCTGTTGTTCTTTTCGCTAGCGAAACTAAGCTTTCCGATAAGCACAATCTGGAGCACAGTAAATATAATAGTAGAAGAAGAAACCGACCCAACTCCACACAAGGAGGTGGTGTCGCGATCTTTATTAGAAAAAAATTTCAATTCAGAAGAATGTGCAAGGATGTTTTGCATGGGTTCCGGGTGCTAGAGGCATGTGTCATGCGCATCCCTCTCCGTAGCGGAAAGTGGCTGTTCACGGTCTCTGTCTACGCGGCTGATGCTTCTCAATTCACGTTGTTCATTTCAGAGCTCGATAGGCTTTTTCGACTCCTTAGACTGGAATCGGAGGAGAATTATTACATAATCGGAGGGGATTTTAATGCCAAACATAGAGATTGGGGAAATCACGTACCAAATACTAAAGGGAACCTACTACGCAATTGGTGAGCTCAGCAAGGTGTCTTGGTTTGAATGCGACGGACAGTCCGTCGTTTCCCAGATACGGCTCTTATTTGGATCTATTGCTGTACGACGTACAAATACACCTGACGGTGTGTAATCTACAAACGTTAAACTGTCTACATACATTCGTGTACGACGGTGACCATTGCGGTTCTAGTACCGAAATAACAATTCCTAACGAAATTGCGGAGTTGGTGGAGTTTGTTCCTAAGTATTCTTACAATTACAGTAAAACTCGCTGGACACGCTTCTCTAGAACCTTGACAAGAGCACTCGCTTCGAATTCGCTCTACCCACCGTCCAATAGGAATCTGTCTAACGAGAAGCTTGACAGGTACCTACAGCAATTGGACCAAACAATTAAACAGACGATGGACATTACAATACCTCGGTATGAACACACACCCAACGAATACCTATTCCGCAATGATACCATCGACGCACTGCACCGACATAAAAGTAGACTGCTGTCAAGACTTAAAACATTATACAGGCAGTTTACTGACAGACATAACCATGAGATCATGACACTGAAGTCGTCGATTAAAAACCTCCAAACATTAATAAAAGAAAATTACAGAAATTCCGTAAGTTTGTACTGGAACAATAAAATTCGGGCTGTAAATTCGAGCAACTCAAGTATGTTCCCGCAAATAAACAAAATATTTAGGAGAAAAACCAAAACGACCTACAGTGTCTTAAAATTCCTTGAACTACGGACAACGAACGAATACTGACTACGCAGGCATAGATCCAAATGAAGCCGCAGATGATGATAATTTTTTTGTGATCGAGGATCCTCAGAAGAAGGTTGAGGCCATAGGAGCGACTTTTCAGGAAGTGTATAAAACCAATGACGTCATTGACTCTAATCACGATCTGGAGAATCGGGTCCTTCTGCACAATTTCTAACTTCGAAATGAAATTGTGAATTGGCGATTCGAGAGCTCGGGTTTCACGCAGTTCAGTGACGAGAATATGGCAAATAATGTCATCGCCAATGAAGGGGACCTATCCCCGTTCATTTCAAAGGAAGAACTCCATGAGATCTTCGACACAATAAGAAGTAAAAAATCAGTGGGAATCGATGGAATAGCGAACATTGTGCTTCGACATCTCCCTCTAGAAGCGGTAGAAATTTACACCACCCTGTTTAACAATGCATTGAATAATGTACATTATCCAGAGCAGTGGAAAACTGCGGTGGTTTATCCCATCCCTAAAAGGGGGAAAGATACATCCAATCCGGCGAATCTCCGGTCGATAAGTCTCCTTCCGAGTATAAGTAAGGTGTTCGAGAAGGTGATCAATAGAGTCCTGATTAAGTGGGTTGAGGACAAAAATATAGTTCCGGACAATCAATTCGGTTTCAAAGCGGGGCATGACGTCATACAAGCCGCGTCTAAGCTGGTGTCAGATATCCAATGGAATAAAAGCAAAAACCAGTGTACTGGGACCTGTATGGTTGACTTGGAAAGGGCCTTCGACACCGTATGGTTAGAGAGGCTTTTCTACAGGCTGGGCAGACTGGGCATCAGTAAACCACTTTTGTATATTCTTTATAACATGCTCAGCAGCAGACAGTTCAACGTGAAAAATGGCGATGCGACTTCTGTTGGGACATTTCACATTAAAAACGGTCTGCAACAAGGTGCGGTTAATTCGCCGATCTTATTCAACATTTACACAAGCGATTTGATAGGTTAACTTCCCCATAGCATAGCCTATGCAGATGACTTGATAGCGTACAGAACAGGTCCAAAAGTTGAGGTCATTAACATGCTTTTGCAACGTGACTTCGAGCAAATTAGGCGATTTTGCGATGAGTGGAAGTCGAAAATCAACTTCCAGAAGTCTGAAACCATTTATTTAGAACGCCGTTGTCTGGTGCCTATAGGGACACCAGAAAGAATTGGTGAAAATTCTCGATCATTGGACAATACGGCCAGCCACTTGCTTGTCGAAACGTAGTCAGATACCTCGGCATCTGGCTAGACCAATATCTATATTTTAACAAGAATGTAGATGCTGCTCTGGCCAGGGCCAAAGGTGCTTTTGCCCTTACAAAGAGACTGTTTTATAGCAGCCAACTTGATGCGAGGGTAAAAGTTATCTGTGACATGGTCCTCATCCGGCCCATGCTGGTATCTGGGTGTCCCGTGTGGTTCAACGTGAGAGCAAGCTTAATGGAAAAGATTCGGGTGTTTGAGAGGGCTTGCCTTAGGGTTTGTCTTCACCTTTACAGAACACCAGAATCGGAGTACATAAAATTCTATCCCGATGAGATCCTATACAACAGGGCGAATCTAATAAGAGTGGACAACTTCGCTATTAAGTTGACTCGAGGGCATATTGCAAGAGCAATGACCTCGTCCAATAACCCGATATCTGGGGCCTACTACCCCAACTACTTATATCATGAGAGTGTGCGCTTGAAAGGCTTCGTCCCCACTGAAGCGTTCCTCTATTTGGACATGAAAGGGCTGATCCAGGATAGGTTTGCGGTGCTGCTAATCTTCCACGTAGCTCGTGCAGTTGGTGAGGGGCGACTCAACTACAACAGAGACGTCGCACACGGCAGTACTGAACGTCTCAGGTTTAGCAGGGCGGATTCAAAACGCGACAAAAAAGATGTTTTCTTGCAGGACCAAAATATTTGGTGGTTGAGTGAAGAAGACCCTATTTCTTCGTCGTTTCCTTCAAGTCCAGGTTAGCCTAGTCAGAAGGCAAAGTGGGCCATATTTTCCTTGCTATGTTTAGCAAATGGCCGACTTACATAGGTTAGGGTAGTTTTAAGGTATGGAGGTTGGCAACCTTGATTTAGCTAACAATTAGGTTAGCAACTTGAAATTTGCTTACATTTAGGTTAGATTAGATTGTACAGTTAGGCTAAGTAGTTTAAGGTTTAGTATAAGTTAGCACAGATAGTTAGTTTAAGTAGTTTACATATTTATACCCTTAGTATAAGTTTTAAATACAAAAAAGATGCTCATTTACTAAGTTTTTTCTTAAAGATTTAATTTTTTCTTAGTTTAACTATAATAGATGTTAATGAACAGTAATTAAGATTAAAAAGTGTAAATTAGACGTCGAAAGACATAAAATAAAAAAATATTATAGTTTAGCTTAGAGCGCCCGTTTGAAGGGCCAGTAAGTTAGAATAGATTAATTAAGTTATGATAAACTAGCATTTAAGCATTTTTTTCTGTCAGCATGTAAGTAGTAAATTTAAGATCAATAGAATAAAATGCATTAAAAACAAAACAACGAATTATTAGTAAAAAAAATCGTCTAACTATGAGCTGGCCATTATTTGCAAATCTGCGAATTTTACCAATGAGACATCTTTACGTTTTTAAAGTACTAAAAGAATTTTTTTAGCAAAGTGGAAATCTTCCCAATAAAATAAATCAATTTTATAGTCTTCGTATAAACAACATGCAACTGGTAAATGTTCCATTTGCTTGCACAACCCACTTTTCGCGCTTCTACACTGTTACAGCCCCTTCAATGGTTAACAAGTTACCTTTTCCAATTAGGTCAACCTTACGATTTACTTCATTCCTAAAACGCGTAAAAGACTGATTATTTACACTCAACTACGACTTCCTTGAATCATTACTTCGTTAATAGCTACCTTAAACATCAACACAAGTCATTCCCGTATTTGTTGTGCCAGCTTCTTCATTTTTATTTTCGAGTTGTTAATGATTGAATTTATGAATCAATGAATTTATATTTGAATTTACATTTAATGCATTTTGAATTTATGTATTATATTTATTTGAATAATTCTTTAAATTTTGAATTTCAATTAATCGATGCTCCCCCACATCAATTATTGTATCTTTTGTATTGTTATTAATTTGTTATCTTTCCACACTAACTTTAAGTTACGGATTGTTTACTATTATTTTCCGCTTTATTTAAACTATAGCTTTAACCTTGTAATAATCTTAAGTTGTTTTTAAGTGAAAATAATAAACTTGAAACTTTGAAAAAAAACTTTAACTTTAAAGGATGAGGCAGAATTTCTGATGTTCTTAACGAACGACCAAAAGCTTTTACTGCCTTTAGAATATTTTTAGATATTTTTTCGCTTAAGAAAGACGTTGCAGTCATTCTTGGCTCATTGGATTTTCCTCTGTCTGAAAAAACATTTCCCAGCCCCTTTACAGCTCGAGTTGTACCATCCATTTTCCTTTGGTCTGATACTCTTAATCCAATGAGGGATAAAGGATCTCATTCCAAAGAAAATAGTGTCTATGCTCATTAGGGTGGTACTTATTTGTAAAAAGATTTTAAAATAATTTAAAAAAATTTTAAAAATGTATTTTTAAAGTGATATTTTCATAAATAATAATAAGCAGATGAAGAGTTTGTAATAAATAGATTTTGTAGATGATATTTGTACAAATAATTTATACACAAATAAATAATGAAACTCAATCATCGTAACGCGTTTAGAGACTTTCTCGACTACATCCTGGGTAGTTTTGGCGATAATTTCTCACAGTCTGAAAATGTTAAATTTGAGCAAATGAAGTAGGAATTTCTTTGGATCTTCGTTTTCAGTGAGCTTGTTATTGAATTTTCCCATTCGTTTAACTCCTCGTTCAGCTGTATCATTGACTCCTTTGAATGATCTGACTATTCCCTTTGCTCGCCTGTAATCTGGTTGATCATTCGAAACTGTTGGATCAATTTGCAAAAAGTTTGCTGATAAGCCAAATATTTCGAAAATGTTCATAGATTTAGCTGACACTAGACCTGATGGAAGATTTTTGGTAATGAAATGTGAAACATCAGCTGGTTTCAGATGTAATTTCTTCTTTACTTCGTCTCCCTTTTGGTCATCTCCTTCCAAAACTTTTAAAATCATTTTTCACTTTTCTTCAACATTCAGCCTGTCATCGGAAAACGAAAACCACAAATGATTAAGGAACTTATTTATTGCAATTTCAACTATAGCTTTATCATCTTCTCTATAGGAATTGAGTCTTTTTAGAAAATTAATGTTTAATTTTTTAATGGTGCTTGTAAGAAAACCATGTTTGTGTAGCATTTGATAATAAAGTAGCAAATAGTTGAAAAAGCTCTTTTATCTTTCGCGTTCAGCTAGATTTGTTGCTAAAATAATATTATTTTAAGCAATATATTCCTTTTGCCTCCCAATTGGGGTGGCCGTGGTGTAGTGGTAGTAGCAAACGCTTCTCACTCGGAGGGTCCAGGTTCGAATCCTGCCCATGGCAAAATCAGTTTTTCATTGTATAATTGGAACTCAGACAAAAAAATTCTGCGTGTGAAGGCATAACACTGACACGTAGATTTGGCTGTTATAAGAGTTTCAAGCAATGAAAAAAATACTGGGAATTATATCTCGAATCACTCTGAGTGAAGAAAAGCTCTCCGTCCTATTCGGACTCCCACCCCTGGAGAGCAAACATAGAAACCAAACACACCTGAGTTTCAAACCACTACAAAAACAATTTTCCCTTCTCCTCCTTCTATCTTTCCGCCCGCGCCCTGGCAACAGTAAAAGGGTATCAACCCCTTAGGCGCGCGTAAATTATAAAAAAAAAAATAATAATAATAATAATTTTCAGCTCTAGAAACTCCTTATAGTCATCCCGATTGAAATTATCTTCTAGCCTTTTCATATCAAATACCACAATTTCTTCCCTTACATCTGAAGGACGTTCACAGCCTTTTTGTCTATGGACCATATGAAAATTTTACTTTTATCAATAGTTTTCCACTGAGTTTTAAATCTTTTAAGCAAAACAATGTCAGGTCGAGAAGATGGATCCAATTTAGATGCATTAATTACTCATTGAAGAACAATTTCAAAAATGTGATGACTGCAAGCTATTTAGAGTATGTCACGACCAATTTTATTTTCTAATAGGACACAAGCTCCGTTCAAACGCCCGGTATTAGAATCAGTTGTATACAAAACGAAAGGTTGCACTTTATCCATCAATGACCAATTTTCCAATACTTCATGCACTGCATGTGATACTTCAATACCAGTTCCAGCTGAAAGTTCCGGTATTCCAAGAAGTAGTTCAATTGTTGGAGCTGTTGCAATAATTGGAAGTCTGTCAACAGTGTACTCGTATTACGGCAATGTTTAAACTCAAGTTAGCAAATTTTGCTTTACTTGCTGTAGTTTGTTCGCGAAAATATTGACGAGAAAGCCTTATAGAGGTGCGGTTAATCACAAATTTTAAAGGATCCAAGGAAGTGGCTTCAATACAGGCTGTCAAAAGGTGAACGGCACCTCTGTCACTTATTTTACATTTATCGAGCACTGCCGATAGCCTGGAGGTTAAAATATCTACTCTAGCTCTTTTCAAACCTGACGGCCCTAGCACTGGCGATTCAAAGCTGGAATTCAAAGACAGAATTTTTTCAACTTCAAGCTCCTCTTTTTCAGATGAAAAAGTAGTACATATCTAATTTTATGAGCAAAACAATTTGTTCATTCAAATATTTAAACATAACAAAACCACTGACTACCTTAGTGATAATTGAATGAACTGTAATCTTTAACTCGTTGTTTGGTTCTCTTCCCACGATCCTCTTTTCTTTTTTCCGTAGCTGCAAGCTTATAGTGCGTTCTAAGCATACACGCAGGTAGACCTTTCTGTCTTTTTTACTCTTCAATTTTCATCAAATCTAAGGCTGATGCATGCGCGATATCAAATAAATCGTTTCAGGTTTCCGCAAAATCATATTCTTTTTCTTTCGTTGTCTCAGTGTTTTTGTTTTTAGTTTTCTCAATGTTTCGTAGTTCTTCATAAAGTTTTTTCAACTGCGTTAATCAATGACATCGATCACGAGTAGGAATTCTTGCTATTTCCCAAAATATAAAACACACATCTATTACAAAACTAACACTATTTGCTAAATGTAACTTCACTCTTCGCATATTATAAAAAAGAACACCAAGTACATCTCGTTTTGAAGGCAATTTAGAACCTATTTGATTTGGTTTTTCGTAACACCCACCAAAAATAAATTTCTACGTTGCATTTTTTAACAACTTAACTGATCGCAGGCTACTGAAAGTTTCGATTGACAGAAATAATGAAGTGCATTTTAAATTCCATCACCTACGCCTGCGTGGAAAAAAAAAACTTTATACAAGAGAGTGAATGAAAGTTTCATACATACATACATATATATAGACAGTGCGGCACGTGTTACCGTGGTGGTAAAAAAAAATGGGCTAATTTAAAATTTCGATTTATCTTTCTACAAATTACTTTACAATTTGTACTGTTTATTCTTGCTTATTTCGTCACCTCGACTATCCAGATACCGAGTAACCATCAGAATGTCGTCTCTTCTTAATTTTCTTTCTTTCTACTTCTCTCTTCTTCTTCTGTGTTGTTGATTCAGACGAATGCCGTTTCATACATACATACATATGTATAGACAGTGCGGCACGTGTTACCGTGGTGGTAAAAAAAAATGGGCTAATTTAAAATTTCGATTTATCTTTCTACAAATTACTTTATAATTTGTACTGTTTATTCTTGCTTATTAATCCATCACCTCGACTATCCAGATTTCTACTTCTCTCTCTCTTCTTTCGTGTTGCCAATGGTTTCGTTTGCGTTACAGTAATGTTTTTAGATGTCATGGAACAAAAAAATTGGTTGCTCAAAGAAACATTCCGACTTTTAAAAATAAAGACCACCCTAATGCTCATATCAGCAGCGGCTTCCACGTCGTTATCTAGGAAATATAACGACCAGTTAAAATTCCTAAAGAAGCTGTTAAGTCCGCTCCAATTGGCTTTCTCGTATTGCCATACGTTTCTTTTATGAATCTTTTCGCTAACTGTGTCGGTATACGACAAATTAGCTGATATTGCACAGTGGTCCGACGAATATAGAGAAGATAGCACATCGACCTTGCATTTGCAAGGGTGAGAAGTTAAAAACAAGTCCAGAGTGTTGGCGGTCTACTTATGAATGCCTGGTATTCGCGTGCGCTCAGTTACAAATTGGGTCAAGTTATCTTCCACAGTGCGACGGTAATAACGATTCCAGTATGAGGATACAGGAATACAATTCTTTGAAGAAAGTCAAATTCGTTAGTCAAATTGCTGTCCAGTTTAGGGCTTCTGTAAGTAAAGCAGTTGTGGATAATTTGCTTACGAAGATGTAATTAGAGGTTACATTGTGGTAGAGTTTGGTAGGCTACATCACCACGCACGTAAATGGCGAGACTGAGGTGAGGGAAGAATAGTGGCATTAGTTCCTATCCCGATAGCTTCAGGTCAAAGGGATCAAATAGCAATGATCTATAGAAACAAAAACATAAATGAGAACTTTTGCTTGTATATTATCACAAGCACAAATTTATTTTATATATCCCACTATTTACAATTCAGAGATTTACAAAGTACATGAAATGTTTAATCTATTGTCAGTCAGGCAATGCCATAATTTTATCTGTAAGATAAACGAGAAAAGACATAATAAATCAATTGACCATCAATTATACAGGGTGTCCCAAAAATCAACGTCAAGCCAGAAATGGATGATAGGTCAAGTGGTGTCGGTTATCACAAAATTATAAAAAAAGATCTAAGTTATGTACTTTTAAAATTATTGGCACTAAAAAAAATTGGAGGAATCTGACACCCTGTGACGATCTTTCAAGTGCTGTGACCGCAAATCTTTACTTTTCTTCGATTTTTTTGTTGTCACGTAACCCTGAGTAACTCTTCTGTAAATTACGATCCAAAATTCACGTTAATTTTTCGGACACCCGGTATATCTATCTTTGAAAGCGATGTCTTAACGGAGGACCAAGTCTTACACGTCCTAAATCAGTCTTTTGGAATTATATTTTATTTATGTATGTATGTTTTATAAACCAGGCAGACTACAATGATATGTGAAACGATTTATTGTTTATAATATATTTTCGATCCAATAAAAATCAATCGCTTATACAATCATTCACTTTAAAAAATTACAAAGAGCTCATTGAGCCTTTCTATTATTGTAATAACAACAGTAATTATATTCAATATATGTAAAATATCGTCACTTTAAATAATCAAAGACAACCCTGAAGCTTAACATATTAGGGTATACTGCAGAATTCACATTCATGTTTTCATAATTCACGTTTTTTTATAGTAAGATCAGTTGATTCATATGATATTTTCAATATGGCCTTACTGGTATAAGAGATAAAATACATTAGTTTAATTATGTGTGTTCGTCACTCTAACCGTATTCTAGAATTCATACCGAGAACTTCCTAAATAGATACAAAACTTCAAAAAATACTGGTATTTGAAAAAATTTCAAAGTTGGCTACATACTAATCTCAATATAATATCAATATAGTATAATGCTTTTCAAATAATTGCGAGCAACTATAATAGATGGATTGAAAACTTACAGTATTACAAGTATTGATGTCAATGTTATTCTTAAGATGCTCCAAAACTTTCTCTAAATTTCCAGCACGCGCTGAACGCAAAAATGAAGTATTTCCATCGCCCTGAAATAAAAGATGTATTCTTTGTATAGTTTTTGATATATAATACATACTATGTATAGTGTATATAATATGTATGCGGGCAAATTGTGAGCCTCCTAACCAAAGCAGACAGACGATTCCACTCAATCTGCAAAGCTGCAGTAAGACGATAGCTAGCTGGCGATGAGTTGAGTGAATCAATTTCAGATTGCTTCTTTCCACCCGACGACGTAAAACTACCCATTGGCATATTAATTTTTTTTTCTATTAAATAAAATTTGTGAAGTCTAAATAAAAGGCGTTGTCTTTTCTTTTGGGAAATCCTACATATATATGTTTACTATCTACAATACAATATAACTATTAATTTTACCATTTCCTTTTATATTTACATTATTATTATTTATATTACTATTAAAATAAACATTATTATTATTAATCTTTTGTATTTGATCAATATTATTATATATGTCTTATCATCATTTTAATATTCATCATAATTATCTTTATCCATTACTATTATGTTGCAAGGAAAATGAACTGTCTTGACGCTTCAACTTAGAAAACATCGTTTGTTGCGCTGAAAGATATCTATAGAATTAAAATGTACTGTGCACTACTAGAAGTACTAGCCCTTAAGCGATAGGCAATTAAACTCAGACAAAATTCAAAATTATTGCCACACTATTCGAGTGGTGGAGTAATTTCCGATTGAATACTTAATTTCATAATTGGTTTATTCTCCTTCAAACAACTGTTTTGCGGTTGTTTCCATTCGTCTTGTCATTGACCTTAGGATTGTGGATCTAGTAAACATGGTACCACTAAAACCCGCAGACGCTGAGACCAATTCACTCCAACATAATTGAACACATCTCTCCACAAAGATGGTAGACTGTGAAAACATTCGGAAAATTCTTTCCAAACATCAGTATTTGGAACGTACGCCATTTTTTCCTGATTATTTTGTGTGTTCACACGACCAAATTCACTGATAAAATGGCTTACTCGTGTAAATGTTGACAGATGAGAGCGCAGACACTCAAACATATAGTATCAGCAACACTAAACTCCGCCCACAAACATCGACAAAAATCAAATCAGTTTTGATTTTAGTGAGACCGATAGGTTTGCAGTGAAGGTACATCAGGTCGTAAACAATACTATCAAATAGTTTGGGCAATGGGACGGTATTTAGAGATCTAATTTTTGGGACCTTTTTATGCAGAGAAATTACTCGTATGTACGATCTCTTCCAAAGTGAAGGAAAATTAATTTGTGAAATAGGGAGCTAAAAGAGGACAGAGAGAAGTTTGCACATTTTTTCAAAACAATGGCAGGCAGCCAGTCAGTACCCGGAGAGTACTGGTCTTTGAGCAGGTTTATTGTCCCCACTAAATGTAAGCGAAGTTTGGGCACAGCTACTCATGTAAGAAAAATAGTTGTTATCAGGTTCTCCAGCGACGATTGGCTAAAGAATTTAGTGAATAAGTTAAAGATTTCTTCAGGGTTGTTCGAGGATTCGTTTGAGAATTTCAGGGTAGGTGGTTAATTATCAGATTTTCGTTTTATGAAGTGAAAAAAGCGTTTAGGATTAGAGATAAGTTCAGATTACATTCGGCTTAAGTAATCGTGATAGGGTGATTTACAGAGCTGAGATGGGTATAAGTTTGCTGCAAAGCAAAGAAGTCAGAGGTAGACCGAGATTTGAGATATGTGTGCCATAGCTTATTTCTTTTGTTACTCAGCGAACGTAGCTCATAATTATACCAGGGTTGTAAGAATGTGGGATCTTTTTTGGGAACGAAAGGAACGGCCTTTTTTGAAGATTAGGGTGTAAAAAAGTTCAATTTTCCGAAATCAGCTATGAAAATTGAAATGGTGAGGATGTTGCGACTGTATTATTTTATTTTATTTACTATAAGCCAACGTTAGCGATAGAGGTGGATAGCTGTCGGGTTTAGATAAAATATGTTCGCTTTTTATGACAACGCCTGCCTAAATTGTTAATAATGCTATTTAGTTGAAAAAAGACGGAGTCTATCGATAAAAAAATGATTTATCTGAAATGGGTTTAGTAGCAAGAAAATAAGTCTCGTCATTGAAGGTGAGGAAAGTTGATATACCCAAAACTATTACCATATCTCCTGGGTCTAAAATAACTAGTATGTAGTCTGTAGTGTCTACAGGAAGCTAGTAACAGTGAATTGGTTAGGATGAATTGGTTAGGATGGGCGAATATTGAATCATATTGCGCTCGGAGACTGTAATTTTTGCACAAGCTTATTCTAAGAGTCCCAAATAAGAGTTTTGATAGGTTTAAGGTCAAGACTAGTATGAATTGCCAATAAAACGCCCCGACCATAAGAATCAATTATGTTATCGAAGTCGTCGAACTTCAAAATCTTAAGCGAAAATGAAGCTTTTGTGAAAAGAAATATGGTGGAGATCTTAGAGCGCAATATTCTTACATTTGGTAATAAAGATAAATGAGGTGAGGAACAATTGAGAAGGGGTCAAAGAGTGGTTAGGAGCAGTAGTAGTTTTTGAAACTGGAGCTCGATCGTTGAAGATGAATGAAGGGTTTTGTGTTCACATGGGAGTCAAATGCAGAGACATCATTTATGACATCGGATGGAGAACTATTGAAAACCTCATGAAAACGAAGGAAAATTTGCTTCGAACCTTTTTGGTTAGCTGGGAGAGCTTCTTGGTGAATTGCGACAAGGTCACTTGTTGTAGTCATGCCATCAATGCAAACAGAGTCAGATTAATCGTACAGATATGTTAGATAAAGGTATACATTCTCATATATGTTACGATACCTGAGGCAAGATATTACATATCGATCTTCAACATCATTGTGTGTAAGTTATTTTGTCAGTTTAGGTATTGAAGGAAGCAGAGGATTAGAAAAACTAGTAGACTCGTTGTATTGAGAGGGGGTGGTGATGAAGGTGAACTAGCGTTGAGATTATGGGAACGTATAAAATTTGAGTATTTAGGAGTAGATGTTTTTTTTTAGATGATTTAGTTTTTCACGGAAGTGTTGTTTGAGATTTCAAAGGATTGAAGGGCGTCCGAAAGTAAAGGTCTGGAAGCGGGTTTGAGGTTAAATGAAAGTCGGTTGCGTTTGCACTTAGCCGAGATTGTATTCAAGGAAATTAGGAGAACAATTGGGAAACAATCCAGTTTTTAAATTCCAATTCGGGTCGTGATTGGAATTTAGAGAGCAAGAATTTGATTGGGGCTTAATTTTAGTAAAAGACCTAATTTTAGGATTTTGTTTCACAATTTTTCCAGACTTCACTGGTGCTTTCCTCTTTATTTCGTTCTATTTGAACAATTTTATCAAGTCGAGATTTAAGACAGCCGCGTTAGCCAATAGCCACTAAAATTTACAAGGGATATAAACTTTGACGCATCTGGAACTTATATTCCCGCTATAAACGGTGAACGCATATTTGTTCTCAAAATATTTATTTACCCAAGTAGCATTACTATTTCTGGGGGAATTCTTCAAAAAGTAGGGTGACGAGTGCTGTATTTTCGTATTCGCTTTATTAAGTTTTTGATGCTTGTTATTCCATTTGGTTGGTGTTCATCTGTGCCCGAGATTAAAACCGGATTTTGTGTCAATTTCCTTGGCAGTAAGAAGATTTAGGGAAGTTGTTGGATGGTTAGTGTTCCCGAGGTTGGCTGGCGGGTAAGAAGTTGAAGCACCAGTGTTCGTGGTTCCTTCAAGATCAATGAGGTTTGGCGCAATACTTTCGGTAAGAATTTCATCCAGTATTTAGGTATTGTCAATTGGAAGTGTGGAGCCGCAAGGTATAGCATCGAGCTTACTTGAGGTAAATTTTAACTCTTCGATTATGCCTGCACAGATGAGGGATTTTGCACTTGAGTTGGTTGAAGGATGATAATATACTCTGGTTTATACTAATAATTTTAGACACTTAAACACTAAGAGGAGAGAGGAGAGAGCTTAGGTTTTCACCGGCAGAACTATTGTCTAAATTTCATTAATTTTATTGTACCTAATTAAAACTGACTTCTTGCAACTCGTTTAAATTTTTGTAACCATGCCGAAATTCGGATTTTAGTTCGACGATAGCATCAACCAGAGAGATAAGCTGCTGATTATTGCACTTTATCTTCAGTAGTATATGCTTTTGCATTCATCGCAGAAGTACCAGAAGATGCTGTTGTACTCCTGAAGATACACTTTACATATTCCTTTGCATGCCATAATTTTAGTTGCACTATCAATGACTGTGCAATTATTTGAACAGTAGAGAGACATGGTTTACAAAAAAAATTTTATTGAGTTAAACACTGAGCTAAAAACTGATGAAAAATTAAATGGAAACACTGTTGTCACTGGTATAAAAAAAACTCAAAAACATTAAATTAGGTTAAAGTCTCTTATTATTATGGCACGAAATTGGGTTTCGGAGATATGTGCTTCGATTTAGAAGGGTCAAACTTTGTGAGAATAGCCAAATGAGAGTTAACTTTAACAGAAAAACGTGAAAAGTTGTATAGACTCTAATGAGGTTAGTTGCATACTAACTTAACCAAACACTAAGTCTGGCGCAGGAGCATTTAGCAGATGCTTCTTCCCTGCCGGAATGTGTTCCTTTGGAAGCCTGATTGGATGCTTCCATCTCCAGAGCGGAGGCGAGTGCTTCAGAAAGGGCTCTTTTCCCAGGAATACTTACTGCTGACTGTAGCTCTAAATCTGCGATTCCCCTTTTGCGATTTCTTCTATAATTTTCTGGCGTGCGGTGTGGTATGACAGATGTGCCAGTCTACTCATGTCTGCTGGGAGCTGTTGCTGTGTTTCTTACTTTCAGCATTCTGCAGCTGCTTCTTATAAGTGGAACATGAGGCTTGGCTATCGAATGAGGGAGGTTTCAACTCTTTTCTCCTTTTTTGTTTGTTTTTTTTTTTATAATTTACGCGAGCCTGAGGGGTTAGATACCCTTTTACTGTTGCCAGGGCGCGGGCGGAAAGGTAGAAGGAAGAGAAAGGAAAATTGTTTTGTAGTGATTTGAAACTCAGGTGTGTTTGGTTTCGATTGCTAGTACCACTACACCACGGCCACCCCCGTGGCCTTGGGCCGCTTAAAGAACATTCCGAGCTATTTTTCCATTTGCTGAACTTTGCTCTCGACTTAGAATCTTCTTTTATTCTCCAAATTTTTCCATCTATTGTTCGACAAATTTTTGTTCAATGCGGTTCTTCTCTATGTCCAGATTTTTGACAAAAGGAGCTGCATCATCGCAGCCATGTCCTTGCCGGTACTCATTTGTTCTTCCTCGTCAACGTCAAAGGAGTATGTATATGTATCATGTCCCTCAAGTCGCTTTTTTCGCACAATAAGTCCTATTTCACTTCTGACACCATTGTAAAATGTTTATGTCTGTACGAATGATATAACTTATTTCTTTCAACACAATCGCTTTATTTAATACAGATACAATTTATAATTCAATCGCTTTTCTCAACGACCTTTGCTTTAGTTTATCTTTCACTTAAACCATTTTATCACTACTCGTAATTCACCTTTCAAAAGTCACTTTAAAACTGACTTGCGTAACTTGTGAGACGCTTTCCATACATATTTCTATTGTACTAGAATATTCGCTAAAATTTACTATTTTCCAGTAGCTGAGTCTTCGGCTATTCAAATAATGATGACGCTCTTCACATATTAGGTGGTTATCACAATATTTTTCAATACAGTAGTATTGTAATTTATTCCTTACACCGCGTCTCCACGAGAAATGGCTGGTGTTAAGAAAATTTTCATGAAATCAAAATGTCCAGTGGAGACGGGTAGTTTGTAGACAAGAAATAAATGTCTGATTTTTATTCAAGACATCTCTGTAGACATCAACCCTGAAATTTTTTTTAACAGCGCTTGTCAGTTTCTTGAATGTTGGTAGAAAAGAACAAGAAATTTACATCTGTGCCGACATTTTTCTACTACAATGTAGTTGTTTACCAACCAACTTTCACTCACAAAATGAAATGTCATGCAATAATTTGCCCACCTAAGTTAAAAGAAAAAATATCTGAAATCTAGTCTGACATATTTGTATCTCGTGGAGACGTGGTGTTAAGAGCCTCGGAAAGGTAAATGATTTTTTTTCAGCTTTGCGAAACACCAAATGCTCTGAAAATATTTCTGCAACTATGCTGCCGTTAATAAGGATTGAATTCAAATTTTCAGAAACAAAGCAGTAGTCTATAACTGAGCCCTCAATTCTTCGAATAAATGTAAATTCACCGTTTGGATTTCCTTTACAGCTTCCATTTAAAATCACTAATTTACAATATTATAGCGCCTTTCCTTCATCTTTGGAGTCGTGAGTTGTGCTGAAAATTGTTAAAGCAGACCCAGTTACAGAATTATTTTGCGACAACTCAATTCTCGCTCTGCAATCACCAACAAATATTAAATACTGGTACCTATTATTATTTCTTTTTCTATATATAACATATGTACTCGTAGTTGTATAATTATTCTTATTATATTAATTATTATTTTTATTGTTGTATGACATTAAATTTTCACTGCAAACTGAAAGAAGTACCTCTTGAATGAACATCTATAGCTATTGCAACTTTAGTTTTTTTATAGGATAAGGTTGTAGGTCTGTTTCTGACTCTTCGCTACAAGTGAATTTAAATTTGAACATGATGGGTTTATAGCGCCCAGAAATATTTATGATGTATTTGGTGATGTAGCAGTAAACGAACGCATCATTTCATGTGGGGAGGCTCATCAAATTTCATCAAAGAAAGCATAAAGCACCACGAGAGCATAGAAATAGAGAATGAATATATGCAGGTTGTAACAATATCTAATAAATTACAACAAATGAAGGAGTGCCATATATCAGCAATCTATTGTGCACCACGCTATAAACTCATAAAGAAGGAATATCTGGAGTTCCTCCAAGCGTTAGGTAAGAACTTTATAAGTGGAGGTATTACAATGCGAGAAATACGTTCTGGAGTTCCAGACTAACAAACACAAAAGGTAGAGAGCTTCTTGCAGCTGGACAAGAACTTCCACTCTGGTAATCAACCAACTCACTGGCCGGTTGGTAATAATAACATTCCTGATATCGTAGACTTCTTTATTACCAAAGGTATGTCCGGAAACTACAAACACTTAAAGAATGAAGCATATCATCGGATCACAGCGCTGTAGTAATGACACAAGCGCCTTTGTCATAGAGAAAGAGGACCCAGTAAGGCTAACCTCCAAACGAACCAATTGGCACTTCTTTCGTCATATTTTCGAAGACAAGATAAACTAACAAGTTCCAATAAAAACTAGTTTCCAAATTGAAGAAGAACTTGACCTCTTAGCGAGTAATATCTAGCTTGCAGCTTGGGAAATCACTCCAGAATCTAAGAAGAAAATACTTAGGGATTAAAACTCTATTAAATAAAAAGCGGAAAGCAAAAAAGAAGGGGCAAACCTGCCGTATAACTGAAAACAAAGCCATATTTAATTGATACTGCAACAAGTTAAAAGCACTCTTTATAGAAATTAAAAACGAAACTTTTTCCAGATATATTCGAAACCTATCAGACGAAAAAGTACTCACTGTGGAAAGCAACAAATGCAGTAAAAAGACCAATACAGCAATGGGTAAGTAGTTTTTCTAAAAAAAACGGAACTATTTGCAAACTACCTTGAAGGTTGTACCACATGAAATGTCCGATTTTATAGTAACAATTTAAAAGCCAATATTATTTTTCCGTAAATTTTAATTCAATCAAAATAGGATCCGTTGGCATCTATGACATTCTTACAATATCATACAAGGTCAAATATTCCTTTTCGTAAATGTGCTGACTTTTTGAGGCAATGAAATCTTCAAAGGCTTTTATGACCTCTGTTCGGTTCCGGAAGGCCTTTAGTTGGCAAAATGAATCCAGATTGCGGAAAAGATCGTAATCTGTTTGAGAAATATCAGGAAAGTACGGTGGATGCGGAAGAAATTCAAATCCCAACTGCAACAGTTTTTGCACCGTTCCTAGCATTGCAAAAGGATCAGACAGTGCCTATTGACCAACGCAGGTTGCTTTTCAGCCAATTTGGTATGCATTATGTCGATTTCCTCAAAATATTTGATAGCCTTTATCTTTCCTCCTGGTTGACGAAATGAAAAGTGGATTGGTCCTTTCGATGTCCACCAAACTTTGGGTGAAGATCGGGCTTTTTGTAAAAAAAAGAACTTAACACTCAAGTGGGTATTATTAAACTTAAAATGTCTGAGCACTAAGTTTTTAGGAAAATAGGACAGAGAGAGAGAGAAAGATTTTTGGGCTTGGATGATACCAAGCTTGAGGGTGTGTTTTGGTTTTTCATCTGTCTCCAACCACTACCCAGATCTCTTAGGACTATCATAGAGTATCCACTTTTCATCACAGGTTATGATCCGGTGCAAAAACGGTTCAGTTTGGTTTCTTAATGTAAGCGATACGCAGATTTCTAGGCGCCGTAGTTTTTGGAATTCGTTCAGTTCATGGGGTACCCACTTATCGAGTTTCTTTACTTTTCCAATGAGAGAAAGGTGTCTACTTATTGTCATTGGGGATACTCCTATGCTTTGTGCAATCTTCCGCACCGACTTCGTTTTGTCCGCATCCACCGTTGCTGGAAGCTGAAATCTCCCGAACGGAACTTTCCAAACCAACGTCGTTTAGTGCATTCGTTTACCGTTACATGCTCAAATGCGTCATTAATATTTTAATGGTAAATATTTAATGGTATTAATGGTAAATAATTCCTCGAAAAAAAAATGAAGGTACTTGTAACGAACCCTAAAATTATCACACGTCAAGCACACGTACCACTTTATTTTATAAAAAAAGAAAATTTAGCAGTTCAATTCAGTTCAGTTAAAAATTTCTGACACAGATGTTCACTCGAGAACATCTTATTTCCAACTGAGCGGCATGTGGTACAATCCAAAATATTTACATCACTTCCAAGATAAACGGCGGAAGAAAATTCTCTACTCGTAATAAAAAACGATAAACTCGATATTCAACTAGTTAGTCCAGCGGAGCTAAAAAAGACCATCCAAAAGGAAATTAAAACGAAAAAAAGGATACGATCTGATAACTGGAAAGATACTCAAAGAACTATCTTCAACTTCAACATACCATCAATCCCTCTTTTCGCCTGAAATATTTACCAAGACAATTGAAGTTAGCAGATTCTAAGATTCTGCTAAACTAGGAAAACCACCAACTGAAAAAAAATCATATCTGACCCATATCTTTTGTCCCTACAATGTCAAAACTATTTGAAAAAATTCAACTGAGACGACCAATTATTACTGAAAGAAATCTAATCCCAACTCAACAATTTGGTTTCAGGAAAAAATACACAACTGTTGAACAAGTACATCGATTGGCATATGTAATAGAGAATGCACTAGATCATAAAAAAATATCTGCTCGGCTGTATTTCTAGATGTGCAACAAGCCTGCGATAGAGTTTGGGACCAAGGACTTCTCAGCAAACTCCAAAGATTTCTACCAAAAAAGTTTTATCAAATTCTAAAGTCATATTTAACTGATAGACTCTTTCGTGTGAAGTACGAAAATAAATATTCTACGCTACGCAAAATAAGAGCCGGAGCCCCCGGGGTAGTGTTCTTGGCGCGGTCTTGTATCTATTGTGGGAAGACCAACAAGTGCTAAAATAGCTACGTTTGCTGACGACACGGCTGTTTTATCGACCGGAAGGTACTCCACAGAGTCCACCTCAAAGTTGCAAGACCCCACTAACGAAGGGGTAGAGTGGACAAGGAAGTGGCGCAACATTACTTTTATTAATTATAATATAATGATATTATTATTGTAAATATCATTATTACAGTTACTATTATAGTCTATATCATTATTATAATTGTTTTTGTTATTATTGTTATAATTGTTTCTTGTTTTTGTTATTATTATTGATTTTCTTTTAATATCTGCATTATTATTATGGTTTTTACAATTGCTCTTACTATTATCAGTATTATTATTATTATTTTTATGTTTCTTTATATTATAACTGCTTGTTATTTTTATTATTAGAGTTTCTTACTATTATTATCAACAACTTTTAGCTAGATCTACGAGTATACATTTCCGGTTATAAAACTATTTTTAGCAGTATAAAAACTTATTTATTTTAAATTGCCTTTAATATTTTTAACACTTCTAATAATCATATGAATCATTTATTAGTTTTCAGTTTTATATGCATTTTATTTTCTTAATCACTAACTCTTACATACTAACAAAAAATGCTTAAATGCTAGCTTACAATTACTTAATAATCTTATACTAACTTAATGGCCCCACCCAGGCACTCTAAGCTACTCTAAATTCTTATATCTATGTCTTTCGACTTCATTTACATTTAATTTATAAATGTTTATTTTGTATACTTAGGGCTAAGAAAAAATTGTTAACAAAAAATTTAGCCTATGGAAGTAATTTTTTATTTTTTTATAAAAACTTAATATCTAACTTAAAATAAACCATAGTCTCCCTAATCCTACATACACAATACACACATACACACTCATAGACATTATACAACTTTTGCAGAGGCTGGGAATCGAACCCACAACCTCGAGATGTGTTGTCCGGGTCTTCATCACCTCGGCTACCGAACACTTGGAAAAAACTATTGAGTACAAGTATGGTTATTAATTTTTCGCACTTCTAAAGCCGAATCAAAACACACGTGTGATCTCCGTGGAGTTCTATGAACGACTGAGAGACTTCTGACAAGACTCAAAAACTTGTATAGACAGTTTACTGACAGACATAACCCGGAGATTATGACGCTAATGTCGTCGATCAAAAACCTCCAAGTATTAATAAAAGAAAATTACAGATCATCTGTAAGTTTGTATTGGAACAACAAAATTCGAGCTGTAAACACCAGCAACACGAATATGTTCCCGCAAATAAATAAAATATTTCGGAGAAAAGATCAAAACGACCTTTCGTGTCTTAAAATCACCCAAACGACGGACAACGAGAACATACTTATAGCAGCAGGCATCGATCCAAATGAGGCCGTTGATGATGACAACTTCTTTGTGATCGAGGATCCACAGGAGAAGGTAGAGGCTATAGAGCGACTTTCCAGGAAGGCGAACGACATAATTGGCCCGAACCACGACCTGGAAGGTCGAGTTCTTGTGCACAACTTCTGCCTTCGAAATGAAATTGTGAATTGGCGATTCGAGAGCTCGTGTTTCACCCAGTTCAGTGACGAGAATATGGCAAATAATGTCATCACCAACGATAGGGTACTACCCCCGTTCATTTCGAAGGAAGAGCTAAAAACGATCTTCGAATCACTTAGAAGTAAGAAATCAGTGGGGACCGATGAAATACCGAGCATTGTGCTTCGACATCTCCCAATAGAAGCGGTGAACATTTATACCACCCTGTTTAATAATGCAATGAATAATGCACATTATCCAGCGCATTGGAAAACTGCGGTGGTACATCCCATCCCCAAAAGAGATAAAGATACTTCCAATCCGGCGAATCTCCGCTCGATCAGTCTTCTTCCAAACATCAGTAAGGTTTTCGAGAGGGTGATCAATAGAGTCCTGACTAAGTGGGTTGAGGACAAAAATATAGTTCCGGATAATCAATTCGGTTTCAAGGCGGGGCATGATATCATTCATGCTGCGTCTAAACTGGTTTCTGATATCCAATGGAACAAATGCAAGAAACAGTGCACTGGTGCCTGCCTGATTGACTTGGAGAAAGCCTTCGATACCGTATGGGTAGGGGGACTCTTTTTCAAGCTGGACAGGTTGGGCATTAGTAAACCACTGCTGTATATTCTTTTTGGTATGCTCTCCAGTAGACAGTTCATCGTGAAGGATGGCGATGTGACTCCTGCTAGAACATTTAACATTAAAAACGGTCTGCAACAAGGTGCGATAAATTCGCCGATCCTGTTCAACATTTACACAAGTGATCTGATATGTTCACTTCACCATGCCATAGCGTACGCAGACGACTTAATCGCGTACAGATCGGGTCCAAAGATTGAGGTCATTAATATGCTTTTGCAGCGTGACTTCGACAAAATTAAGCGATATTGCGATGACTGGAAGTTGAAAATCAACTTTCAGAAGTCAGAAACTATTCTGTTTAGGACGCCCTTGTCTGGGGCCCCTAGGGATACCAGAAAGAATTGGCGAACGTTTTCGATCGTAGGACAACACAGACAGCCACTTGCTTGTCGAAATGTAGTCAGATACCTTGGGATCTGGCTGGATCAATATCTGTATTTTAACAAACATATAGATGTTGCTCTGGCCAGAGCCAAAGGTGCTTTTGTCCTCACAAGGAGACTGTTTTATAACAGCCAACTCGATGCGAGGGTGAAGGTAATCTGCTACATGGCCCTTATCAGGCCTATGCTTGTATTTGGATATCCCGTGTGGTTCAACGTGAGAGCAAGTTTATTGGAAAAGATTCGGGTGTTTGAGAGGGCTTGTCTTAGGACTTGTCTTCGCTTATACAGAACACTAGAGTCTCAGTACATAAAATTCTATCCCAATGAGGTCCTGTACAATAGGGCGAACCTAATAAGAGTGGACAATTTTGTCATTAAGTTGACTCGAAGGCACATTGCAAGAGCAATGACCTCATCGAACAACCTGATTTCTGGGGCTTTGTACCCCAATTATGTGTATCACGAGAGAGTTCGCTTTGACGGCTTTATTCCTCCAGAAGCGTTCCTCTATCTATATACTAAAGGTCTGATCCAGGACAGATTGGCGGTGCCGCTAATCTTCCATGTCTCTCGAACAGCTGCGGACAGGCGACTCAACTTCGACAGAGACGTCGCACATGGCAGTGCGGAGCGTCTCCGACTTAGTAGGGTGGTAGGGAGTCGCGACAGGAGGGATGTTGCTCAGCAGCACCAGCAATTTTGGTGGCTTGTTGAAGGGGAGGATGCTTCGTCGTCGAACTCCTCCAGTGATAGGTAGCTTCATGTGAAGCAAAGTGGGCCAGCCTAATTTGTTTTTTTGTTTAGCCATGGCCGGCTTACATAGTCTTAGATAGAATTAACTTAGTTTTAACGAAAAAAATATATAAAAACAAAAAAAAACTAAATAAAAATAGAAAATTAAAAAAAAAATATATATATATATATGTACATGTATTTATATATTATGTATATACATATTATGTATATATATATTTATGTATGTCCATATTTGTGTTAGATGTAAGTAGGTTAAGTAGAATAAGATTTATTTTTAGGTAGTCTATAAGTTTTGTTTTTGTTTTTTAGTTTTAAGTTTTATAATAAAATAAAAAAAAAGGTCATGGAACTAAGTTTTTGTTAAAAAATGTTTTCTTAGTTTTAGTATTAATTAATGTTAAAATCCAAATAAAATTAGACTGTAAGATACGTCGAAAGACATAGTTAGAGTTAGGTTTAACTTAGAGTGCCCGCATGGGGCCAGTAAGTTATAATAAGATATTTTTAAGTTATTTAAGCTAATTTTTAAGCGTTTTTTGTCTAGCAAGTAAGAGTAATTTAAGTGACGTAAATAAAAATGCATAGAAACTGAAACTGAAAAAAACTGTCAGAAGTCTACTTTTCTGTCGGTGCAGTGCGTCAATAGTAGGATTGTGGAACAGGTCTTCGTTAGTTGTATGTCGATACCGCGGTATTGTAGTGTCCATAGTTTGTTTAATTGTCTCGTCCATTTGTTTTAGGTAATTGTCGATCTCCTCCTTCGATAAATTCCTATTGGACGGTGGGTGGAGCGTGTTCGCTCAAAGTTGCGGAGAAGCGTGTCCATCGGGTCTTACTGTAGTTGTAAGAATATCTTTGGACAAACTCCTCCAATTCCGCAATTTTGTTGGGAACTGTAATTTCGGTGATAAAACCGCAATGGTCGCTGTCATAGACGAATGTGCGCAGACAGTTTAGCGTTTGTAAATACGTACCTGTCAGTCGTATACGTTCGTCGTACAGCAGTAGATCCAAATAAGACCCACCTCTGGGAAACGACGGGTTATCCGTCGCTTTAAGACCGAGTCTGTACATGACATCGTGCTGACCCCACCAATCGAGTAGTAGGTTCCCTCTAGTATTTGGCAAATTATTTCCCCAATCTCTGTGTTTAGCGTTGAAATCCCCGCCGATTGCGATAAAATAATTCTCCCCCGATTCCAGCCTCAGAAGTCGAAAAAGCGTGTGGAGCTCTGTAATGAATACAGTGGATTGTGAAGCCTTAGGTGCATAAACAGAGGCCAAGTACAGCCTCTTTCCACTGCGGAGTGGGGTGTAAATGACGACTGCCTCCAACACCCGGAACTTGCGCAACATGCCCTTGTACACTCTGTGAAATTGTATACCTTCTTTAATGAAGATCGCGACACCGCCTCTACGTTTGGATCTGGGCCGATTTCTTCTTCTAACAATATAATTATTGTACTCCAGTTTGTGCTTTTTGATTTGCGGCCCGGGTCAACCACGAACAGACTTATTAGGCTTATTGCAAGCAAATACATATGTTACTTAAAACTAACATTTTTACTTAAAAACTAAAGGGTGGCAGCGGTTAAAGAAAGTTAGGACGTGAGGCATAGGTAGAAATAAGTATGTTCTTGGGGGAGAGTTTGATGAGATGGTAGTCGAAGAGAGGCAGAATATCGTTAACTTCGAGAAGCATCCTAGACATTGGCTCCAGGTGTCCGTAATTCGTTCTGTGAAGATTGAGCCGGAAAAGTGGCACAGACCTAAGATTGCGGGGATTGGTGTTAAAAGAAATAATTTGAAGTAAGGAAGGACAATCGATATTACCTACTAAAATTTGATGAATAAAGAGAATGTCGGCAACTTTTCGGCGTATAGAAAGGGGTTGTAAATTTATAAGTTTCAGCCGGTCAGTGTAAGGTGGTAAGTTTTGGTTATCATCCCAGGGAAGACCACGTAAAGCAAACCGTAAAAACCTGCGTTGAACAGCTTCTATCCGGAGGATGTGAGCTCTGTAGTAGGGTGACCAAACTTGGCTGGCATATTCAAGAAGAGGCCTAACAAAGGTTATGTAAAGAGATTTGGTAACATAAGGATTGGAAAACTCCATAGACCAGCGCTTGATGAAGCCAAGGGCAGACTTGGCTTTTTTTATTATACTATCAATGTGAGAACGGAAATTGAGTTCCTTATCGCAGATAACACCTAAATCACGATTATGTAGATGGCAACGAGGTGAAGTAGGGAGGCGTTTACGGGTATAAGTTATAGCCTGACACTTATTGACGTTAAGCTCAAGAAAATTCTTCTGACACCATGTACAAAACCTGTCTAGATCTTGCTGCAGAAGTAGGCTGTCTGAGGAAGATGATATATATCTAAATATCTTCATATCATCTGCGTAAACAGATATGTATGAATTTTTAATGATACAAGCAACATCATTAATGGTCAGAATAAATAATAAGGGACCAAGGTGGCTGCCTTGAGGGACACCAGATGAGGCTTTAATTGGGTCAGCAACCATGGACCTAAATAGAACATAGTAAAGTCGTTCACTTAAATAGGATTGAACCCAAGTTATAAAGTTTATCTGGAAACCAAGAGCCTTTAATTTTAGAATGATTATATCATGAGCAATTCTATCAAAGGCTTTGCTGAAATCGGTGGCAATCACATCAAATTCATTTCCAGATTCCAGTGCACATAAAGTGCTTGATACGAATTCCGTTAAGTTGGTGGTCGTAGATCTGCCTTCGAAAAATCCGTGCTGGTTTAGGGAAACAATAGATTTACAATGGAAAAGCATTATGTCATAGATAATGCTCTCAAAAAGCTTAGGTATGCAGGACAATTTAGCAATTGGTCGATAGTTGGAAATATCATCTTTTCTACCTTTTTTATGTAGGGGAATAATAAACGATCTTTTCCAGGTTGAGGGAAATAATCCCTGGGTGATAGAGAGCTGAAAGAGAGCTGTAAGAGGTTGGGCTAGATGCATTTGACATTTCTTTAAAAATATAGGGGGAAGATCATCAGGGCCAGCAGAATAATCATCTTTGAGTTTTATTATTTTATCTCTAACTTGCTCTAAAGTTATAGACACCGATTCCAAAGTTGTTTGTGGGCAGCTGTTTAAGTAGGAAAAGTAAGAATGATCTGGCTCTTGGGAATGGATGGCGAACGCTTGGCCAAAAAAAATTGCGAAGAGATTTGCAATAATTTGGGGATCGCCCGAGGACCTATCAAGAAAATTTAGATATGATGGATAGTTATCCGATTTGTTTTTAGTTTTGATGAACTGAAAGAATCTTTTGGGGTTGGAAATGAGTGTTTGGTCCATTCGGTTTAAATAGTTGTCATAGAGAGTTTGGCAAAGCACAGAGAAATTTATTTGGGCAGACTGGTAGTAGAAGAAATCAGTGGCGGAACGCGATTTTAAGTAAGTATACCAGAGCTTATTTCTCTTGTTACGAAGAGATCGCAGCTCTGTATTATACCAGGGTGGTGACGATGAGGGATTCCTTTTGGGTAAAAAAGGCACAGATTGGGAGAGACATTTTAAAATTTCGGTATAAAAGGATGAAAGAGCATCGTTTACCGTAAGGTTAGGGTTATCGTAGAGAAAGTTAAAATTGACCATACTGAGGAGGTTGTTCAGTTTGGCGTAGTTAGCCCTATGAAAATTAAAACTGTAAGAATATTCATAGGAAACGGGATTAAAACCATTGTCATATGTCAGCGTAAGAGAAAGGGGAGGGTGGTAACTATCCAACTTAGAAAGCAGATGTTTACTTTCTAAAACGACGCAGTTATCTGAATCAGTGGCGAAGACTAGGTCGAGTTGTCTGCCGATGTTATTGGTGACACCACTTAATTGATACAGACCAGAGTCAGTTAGGCAGTCGATGAAAAGATTTTCCTTATCAGAGATAGGATTTGTAGCAGTATAGTAGGACTGATCAGTCTGAGTTCATAGAAGCTTAAGTAGATTAAAAACACCTAAAAAAATAACAACGTCATTGGGATCAGCAGCATTAAATATGCAATCGACCATCAACAGCTAGCTGGTAACCTTGAATTGGTTGAGAGGGGCGAATATAATAGCAACAAATATATAGGTTGCGTTTGCAAATAGGAAACAAATTCAAGGAATGCAGTGGACGATTTTTTAAAGGGTCTAGACTCGAGACGAGAGTGTATAGCTAGAAGTACACCATAACCATATAAATTCTCCTCTTTATCTAGACCATCGACACGGTGTAAATCGAAGTCTTGGGAAAATAATTCATTATTCATAATATCAGGGGTGAGATTGGTTTCTGTGAGGGCAAAGATGTCGTAGGGCAGAATCTGCGAATTAATATATATAGCAGAAACCTTAGTTCGTAATCCTTTTACATTTTGATAATACAGGGACAGATATTTGGGAGGCTTCGGCAAAGAATTGAGTGGTGGGTTAGGAGCGATGGTAGTTTTGTAAGCTAGACCGTGTCCTCTGGAGGTGTAGTATCCGTTTGGAGCTAACATGAGACGCAAAAGAAGAGCGATCATTAGCCACGTCATCAGGAGTCATATCTAATTGCTCAAGAAAACGTATAAAAAGTTGCCGCAGATCATTATGATTAGTGCGGAGGCCTTCTTGCAGAATGGAAACCATTGCATTGGTTTTCGTTATACTGTCGATACAGACAGAGTCAGGCTTATCATGTAGGTAGGCGAGATATAAGCGAACATTATCATATAATCTGCGGTCTCTTAAACGAGAGAGAACATATCGGCCATCTTCCCCAGAATCGATAAGGTGCTTGGTTAACTTTGCCTTTGGAGGAAGAATGGGGTCTAAGAAAGAAGGTGGTGTGGTATTAGGGTGGGAGTCTAGCTTAGAACATGGGGAGGGATTTAAGGTATGGGAGCGAATAAAGTTGGGGTATGCCGTTTTTGTATGAGTGGAATGAGGAGATGTTGGGTTTGGTAAATGACTGGGAGGAGGATCTAGATTGAAAGATACGTGATTAGGAATTGAGTTGGAAACGGTGGAAGAACGTTTCGTATATACGCGATTGGCAGTATGAATTGAAGGAGGAGTGAAGAGAGGAAATGTCCCAACTTTAAAACTCCAGTTTGCATCAGGAGCTTGTTTGTTAGGAGTTGGTTTTTTTTTGTAAGAGTTAGGCTTCGGTATAGGGTTAGACTTAAAATCAACATTGTTCTGTTTTCTAGATTTAGTGGATTTTGAGTTACTGGACTTATTCGGTTTTATTCTTTCCATAGTTAATCCACCCAGATTGATGACGTCGGAAGCAGGGTTGATAAACATCCATTCATATTTTGACGTGATGCTTACCTTGAAGGTGTTGGTGGAGATCTTACGGCAGTTGCTGACATCTATTTTAAATTTAGATTTGAAGAGACTAGTTAGCATGTTTCGATCGAGGAGTGTACCTCTTATTAAAAAGGCAACTGATTCAGCTTTGTTGAAATTATTCAACTTTTTTATTCTCGTGTTCCACTTCGAAAGTGTCCATAAGATTCCGAATCTTGAGATTGTGGGTTCAGAAGTTGGTGTAGTAGCATCGTTTACGAAGAGGGTTGTGGTGGAGGAGAAGATGATCCAGGAGTAACTGGTGGTTCCATAATTGCAGATTCAAGCATCTAAGTAAGAAGCGAGGTGTTGTATGATGCAGTCGGTGGCGGCTGCACCGGTATGTCTTCGATTTTACTGGAAGTTATCCGGATGTGATCAGCAATTTCGATTAACAGCTCGCGTGATTTGGATATATCGTTGCTTAAATCGCTTATTTGGCACATGATGTTTATGAGCAACTGATCATTATTAGGCGGAGAGGGAACGCTGCTTCTGGATGTACTTTGAAGATGAAAATCGAGGGAAGACCGTAGAAAACTTAAAGAGTCTGTTATTGTAGGAATGTAAGATTTTATTATTGATTTAACACTA
This sequence comes from Volucella bombylans, assembly GCA_949129095.1. NCBI lineage: Eukaryota > Metazoa > Arthropoda > Insecta > Diptera > Syrphidae > Volucella > Volucella bombylans. The sequence goes on from OX422142.1 coordinate 64,399,113, forward strand.
TGGGATAGAAAACTTTTTGAATCTTCACTAAAGTCATGTTTGTCATTTCGTTTTATTAAGTCACTGTTTTGAGCCAACTGCATGGATAAGTTTCTAAATTGACTCTTGTTATAGATTGCAGATTGCTCGAGTGAAATTGACAAACCTTCAACTGATTTCAGAAAGTCATCATATTTTGTAAATTGGTTTTGCATTGATTTCAAGGCATGGTTGTTTTCTGCCGCAAAGTTATTGACCGAATCATTGAGATACTTAATAGCAAGTAATATGTGGGACGGAGTGATGTCCTTGCACTCATCACAATAAAACAAAAAGTTGTTTTTAAAATCTTTTAGGTACGCGATGGATCTTTTACTCAAGCCAATGCAAAGGGCATGGAACGACTTGCTACAAAGACCACTGCAGATTACCATAACAGCATTTAGGTCGCTTGTTAGGGAGCAATTCGCACTTCCACATAATTCACACATGATGACGATGATTTAGTTAGGGTAGGTCAGTTAAGAAATTTTAAAACACAAAAGACGGTGAATGAGAACTGGGTTAGTTGTTAATTTCATTTTAATATTACTATGCACTTTTAATCAATAAACAAATCGAGTCAGCAAAACACAACAAAAGGCAATGACCGGGAAATAGGTTGTGCGAATTATTGCAAATTAGGCAGGAAAAAAATTTAATGGAAATAAATTAGCAGAGCGAAATTTAAACACGTCTGAACTTAATGAATGACTATGTTATCTGTGCTTATCGGTTAGCTTGGTTTCGTTAGCGAAAAGCACATCCGGAGTTTGGTCTTGTAGCAATTTAAACATCGCTGCTCTTCGTTCGATCCTAATCAGTGAATTAACATTCACCGTAAGGACCTTCAAAGTTTGCTCCACCATGTGCGTACCCATTACGACATGTGTTGCGTTAGGCCCGGCAGCAGCGCGTAGATCTGGTCCACCCGCTTGGCCTGTTCTTGCACCTGCTTTTGCAGCTGAGCCATCTGCCCTTGGATTGCGAGCAAGATGGCCAGCATGTTAGGTCCAGCTTCCATTGTTCTCGGCGTTGGCGCCGGAGAAGCAACAGTCGCTTGCTGTACCGTAGGCCCCCTACCTGACGCCATTTGGGCGTAGGAAATTTGGGACGTGAAGGCTGGTGTTTGAAACCTAACAGGTGAACGTTTGACCTCCACCTTCTGCTTCCGAGCCAGTTTTGTTTTCTTAATGTCAGCGAACTTAGGACAACCCCGATAGGTTGCGGTGTGTCCCACGTTCCCACATAACACTCACGAGAGCTGCGATCTATCGGATGCTCCATCAACACCCAGAGCACACTCCTCGGAACTGTGGTTCTCAGCGCACTTCACGCATCGAGGCTGCATTTGGCAGTTCGACGCGGCGTTCCCCAATCGCTTAATATTAAAGCCTTTGTTTAATAGCAAACACTTTTTCCTCCAGCTTTTGTATACTGCTGTTGATATGGTTTATTAGTTCATCCTCGTCTTCCGATTCAGATTTTTTTTTTTTTTTTTTTTTATAATCTACGCGCGCCTAAGGGGTTGATACCCTTTCACTGTTGCCAGGGCGCGGGCGGAAGGATAGAAGGAGGAGAAAGGAAAATTGTTTTTGTAGTGGTTTGAAAACTCAGGTGTGTTTGGTTTCTATGTTTGCTCTCCAGGGGTGGGAGTCCGAATAGGACGGAGAGTTTTTCTTCACTCAGAGTGATTCGAGATATAATTCCCAGTATTTTTTTTCATTGCTTGAAACTCTTGAATCTACGTGTCAGTGTTATGCCTTCACACGCAGAATTTGTTTGTCTGAGTTCCAAGTATACAATGAAAAACTGATTTTGCCATGGGCAGGATTCGAACCTGGACCCTCCGAGTGAGAAGCGTTTGCTACTACCACTACACCACTGCCACCCCTGCCGCTAGAGAGACAAATTTATTATTACCCCCCTCATACTGGACCTCATCTTCATCTTCATCAGCTCTTAAAACTTCACTTATTTTTTTTTTTTGTTAAATTAGGATGGGTTTTCAACCTCTTCCTCCTATTGATGGCTTTCGCCACGGCACCGCCAACAGTATTGTTGCCTTTTGCTCCCATTATGGGAAGAGCGGAACGCTCTCCACCATCCATCCTGTGATTTTATTGTTTTTGTTTTGAAGCACGATATTTGTTTCCACAATTTGAGCCAAAGAAAAAAGAAAAAAAAACAAGTTCCGCTGACCGCTTGGCTACCGAGTCAACTAAGGAAATTGCGACCAATTATCTTTACGAAGAAAACTTTCTCACTTTTTCACTTTAGGAATAGCCGAGACACATTTGTTCTCCTCGGAGATCTGCGAACGACTCATGAATCATTTATTTCAATATATGCATTGTAGTCACAAATTCACAATCAATGAAAACCACAGGCATATAAATTATTATATAATAAGTACGGCCGAAATCCAAGCCCCACAAAGCCGTTCTTGCATATTTTCCTACAATAAGTACCTAATTACCAAATTACAAAGCATTCCAAGCTTTTTATGACTTTAGTGTACTACAAATCTAAGCTCGGATTCGTTTAAGGAGCTCACACACCAGAGCGGTACTAGTGTCGTGACAAAGTAAAAAAAAAAAAGATCAAATACTTAAGGTGAATACCGCCAGTGTGAACGGATAAGCGGTATACCGCTACAGCATTTCTACCGGTACCCACTCCGATACCGCGTACACTGGTGTGTGAGCTGCTCTGCTTTTGAAAATGTGACGCACAACATTACAAGCATGAAAATTGATGTCACGTTTTTTTTTTGGGCGTTAATTCCGTTACTACATAATTAATACCATGCTGACGTGTCAAAAATACGCAGAATCGTATTAATGAATTATTTAGAGATTGTGTTGATACGGTTTATTACCAGCACCTTATTGCATTAACTATAATAATATCGTTACTGGAGAGAATATTAAATCATTTTTAATTGGCCTTTCCAGGAGTTCTAAGCACGATTTTATTTTGTGGCTGAAAAATTCATTTTTAACAGAGTAGCTCAATGATTATTTCACTCCACTAGTGGGTTTTTTGACGAACAAAATAAGACTTGTTCTACGTTTTAACAAATTGTATTTTTCTTCTTATGGTTATAAACCTAAATTACATAGATAACATAATTAAATTATTTATAATATTAATTTAAAATTGCTTTAAAACCTACGGTTTTTTTCCTTTAGTTCGTAAGTGTTTGTTCGCTTCTCGTTTGTTTCTCGATTGTGTTTGACGTTTTTGTTACAGTTTGTTTATTTTATACCTATGACTTTCTATTAAGTAAGGTGCTACCAGGTGAAGGTACTAGTACTTCAAGTTAACGCACATCGAGCACCACCAGCTTAGAGGCAGGTCGAGTATACACTCCAGGTGCTGAACGCACCTCTCCATCTTTGCTGGTCAAAACCTGGATGACCCTTCCTTTGGGCTATGAGCCGCGAGAGTTAGCTGGATCTACTATAATAACATACTCTTTAAGCCACCTTTTCCAAAGCACATTACATATTGCTCACATTGCTCTGGCCAATTCGCCAGAGTTCTTCAACCCGTTCGACGACGCCAGTAAGAAGTAATTCGGTGTCAATGCCTCTCCTTCTTCCCCATTCACTGGAACGTATGTTAGAGGTCTTGAATTTATGATGTGTTCCACTTTCACCATCATGCTCGGCAAAAACTCATCCATTGGGTTGCGACTGGGATTACTTCTTACCAGGGCTTGCTTCACTGAATGGATTATATGCTCCCAACTCCCTCTCATATGGGGTGAGGCTGGAGGTATGAATTTTCAATTTATACCTTTGTTGAGACAATCTTTCGATAATTTGTCCATCCCTATGGAATTTACAGCGTCTTTCAACTCCTGGTTTGCTCCTTTGAAATTGGTGCCATTATCACTCCATTAGTTTTAGTTTTTTAGTTTTAATTGCATTTTATTTTCTTAATCACTAACTCTTACATACTAACAAAAAATGCTTAAATGCTAGCTTAAAATTACTTACAATCTTATACTAACTTACTGGCCCCACACAGGCACTCTAAGCTACTCTAAATACTGTGACCAAAATAGTCCAAACCCAAGTAGGAGAAGGCTCTAGTAAATGCTTACAAACGTGCGGATTCGGCCATTAATGGTTGTCTTGGCTTAAAATTGCAAATTTTGTATTTTTGTGCGACTGTTGATTGTTATTGAATGACCCTTGCATTTCAATTTTGCCATTCTCACTCCCAGGAGAGCTGCTTCTAGTTCTATTCGTGATATAGATATTGGTTTGAGGGGAGCCACTTTGATTTTTGTACAAACTAGCGTGCATTGTTTTTCGGGTCCTCTCTTCACTCTGATGTACGCTGCTGCCGCGCATACTGAGACACTGGCATCGAAAAAAACATGGTGTTCGACGTGATGTTCTTTTTTTTAAAAACCAATCCATCCTGATACGATCTTCTAATCCTTAGCTTCTTTATCTTTAGTACTAACTTCAAACACTGGCACCATTGATCGGTTTGTTCGTCATGTATGTTTTCGTCCCATGTGACGCCCATACGCCATATATGCTGGAGCTATATTTGTAAGGACACGAGAACCGGTGCATTTTTTCTTCATCGAAAACTCTAGACTGGCCAAGAAATGAAAAGTCATCCGCCGATGGTGACCACCACAGATTTAAAACCTTTTCAATGGAGCTTATTGTTATTCAGTATTTCTTCATTGTTTGACGCTGTGGATAACTGTTTAAGAACAGTAAAAGAATTGCTTAGAAAATTTCTGATTATGAAAGCCGCCTGCTCATAAATGTAGTTTACCCTTTTACTTGTTTCCGTGCCTTCTGTCTCCGAGTCGAAGCTGTCGACATCAACATAGTGATTTTCTATAATAGCTTTGACTGGCCGCTATTAATAAGTATTCATAAGCGAAGTCGATTGCGTTCTTGTTTTTGGCGAACTGGGTGCAATACGGAGAGCAACACGTCATAACTTTCAGCCCAGCTAAAAGCAGGGAGTTGAGCGTGATTCCGGCGACTTCAGCAGCTGCGTCCCAGACCATTCGTACTCTAAGTGGTTTGCTCGGATGGGTGACTGGAAATATTGGTAGATACCGATTCCTCTTTTCTTCATGCTTCTGTAATTCTTTTTTTTTGTCAGCTTACGCGCATATCCTTTAGCTACGTACTCTCCAATCTGTTTCATTGTGAAACCTAGTCCACTCTCCCTTGTAAGCCCTTGCTCTAAGCACAATAACCTTTGCAGGGCTGCTGGCCTACTATTAGGTAGGGTTATTTGACGGCTTTTCCACAGCAACGGAACTGAAAATCGTTTTCCAATGCTTGTGGCACCCTCTTCTAGCATTCGTTCGGCCTTCATATCCTCAGCACATAATATCCGCTTAATCGCCTTTGTACCGATGTTTTCCATGGCTGAGAAGCTCTTAACTAATTCATCTAGATCTACATTAGCTGTTGCTTTACATTGGCAAGTATGGTAATTACAGTTTTCTATACTCCCCTCTTCTGCTTCACCGCATTTGCCAAAGACAGTCCATCCCAGTCTTGATTTAATGGCAACCGGTTGACTTGGCTCTGCCTCATGCGCCTTCTAGGCATTTTTTAAATGACAGTTATCTAGCCCTATTAGAATTCGTGGACCAGCGGCCGCTTAAGATTCGATCGGGAGGCCCTTAAGATGGGAGTGACCGTTTTCAGTGGATGTAAATCAAATGTTTGGCTAGGAAGATTTAATGACCTCAATGTACGTGCACGCTGCAACAGGTATTTTTTTTTAAGCTATTCGTCGCCGATATACCGAAACTTATCTACCTAGAATTCTCTTCCACATAATGTTTATTTGATGTCCACTTCAAACGAATAGCAGTTGCAATTCGTCTGCTAACTTTTCTTCCATCAGAGTGTTAACTAGTGTTAACTAGAGCATACATTCTTATTTGGATGTGTCTATTATATACGCTAATGAGTACTATCTTGAAGAAAAGTTTACCGCTGTTTACATTCTGAATATCTCTTACCTCTGACTCGTTTGCATTGGCGTATTAGTGGAGGCTGTGATGTCTAAAGGGACAGCCATTTACGTTGCATTTTGCATTTTGTAACGTGGCAACGTAGACAAGTTCTGCAGGTGTACTTACTCTTAATAGGTGCCTAAATGTACTACACTGTTGCGGGCTTATCTTTCGATGAAGGCTCTTGACGTACGAGGGTATGTGCTTATCTGAATTCCCCGATGTTGACATATTCGTGACTGAAATCTTACATGCTGCTTTTACCACTTGCATTAGCCAGGCACTAAACGTAGAATGATTCACAGCTCCCGAATTCAGCTTGAATAAACCCCAATTTAATCGCGTTTGAGGTGGGAGTTTTTAAACTAATTTCTGCAGTAGGCATGGATTTTCTAGATGCCAATGTAGCCCATTGGATTCCATTGTTGCTTGTAATGTTTTGGACCGAAACCGCTAAGGATATCAGTGAGTCAACCTTTTCTGACTTTGATGATGGTTCGTTGAGTATCTTTGAGACCATTTAGTAAATGATTGCCTCAGGTCGGCCATAGAGTATCTTCAACGTTTCTATTACGTTAGGAACTTGAGAATGACCGCTTCCAGTGCTCTTTCCTTTAGGCATTTTTGCAGATCTGGTCGAGTTCACAAAACTATTTATAGATAGCGGCCACTCCTCTACGTTTCCAGAAAAGCAGAGTAAATCAATTTCCAGAATTAGTCTGGTCGCAAGCTGTTGGTTGCTTAAAATACTTTGATCGCTGGAATTTGAACTATCTATATTCCTATTACCATTGATCCCTGTTGAGGTGCAATTACCTTTTCCTTGTTATTCTCTCGAATCGGTTACTTTTAAGAACGTAGAGGGTTCGAATCCAGCCCATGTTGTGTACAACTTCGAACATTTTTGTTCCGGTTGACTGATGTTGAACTCAAAACAGCATGGTCGAGTACATGTTTTCTGAAAATTTGCTATTGCGTTGGGTGGTGGGCTTTCCTCGTTCTGTGCCCGTGTTGCTCCCGAAGAAGTTTTCGTTTATTTCATTTTTACTATATGGTATTGTGAAATCATTTCGATTAGTTCGTATTTTTTTTAGGTATTCTTCGTCTCTCTTTTCCCTTAGAGCTCACTCGGCCTCCAATCGTTGTAGCTGTATGCCCAACTTGGTAGATGTATAATAGTAAGCGTTTTATCAACTTTTGATTAAGTTCGTTTTTCCGTATCGGATTGTGGATTTGCACTCTTTGACATAGTTGATTCCATTGCCATTGGGATATTTTAAATTTCGGAGCTTGTCGAATATGTGATCTGGTTGTGAGGCACTGTGAGACAAGGCCAGTAGCTATTTTCAATTTCGCTGGTTACATTGACACACCTGAAATGGTGCCACTCGTCGCATTGGTCGCATTGCACCATATTGGCATCGTCGAGGAGTTGGCATGATTTGCAGCTAAATTCGGGTAGCAAGGCAGGTGATGGCGTTGGGAGGGGTGATTGAGATTCATATGGCAATGTGTTAATGGACATGGCTTATCTGAAAACCACGCGGCGTGGTGCTCCTTTTGAGGTTGGAATCGAATTCTTTTTTTCGATGGCGTCTTGTGCCGTTGAAGTAATTGATCTTCTACGTTTTAACAAATTTAAAAAAATCTAGGTTTTTTTTCTCTTTGATCTTGAGTGTTTGTTCGCCGCCTTCTCGATTGCATTTGAAATTGTAGTTCAAGTTTGTTTATTTATTCTGGATTATGAACCTGTTCAGTTTGATTAAAGTTAATTGTAACAATGTAATTATCAGAACTAGGCATACCGCTTAAAATCCCGTATAAACTTTAAACGGAAGTTGGACTCTTCGTTGAAATTGTTCAGAATGTCTCATGGAATAAGACCTATCAAAGAGAAAAATTGATGAACTCCGATCTAAATTATCCACAAAGAATAAAACAAATAGCAAAGGAGAAGAGAAAAAGGTTTAAGGAGCTCGGCAGCATGGAACATATTTGAATTACTTTTGCTGATCTAACATGAAAGCTCCACAGAGAAAAGGAAACCCAATTACTCTCTTTAGAAGGTTGTTAAAGGGACTTAGAAAACCTTAACCTCTGAGCCGAAAATCAAGAAAAATAACAAGCGTTTTGATGTGAAGGGACCAGCCAACAACTTTCTGATTACGAAAACTACATTGGTATCTTGATCATGATCTTTTCTACTTCGGAATCGTAGAGATGTGCAACGCATTATACTGAAGCCAACATGGCATCGTAATTTCCTATTTCAGAGTCTGGAAATATAGAACGTTTATTTACGTTTTTAAATTAGTTTTATTTGTTGTTGTAGGACAGCATTCTCAACCTTAGAACGAAATTTTTGCTGGTTCTTGAATAACTTTGATGATTTTTTTCAAATGGTGAAATAGAACTTATGTATATCTAATGATTTCACCTATTATAGTACCTAATGACAATTTTCAAATAAGTACGATAATTTATTTTTGAGAAAATAAGATTTTTTGTATTTTTCTTTAAGTAACTAAAATGTTAGCAAAACTTAAGTGACAATGGCTTACTATTTGACAAAATCGAACCAAAATTTTTCACGGATTATTGTGGGCCAAAAAGTTGACACACTAAAACGATAATAAAATTCGGAATTTTCGGGGAATGTAGAAAAATGTATTGTTAAGCGTTATACTTGAAGTCTTACAAGCCTTCAATAAGATGTGGCGTGATGACTTGAAGTCAAAATTACCACAAATTTTGCCAGTATGCCCATTTAGCGAAAAAAACCTTCCGGTAAAGCACAAAATTCCATTGAGCAGATACACTGGTATAAGGGTCATTGACTTTATTCTTAAAAGGTAGGACGTTCGAAAGTTGTGATTCGAAAATATTTCAGCAGTTATTTAAATAAGGTAAATACAGATCTTATCCATATTGTAGAGCAAAAGGAAAACAAAATAATAAGCAACGTTTCTTTTTTTCACACTTTATTTCGCCTACTACCGATGTGGTCTCTTCGATGGTCAACCTGCGAATGCCCCCATTGTAAGTGCTTACCATCTGATCTAACAGTTCGGCCATCCTAAACTAATCGTGTCCCCACAATTGGCTCCAAGCTATATCTCCCCACACCCCCTTCGCCTCCAGTTATGCCGAGAGAAATAGTTTCCGAGTTAGCCTCACCATTCGCCGCACCATCGTCCGGTAACTTAAAACAAGGCTTGAGCTTATCCGAGCTCATCACAGTACTGAACCGTCGTTTATTTCTCTGCATGCCCGGGAATTCCGCGACAACATAGCGATCGTTTATCAGCCCCTCGGTTATAATGTACGGTCTTCGGTAAATCGGTTCTAGCTTCCGGAATCGCGACTGGTTCCTGTTCGATTAAGACCAGATCGTCCACCTTGTACTTAGATAGCTTGGGGTGTCTTAAGTCGTATCACTGTTTCTGGCTAGCCTGACTCCTCTCGATGTTCCACAGCGCCCACTCCCTCCTTTGGTCTATCTCTTCTGGCTCGACCGATTCCGCCTTTCCCAGCTCCAACAGCAATTTATTTCCCAGGATGTCTCTCATGTGGACTTTCTTTCATCGTCTAACTCCTTGCGGTATTAAACCCCCATTGATTGGTCCTTAAGTAGCTAGCCCAATCCTTTTCCGCCGAATGGGCACACTTCAAGGCCGCGGGAATCGTTCTATTGTACCGTTCCACCTTTCCATTTGCTCTCGGTGTCCTCACAGTGGCTTTGATATGCTGCGCTCCATGGTCTTCACAGTACTGCTCGAATGCTTTTGCAGTGAACGCTGTCCCTCGATCCATCACCAATCGCCTCGGTCCGCCAAAATACCCGGATATGTCCGTCAATGCGTTGAGCACCCCCTTTGTATTCGCAGCCTTCACTTCTCGTAGGACGACGTACTTCGTAAATTATCGACAATCGCCAGAACGTACCTAGTTCCTGCCTTTCCTAAAGTAAATGGACCCAGGTGGTCCAGAGTGGTTAAGAACCTTCGCAGCTTGTCCAACCCTTCTTCCACCGTTTTACCGGCTATAATGGTATCGTCCAGGTAAACTGCTGCATCGCCCTTCCGCAATTGTGACTTTACAAAGTTCATGTACGCTTGGAAATGAGCCGGTACGTTACCCAGCCCGAATGACATCCTATTGAACTCAAAGGATCCCTCGTCCGCAGTGAAAGACGTGTACCTTTTGCTCTGCTCTTTCATTCGAATCTGGTGGTAGTCTGACGCCAAGTCCAGAATGGTGAAGAATTAATTCCCACTCAGCCACGTCAGCACCTCGTCGATTACTAGCATGGGAAACCTTTGCTTTACCGTGACTTTGTTGAGTGCGCGGAAGTCAAAATAAAACCTATCTGAGCCGTCTTTCTTCTTTGTCAGGACAATCGTAATCAGTAATCAGTAATCCGATGCAGATGGACGAATAACTGCAAGTTCCAGGAGTTCGTCGACCTTTTCATGACCACTGGCCGTTTTGTAAACCGAAGCCTATAGGGTTGTACACACAGAGGCTGCGATGAAGTGAGCTGAATTTTGCACTCGCACCCAATTTTGACTCACCCAACCCATTCGTTCCGATCTCGAGGCAGTCTCGGTAGGTATCGACCAGATCCTGGAGCATCTGTCTATTCTAATAGCTTCTTTCTCTCCGCATTTGGATACGCCTCCTCGACCAATAGCGTATCTTGTGTTGCTTCTTGCATGTTGTCCCTAACAGATAACTCCCTAAAAGATTTCTCTACCAGGAGTCATCGCCCAATTATCATCGGGTATGGTTGCCTACTGTCCGGAACTAACAGAACCTCGCACCAGGAAGTTAAGCGATCCACAGTGATCTCTGCATATATGCGACCCATAGTAATGCAGCCTCCCCCACCAAAGTTTGAAGTGGTCGTATTTAATAAATGATCTGAAGTTTTATTTGAATTCATAAATTACAAAGCAAGTATAAGACAGTGGCTTTCTAACAAAAATCCCCTTAATAAAGAAAACAAAAGTGTAAACCATCTGTGCCTATTTATTTTTAATTTATTTTTCTTCCTCGGATTTCCATATTTCGCGGAAAAATTCCCCTCCCTTTATTTCTATTCCTATAATATATATATATTCCTATAAGTCCTATAATACAGGCTTGCCATGGGTGTATGTGTTCCTTGTGGTCAAGAGTCGATATCGTAAAAGCAATTGGGAAAACCATTAACCATGATATAAAGGACACCGATATTGCTGACATATACAGAACAAAAACAAAAAAACACTGAAAGATCCATAATCATTGCCTCATTTTCATCGAATATTTGCAAACAAGAAATTATGAAACACGCACGATCATCACACTGAAGAAGATTATTCAAAATACCTGCTCTCCAGCAGAAGCAGTCGCAGTTAAGGAAATCGTTTAAGAGGATTCCAAAAAAAACGCGAACGTCAGCCCAAAGGGCCGACCCAACTGTTCGACTTACATAGAAAATAAAAACAACTATTTTCAACCCGTTCACAATTAAATTTATTTAGTAAAACAATAATTCTGTTTGCCGTCACGATTACAACTAACTGCCCAATCCATACCCATCTAACTCCAAAGCTTTGCCTCTATCCAAATGTTCCAGTTATCACACACAAACCAGCTTAGTCAGCACACGCGCCAAACACCTGCATGCATATCCAGCGGATATGGATCAGATATCTCTCTGAAATATTTCTGTAGTTTAAGTATTAATGCTGACTCCATGTAATCATCCAAATTTGTATTTTCCCACAGAAAAATATTATAAATAGTACTGTAAGACGAAATTGTAGTTAGATTATTAAGTAGAGCGAATAAAGCGAGACATCTGTCTCAAAATAACTTTTTTTATTTCATTTAAAATTAAAAGTTAATAACTGGCGCCCGAGCAGCAGGACATGAGTTTAAAACGTATGTCATAAATAGTCTAACACAACTGTTTCGCGAGTTTTAACCGTAAGAACAACTCTTGAAAGACAGTGTCGCGAGTGTTAACCGTAAGAACAACTCTTGAAAGACTGTGTCGCGAATAAATCCGTAAGAACATCGCTTAAAAACTGTTTCGCGAGTGTTAACCGTAAGAACAACTCTTGAAAAACAGTGTCGCGAGTAAATCCGAAAGGACAAAGAGACAGTTCGTGAGAAAAAACCTATAGACAGTGTCAAGTGAGTGATCGAGTACCATTAGTAGACTGTAACAGGTCAAAGAGGAAAAATACAGGTCATCCGAACATCGCTGGACTTCGCCGACTTCAATCTCAAATGCAGATAGCCATCCTACTCATGTGAGTACAAATTTTTTTATTATAAATATATAATAAATCTACAATATAATATATTGAAATTGTAACATTTACGAAACAATAAATTTATTCGTATACCAAATCAAATTATAAATAAATAATTTGCACTTTAACGAAACAAAAATCTTAATTAACTAATTAAGTAATTCATAATCCATAATAATGGAAGGACTTCAAGACGCTCTGGTTCAGCTAACAGGAGCACTTAATGCTCAAATAGAGCTAGTGAGAAAAATAGATAATAGACTAACTGTATTGGAAACGAAGGTCATAAGCGATCCGAATCCAACGCAAATGAGTTTGCAATATCCTCTTACTGAGTCTGATCTCAAGGAGATAAGCAAACTTCCAGATTGCGTCAGAGAATTGCAAATCTTTGATGGCAATCCGGTGCAGTACCTGTCATGGATACACACCGTAGAAAATATCCTTAGGGACTATGAAATAGTCCGTCAAAAACCCATTTATAGGTCTATACTGCAAAGTATAAGACAAAAAATCAGAGGACATGCCGATACAGCCCTCATATCTTATAATATTTTTGATGACGACTGGGCATCGATAAAAAGGTGTTTATCTCTACACTATGCCGACAAAAGAGATATTAGGACACTAGAGCATCAACTAAGCACTATGTCCCAAAGAAGTTCGACATTAGATGAATTTTATGCTAGTGTAAACCACCAGCTATCCCTCATCATCAACAAAATTAAGTCAGAAGACTATTCCGCTGAAACTATAAGGGCTCTCACCGAAAATTACAGGAACCGCGCACTAGATGTGTTTGTAAGGGGACTAAACGGTGATCTGAGTAAAATGCTAATAATACAAAAACCGCAAACCTTACCAGAAGCCTACACATCTTGTTTGGAGATACAAAACCTTAATTTCAGGAACGTAACAATTCATAACAAAAATGTATCTAATACCATCTCAGCTCCTACTAACCAAATTTTTACGAGCCAACAAGAGCATAGAAAGCATCGTCTACCTCCAAGGCCACTTCCCATTCAACAAATGATAAAGGCTTTTAACTTACAGTATAATAACCAAAATCGACGAAACAATCCTCCTCCACCAAGACCGCCTAAACCATTAGAGCAAATGGAAATAGACAGGTCAATCCAAACAAAGCAGGTTGATTATTCAAATAGGCCGGCAAATCAAGGACAGAATTTCCAATCTAAAAGACCAAATGATTCAGAAAACTTCCGTCCAAAGCAGCAAAGGCTATTTAACATAGTCACGCAAGCAGAAGACAAACAAAGTAATGATAATGAAGAGTTGGAAGAATGTTCACAAAATGATGCTGAAGAAATGGAAGCTTATTTGCAATACCTCCAAGAGTATAACCAAGAAATAGGAAATGAAGAACCAACCACCGAAGCAAATTTTATGACAGATGCCTCTCTAGCATTCCATACCTAGAGTATAGAACCAGAGAAGGCAACAGTTTAAAATTTCTTGTTGACACAGGAGCAAATAAAAATTTTATTTGCCCCGCATTAGGCGAAAATGCTACTCCCGTAAAAAATCCTTTCAAAATTCGATCAGCAGGCGGTGAAGTGACAATAGAACGCAAGGTGAATGGTAAATTCTTTAAAAGTGTTGGTAATAACACAGATTTAGAATTCTTTGTTCTACCTGGCTTAAGATCTTTCGATGGTATAATTGGAGACGACGCGTTAAAAGAACTGGAAGCCATTATAGACAGGAAGAATAATATACTCACCATAAAACCAAATGTAAAAATAAAACTGAAAGAAAAGCAATCCATTCAAGTTTATAATATAGAAATTAGAGATAATCATTTGACTGAAAAAACTAAGAAGGTTCTCCAATCCATAATGAAGAAACATAAGAAAATCTTTGGTCCGATTAACGATCAAGAAGTTATTGAGACAAGCGTAAGAGCAGAAATAAAAACAACCACAAGCGAACCTATATATACAAAATCATACCCTTACCCAGTAAATTTACGGAACGAAGTAGAGAGACAAATTAAAAAGTTGCTAGAGGATGGCATTATAAGACCATCTAAAAGCCCCTACAATTCTCCTCTGTGGATAGTCCCGAAAAAGATGGACGCTTCAGGAGAGAGGAAATTCAGAATTGTGATTGACTACAAACGTCTCAACGCCGTTACAATACCCGACACATATCCGATTCCGGATATCTCAAACACAATAGCCAGCCTAGGAAAATCAAAATTTTTTTCAACTATCGACTTAACTTCAGGATTTCACCAAATTAAAATGAAAAATACAGATATAGCAAAGACAGCATTCTCCACGATGAATGGAAAGTATGAGTTTACACGACTTCCGTTCGGACTGAAGAATGCTCCAGCAATTTTTCAACGATCAATAGACGATGTTTTGCGTGAGGAAATAGGGAAAATTTGTTTTGTATATATAGACGATATCGTTATAATAGGAGAAACCGAAGAAGAACATATGAAAAATATAGAAACAATATTTTCCAAACTGGAGCAAGCCAACCTTAGAGTAAATTTGGACAAAACAGAATTCTTGAAAGAAGAAACCGAATTCCTTGGATACCTTATAACGAATAAAGGTATTAAGCCAGATCCGAAGAAAATACAGGCATTGAAAAAAATAAGACCTCCTGAAAACCTTAAAGAGTTAAAAGGATTTATTGGCCTTGCATCCTACTACAGAAGATTTATCAGAGACTTTGCGAAAATAGCAAAGCCCTTGACAAATCTTACGAGGGGAGAGAAGGCTCAGATTAAAGCCACGCAATCAAAAAAAGTCAAAATAGAACTAAATGCCGAAGAACTTAGAGCATTTAACAACTTAAAGGAACTTCTTACATCATCTGAAGTATTGATTTTTCCTGACTTCGACAAGCCATTCATATTAACAACCGATGCTTCGAACACAGCGATTGGTGCAGTACTATCTCAAGGCGATATTGGAAAGGACAGACCCATCACTTATGTTTCTAGATCACTCAGTAAAACCGAAGAGAACTACGCTACAAACGAAAAAGAAATGCTAGCGATAGTGTGGGCCTTAGATAACTTGAGAAACTATCTGTATGGGGCGAAAAAGATTAGGGTTTTAACTGACCATCAGCCTCTAACTTTCGCTCTAAGTACTAGAAACACAAATGCAAAGCTGAAAAGATGGAAGGCACGGATCGAAGAGTATAATTATGAGCTCGTCTACAGGCCTGGTAAAACCAACTTCGTGGCTGACGCATTGTCAAGACTGAAGACGGATGTGAATAATTTGACTTCCTCCAGTGCAGCAACTATGCACAGTGCGGAAGAAGACAGTTCCGAACTAATACCTCACTGCGAAGCTCCAATGAATGTGTTCAAAAATCAATTGATCTTTAAGGAAGGAACTGATATGTGTGCTTACGAGGAACCACATTCGAACTACCATCGCCACTTTATAAGACTCCCTGAAATAAATAAGGAAAACCTAACACAGCAATTGAAGGAGAAGCTTAACCCCAACACTCTCAACGGCATCAAAATCCCCGAGAAATACATCCAATTACTGCAGGATATATACAAGGGAAACTTCAAAAAATATAAAATCCGTCTAACACAAAGAGTAGTTCAAGATTTGGCAAATGAAGACAACCAATTTCGAGTCATACAAGAAGAACATAGTAGGGCTCATCGTAACTACAAGGAAAATAAAGATCAGATCCTGGAGAAATATTATTTTCCGCGTATGAGCAAGCTAATAAAAAAATATACTAAGGTTTGTGATATTTGCAATTTGAATAAATATGATCGCCATCCTTTAAAACCCGAATTCCAACAAACTCCAATTCCCACTCCCAATTCAGAAATTCTGCACATCGACCTCTTCGAAATAGACCATGAAAAATATATTACTTGCATCGATAAATTTACTAAATTCGCGAAATTCTTCCGTATTAAAGAAAAATCGGCTTTGTACTTGAGAAACAAAATAATAAAAATCCTCCACTACTTTACAGTTCCGAAAATACTAGTCATGGATAATGAGAGTGGTTTTATAAGTCCCATTGTTTCGAATTACATCAAAACGCTAGGAGTTCAAATATATTTAACACCAACTCAAAAAAGTGAAGTCAACGGCACAATCGAAAGAGTCCATTCAACAATAATTGAGATGATCAGATGCTTACGCACGGAGTACCCAGACTTTACTACAAAAGAACTGATTAATATAGCAGTCGATCGCTATAACAACTCCATACATTCTGTCACAAACAAGAAGCCAAGTGACATATTTCTAGGGAAAATCCAAAGGATAAATTACAAAAATCTAATTGATTTTCAGGAAAAAGTTAATGAAGATTTAACGGAACTTATTCGTAAAAACCAAAGAAAGAAAATCAGTAGAAGAAACCGGAACAGAACTAAACCTAAGACTTATCAAGAAGGTGAAACAGTTTTTGCTGCCGTCAAACGCCGGGACGGAAAACAAAAACCCTTGTTCAAAAAAGAAAAAGTTCAGAAAGATAATCGCGTAACAATTACAACAGAAACTGGGAAAAGAATCCATAAAACACAGATTAAGAACACAAAGCAGTAACAATGTCTTTTTTCTTTCCGTTCTAGGTCAATAGGATTGTCCTCGGCAATCCTAAGCATATTCGAATACAATACACCATTAATAACTATAAAACATGGAAGCGGACGAATTATTAATGGCAATTTTAAAATGATCCACGTTATAAATCTCACATCGTACAATGAAATAGTCAGCGCCTCTATTCCTACAATTGAACAACAAATAGACAAAAATAGTATGCTCAGACCTCAAATACTGTATCAATTACATCAAATCGAAGAATCATTAAAGAAATTGCACGGCAAAAGACTAAGGTTTTCCAGATCGATAAACTGGCTTGGATCTGCATGGAAATGGATCGCCGGAACACCGGATGCCACCGATTGGGATAGCCTTCTGAAAACTCAAAACGTCATTATTGAAAACAACAATAATCAATATCGAATTAATAACCGCATTACCGAAGTAACTCAAGGAATTTTGGATAACTACAACAAGATCATTCAGAGAATTAACAATACAAGTGTCGATAAGTTTGAACAAACAATGTATAATAAACTTACAATAATAAAAGATGAAGTCAATGAAATCGTTTCAGCAGTTCAATTAGCAAAAAAAGGAATTGTGAACACAAACCTTTTGGACAAGACCGAGATCCAGAATATTCTCGCGCAGATGGAGACACTACCATATAATAATGAAGTCGAAGCTATCGAGTATGCAGAACCAATAGTGCTACAAAAAGATTCAATTATACTTTATGCTATTTCCTTTCCAAAAACAAACGATTTCAATCATCTTCTAATTAGATCTTCAGTTAAAGACAATAGACGAATATACTTAGAATCAAACGAACTTCTGGTAAATCAAGACGAACAATATGGAATCAAAGAACAGTGCAGAAAAATTAACGACATACTAGTATGCAACAGCAACCAACTTCAAAAACTATCCGCAGACCATTGCATCAGTCAGCTGCTAAAAGGAATCAGTGCTAAATGCGAACACCAATTCTATAAAAAACCAATCATCGAACTCATCAACGAAAACATTATATTCCTAACCAATTTCAACGGAAGTATTAAACATCAAGAGGAGACCAAAATTCTAAATGGAACATTCTTGTTGCAGTTCAATAATGACTCTATATTTATCAACGACCAAGAATATATAAACAAAGAAATCACCACGTATCATATCCTACCACCACTTCTTCAGGCCAATTTAACAGTAAAAGAAATTAGACTAGATCTAGAATATCTACATAGTTTACACCTAGATAATATTAAGAAGTTACAAAAATTTGCACTAATCAATCATTTCTCAGTCGTTTCAGATGTTATTATCTTTTTTTTATTTTACTTATTAGATGCAGATGCGAGAAAAAACAAACTCCATTTCAAATTAAACTATCAACAGCTGTTCCACAAGTCAATGACCTTTCGCCACAACCCATCAAACTTAATTTTTGATTCATGAGACATAGACCTAAGGAGGGAAGAGTTATCACACACAAACCAGCTTAGTCAGCACACGCGCCAAACACCTGCATGCATATCCAGCGGATATGGATCAGATATCTCTCTGAAATATTTCTGTAGTTTAAGTATTAATGCTGACTCCATGTAATCATCCAAATTTGTATTTTCCCACAGAAAAATATTATAAATAGTACTGTAAGACGAAATTGTAGTTAGATTATTAAGTAGAGCGAATAAAGCGAGACATCTGTCTCAAAATAACTTTTTTTATTTCATTTAAAATTAAAAGTTAATAACTTTCCCATGGATATCTCCTGACTCGTCACTTTTGATATTTCGCATGCATCCCATCCGGTGTCAAGTAGCTTGCGCGTGCATAAACTTTCATGGGAATATTTGCAAGCGAATAATATGCTGACTCAGCTGGGAACCTGTCTGTGCATGTCGAACCAAGTGTAAGGCGGTGCATATTGGGTTGTGATAACTTCGCCGATGCCACTGTTTACATAAACAATCAGCTGACAAAGCAAAACAAACACCTACTTTGGATGGCAAAAGAAAAGGCAAAAGCGGAAAACTGGAGCTATGTGTGGGAGAGTGCTGGACGAGTGTTAGCAAGGAAAAATGAGAACACTCCCTCTTTGCTGATAAGCACCGTAAACGATGTGAGTAAAATCATAAACAATAAACAATAGACAAAAATGGATAACACAAACGGAAATGATAACTTCTTATACGATGTAAATTATAGGGCAATACGTGGTTTTAGTGATAGCAAATTATATGAATTTAAAAAAACTGAACTTTAGTTGCTTATGTTTCAATATAAGGTCAATGCGGAAAAACTGGGATATTTTTTGTGCAAGCATAAACCCTCTATTGACAAGCCTTAAAATTGTTATTGTAATGGAAATAAATATTAAGAAGGAAAACAACAAACATTATACAATAGACACAAACCAGAATATATAAACAGAAGTAAAAAAAGAGGAGGAATAGCCATATATATAAAAAATGATATAGAATATGACTTTCAGAAATTAAATAGTACATCTTGTGAATCTCTCAGAATAAAAATTAGAAGCGGATCTAAAGTGGAGTATTTATATGCAGTTTACAGGCCACCGACATTAAGTATAAAAGACTTCGTTGAGGAATTTGGAAACCTACTCCAACAAAGAGCAAGGCAAAAAATAGAGATATGGTGTTAATGGGTGACATGAACATTAATATTCAAGATCATGACCAAATTCACGCGAGAAACTACTTAGAAATGTCGGCACTCAATGGTTTAATTAATATTATAAAAGAAGATACAAGGGTTGATCTCACTCGAGGATCATCAACGCTGATATAGCTGTCAACTTAACAGATAGACAAATAGTTTCAGCAGTCATCGAGAGCGACGTTTCTGACCACTACCTGGTGGTTTATGGGATACTCGACCCATGCAGCAGTGAGTTCCCAATTGATAGAGCTCCTCACTTAAAAAACAGCTTGGTGGACGAAAAGATACACCTAACAAACTGGGAAACGCTATTGGTAGACGAAAACGTAGAGGTAACATACAACAAATTATCAACGACTATGCAGAACATATACAAAAATTCCATGATCCTCGAAAAATCAAAGCGTAAAAGCCGACTAAACCCTTGGATTACGCCCTACATTCGCGAAAAATGTAAACAAACAGATGAGCTCTACAAAAGGTGGAAGAACAACAGACTAAACAAAACTTATGAAGCAAAGAACAAGAAATTACGAAACAAAGTTAATAAAATCATTTTCTGGCATAAGTCCAGCTTCTATAAAGAAGAATTTAACGAGGTTAGAAATGATCCCCGTAAAACATGAAGCCTTGTCAACGAAATAATGGGAAAAAAAAACAGAGCTTGGACGAGGTACTTGTGAAAAACTTCCCATCGGAAAAATGTTTTACAGCACTTTCAAACAAATGTGCAAAACATTTCTCAGAACAAACGATTCACATTATCCACAATTGTGATAACATAACGTCAACACACATCAATAAAACCCTACACAACTCCATCTTCACAGAGGAAACATGCGTTGAAGAGGTATATAAAATATTAACATTACTGGATAAAAACAAATCAGCAGGGATCGATAGCATTAGAACGAGAGACATTAAAATGCATGCGGATGTATTTGCTCCAATTATCACGAGGATCATTAACCAGAGACACCAAATATACCAAATATGCAAGACACCAAATATACCAAAAACATCTATTGTAAGACCTATCTACAAAGGCGGTGCTAAAAACACTGTACAAAATTATAGGCCGATTTCAATTTTGCCAGTGATAGAAAAATGTTTAGAGGAAGTGGTACTCCAGCGACTTCTAAATTTTGTTAATAACCACAAGGTAATCCATGAAAAACAATACGGGTTTCAAAAAAGGAAAAGTACAGGGCAACTCCTTGGTGAGTTTGCGAATACTATTAACACAAGCCTCAACAAAAATCATCACGTCTTTGTCATGTTTATAGACTTTAACAAAGCATTTGATACCCTGAATCATGCGAAGCTGATAGAAGCCTTAAACCGACTTGGAGTCAGAGGTACCTTAGCCGACTGGCTTCAAGACTATTTAAGTGGAAGAACTTTTAAAGCTAAAATTAAAAACGCCCTTAGTAAAGAGACTAATGTCCCATTTAGACCTCTGTTATTCATACTTTTCACAAACGAGCTAATGCGAGTCTTTACAAATGGCATTCCATTCGCGTTCGCTGATGATACAGCTATAGCCGTTAGACATAAATGTCATGACACTGGTTTACAAATAATGCAGGCGGAATTCGATAAAGCTGTTAACTGGTGTCATGATAATGGCCTGATTTTAAATACGACGAAGACGAAAATGATGCACATCCGGGGACCACACAACAAAGCCACTAACCTGAGAGTAACCCTCAAAAGGCACACATGTCAGAAAGTCCTATCGAACCAAGAAATCGAATTAGTCGAGACATACAAATACCTTGGGGTAACCATCGACAGCCATCTTCTTTTCTCAATGTGCACATAGAGAAAGTCCGCTCCAACCACAGGCAAGCACTTTATGCAGTAGTGTACCTTGGATACTACTCCACGTTTGAAGTACAAAAACAGGTATACTATCCTCTTGTGGAGTCAAAACTGAGATACGGCATACTAGCATGAGGTAACGCATCAGCTACGCACATTAATAAGCTGCAAGATCTTCAAAACTCCATTGTGAAAATGAAAAATGAAAATGCAAACTCGACATCCCAACAACAACACAGGATATAGAAGCTTCAAGGTGTTAAGTGCCCAAAACATATTCCAAATGACACTTGCTCTTGAATATTACGATGACACCCGCTTCAAAGACCCGATAGATCATCAGCAGAACACAAGAAGGAGAGCCCAAGGAATGTTAAAAGTCCCAATGACATACAACGCGTACGGCAAGAGACAACTGCAGCATAGCGTCCCAATCGTATTCAACCAGATACCAAACTCCCTGAAGAACATCCGAAACCCGAATTTGCAAAAAAAAAAATTAAAAGAATATTTCAGTTCACAAAAAAAAAAACAATTTATATGTATCTGTAACTTATTGAATTTATAATTTTTCTTTTTTAATTTCCAAAACCTTGAATTTTGTACCAAATTGCATTTATGTATGTATTTATTAATATTTCTTTTATTTTGGATTCCAAAAACTTTATTTTTAATTTAAACCATAACACAAAAAAGCTTAACTTAAAGTAAATATCTGCTCCTGAAAAATAATCTTCTGAAGATAAGCCAGAAGGCTTCGCAGGAACAAATGTAAATATGTTTAAATTTCGGAAAATAATAATAATAAAAAAAATGCCAGCCTCTGCTTCCGATTTGCGCAGTGTTATACAATCGCTCCCAAGGTCGAAGAACGCTCTGACCGTGTGTCCATTCACCCTTGCAATCTTCAGATATTCACTGCTGTGTTATCGGCTGCATTATCTGCTCCCGTGGTACGCTTCCAAGCACTCTCCTTCCGTCATGCCTAGTACGATTTATTTGAGAACGGCTGACTCTTCCAGCCGGCTGACTCTTCGATGTCTTCCTGAGGTTTTTGCGGTCGCTCTCGTAGCATATTGTGAATATCCAAAGCATTATCATTCGTTGGAAGAACGAGGAATTCCTCAAGAGATTCGTGCAATGACCCCTCACTCCATAACCTTGCTGCTCCTGCCAGCCTAGTCGTAGCAGCCATTAGCAAGAGTTTGTCATCTAGGTGGTAAATTTGGCGGAGGTCCCTCACTCTTCTGATCCACGCCGATGACGAAATGCCTGACCTACTCCTTGGGTTGAATTCCTGAATCATCTCCGTAATGTCTCGCACCATGAAGTGACTCCTTATAACGTTCTCAATTTCTCTCATCTCATGAGGGTTACTGGCTGAAAGATAACACGATCCTAGAACGTGAGATATCGTGATAGTGCTGTTGCATTTCGGGCACATAGGGCGTGTTCCTTTTTTTTAAAGATATTCGTGAGTCAGTTGGATGTGTCCTAAGTGTAAACGAATGAAACTTATTAGTTTCGCCTTAGAAATATTGGTAGGAAAGAAGGGACTGATTTTTTTCGTGTTAATGGTTTGATAGTGGTGCTTACATTGAGTCCACTTCAGTGTATGATGTTCTTTGATTTTATCAATTACTAGTCCATTCAGATCCCTTCTGCTTGAAGATTGGAACATAAGTGATGGCGAAATATGACATAGATTTTCAGCACGGTCAGCGAGTTCATTGCCTACAATTCCAACGTGACCTGGAACCCACATTAGCTTTATTTTTGTGGAAGTTTTTATTAGCGTGTTACGAATTTTGGCAATTGTGGTGTTATCATTGCTTACATTGAGAACAGCTTTTACGACAGAAAGACTGTCAGTGCAAATCGTCCATTTCCCGGCAGCTTGCGAAAACCTTTTGACGGCTTCATATACGGCCTGAGCTTCTGCTGAAAAAATTGACGCTGCACCTGAAAAGATGCCTTGTATGATAATCGATCCATTGTGTTCTGTTACTGCGAATGAAGTGCTATCAGCGGTTTTCGAGCCATCTGTATATATAAACTTCCAGCCCTTTGAAGTAAAGTCACAGAAGATTTCTTGAAACATCTTCTTATATACCAGACTACAAGTATTGTCTTTGCGAAACTCCAAGAGGTGCAGTGTGATGGAAGACGAATTCAGGTACCAAGGTGGTGAAGATGGAGTGTATTTTGCAAATGGTTTAAATGTAATTTCCAAATTTTGTGCCGTTTTTATGGTATTATGTATAGTAGAGGGGATTCGCTTTTGTCGTTTGTGTTTTAGAGTTTGGGCTACATCTTTGTCGATAATTGAGTCCGTTCGAAAACATAATTTGGCAATCAACTTAAGTAACACTTCGAAATATCTTTCTTCAATGGATGGTAGGCCAGCTTCAGCTAAGATGTTTTTGATGGCTGTTGCGGGAAAAGCTCCTATGCTTTTTCTTGCTGCTTGGTGGTAGATGGGTTTTATAATGTTTTTTTGTAGATTTAGGGCAATAACCATAGATAACTAAAGCGTACTCTATCTTACTTAACACTATCATTTTAGTTAAAAAACATAAAGTATTAATATTGAGCCTTGACGAAAGAGCTTTTTTAAGAGATATATAGTGATTTTTCCAATTATACCTATTGTTTACAAGAAGACCTAAAATAGTTAAATTAGATACATTTCCAATTGCTCTGTTATTAACTGATAAATTTAAATTTTGACATTTTTTTTTTGCGGCAAATGTGAAACGTTTTACATTTTTCAATAGAAAGCTTGGAACCGGATATAGAAGACCATTCCATTATTTCTTTTAGTAAGTTAGAAAAAGTTGTTTTTGTTAGATTAAGGTCATTGTGTTTACATAAAATGTACGGGTCATCAGCGTATACACAGTGATCTAAATCTTTGTATTTGGATATTACACCACTTAACTCTTCAAAGAGAATTACCGAAAGAGGCGAAACTTGAGGAATTCCATTTTGTAGGGGTAGTAGTGATGTGTCGGTCATGTTTCGTACATGAGTACTGAGTTAATTGAACGAATCACTTTAGTGACCGCTGACCGATGGTTCAGTTGTTAAAAGAAATATCGGTCTTCGGTCACTAATATCAATACATTTTAAACATTCATTCATTCCTTTAATACAACACAAATACACAAGACTTGTTATTGTATTAGTGCAAACAAAAGTCTCTCTTTCTCAATAGAACAAATGCATACAATATCAATCAGAAAAATTTTGTTTGCACCAACACAATGAAAATCTTTAAAAAATGTGCGTACAGTGCACAACACAGTCATGTGTCTCGATCGTGAACGAACGAAATGAGTTAATTCATAACTGAACGACCTGAGTTAGGTGGGTTAATTAACCTACCGATACACAAAACAGAAACAGATACAGAAAAAACGTCACAGCACCCAAAAGAAAATATTTGAGAATAAGTTAATTCATAACTGAACGATCTGAGTTAGGTGGGTTAATTAACCTACCGACCGATAGTTTACATTTCTGTCTGCAGCAACAGAAAGAAGTGGCCGAGTGTTGCTTCTGTTGACGATTTCGAAGGGCGTTTTTCTGTTGGTAAACAAAAAAAATTGTCTGTTATTGATTTAAATTTAGTAAGTTATTAACTTAATTTATGTTAAAATAGAGGTTTTTTTATTTGCATCTACATATATGTATATGTATTTCACTTTTTAGGGACACATTCGCTAAATTTTCGACGGAGTTTTTTGTTTTAAAATTACAAAATTCTTATTTGGAATTTATTAGAACATTTATTTGAGTTATTTATTTTCTTTATTAAAAAACTAAAAAAATTAATTAAAATGTTCTTTTTGAATTCATTTTTGATTATCAATAATGTAACTAAGCCATAAATACAATAAACTAGGCTAGTGCAGCTCCAACTTAACTTCGCCTTCAACTTTTCACTGCATTTTATTTTATATAAAATTATATAAGACAATGTTGTTTATTAAAAAAAAAAAACCATTGTGCCTAACCTAACCTACTCTTATATTCCCAGTGGACTCATTTTCTGCTACACTTAAACAAATACATTAACTTCGCAAACAAATTTCTTGTTCAGATTTGTAGATTTTTTCTTAAAAAATAGAGAAAAAATACAGACACAGTTGAGCAATTATAAAAAAATACGCATTTCTCCTGAGTGGAATGGAAAAAAATCTACATATAAATTTAAAAGTCGCAACTGTCTTATAGTTTTTATTCTCCTGAAAAATAAATATGAAGGTGTTTTTAGCTCATATTTTTGACTTAAATATTTACTTTTTTGCAAGTGGCCGATTGACCGATATTTTAAACTTGTTCAACGCAAATGAATGATTCGGTCAGAACGGATCATTGAATTGACCGATTTCGCAGACCATTAAGGGGTAGGACTCTTGAGAAAGTATTTCCAATTTTTACGCAAAATTTTCTTTTGCTTAAGAACGATTTAATGTAATTAAAAATCTTCGGACCAACTCCCCATTCGGAAATTTTTTTTAACACAAGATGAATCCCTATACGGTAGAAAGCCATCACACAGACACCAAACGAGCCCATCGCGATCCCTGTGGTGCCAGTTGAATTCGTCTTCAAATGGCGAACACCTAAACAATCGCCCTGGTGAAACACGCAATTTTCTTTCAAAGGCCAATAAGGCCTATAGGTTTTCGAAAAAGTATTTCCCTAATAATTTTCTTCGGCTACGCGATATTGCCTTGCATTCACACAGCCTTTCAAAAACAGGAATTTAATAACAATTTTTTCCATTTTCACAAAAAACACTCACATCGACTCACTCAAACGACTGTCAACTAAAAACTGAGCATTCAAAATGACTGAAACTTCGGTAAGTAACTGTCAAAAGATGAACAACTAGCATTCCCTAGCTTTTATTGAGTGCCGCTATCTTTACGTTGCGGTCGGAAACTTTTCAGACAACCCTCGTATGTGTGTTATGTCCTCAACAGCTTGCAGATCACCGCAGAATCTGCAGATATCCGTATTTGACAATTTGAGTCCCTTTGCGTCTTTCTGCTGGAGACGGTGTCCGTCAAAGAGCGGCCAAAGAGCTTTGGATTGGATACCCTGTGTCCTTCAAGACTTGACCACCTAAGGTTGGCAGTCTTTGTTATTTTTTTATCCTTCAGCACAGTTTTACCCGGTTCCGACAGCCCCTGACTGTATCAGAGTTGACGTTGGTTGATTCCATTGCCTTGAGTGCGGCCTGGCTATCGATGTCTCTTTCAGATACCGATCTCATTTGCATTAGCTCAGCCACCCTTAGGAGAGCCAGAACCTCTCATTGAAAGACACTGCTTGCGTCTGGTAGTCTTATAGACACTCTTAGTTCTGGGTCTTCTGAGAAGATACCAGAACCTGTTCCTTCCTCTGTTTTTGAGCCATCTGTGAAAATTACAATTTCGTTCCACATGATTATTGCATTTTTTCCCCAGTCCTCACTCTCCGGATAAATTATATCGTACGGGATGTCAAAGTCGGCCAGGGAAGGAATTTCATCCGTTAGAATTGGATTGCCTGGCAGTAGCCCCGTTAGGACCGTGCGATGTCCGAAACTACTGCTCTTAAAGTAACCCCGATTAGTGAGTCTTACAGTACTGTTGCCAGAAAGTTTTTTGATCTGCAAATCAAGCGGTGTTGTTTTCCACCATACTAGTGCGCCGTATGTAAGTAAGGGTCTTACCACCAGCGTATACAGTCAGTACGCCATATCCCCAAATTGTTCCTACTGTTCTTTTGCAGATAATAAGAGCACTATATGCCTTTTTGGTTCTTTCCGCTACAGATTCCAATTCAGTTTTTTGTCCAGAATAACACCCAGATACTTCGCGCTGTCCAAAAGGGACAGGTCCACTCGGTTGAGTTTTGGGAATTTGAATTGAGGTATCTTGTACTTTCTGGTAAAAAGAAATAGTTCCATTTTGGAAGGCTTGATACCACAGCTTTTTGCCCAAGTGCTGATCGTCTTCAGGGCAGCCTCCATAATATCGCTTAAAATATTTAAGTATTTTCCCTGCACTATTATGACCACGTTATCTGCGTATGCCGTGGTACTTATACCCATTGCACTAAGCTTTTTGAGGATGTCATCGATAACCAGTACCCACAAGAGTGGAGATATGACTCCACCCTGAAGGGGTTCACATGGTTACGGACATTCTGACCGAGCCTTATCCAATGGAACAGTTTATTTTCCTGCTTGCAAACATGTTTTAAACCCAGTTTGTAATGTCATGTTCAATGTTAGCGTCTACTATATAGACACCTTAACACAAGAAAGACCAGACCTGTGATAAAATCGTTTTCTGAATTTTATTATTTCATTATTTACTACGTACTTACAAAATATCACTTTGCCAGGTTATACTGGTATTAAGATAAAGTAAGTTCTACCTAAAAAGAGCAATGCCGTCAAGATAACGGCTATATACTCGTACAATCTTATGTTATTTGAAGTGTTTACATGGGGCTGAATTACGACATCAGTGACTGAACTCAGTTGTTTTGTGAAATTTTATTGTGGATTGACGTGTTGTATAGGTAAAATTATTTTCGAATTTTGAATTTTCACATTGAATTTGCATTTTTGATTTTGCTTATTTTATTTATATTTTCATAATTTCATTGACTTTAGCCCACCACCAACATTTTTGTACTGAATCAGAAATACTACAACTACTCAGCAGACTTCAATCTATTGAAGAAGTTGCCAGTGAGACTGAGGACGAAGTTGGTAACGACCCACTACAGGATCCTTACTATTACTAACTGCATGGAAATTATTCATTTACGAACCAATTTTACGTCATATAAAGCTTTGCACAGAAATTGAAGCCAGGCAGAAAACCAGTAATGATAACTGGATCTTGTCTTTTGAAGAGTTAGAGAATTTCTTGGGATTAGTCTATGCTAGAGGTGCTTATAATGTAAGTTCTTTAAACTTAGATCTTGTGTGGTCAACACTATGGGGCCCGCCAATCTTTCATAAGACGGTGGTAAAAAACAGATTCAAGGATCTCGCCTACAAACGGATAAATTTGCTCTAGCATCCACCATTTGGAATACATTTATTGATAATTGTCAACTAAAGTATACACCAGGGGAAAACCTCAGTGCTGATGAGCAACTTTACCTTGTAAAACACGGTGTCCATTCATACAATATAAGGCAAACAAACCAGATAAGTTTGGTATCAAATATTGGTCACTGGTGGATGTGAACTCAAAATACTTATGTAATGGATTTCCGTATTTGGGTCGATAAGTTTTTCGAACAAATTAGCAGTCACTACTCGAGTATGTAATTCTAAAATTAGATGAACCCTTTTTGAATCAAAAACGTAACATTACAATGGATAATTTGTTTCACGTCAAAAAAATGTGGCGAAAAATTAAATGCCAAAAGAACTAGCCTAGTTGGAAGCATACGATATGAATCTTTTATATCAAAAAACAGTAACAACTCAACATGACTGTTTACCAAGGAAAACCTGAAAAGAACGTTGAACGGTTCTAAACACCTTACATCCAGATGTGACAATTGAAACTGGTTCGAAGAAATTACCCGTATCAGTAACCTTCTACAACAACACAAAATATGGAGTTGATGTTTTCGATCAAATGCTTAGCCTATGCATGTGCTGTACAGTGTGTTAGATATGGCTGCCCTCAATTCCTGGATAATTTCTAAGGAAATTGCGAAATCTAATATTTCTTGTCAAATCTTCATTTTCCAACTTGTTCAAGAATTGACAAAAGTAAGTGAATCTGCAGCAGAACATGAACATGAACTGCTGGACCATCACAAGCGGCTCCTATTGTCTCTATCATTCAAAATAACAAAAGAAAACAGTGTCCAATCAATCCAAACTTTAAGAAAAATCGATCGATCGTTGTGGAGAATGTAATAAAGTTATGTGTGGAAAATGTGTCAAAAGTGTATAAAAAATATGTGTCAAATGCCAACCTATGTAAAATAAATTTTTAACAATAAAAAGTAATATTTTCCAAGACTCTTTTACACCTCTTTTGATATTATTGCACTTATAATCATGCGTTTTCAATATAACCGTCAAATTGACGGTTCTGGTCTTTATAGTTGAACAAAAACTCTAAAGATATTACAAAATTTCGATTTTCGAGGTGAATGCAAGAACTTCCCTATCAGGAAGTTAAAAAAAATATTTTTGGCAAATAAACATTCCTCACATCCTTACAAAAGTAACAAAAAAGGGTGAATAACGGGATCACTATATTCCGAAATAAGAAAAGAAATGGATGATGAAATGAGGAGAGGAAAAATTGCCATAAGCTGGATGTCAAACATTATGACACTGACGTATACGAATACTTTATTCCCTCGAGCACTACGATTAAGAATTTATACAAATGGATTAGTTCTAAATACATAATAGTTAATAATTTTTATCTTTTCAGGCATCCCTAATTCATATAATAAGCAAGAAGGAAGGAAGTTCCTAGTCCGAACACAAAAACTGTATATAGAATGGGAACGTATGGAGCCCTTTTGTTGCTTAATATCATAAGACGATCTTGGTTCTATGGTGACCGCATAAAATATTCAAAATTGTTTAAGAAAAGCAGGCGAGTTGATAGTGTTGGGAGATATAATTGGTGTGAATATTTCTTAAGCTATTTCTGACACAAGATAGGTCGAAAACATTATGCAATCTAAGAGGTGTTCTTTAACGTAAAACAAAAGACACAAAAATTTATTTACAAGTCACGAATTCTTTTCTGTACTTAATTGAAAAATTTATGTCGTCTTTTACTTTAATGCAATTTCGAAAATATTAAGACCGTCAGTGCCACCAGGATGAGATTGTACTAGGTTAATATTGATCAGTCCATGGATATCAATTTATCGGTGTTTCGGCGCCCTGGTGGCGGATAATTAGTGACGATTTTTCAGAGAAATTGAGTCCAGCAATTTAAGCCAATTAAGTCATAGTGGTTAGCCCATAGAAACTAGAGCAGAGCGAATCTTAAGGGTCTCCTGGAGTCAGGTTCATTTCATATATGTACATGTGTTTCATAGCTAGGACGACACCAAACTTATATATTCGAGAAGATCCTAGCCAAAGTGGTGTGTATGGATTTATGATCAAAGATCAAAACTAAAATGAAAAAAGATGTCAGAAATGGAACGATATGGGAAAAAACGATGTGTTGCACCCGAGAATCCACTTTAGAAATGGATTCTCGGTGGAAGTAACCCTTCTACTTCCCACTTCAATAAAAAGCGTTTCCCCTCTTTCGGACAATCTTCCTGCCCGCGCCAATGGGAACAGGCACAATCACTCGCCCTCATACAACCAATTTGTATATGAGTGCATTCAAAGCATTCTTACTTCCTTTCACAACAACGCATCAGCTATGTGCACACGTTTTCTAAGGTCGGTTATTCGTGAGTTTTTGTGTTTTTTTTGTACGGGTAAATGTTTTTTGTTTTGTATTGTTATTGGCCTCTCTAAAAACATGTGCATCGTATTTTCATTTGACTGTCATATTTGCGAATGTAGTTACTAGAAGTTTGTAAAAACCCATGATTTGTTTACTTTGGTGCAACAGTTTAATATCAATTAAAGATTTTTTGAAAAATGATAGAATGTTAAACAATTAATCAGTTAGAAGTTGTAGACAGTGAATCACTGTGTACCACTGTTGGAATGTGTACCTATATTCTATTTTCATTTTCTATATCGTTGCTACAATTTTGTTAATATGCGTAGGTAAATATGGGATGGATAAAAACAACAAGAACAGTTGGTTCATATTCGGTGAAGCAAATGCAAGCAGCTCTCGATCAACAATCCAATGAAAAACAACATTAGACTTAACTATGCGGTTAACAAACAAAATTTGTTCTGAAGGACACGCTGATTACACAACTTAAAGACTCTGCCTACCTATTTTAGGGCTTATCAAATATTGGCTGTCGAAAATTGGCGTATGAAACAGCTTTATTGAAAAAAATTAATATTCCCGAGGCATGAACACGAGATAATATGGTAGTTTTTGAGTAGCTAAGGGGTTTTTGTCACCGATATCCTGATTTAAGCAAGCCCGAACTCAGAAAACAAATGCCTTTAGCAACTGGTAGGGGCGATAATAACCTCCTCTAAAACGTTCTCTAAAACTGTAAAGGAAAGCCTCGTACATTGTTAGAATTGCGGATATGTCTAACTTTAAAAGGGAAATCCCTTAATTGCGACTTGTAATATTCTACCTATAAATATGGTTAATAGATAAGGTGAAACAATCGTTATATTAGAAAATATTAGCTAAAAGGAAAAAATACAATAACTTACAACAATTTATTAGAAATTATTGTTAACGTCTCAAATAAAAAATAATTCAGATATGATGTAAAAAGTGATTACCAACTGTCCGATGAAAACTTGTCAGAGGAAAATTGGAAAAAATAGTCAACACTTTATGCGCATCTTTAATTACTCGTAAAATGGGTCGCAGCCCATACATCGAAAAGGGAAGGGCAAGGAAATCAGTAACCGAGTGCTCGACGTTCACCAAAAAATAAAAACTAATAAATCCTACCGAGAACATAACCACTGAAGATCTTTGAAGACAAATTGCTAATCTTCAACCTACTAAATGACCACGAATTCATTTTAACTACGATAGACCGAAAAGTTTTGAATGAAATAATAGATGCACGGTCATTTTCCATATGCAAAAGAACGTAAAAACACTTAAACAATTAATATGAATCAAATTATATTATATAACTACTAATATGGAATCTCTCCATTGCATGCAAGAATCATGGAATTTATTTTGAAACTTGCATATACTTTTCCACAGGAGGAAGAAGATATTGGATGAATCTGTTGCGATCAAGGAATGCAGCAAAACCAAGAGAACAAGAGATGCAAAAGCATTATCGATATGAGATTGTGCTCAATGTGGATAGACCAAAACAAGGATTTGAAAATACCAATGATGGAAATACTTCGAAGAGATTTTTTCAAGAATGAGAGACAACAGCTCGTATAACTGATTTCAATAGAAAGGTACTAACGAGGCTTGAAGTAATTTTGGCTCATAGTCAAAAAGGATAATTCAGTATCAATCATTACCACTTGGAAAATGAGTAGAAGAAGCTCAGGAACCCAAAAATAAAGACTACAAGAATAGCGCTTCGGCTTTGATTACGTTCGTTCTATTCGCTTTATGTTCGCTTCGAAATTACATTTCTAAAATTTTCTAGAATTGTCCTAGAATGAAATTAAAATTTTTTGCAAGTTGAAAATTTGTTAGTGATTAATTTGTTTCAATTGAAAGCATCTCTTCATTCAAAATTAATCAGTTCAAATATTCAAAACTGCTCCGCCGGGTATTACAGGAAATTGTTTAATTTGTTTACATTTTTTTTTGTTTCAACAGCTGTTGACTGTCAAAAGCAAGTAAAAGTTCAGCCTATCCCAATTTTTAATTCGCTTTGAAGTCACGTTACATAGTATTACGTGCTTCATAACGAATATAAAATATAAGTCCGAAGCTCAAAGCAACATTGTGATTGAAAGCATTGAATTCCAATGGTTGAACTTGAAACGTCAAAGCAAAGCCGAGGCAAAACCGCTATTGTGTTTAAGGCATAAATATCTTTACATAACTTTTATTCGGCCTCTTCTTGAATACGTCAGTCAAATCTGGGCAACCTATTACAGCACATCAAATATATTACGCGTGGAATCAACCTTCTACTCTATCTTGATCGGTGAAACTGATAGACTTGCAATGTCTTACAATACGTCGTGAAGTTGATGTCATAGGTACTCTTTGTTTGTCAGTTTTAAACTGATAACATTGATTCTCGTGCTCCATAGCAACTCATATCAACCCACGAAACCTGTTGACCTGTTCCTCTCCGCGAAATTAATCCTCACCGAGCGAATAAGGAATACCATGAACCCATGTCCATTAACTCTATTCAACTTACATGTATTAGACCATCACCTAAACAAACTCTCCCTCAAGACTACCCTCTACTCTTCCTACGTCTCTCAACCAGCATGAATATATTTATAATGGCGTTACAATTTTTTTTTTAACAGACCGAATAAATAATTTTTGAATTTGGGCCAAAGACCAAGTTCCATTTTTACCTCCACATATAGCTTTTAGAGTAGCGGCAATATACCAAATACGTATAACATTATAAAAACTAAACTTTCAATTTGGGTTTTCAAACCAATTATTCACTGCATAAGATTTTATTTCCATTTAGTTTCATGTACCATATCCAAGTAAGAGGTCATGTTGTGACTCTACAGTTAAAATCAATACACTGCGACGCACTACAGAACTCATAAATTGTTCTATATTGTATAGATGATTACTAAGGTGTAACATGTAATGTTAAACTTACCATTCCTAGTTAGTAACCTTCCATGATGTGTGGGATAATAACAAATTCTTCAAATTTCAGGCAATATTTATTTGTTACCTTAATATTGTTTTTTATCCGAAGCTTTGATATTTTTTGACATGTACTCGTATGTAATAGATCAGTTATTATTCAATTCAATTGTGCATTTTTCTAAGTACATATATTAGTTTCTTTCAAGTTGATATGAAATTGCGAAAGCAAGCAGCTAGTTAAGGTTTAACTTATGAAGGCAGATGGAATTATATAAATATTTTCTCCTTTTACAGAAATAAACAAAAAAAATCATCCAGAAATACTAAAACAAAACCGCACCCCACAATAAAGTCACTCATAAGAAAGTAAAACACATTTAGCTATCATACCAAAAAACTATTACAAAAATATTAATTTATTAAGGCATTGATAAAAATAAAATATGTATATTTGAAGTACTTGCATTTTTATTATACGAGTATTCTAATCAGTTTTTGTCTTAGAACCCGAAGATATTATAATAAACAATTAAATTATCGATTGAAAAAATGGATGCCATTTGCCGGGTCTTTTTATGCTAAGATAGTTTTTTGTCTCACATTTTACATCTGTATGCAAAGGTTTTTTTTATGGTTTTTTTTTCTTATATGTTAAAATACACAAATATTAATTATTTTAAGTAGATATTTGTGTCGGTATAAATATTCCATATTAGTATTTACCTGTAATCCATTTTCAGTTACCATCTTATAAAATTTTATTCAAAGAAAATGAAGCAAATATATAATTATATATGTTTTCCTTCTGAATACAAAAAAAAACAAACAATTTTCTTGACTTTAAAGTATAGACATATTAATTTAATTATCTTTTCTTAATATTGGAAATTTATTTTTAAAACTTGTTTTTACTACTTAATTTGGAAGATATTGCTTTCGACTTCTAAATGATTTTAGAGTTAAATACAAACTGGTTGTTCTGCCCGAATATCCTTTTTAATTTAAAGGATGTAAGCATACATACCTACATATTATAAAGCGCAATACAGTTTTAGCACATGCGCTCTCACGAATAAATTCAATAACAAGGGATGATGTCATGTAAAATATCACCCCACAAAGAGCTAAATTTTTCTAGGAATGCACTATATGTACGTATGTATATATGCACATGTGAAAAGTCCACAATTTTTTCTTAATATTGACTGTTTTCGTATATATACATATATGTACAATCACAAAGAACGAAATTAAGTTCTTGCTGAAATTATAATGCACTTCATAAATTTAAAAGTTAACTTTAATATTTAATAATTTATATTCAATCTGTGTATGTATGAGTGCATGTATAATTTATTAATGAAATTGAAACATAAAATGCAGGTGAACTGTACGTATATTGGTATTACAATATACAATATTTCGATTTAGTAAATAAGAATTTTAATATGTTCGTGCAGTGTCAGACAAAATTAAAGCACGGAAAAGCGGGGTCATTTTCTTAAGTAAAAACTTAGTATCATTTTCAAGGTGTATATGTATTTTCTTTTATTATAATAAGATATATATATAAGTAAACTGAAATAAAACAACAAAATGAATACAATTCATATTCATTCAATGACAAGAACGATACCATCAAATCCCAGCTCGTAGTGACGGTTTCACCACAGAAGACGCACGAAAACTTTTAGAAGCTGCAAAGGCTGAAATCGGCTGAGTTAACTGTCGCATGCGCGAACAGACCCTCATGAAGAAAAATTTCAAATGCTTAGAGTTTGGTCACCTAGCTTGGCAATGCAAAATCGAAGAGGATCGTTCCAAACTACGTAGGAGATGTGGATCAGAAGACCGCATAAAAAGAACTGCAGAAAGGAACCATCGTATATGTTCTGCAAGAAAGACCATCCAGATGACGTGAAGCACGTAGCGGGCAGTAACAAATGCCCAGCTTTCTGGAGAGCCATAACTATCAAGAGACCAAGAAGTTACCACAAATAAAAACTAGTCACTGTAGAATAGCCCAGGACATCCTAGGACAGACGGCCACCGACGAAGGGGCGGATGTTATTATGATAAGTGAACCCCATAAATGTCTCAACGCGAAGACTAATTGGACCTGTGATAAGACAAAAGAAGCGACAATATAGATATGTGGGCGCTACGCTTTCCAAAATACAATCGACCAAACAGAAGGCTTCGTGCGGGCGAAAATAAATGAGATCCAATTCTAAAACTGCTATGCAGCTTAACGTCCAACGAATACCAATAAATGCTGGACAATCTAACAGTGGACACTCTTCAAAGAGAGCCCCAGAGCCCCAGTGGTTATAGGTGGTGATTTTAACGCGTGGGCCACAGAATGGGGCAGTAGGCTCACTAAAACCAAAGTACACTCCCAACTTGAAGCATTCCCTCCCCTATCGATAAGTACCGCCAACTAGGGTCGCATAAATACGTACCGGAAGGCTGGTATAGGCTCTATCATCGAAATCACTCTAGTGAGCAGTTCTATCCTGAGAACCATAAAGTGAAGGGTCAGTGAGGAATGAGTAGTACCCCCAAAACTTACGGGTCATTTCACACCCGAAACGACAGAACTTTCGAAGAGATAGAGAGTGATGATCTAACCCTAAGTGGAGTAGCGGAGACCCTAACCATCAGCACTGCGTGCGATGAAATTAAACCATGGGGTTCGGTATACAGAATGGCAATGGCCAAACTAAATGGCTGCAGAACCTATCTAATAACATGTCCAATAATGCTGAAATCCATAGTAGAGCATCTTTCTCTCCAAATATCAAATACCAGCTACTATGTGCAATAGTAATCAATGCAGTGATACTCCACTAATTACCCAGGAGGAGCTGCTCCAGGCATGCAAGAAGATGGGCGACAAAAGGCCGCCCGAACCCGACGGCACCCCAAATAAGAAATAAAAGCGACTATAAAAAAAAGCCAGACCTGTTCATGATGACGATAAAGAAGTACCACGAAGAAGAAACGTTTCCCGAAAAGCGGAAAATGCAATATTTGGTCCTGCTACCAAAAAGAAGGCTAAATAGAACCAACGTCATATCGCTCAATATGCCTATTGGATACCATGGGAAAAATCCTCGAGATATGCCACTAATAGTGGCATATGACAAAGGAGCCCTCTCAGACTATCTATTTGGCTGTAGAAAAATGCGATCTACCGTTGATGCCATAACAGCAATAGGTAATATGTCATAAGGCGCTATCGAAGTTGAAAGATGGCTGGCTCTATGGCACAAAGGAGTACGTATAACCAGTAGTTACTCCGGACGTTAAAAATGCTTTTAACTCTGCGAACTGTAGTCTACTTCACCAAATGCCAAGCAGTGCACTCGTGTGCAATACATACTTCACCGTTCTGCAAAAAAAAAAAACGTGTTCGAGTGTGGAAAAAAAATTCCAGTTCTGTTCGGGCAAGCACCGTGTCTACACCTATTGCTTAGTCCGCTTTTACACGTCGCATGTGTGTAATGCGCATGTTCTCGTTATTTTCTTTTGAACTGTCATTCAGTGATGCGCGCATTTTTACACGATAGCCTTTCCCCCTTCTTTGGTTTTTCATGTTATTTGACAGCTCTCTTTCATTTCATGTTTGGCGCTCAGTCTTTCATAATTGAAAATGAGCCCCCTTGTTAATTCTTTGGTTCATTTAAGTTCATCCGCCATACTGAAATGTTGTGCTCGTAACAACAGCAAAAGAAGTAACGAAGCAAATGCGAAAAAGAAAGAAGAAGGAGAAAAAGAAATGTCAAAAAGATGCGATGAAAATCCTACCCACATGCAGTGGAAATTTGGTTAATTGTGTATTTTTTGTTTCATTATCCCTCTCTTTTGCACTCATTTGAATCTGTTGAAACCGTGTAAAAGCGGACATAACGAATTTAATTTGATTGATTTGTGTTCTGTCATTTGACGTCTCTATACTTATCTTACTCTTCGGGGTAAGTGAAATTTAATTATCAACCTACATACCTACATAGACAACAAACAACTACAGCTGCGGTAAAAAATTATGGACGGGGATATAGATCACCCTAGAAAAAACTGGTTCAAAGGCTTACAACCTGGGGTTAGCCTTAACCAGAACCATACCAAAAAGACAAAGCGCAAACACTCAGGCGATGAGTTCCCAGAACTCCCTGTCATAAACAATGACAGCAATATACCTAGATATATAATTATCACAGGGATGGAAAAAACAGGTGAAAGTACCCGCCCCCTCTCTTCTTATAACCCCATCCAAATCAATCGTGGGCTTGAATTTATTTCACAAGATATTTTGGAAGTTAAAGCCATCAGATCGGGAGCCCTTCTTCTGAAAGTACTAAACGTTGATGCAGCAAATAAATGCCTTAGAACCAAGCTTATAGATTCCATACCCGTTAAAGTTACAAGTCATTCAAGCCTTAATTCTATTCAAGGAAGAATATTCTCAAAGCACGTTATGAAAATCAGCGAAGAAGAGCTTGTTTTGGAATTGAAAAAATTCAAAGTTATTGAGGTTAGGGCAATGTTGAGAAAACAAGATGATTAATTAGTGCCAACTGGTGCTGCTATTTTGACATTCGACTTAATTCGGCGACCAAATGAAGTCAAAATTGGATGGGATAATTACAAGGTTGACGAGTACATACCCAAACCTATGCGATGCGTACCTTGCCAAAAACTTGGGCATACCAAGAATCGTTGTACAAGAGCTCCTCTATGTTAAAATTGCTGATCTCCCCCTTCCCACGAAGAATGCACACGCGTTTTTTGTATCAATTGTAACACCGAAGGCCACCCCCCTTCGATCCCCCTTGCACCGCTTTTCACCCTCATAAATCCGTTAACAAGATCAAAATTCATCGTCGGTGCACCGTCCGCGACGCCTAGCAGATCTACAACGATAACCCATCTCTCCACCAACTCCCTGCTCAAAAGAAAAGGAATGCTGGAACAATGCTGAACAATAGCAGATATAATAAAAATTCGCATAGAAAAATTAAAACAACATGTAAAGGAAAACGAACCAAAAATTCCACTGAACCCTCTCACTCCGCCGAACTGCCAACTTCACAACAACTTCATCTATCTATCAAACGCACAAAAACAAGAAAAAAATATCATTATTGGAGAACAAAACATTAAAAATAATATTCATGCATCTACAACGCTAATTCAAAATACTGTGATAACCACTCAAATGTGAGCAGCGACATCTAGCAGAAAATGTCGAAACTCGAAGACTAGAAGGTTTCGATACTGGATTAGCAAAGTCTCGACCGGAGAGTAGAATCGAATTTTCTAGCAAATTGGAAATTGTATGGGACGCTGGGTGGCGAGGATTGTTCTCGAAGTATGTCATTCGAGTATAAATAGCAGCATCCCAAAGGTATGCAAATCAGTTCCAAAGTTGAATTTGAAGTGTTAGTTAGAAGAAGTGATTAAGTGGTTTAAGTAAAAGATAAGAAAAGTATATGTGGTTGAGAAATTGAATTGTACTGAGAGAAAGAATTAAATAGTGAATTGTAACTGTACTGAATAAAGGGATTTGTATTGAAAAGAATAAGTTCTATCATTTATCACACAAACATTTTACATTGGTGTCAGAAGTAGGATAGGACTTATTGTGTGTGTAAAAAAAAAAAAAAAAAAAGTGTTTTCTGACTATTTGAGAAGGCTAAAATGGGTCGAAAACTATTGCAGTTGACCCTCGTCCAACTCAAATCCGAGTTGAACAAGAGAAGCCTCAGCGCCAGTGGAGGAAAAAGTGACCTGGTGCTCCGACTTCAGGAGGCTTTGAACAACGAGGGACATGATCCTGATGCATATTCCTTTGATGTTGACAAGGATGAAAAGACAAGTACCGGCAATGACATGGCTGCGATGATGCAACTCCTCTTATTAAAAATGGACGAACAGAAGAACAGTCTCGACGAACAAAAGAAAAATCTGGAAGAACAAAAGAATAACCTCGAACAAAAGCTGGACGAACAAAAGAAAAATATGGAAGAACAGAAGAACATTCTCCAGAACAGTCTGGAACAAAAATTGGACGAACAAACCAACAATCTGCACGGTCTTCAACAGAAAATGGATGAACAAAAGAATAACCTGGAAGAACAAAAGAACATCCTCCAGCAAAAATTCGAAGAAATCGATGACAAATTTGAAAGAATAGAGAAGAACGTTGATGACAAATTTGATAGAATAGAGAAGAATGTTGGCGAAAAATTCGAGGAAATGGACAGCAAAGTTCAGCAACTGGCAAAAGAGCTCGACACAGTGCGAAAACAGAAACTGCGAGAATGTTCTTTAAGCGGTCCAAGGAGAAAAGATTTGAAGCCTCCCTCATTCGATGGCCAGACCTCATGGTCTACTTATAAGAAGCAGTTTGAAATGGCTGCCTGTGCAAACGACTGGGACAATGAGGAAAAGTGCTTTGCCCTAACAATGGCCTTGCACGGTCCTGCAGCAGAATTGTTGCAAACAGTAGATATCGAAAAGCACAAAGATTATGTGACTTTAGTACAGGCTATAAAGAAACGGTTTGGGGATAGCCACATGCAGGAGGTCTACAAGGTCCAATTGCAAAGCCGAACGCAGCAACGAGGAGAAACACTTCAGCAGCTCCAAGCAGACGTGAGTAGACTGGCACATCTGTCATACCCCACCGCAGGCCAGGAAATTATCGACGAAATGGCAAAAGATGCATTTATCAGGGGAATTGCAGATTCGAAGCTACAGTCAGCAGTAAGGATGGCCGGGAAAAGAACCCTTGCTGAAGCACTTGCCTTCGCTCTGGCGATGGAAGCAGCCAATCAGGCTTCCAGGGGAACACATTTCGTCAGGGAAGTAGCATCTGTCGAATGCTCCTGCACAAGAATTAGTGCCGAGGAACGAGATACTCGACGGGATAGACGAATAATGCGCTGCTGGAATTGCAATAAAATAGGACACCTTCAAAGGCAGTGTAAAGAACCGGTGCGACGAAAAGACTGCCCTCACTGTGGTGACAAATAGAGGAAGAAACCCGCAGAAACAGCTATCAAGAAGCCGGTCAACCTTCCCGAAATCATCAGTCGGGAAATGCTTAAGTACCAACTTCGCGGGGCAGAAGTTGGTAGCAGGAGTCGACGGCCCCAGGACCATCACCCAAGTCTCGCTGGCAAAACGATGCAGCGAAAGCCTTCTTGTAGAAGTAGTCAGTGGAAAAGAAAAATGGATGGCAACAATAGACACCGGTGCCACGGCCTCAATCATCAGGAGGAATCTTGTGCAGAAGTCTTGGCTGCATAACACTAGCAGTTGCAGCTTGCGAACAGCTACAGGAGCAACGATTAAGGTATATGGTGAAGTCCGCATAAAAATCCAACTGGCCGGAATAACATTCACTCACGCGTTTCTGGTAGCTGACATATGTGACGAGTGCATCATTGGTACAGACTTCATGAGAGAACATGGACTTGTAGTCGACTTGGGGGCACAAACCCTGAAATACGGAAACATGGAGATACCAATGATATACGGAAACGCCAATACCACAGTCTCAAATGTCGTTATCTGCAGCAATCAGAGTCTAGAGCCTTCGTCAGAAGCAATTTTGTGGGCAGAAGTGGAAGGTGGTCTTGGTAGCCACCGATTCTATTTGATGGAGCCAGAAAAGAAAAGAGACTTCATGGTGGGAAAGACCTTAGTGGAGCCAAAGAACAACATGGTCCCTGTAAGGATTCTAAATCCAAAGACATTCATCGTGGACGCAGACGCTAGCAATGTTGGGGTCGGAGCTGTGATCTCCCAAGTTCATGACGGTCAAGAGAAAGTGGTCGCATATTACAGCAAAGTACTCTCCAGACCTGAACGGAACTACTGTGTAACCCGGCGCGAGCTTCTGGCTTTAATTCTGGCTACGAAGCATTTCCATAAGTACCTCTACGGACAAAAGTTCATTCTCCGGACAGACCACGCAGCTCTGAAATGGCTACTCCAATTTAAAAACCCTGAAGGCCAAGTTGCAAGATGGATCGAGCAGTTGCAGGGTTACGACCTTGAAGTGCAACACCGCAAGGGAACACTCCACTCAAATGCTGATGCTCTCTCTCGTCGACCATGCGGAGTAAAATGCGAACACTGCAATCGTAAAGAAGCAAAAGAACAGGCAGCTATCCAAATGATCAGGACTGAGCCAATAGAGGGTTGGAGTATAGACGAAATCCGTTCCTCCCAACAGGCAGACAATGACATCGAACCAATATTGGCCTGGAAAGAGCACGAGGAAAGACCAAGCTGGCAGCAGATATCAGATCGGAGCCAAACTCTGAAGGCATACTGGGCACAGTGGGACTCGCTTTTTGTGCAAGATGGATTGCTGAAGAGAAAATGGGAAAGTGCAGATGGGACAACATCTCGTATGCAGCTAATTGTGCCACGGTCCAGAGTCAACCAAGTGCTCCATGAAATACATGACGGAATCTCAGGAGGCCATTTGCGAATAAATAAGACGTTGGAAAAGGTAAGGGAACGTTTCTATTGGCTAAGCGCTAAACAAGATGTCGAGAATTGGTGCAAAAAGTGCATAAGATGTGCGGCTACCAAGGGCCCAAAAGTAAAGCCACATGGACAAATGCAACAATACAATGTCGGAGCACCTTTCGAACGAATAGCCATCGACATCGCTGGGCCGTTTCCCGAAACCTTTAATGGAAACCGATATACTCTCGTAGTCATGGATTACTTCAGTAAGTGGCCGGAAGTGTTTGCCATCCCAAATCAAGAGGCTAAGACCGTAGCCGAACAGATAGTCAACAACTGGGTGAGCAGATTTGGGGTCCCAATGGAGCTGCACTCTGATCAAGGGCGAAACTTTGAATCAAAAGTCTTCCAGGAAATATGCCAATATTTGGGAATAAGAAAGACAAGGACAACGCCACTACACCCTCAATCTGATGGAATGGTCGAGCGATTCAATCGGATCTTGAATGAGCATCTATCTAAGGTTGTCAGCAACTGCCAGCGGGATTGGGATCGACACATACCCCTCTTCTTAATGGCCTACCGAAACGCGGTCCATAGCTCAACAGGGCACACACCATCCGAGATCTTATTTGGTCAAACAATTCGGTTGCCAAGTGAAGCAAAATTCGGATCCCCACCGACGGAGCCCAAAGAGGTGAACGAGTACGTGAATGACTTACGCAGCAGGATTCGTAAATTGCATGAAGACACCAGAGAAAAGATGAAGCTAGCAAGCAGCCGCATGAAAACTAGGTACGATATCAAGGCGAAATCTTCCGGTTTCAACGAAGGAGATCTGGTTTGGCTGTATAATCCTCAGCGTAAGAAAGGCAAATCACCAAAATTGCAACAGGACTGGGAAGGTCCATACAAGGTGATAACCCGCATTAATGACGTTGTCTACCGGATCCAGCGTGGGGATCGAGGAAAATTTAAAGTGGTCCATTTGGACAGAATGTGTCATTTCAACGGGATGCTGAATGACGAAGTTGTTCGGGACGAACAACTGTAGGGAGGGAGCAATGTGATAACCACTCAAATGTGAGCAGCGACATCTAGCAGAAAATGTCGAAACTCGAAGACTAGAAGGTTTCGATACTGGATTAGCAAAGTCTCGACCGGAGAGTAGAATCGAATTTTCTAGCAAATTGGAAATTGTATGGGACGCTGGGTGGCGAGGATTGTTCTCGAAGTATGTCATTCGAGTATAAATAGCAGCATCCCAAAGGTATGCAAATCAGTTCCAAAGTTGAATTTGAAGTGTTAATTAGAAGAAGTGATTAAGTGGTTTAAGTAAAAGATAAGAAAAGTATATGTGGTTGAGAAATTGAATTGTACTGAGAG
The DNA here is from genome assembly GCA_949129095.1 of Volucella bombylans. Classification (NCBI taxonomy): domain Eukaryota; kingdom Metazoa; phylum Arthropoda; class Insecta; order Diptera; family Syrphidae; genus Volucella; species Volucella bombylans. The sequence continues at coordinate 64,442,875 of OX422142.1, forward strand.
AAAGAATTAAATAGTGAATTGTAACTGTACTGAATAAAGGGATTTGTATTGAAAAGAATAAGTTCTATCATTTGTACCCACACAAACATTCTACAATACAAAAAAAAAAAACAAACACATAATAATTTAACACAAATTCAAAATATAAAAAAGAAACAAACACATAATAGTTTAACACAAAGTCAAATCACATCATCCCCCACCTTAACCTCATCAAAAAATAATGAAGACAAAATAAGGTCAAATCACAAACTACATCTGCCACTGTCATCTATTTCAGGCTCCGAAAATTTCGTTGCATTGGTGTCTGAGAAAGTACCTCAGACACCTGCTGACTCTCTCAAAACAAAACAAACTCTCTTAAATAACACAAATGACTCTACTCTCTTAATTCTAAAAACTACCAACACCCTAAATATTATGCATCGATCACATCAACAAATAATAAACCATCACAATGACCAGAATAATTTCGAATTTACTTATAGCATACTCCAATAGAACTTGGCAACAACAAACACACTCTGGAGCGAATTATTGCTAAATATAATCCAGACATATACCCAGTTTATCCGACAGCTCAATTTGCGTTGAAGCAATCCGCATTGGTTTAATACGCTCGAATAAACACCATTTCAAACCGCATTGAAATATTCAACCCGCATACGTTCATTCCTGCTTATAAAACACATTGAAAATATGTAACCGCTTGGAAATATCGTATAAACCTTTTAAAATTGAAACATTGAAACATTTTACTCTCTCACGCTCTCATCATTCTTTCATCATCGGGCAGGTATTAGTTGTGTATTTAAAATAAGGGGTTGCAAATGAAATATTTGGATTCTTCCATTATTGGGCAGGTAATCAGTTGTGTATTTAAAATGTGGGATTGCAAACGAACTATTTGGAAAGAGAAAGATATAAGAAGTGTAAATAGTGAATAGTGTGAGTGACAGTTCAACCAGCTGTTTGTTAAACTTCTCTCAATTTTCTCTCGCTCATTTTGGATAATTTCATATAAACACCAGCATTTCTACGGGTATTGAACCAATGCGGATTGCTTCAACGCAAATTGAGCTGTCGGATAAACTGGGTAATAATAGCATTGCAAGATAATTCTATAATTCCCAAAAATCTACACTTATTCAAAATGGAAAATTGCAATCCATTTCCCTTTAATAAGAATTATAACTATTGTAAAGCAGGCATAGGTTTTCTCGTTAAACAAAATATTCCCGTAACTTCGCACACAACTTCCTCCTCCAATTTGCTTTATAATACCATAGGAATCAAATATAGAACTCCTATAAAAATAACAAATATTTATAATGAGCACGATGTTCAAGTAAATATGGATATATTAGATGGTATCCCAAGAACTAATGATGGATGTCATCAATTTATTCTGGATGATAGAAAAGCTCATAATTTTCTTTGGGGTTCAAACGCCACAAACAGTGCAGTACGAGAAATACATTATCCGCAATTGATGTTTCATTAGCATCTCAGGTTTTGGCACCCTATTTTCATTGGGAGGTACTTCCCCAGGGAGAATGTAGAGACCACATACCTAAAATAATTCGTTCTCATGAACGGAGACTTAACACCAAATTCACAGCCCGCTTTAAGGAAGAACTCGCCAACTTGAACTTATTGGAAAAAACAACAAAAACTCTGTCACTGACAATTTCGGCAGCCCAAAACACCAACCAGGAAGCCCAAAAATTAAAAAGATGATTGAACCGGTGAGTGGAAAAAGGAAAACATTCCAAAAACATGCGAAATTGAACTAAAAATGCCAAAATGCAGATATTTCGATGAGCCTTAAAAGGAAAATATTGAAATAAAACTTGTGCTAAAAAACGAGAAAATAAATTTTCGTTGAGTCGGAAAAGGAAAACATTCCTGGAATATTTTCCTTTTTCCACTCAGAGTTTGAGATTTTTACATTAAAATTTTCAGTTGATGGTTATTTTTTATTTTGAATTTTTAAATCTTATAGTTTGCTATGCTTTTTAGAGAAGTTGCAAATTTCCATTACTACACATTCTTAGTTTTTGCCGAAGAGTAGCTTGAGTTGTATTGAGTTTTGAGTTTTTAATAAAATAACAAACTCATAGTGAAAATGTCTAGTGAAGAGTTTCAAGAACCAAAAAGGAAGAGGGATCGTGTAAACAAGGAAGAACATCGCAGGGAAGAGGAAAAGTTAGCCCGACAGAGAGGCGAAGAATTTCTAGCCCACAGGGGTAAGTAGGTGGAAAAAAAAATAACGGGACCAGACTTTAATTGCAAAAAAGAATGCAGGAGTACGTTTTCCTCTGAAGTTAAGAAATTAATTATTGAAACGGACAGCGGAAGTCAAAAAAATTAAAAGACACATATTTAATGGGATTGATTGAAAAGCATGAGGTCGTAAGGCATCGATCGTCATCGGAATCTTCACAAGAAATTCCAGCCTCATATAAGTATTTTGCCATTAAAGGCTCCGGAAAAGTAATTGTTTGTCGGAAAGTTTTTTTAAGTTTGCATTTTTGCATGCCATTTCTTCAAAAGCAGTGTACCGTTTATGCCACCTTATCGAGAGTTCAAAATTGACTATAGAAATGAGAGGCAAACATTCTAATCGTGTGCATTTTCTCAATGAAAACACAATTTCAAAAATAATGTATCATATTGATTCATTTCCGAAAAAAGAGACGCACTACAAAACTTTTTCGGCATTCTATTTAGCGTCTGTCTTCAAGTTAAAAACATATATGAACTGTTCATTGACCTTTACCCATATTTAAGTGGGACTGTAAAATATGAATTTTATGTAATGGCTATTGTCTTCGACAACATGCAAAATCTTCCCCTCCCACTAATGCAGCCAAATAACCACTGAGCCCAAAAATCTTTTTTTCTCTCTCTGTCCCATTTTCTTAAAAACTTAACACGTGCTCACGCATTTTAAGTGTAATATTACCCACTTGAGTGTTTAGTTCTTAAAAAAAAAAAAAATACTCGTTCAGGAAATGTTTTACTTACGGAAACTTTGGCTATACATTGGCTATATATTCAAAATATGTCGAATGACACATCAGTTTTTTTACACGTACGCTGAATGAGAAGCCAGAAGCCTGTGACAGAAACTTGTCACTGATAAAACGAGTTGTGCGGAAATATGATCGGATCTATTCGCCATATCAATATGAAAACAGTATTCGTACAGCAAAAAAGCGGAATCCTTCATTCGAAGTACGGCCACTGAAAAATCACCAAGTGATTAACTTTAAGGATTGGTGGCCACATTTTTTCAAGAAAACGACGGAGGATATCTTCAAAACGGATCAAACCTTTGCTTTGAGTAAATATAGACATCTTGTTTTTAGCCAGAAACTGAGTGGAATCGTGAAGGCTTCAACCTTCATTGATGTACTTGTAGATGGATCTTTTCTGCTTGTGCCACTGGGTTTTTGAGAAGAATTATTTCTTTTTTCTTTTTTTTTTTGGTTTTTTAGGAAAGCTAGATTATCACTTGCTATATTAAAGGCTCTGGGAAGTGAGTTTAATGATTTGTAAAATTTTAAAAATTTATATAACTCCTCCGGAAAACAATTACTTGACTGATGAGGACTCAGACTGTGAAGAGGGAAACGATTCCAACCACTTGAGTGGCAACCAACTGTTATCTGATGCTGTTATCGGATTCTTGGAATTTGAGACAATTCAATATATTGCCCAAAATTCTAATTTGGAATCGTGTTCTCCAGCCTCATTGTGTAAAAGTAATATACAAAGTTTTATCAAAATAAGGTAAAATTGGTCTGATGGAAATGATGACAATCTACCTCTGACATCATCTATATATAAACATAAGCATTGGAGCGGTTCTCTGATTCCACCGTTAAATCTTTAGCAAATAGTCATCCAGTTGATTTTTTTGAGCTATTTATTTCACAAGATTTCATTTCTCAAGTAATGCCTGAAACAATTGCTTATGCAGAAAAAAAAATATTGGAAATAGACAATAATGATATGGTATGTACACATTTTTTTGGAGTTCTCATTTTGAGTAGTTATGTACCCCTTGAGAGGCGAAGAATGTTTTGGGAAGAACGTGAAGACACACACAATAAGTACAAATAGAAAAAACTTTGATTCTATTTTTACAAATATTCATTTTATAAATAATGACACTCTTAACAATGCAGACAAAATGTCAAAGGAAGACTATTTATGTATCATTTAAATACAAAATTCCTAACTTATGCACCACTTATGAATGAATATGTCTGTAGACAAAGCAATGATACCATATTTTGGAAGAAATTCTTGCAAGCAATTTATGCGCAACAAACCTGTGAGTTTTGGATACAAGGCCTGGGTTGCTGTTCTACCTCTAAGATATTGTCTGCAGTTCGATATTTACCAAGGGCGTTCGGAAAATCGCAATCCATCAAATTAGGTGAATTTGTGGTACTAAGGTTTGCTTACATCTCGAAGGAAAAGTGTCCGGGTCTCAACTTCTCTTTTTTGTTTGATAATTTTTTTACAGGTCCAAATTTAATTGCAAGGTTTACCGAAATGGGCTATGGTGGAACAGGAACAGTAAGATAAAATCGTCAAATATTTCTGGGCTAATCGACAAAAAACAATTTAACAAGAACATCCGAGGTATATTTGAGTCATTTGTCGATAAAAACAATCAGCTTAATTTGACAAGATGGAAAGACAAACGAGTAGTCAAAATGCTATCTAATGCTTATGGAAGTGAACCAGTTGGTTCAGCAAAAAAGTACGTTGCTAGTGAACGCAAAAAGTGCTGTGTGCCCCAACCGAATGTCAACAAAATATATAATTGTTATATGGGGGAGTTGATCAAATGGAAAACAATGTTTCAAACTACCACATAAGTATCAGAGGAAAAAATTGTATTCATCGATAATTATGTGGCTTATAGATTTATCTACGGTCAATGCATGGAGCCTTTCTAAAAGTTATGGATTGATACAGAATTCGCTACAAGGTTTGCCACAAACATACCCTTAAAAGATGCGGAGCATGATACATTGCACTGCACGACAAATGCTTTAAAGTCTTTCATGATAATTTAAAATAATTTGTGTTAATTTTTTTATCTCTGCTTTTTTTTTCTTATATACATGCAAATGAAATATATGTTACATTATCAAGTTGTTTTTGTCAACACAAAACTCAATGGTGTATTGATACACCATTCATTTCCACTTCAGGTAAGAAGTTTGGCCAAATTCTGATTTATTTGGTTCGGCTGATAAAAAAAAGTCGAATTATGGCAACAAAATCGAAAAAAGCAGAAAAAAAATTTGGGTATAAATGGGTTAACGGAAAAGAGTTACAAGATGTTTCTAAGATTGTTCACTACCTTCCCGATGACTACAAAATGTTTTATGATGAAATTCTCCAATGCTTATATACAACTCCTACATAGATTCGCTAATAGCCGAATTATGACAACCAGAATTAAACCTCCACTTCGTTGGAGTATACGCCGATAATAATTATGTAGCCGCATCTAGAAACCCGCCGACAGTAAAATCTATTTTGGAATTTGCAGATAGAGCAATTTATACATGGTGCCAAAGCACAGGTGCAATGGCTCCACCTTCAAAAATAGATTTCCTACACGTATACAGATAAAGAAATTGTCAACCAGCTCCGCTGGACATTCCAGGCACTTGCGTTTCACTTTCAAAAGAATTGAAAATCCTAGTCGTTACCTTCAGTGGGAATCTTAAATGGAATCTCCATGTCAAAAACATGGACCAATTAAAAAAAAAGAAAAAATCTTCTGAAAATGGAAAAAGAAAAAAGGACCCATCTGGTAACAGCCTTGAGGATAGCAAAAACTCTTGTTGAAGGTACTTTGCAGCACGGTCTTACCACCTACGAGGTTGTCTGAAAAGTTTCCGACCGCAACGTAAAGATAGCTGCACTCAATAAATGCTAGTGAATGCTAGTTGTGCATCTTTTGACAGTTACTTACCGAAGTTTCAGTCATTTTGGACGCGCAGTTTTTAGTTGATGGTCGTTTGAGTGAGTTGATGTGAGTGTTTTTTGTGAAAATGGAAAAAATTGAGTATCGAGCTGTTATTAAATTCTTGTTTCTGAAATGCATACGCAAATCAAAAATGAGTTAGACTCTGTGTATGGGGACTCTGCACCATCATTTACCACAGTGAAATTTTGGGCAGCTGAATTTAAACGTGGCCGTAAGAGCTTTGGAGATGATGAACGTTCGGGACGTCCAAAAACTGCAACCACTGACGATAACATTGCTAAAGTTCACCAAATGGTGTTAGACTACCGAATTAAAGTGAGAGAGATAATAGAGGTTACGAAAATGTCCAAAAAACGTGTTTGTTACAATTAAATCAAGTTTTAGGCATGAGAAAGCTGTCCGCGCGTTGGGTGTCGCGTTTGCTTACGTTAGACCAAAAACGTGTTCGAATGAATTTCCAACGCTCTGTTGGCGCAGTTTAGAGGCAATAAATCCGAGTTTTGGCACCGATTAATTACTGTAGATGAAACCTGGATACACCATTATACGCCCGAAACAAAAATTCTGTCAAAACAGTGGACTGCAAAGAGCGAGCCTGCTCAAAAAAAAAGCAACAACTATTTTTTCGGCTGGGAAAGTGATTGGCGACTGTTTTTTAGGATAGTAAAGGAGTTATCTTAATCAATTATCTTCAAGAAGGAAAAACCATTACAGGAGCATACTACGCATCATTACTTGCCAAGTTGAAAGCAGAAATTGCGGAAAAATGACCATATTTGCAGAAAAAGAAAATCCTGTTTCACCAAGACAACGCGCCGTCTCACACCTCAGCGGTTGCCATGACGAAAATCCATGAATTACGGTTTGAACAGCTTGACCATCCACCTTATTCACCAGATCTAGCCCTAAGCGACTCCTTTTTGTTCTCTCATCTAAAAACTGCGCTCGGAGAACAGAGATTTTCCTCAAATGAAGAGGCAATGACCTTCGTGAACAGTTATTTTACAGAGAAAAACGCCAAGTACTATTTGGACGGGTTAGAGAGATGGGAGCATCACTGGGAGAAGTGTGTAGAGTTACAAGGAGACTATGTAGAAAAATAAAAAAAATTGAGAAAAAATGTCTTGTATCATTGTTCAGACAACCCTCGCACATGTGGACAACAATAAAAAACTGCAACGCTATCGACGCTGGAATTAATAATAGCTTCCGAACTGCCTCCGGACGCCCTAGATCAAATAAAGTCGAAGCCTTACGTGTTGAAACTGGATATCAGGCTTTCCAGAATTTTGAGAAAATAAGATCTGTTAACTTGGTCAATAAGCCAATATCCGATCAAATACACCCTCTATATGGTACTGCAAAGGAAATTTTAACTTCACGAGGAAGTAAACGAAAACACTTATTCTCTGCAATTGTCGAATACTAAGCTTAATAGCTAACCAGGAGAACCTTTTTGCTGATAGTAGTTCTACAGCATACAGCACACCGCCCTGGAAAAGAAACTTAATACAAATTGATACGGATCTAACTAAGTTTAAGATGAAGAATACTCCTGTTGAATTATTCCAAATGCTACACCACGAGATGATAGAACAAATTGGCCTTGAACATATCTTTTATACAGATGGATCACACAGTGACAGCCATTCGTCGAATGCTGTAGTTAAATGGGAAACAAATGCACAAAAACATCCTCGATCTGGCAATGAATTCTACCTAAAGAAGCAGGAAGCGACATTGCCGAATTGGCAGCAATAAATAAGGCTATATCTGTAACACAAATTTATTCTGGACGTAGTACGAGTATAATTTTGACAGATAACTTAAGCATTATTAAAAGCCTCAGAAATTAAACTAACAAATAACCTACATTAGAACTTCTTAGAGGTAATCTAGCAGGAGATATCACACTAGCATGAGTACCAGAGCATATCGGTATAAAAGGCAATGAAATTGTAGATCTTGGAGCCAAAGATGCTGTAAATTACCCACTGATTATTGAGTCCCCAAATTTCTACCAATTGACTGGGCAAATATTCCGAACCACTGAGCCCAAAAATCTTTCTTTCTCTCTCTGTCCCATTTTCCTAAAAACTTAACACGTGCTCAGGCATTTTAAGTGTATTAATACCCACTTGAGTGTTAAGTTCTTTAAAAAAAAAAAATCCCGCTCCTGGTTGTAAGAACTGTTGCTTACACTCAGTCACTGCCGTTGCTATATTTGTCAGGGCAGTGGCTGAGTGTAGGCAATAATAGATGGATACCGGGTTGCGAGTGAGAATTTTGTTGGTGCACTGTTTTCTATTGTTGTAAGGGAATAACACCTACACCTCTTGCCCGATTTTGATGAAATTTCGTACATTTAGTATTTAGAGCATTTATATTGACGTGGTATTTTTTTAATTTTTGTCGGTCACACACGAGCCTGTGGCCTTTGGGTATTTTTCTACCCACTTAGTCATTAACGTTTTCTATACAATGTATATGTTTCTTTGTTGATGGTAGTACCCCGAAAACAGTAATAATAAATGCACATGGCAGTGTGGATCGACTCAGGTTCAGTAGGGCGGTGGGGAATCGCTATAAGAGGGATGTCGTTCGGCAGCACCAGCATTTCTGGTGGTTGAATGATGGAGAAGATGCTTCGTCGTCGTTTCCGTCAATTACAGACCAGCCTCACTAATGAGGCAGAGCTGACCAATCTATTTGCCCAGTAAATAGCGATGGCCAGCTTACATAGGTTTAGCTTAGCATTTAAGAAATATATACATATACTGGTATATATAAAGGTATATTCTAGTATATGTATATTATTGTGCATAATGTCTTTGTGTCTGTATGTGTGTATTGTGTATATAGGTTAAGTAGACTAAGGTTTATTTTAAGTTAGATATTAAGTTTTTATAAAAAATAAAAAATTACATCCATAGGCTAAGTTTTTTGTTAACAATATTTTTTCTTAGCTTTAAGTATAGTAAATAAATATCCATAAAGAAAATGTTAATAAAGTCGAAAGACATAGTATAAGAATTTAGAGTAGCTTAGAGTGCCTGTGTGGGGCCAGTAAGTTAGTATAAGTTTGTTAAGTAATTTTAAGCTAGCATTTAAGCATTTTTTAAGCACGGTCCTATCACTTCCTCCGCCCCTAGCAGCAGCAAGTTTGTGGCAGGCCACGGACTTGTCGCTGCTACCAAAACTCCTTCGGGGAGTGTTAAGACTGTGGCAAGCCATGGTCCTATCACTTCCCCCGCCCCCAACAGCAGCAAGTTTGTGGCAGGCCACGGACTTGTTGCTGCTACCAAAACTCCTCCCTCCAAAGAGGAATCTGGAGCTCAGCCGCATCGGCAAGTTCCATCTAAGGCGCTATACATAAGACGCCGAAATGCTTCACGCATTATCAAAACCTTCGGATCCATTCCGGAGGTGGAGAGAAGTGCGGAAATAAAGAGCAAGGTTGAGTGGGCTAAAAACATCCTAAAAGACGGATTTCCCACTGCTTCCATTGCTCACAAAATGTCAAAAGACTCCTCTAAGCGTCAGAGATCGTTGGAGGAAACCGTATCGGTTTCCAAGAGGCCCAAAATTCACAGTTCCACAACCCCTGGGCCATCCAACAGCAGATCTCTGAAGTCTTATAACGAAGTCCTAAAGGACGCATTGGTGATCGCGGTGATCGATAGAAGCGATACCGACGGTTCCATTACACCGGAACGGTGGCAATTGGTCAAGTTGAAGCTCTCCAGCAACTTCTTGGCCATCATGCGGGAGAACCCAGGACCACCTCCTATCACAAGCGACGCTGGCTGGCACCAAGGCCATGTCAAGCTCATCGCTTGCTCCGACCAGAGATCTCTCGATCTCTTCACCAAGGCCATCGATGGTTTAGGAGAGGTTTGGCCAGGTGCAAAACTCGAGGTCGTATCTAAGGAAGACATTCCTAGTAGACCTCGAACTCGTACCTGGATTCCAGCCGAACCCTCCTCTCCAGAAAATATCCTGGAAATCATCCGGCTCAGCAACCCGACTCTTCCGACTCATGACTGGAAAGTCGCGAAACTGGAGGAACTAAGGGGTTCTTATAGATGCGCGTTAATTGTGATCAATAAGGAATCCCTTAATCCTCTGGCGCAGACGAAAGGCATGATTCGGTTTGGATTCGAGTCCATTCATTTAAGGGTGTACAAAAAGGATGAGTTGGATGCTGATAAGCAACCTCCTCCTCCTTTAACACCTGACATCACAACCGTGGATCTTGGAGCATCGATATCCTTTCCAGAATTGGATAGCGATGACTCCAATCTGTCCGAGGTGACTACAAAGCCGTCGGTCTCCGATTCTGACACATTGTCGGAAATGGAAACCGATGGCGAAGCAAATAGAGGTTCTACACGATCAGAGATTGAAGATGAGCTCTTGGGCACATCTTCAGAATCGGAGGACCTCAACAACACCGTGGTGGAGGCGACTCTGGAAGACTGTAGCAATGATACGGTTTCTCCAGATTAATCTCCACCACTCAAAAAAGGCTTCGGCCACACTCATTCTGCGTCTTTCCAAAAGCGCAGAAGACATTATTCTAATCCAGGAACCATGGATTGCAGAAGGCGTGGTTCGTGGACTTAGGACACCCTCATACGTTCCGCTCTATACAAGAGACAAAGGTAAGATTAGAACTTGTATATTAGTGAAACGTAGCCTTAATGTATTTCTACTTCCCAACCTCAGTGACCCCGACCTAACCGTTGCCAGATTAGAAACTGCCAAAGGCTCATACTGGCTGGCATCGGCTTACCTTGGCCACGACCAAGTGGGCCCTCTCCCTGGTGATAACCTAGAAAGGGTGGTACTGGAAGCGGGAAGGCAAAAAACTGGCCTCATAATCGGATGCGACGCCAACGCACATCATACGGTATGGGGCAGTACCGACATCAATGACAGAGGTGAGTCACTTTTAGACTATATTCTAAGTACTAACCTCTTAATTTGCAATATTGGCAATGAGCCCACTTTCATAACAAAAAACCGACAAGAAGTTTTAGACATTACTCTTGTCTCCGACAGCATCACCCAAAGGCTAACAAATTGGATGGTATCGTCTGAACACTCCTTTTCGGACCATAGGTACATCCAATTCAGTCTGAGTGATGCTCCCCCTCTCCAACCAACTTTCCGGAACTACCGGAAAACTGATTGGACAAAATATAGAGGAATCCTATCGGAAACGATATCCTCCAAACTATCAAGTCCCCCGCGTGACACCAATGAGCTCGACATGAAAGTCAGGGAATTTACTCTGACTCTCAATAAGGCTATGGCCGCTTCCTGCCCTCTTATTCAACCAAGAGGCAAGAAAAAGCCACACTGGTGGACATCGGCACTAGGACTGCTCAGAAACACATGCAGAAAACTTTTCAACGCAGCAAAAAGCACAAGAAAAGTGACCGACTGGGACTCATATAAAGAATCCCTCAAATTATACAAAAAAGAACTGAGGAAGGCAAAGCGACAATCCTGGAGGTCATTCTGTGACAAAATCACAGAAACCTCTGAGGCTTCGCGGCTAAGAAAAATCCTCTCCACAAATCCTATGATGCCCAGCTGTTTGAAAAAAACCGATGGCTCTTGGACAACCTCAAGTGATGAATCACTCAACCTGCTTCTGGACACCCACTTTCCAGGTAGCTCCCAACTCGCGGCCAGTAGCAGCCCAAACAAGCCTACTGCAACCGTGACCAAAATTCATAGTCTGATTACGAGAGACAAACTGCTCTGGGCACTACATAGCTTCAAACCATACAAGTCTGCTGGTCCGGACGGTATTATACCTGCCGAGCTACAGAGATCCTCAGATATTATTCTACCAGTGTTGGAAAATATTATGAGGAGCTGTGTAGAACTTATCCACATTCCACTGTTATGGAGAGAAGTCAATGTAGTATTCATTCCCAAAGCTGGAAAATGTTCTCATGTGGTCCCAAAGGACCTCAGACCCATAAGTCTATCGTCATTCCTTCTGAAAACTTTAGAACGACTGATTGATATCCATATTCGAGCTAAAGTTGATCCAAGACTTCTGTCTACGGCTCAACATGCCTACTGTAAAGGAAAGTCGGTGGAAACGGCTTTGCACTCTCTGACTAGCCACATCGAACGATCCCTACAATATAAGGAGTACACAATGGTTGCTTTCCTGGACATAGAGGGCGCCTTTAACAACGTCAACACATCCGCAATCACGACTGCGTTGTCAACTCTGCAGGTAGACGACTCACTTGGGGAGCTGATTAATCTAATGCTGACAAGCAGGATAATCAACTCCAAACTGGGTGAGACTTCTGCTAAAAGATATGTCAGTAGGGGTACGCCGCAAGGCGGTGTCCTCTCCCCCCTTCTTTGGAACTTAGTGGTTAACGAACTACTGATATACCTGGAAGCGGGGGGTAGCAGAGTGATTGCCTATGCGGATGACGTTGCCATAGCCGTCTCAGGAAAACATTTAAATACCATTAAAGAACTCCTCCAAGTAAATCTTAACAGATTAACCTGCTGGGCAGATCGCTGTGGATTGGGAATAAATCCCCATAAAACTGATCTTGTCCTCTTTTCTAGGAAATATAAAATTCCAATCATAGACCCTCCTTCAATAAACGGTACCAGTTTAGCTTTCTCCGATACAGCAAAATATCTGGGTCTGATTTTTGACAGGAAACTAAACTGGAAACCTAACATTCAAGAAAGAGTCAATAAAGCTACAATAGCTTTATTCTCCTGCAAGAAAGCCATTGGGAACAAATGGGGCCTTCAACCTCGCATAACCCACTGGCTATACATCTCGGTCATAAGACCGATACTCACTTACGGGGTGGTTGTCTGGTGGACGGCCTTGGAAAATGCAGTCAACTGCACTAAACTAAGCAGAGTCCAAAGAACAGCATGTCTATGCACAAGCGGAGCCTTGCGGTCTACCCCCTCTGCGGCATTAGATATTCTGCTTCACTTGACACCCCTCGACATTTTTAGCAAGCAAGTAGCTGCGACTGCAGCTATTCGCCTTAAAGCGACTAAACAGTGGACAAATAATTCATTTGGCCACGCCAACATTCTTAATACATTAGGAATCCTCACAGAGAACACCGATTACACCATACCTGAACTTTGGTTTGACAAAAACTTCCATGTAAGCTTCCCCTCTAGATCATTCTGGGAGGAGGATGCTTTCATGGAGGACAAGTCAATCCATCTCTACACAGATGGATCTAAAACCGACAGCGGAGTTGGTGGCGGTGTTTTCTCAGATAAGCTTAACCTAAGCCTCTCTTTCCGCCTTCCAAATCACTGTAGCGTGTTCCAGGCGGAAATTTTGGCGATTAAAGAAGCTCTGTCCTGGCTGAAGAAAAACGTGATATCTGCAAAGGATATCCGCATATTTTCGGATAGTCAGGCCGCCATCAAATCCCTGGACTCGGTCTCATTGTGTTCTAAAACTGCCCTTGAATGCCGATCATCTCTCATGGAGATGGCAGAGCAGTTCAACATTCACCTCTGTTGGGTGCCGGGCCACAGAGACATTCCAGGGAACTGCAGAGCCGATGAACTCGCCAAAATTGGAACCACTCTACCTATCCTACCAGACAAAGGTAGTATAGGTATACCAATCGCTACGTGCAAACTAACACTAAAGCTAGATGCCAATAAAAGTACGGACCTTAGATGGACTGCTGGACAAACATGTCTAGCGACAAAACAGATCTGGCCAAAGCTGGATCTGAGTCGATCTAAGTGTCTGATCCTCTTAGAAAGGAAACATCTCAGCGCCATAATAGGTGTCATTACCGGACACTGCCTCATAGGCAAGCACGCAAGAAGGCTTGGCGCTTTTACTAACGATTTTTGTAGAAGCTGCATGGACGAGGAAGAGGAGGAGACAATCCCCCACCTACTCTGCACATGCCCAGCTCTCTCTCAGAGAAGGAAGCTTCACCTAGGAGCTTTCTTCTACAACGACCTAAACGATCTAGAAAAAATAGACGTTAACAGTCTCCTACGCTTTATTAAAAGCTCAAACTGGTTCCAGTAGTAAGAAGATCATAGATCCACGTGGCATCACAATGGGCCAATAGGCCTAAGTGGGTTGGTACTTCCAACAGCCACTCTTACCTAACCTAACCTAACCTAAGCATTTTTTGTTAGTATGTAAGAGTTATTGATTAGAAAATAAAATGCGTTTAAAACTAAAGTAATAATAAATGTACTTATGTACGTGGCATAAAAACAGAGTGTGTATGCACGGTGCGTTCGGTGTTGTATTTTTTTAAAATTAAAAAAGTAAAGTACATATGTGAAATCCAATTCAATCAACAAGTGTTTGTTATAGTTTGTTTTGTAAACTGATACGCTGTGTTTTGCATCGACCGATATTCAGTAAATCTTTGTAAAAGTAATGAGGAGTAATTTTTAAATTTTGTGAAAATGATTCGACGTCGCAAAGTTTTAACTGTAACTGAATTACAAGTAGAAATAGATGGATGGACTAGTGACGAGGAAGACAATGAAGATATAAATGATAATCTGCAAACATTTCACGACAAAATTCAATTTCCTAATGAAATACCTGGACAGTTTGAGATTGAGTACATATATGAAGATAATAATGTGAATCTACCGAATATTTATGAGTTAGTGGATGCGAACTATGATCCATTATATACAATCAATGATCGCCAACCATCTACATCGAAGTCAAAATGTCAAGTCTCAGTGGAAAATAAGCCTAAATGGAGTAAAGCCCATAATTATAAATTTAATTGTACGAGATAATTGGTAAGTTGTATGCATTTACATCTTTCAATACAATTCCATAGAGCTACTTATATAATTTCGATAGATTCATACATGTTTTTTCGATGAAGAAGTAATTAATATGATCATCGAAAGTACGAATGAATACGCTGGACAAAAAAATGTTCCCGGTTTCGTCACTTCAATTACAGAAATCAAAACGTTTTTGGGAATCTTGTATCTTACAGGATATAATACATCAGATCATACTGGTCTAGTCAAGCAACTCTCGGATGTCAGATTGTGAAAGATGCAATGAGTCGAGATCGATTGGAACAAATAAAATAGAACATACACATCTGTGATAATAGAAGTCTTGGTATAAATGATAAATTTGCCAAAATTACTCCGCTGAATGATGTTTTAAATAAAAAATTTATGCAATATATTATATTTGCTCACAACCTTTCGGTAGATGAACAGATGATTGCATATTACGGTCGCCACTTATTGAAAATGTTTATTAAATGGATACAAATATCGGGTGCTAGCTTCAATGACAGGATACTGCTCCTTTTTTCATTCCATATCCTGGTGCTTCTGCCAACAATAATACTGAATATGGTCTTGGAGAGAATGTGGTTATGCAACTGATGAAAAGTATTTCAGACCCCACTCAACATAATGTTACATTTGACAACTTCTTTACTAGACATAAGTTGCTGTTCATATTGACTCAAAAAGAATATTTTGAAACAGGTACAGTTGGCGACAATCGCACCAATCATGCACTATTGGATGATATCAAATTGATGAAAAGAAAGTCTCGAGGGTGGTCAGGTTTTTGTTTTGATAAAAAGAACAAAATAATCGCTGTTCGTTGGAAAGGTAATTCGGTAAATATATTTTATTGCCCCATATTCTTCCAAATCTGATTATTTTTGCCTTTGGTGGTTACTGTGATGTTCAATTTCTTGGGTGTCGAGCAAATGTGTCGAGCCAGAAGATTTGATTGAAAAAATCTAAAGATGGCAACGATTGATTAACCGCATCTTATACATCAATACAATCAGCGAATGGGTGGAGTTGATTTGTTCGATAATGCTATAAACAATTATCGAATTCAAATTCGTGATAAGAAATGGTATTGGCCGTTATTCACAAATGCTATGCATGCTGCTATGGTGAATGCATGGAAGCTACACTGCATCTGTAGAAAACTTGAGGGGAGCCACTCATTAGTCAACTCGATTTTCGTGTATGTGTTGTTGAAACATTGATAAGAATTACTGAAAGGCGTTGCCCTCGAAATAGTAAAGTTATCCCGAATGAGCAAATAATGGCAAAGAGGATGGATAAATTTGATCACATCGTTACAAAAATTGCGGGTAATGTGAAGATAAAACTGAGTGTGGATGCACAAAATGCAATGCCAACTTACATCCGAAAGACTATTTTGCACAGTTTCATGCTGATGCTCCTAAAAACATTACTAAAATCAAAAAATCTAAATAAATTAATGTATGTTTTAGTGTTTTATAACCATTGAGTGCCGAAGTGGGTATTTAAATACAAATGCCATAAAATCGTACCTGTAGGCCAAAAGAGTAAACCTATGGCCATAATTTTTTTTTCAAAGATAGAAAGCATCAAATGATACAAGGCACGAAGACGGCTTCCAGAAATTTCCAGAAAAATGTATGTTAAAATTGTTGGCCTTTGTAAAATAGCTGACTTTTGAACCGCCAATTTTTCCCCAAGACATGACCTTATATGATCAAAAAAAATTTATAACTATTTCCATCCATCCACTATATGCCCATAAAAACCGATTTGGCATACTTCTAGCTAGAATTTTTCTAAAATAGCTCTATTTTTGAGTATTTTTCCACCCATTTGTCGTTAATGGGTTAATTCGGTAAACCAATTCTGAATTTTTACTTCACAGCTCCGCTTATCGTCGGTGTTTATGTTTTCTGTGTTTGACTTTCTTGTAATAACGCGGGAATTTAGAGTGGATATAGCCAATATTCGCGGGCTTAAAAGCAACCACTTTTCTGCGTACGTCCACGTCAGTAAATATAGACCAGCTATTTAGGAGCTTAATAAAACAAAGGTAGATCCCCGCCCACACATCTCAGATCACTCTGATCTGAAGCTACCTGGCTACGAACTAGTGCCATTATTCTTCTCTCACCGCGGTCTCACCATTTACGTGCGTAGTGATGTAGCTTACCAAATACCACCAAAATGTAGTCCTTATTCCAATCCGGAATTCAATTTCATGTGGTTAAAATTCCATCACCGTAAGCAAATTATCCACTGCAGCTTTATTTACAGAAGCCCCAAAATGGACTGCAATTCGACTTTTAACGAGCTTGATGCGCTGTCTGACTCCATTCAAAGAATTGTATCCCTGTATCCTCATACTGAAATCGTTATTACGGGCAGTTTAAATATACACAATTCAGGGTGGCTTCGTCATTCTGGACAGACAACACCCGACGGTGTGTTGAGATCTTCACTGCGGAAAACACCTTAATGCAGCTTGTAAACGCGAATACCAGACATTGATAGTATTGGGAATTTAGGGACGAACAAGTAAAAAATAGAGCGCGCTTACAATGCGTTTACTTGGCTGTTGCCACTTTATTACTGTGACTGTACATAAGTCTGTTTTGCTCTATATACAGTTTTACATGCGAACATAATACAGTTTAACTTAAAGGCGTACAGTGCGAATAGTGTAAAATAGTGAATCCAAATATTTATACATACAATGTTATAGTTTAATGTGTACATACTACATATGTGTACAGATGTCTCTTGTTTTTTAACGTAAGTACCTGCCGTGTGGGCTTAAACCTACGGGATGCCCATACATCCATGGGAGCAAGGATACGCCTTGCCATCGCTCACAATGATAATCATTATTTGATACCAATTCGGAACTGTGTTGCCGGCACAAGTTCCACCCTTGGTATGAGTCGAGGCCGACCTAAAACCTCTTACTGTTCTTAGGGTCACAGCACCCAGCACTTATTGCAACTCCACATTGAGTCAACCAAAGGAAAACCAAGGAAAACCAAAAGGAAAACCAAGGAAAACCATAGGAAGACTCTTACCCGCGATTTTGTGTTTAAACCACAGCCACCATGACGCTCCCACAAGGGGGCCTACCTCTAACAAGTCAGGCCCGGACCGAGATCCGGGGGGCTCCTGACTCCCATGGTACCGTGATTTAAGTCCTGGTAGGGACTACCGGTGGTCCAGCCGCCAACAAGACCTATGACCGGCAGCTTGTGACTGATCAAATCGTAGCAACCTTCGGTAGCGTCATCTGAAGATGTTTACGATAAGACCAGTACTTTGCTCTGCCCCCGTTCATTATTAGACAACGTCATTAAAGGGCGAAGCCTTGATAATTGGGCGGGGGCCCACATATGTGTACAAATGAATTCCCAACTGCCGAAACTCTGGACTTGTTTTTAACTTCTCACCCTGATAAGTACACCGTTGATGTGCTCTCCCCTCTAGGCTGGTCGGACTATTGTGTCATATCAGCTAATTTCTCGGTCGGTGTACACACTTAGAGAAAAAATTCCTAAAAGAACCGTATTGCAATACGACAATGCCAACTGAAGCGGTCGTAACAGCTTCTTTAGGAATGTTAACTGGTCGTTATGTTTCCTCGATAACGACGTGGATGCCGCTGATGATGTGATCACAGACACCATTCTCTTTGGAATGAGATCCTTTATCCCTCATCGGATGAAGAGTATCAAACCAATAGAAAATTCATGGTATGACTAAGCTATAAAGAGGCTATCAGGGCTAGAGAAATGTTTTTTCGGTCCTTCAAGACCAACCCGACCGAGAAAAACCGGAAAAGGTTTAAACGTGCCAGGAATTGAATTTTTTTCAATTCAATTCCATTAATTTTTATTTTCAATAAAATCAACATTGGTTATGCGTTTCCGCGAAGCCTTAGGGGCTTTTCTGCAGAATGTTGTGTTTCTAACATTGATAATTGAAATAAAGTAAGCTTAGTTTAATAAACATTCAATACATGATTTACACGAAAAAATTATTTGACATAAGTAATTTTGATCGCTTTGGATTTACTTTAAGATTAAAACATTTTAACAATCTAACTTTTTTAACATTGTATTCAGATTAAAATATTCAGTTGTTGGAATTTTGATTTAAGAGAAAGATTTTTATGTTTTGTTTCCTAGTTTTAAAATTTCTAGCGTTTTTTAGTTCTTGCGGAATTGTAACTCATCAATGTGCTTATCCCACAGAAAGTTATTGTCGATTTTCGCTCCTAGATATTTGTAATTCTGAACTATATCTATAGGACAGCTAGTCGAGGTATGGCAGTCATCATTCCTACAGTATATTTGTTGTTCGGTAGCCTTGAACTGCGGATTTCTTATATGCATCATTTTTGTTTTGGATGAGTTGATCATTAAACCATGATCATGACACCATTTTACTGCTTTATCAAACTCTTCCTGAATTATTGTTGTTGCCGTCTGCAAAGATCTGTGACATATCACTATCGCTGTATCGTCAGCATAAGCAAAGGGTTTGGCTCGCTTGAAAATGCGGAGAAGCTCATTAGCGTATAGTATAAACAGATTCGGGCCCAGTTTCGATCCTAGCGGGACTCCGTATTCTGCATGTTCTTTTTGGCTATGGGTCTCGCTGATCTTGACACGAAAAAGCCTGTTGTGTAGATATTCCTTTAGCCAATCGGCCAATAATCCTCGTATTCCTATACGTTCGAGAGCATTTATTAGCTTTGAGTGATTGAGAGTGTCAAAAGCCTTACTAAAGTCCATAAATATGACCAAGACGTGATAACTTTTGTTAAGACTTACTCGTACATTGGTATGATTTTCGAATTCTCCTAATAGTTTACCAGAGCTTTTCTTTTTCTGGAAACCGTATTGATTTTCGTGGATAATGGAGTGTTTTCCAATAAAATTCTGCAACCTGTGTGTTATGTCTTTTTCGAGGCACTTTTCTACTACTGACAATATGGATATTGGCCTGTAATTGTTGAGTTGACTTTTTTTACCACCTTTGTATATTGGCCTGACCACAGCAGTTTTTAAGGCTTCTGGAATTTTTGCTTGTGTAAGACTCAAATTAATAAATTTGCACAAAATCGGCGCAAAAATTACCGCGTGATTTTTGATGTCCAACGCTCGAATTCTATCAATACCAGGCGACTTATTTTCGTCAAGCAAACCAATTATTCTTGACATTTCAAATACATTTGTTTCTTGAATAAAAACTGATTTGTCTAGCGTTTTATTTAGGTGAATCGATGTAATCGAGTCGCATTGGTGCACAATGTTTTCAATTTGTTCTTTAAAGTTTTACTCACACACATTTGACCAGTGAAATTCTTAATTATAGTTTCATATAGGCTAGGCTTTTTCCTTCCCATTATCTCGTTTATTAGGCTCCATGTTTTTCTGGGGTTTGATTTGATCTGGTTGAACTTGGTTTTGTAAAAAAGAGATTTTTGCGTTGTTATGTCTTTATTTAGTTTGTTTCGAAAAGTCTTATAATCCAGTTCCAAAGTCCTGCTCAATCTGTTACTTTTCCATCTTTTGTATAACTCGTCCCTTTTTTTACACTTAGCTATTAAGTCATGTGACATCCATGGGTTATGCTTTCTTTCCTTTTTTATTGTTCTTACAGTTGTAGACTTTTCATATACGAGTATGCTTTTCATTTTATCGACAAGTTTTTGATAAAGAGAAATTGTATCATTTTCATTAATCATTTCTTCCCAATTTGTTTCGGCGATTAATTCGTTTACCTTCGCGTTACATAAAGGTTGCATTAATTAAAATGTGATCAATTGTCGATTTTGTTCCCGTCTTCGGATCTATTCTAGTCTAATCAGTTATTACATCCAATAACCCCAGTGACGCCAGCATCTCTAGATATTCTTTTACGCAGTATGAATCTAGATCATTACATTAACATTAATATTCATATCTCCCATTACTACAATATCTCTTTTTCCCAATTGTTCAATATCGTTTCTGAATTATTCAATAAACGCTTTTTTTGCTATAACCTGATGGTCTGTATATTCCAAATACATATTTGTTTTTATTGTTTTCCACAATTCGAATTCGGATGCTTTCGTATGACGCTTTCATATGTAAGTGGTGTGTATTCTAAGCCATCTTGAATTAACATTAAAATTCCACCACCTCTGCGATTTTTTCTATTCAGAAATTTAGTTTGAAAGCCATATAGCCTATAAGACTTTTTTTCTTCTTCCTCTATATTTGTTTCAACCAAGGCGGTTTATATTCAAAAAGAAATCGTTCCAATTCTTACGCAAGGATCTTATGTTAAAATTCAAGTAGCAACATTTATTTTTTGCTAATTCATTTATGTTGATGTCGCTAAAACCATTCATCACCCTACAATTCAAATCAACATGTAAGCCACTGTTTCTATTTGCGTTTTCCATTTTGACATTAAAAGTTTTTGTGTTTCGTTTTGTTTACAAACACTGTAATTATTGTGTGCGTGCAATTTTTATAATATCGTCAACGGAACTTATTAATGTGGGCTGCGTACTCTCATTTAGCCTGGCCAATATTCTTCCCGCACTTTCCCACACAAATCTCCAGTTTTCTTGTCTCGCTTTCTCCTTTGCCGACCACATCAAGTGTTTGTTATATTTAGTCAGCTAATTGTTGACATACACCGTAGCATCAGGCAGAGCTGTGTTCGCGTTTGTACAGCTGTTGATTTTTCGCATTACAGCTCTTAGTTTGATGGAGCGAGTATGTTTGATAAATTGCATTTTCGTTATGCTGGATGCAAATGTTGCAAAAATTGTGGATTTCTCAGGATTTTTTGTTTTCGTTCGATATATGTATATCCGTGATATCATTGTCGTTTATCTCACAATTAATCGTTTTACCTATGCCCTTTACAATTTCTGTTGGATTTTCTTGTTGTGTAGGGGGAATATTTTTAATATCAATATTGTTTTTAATTGCTTGCTGTTCGAGTGTGTTGATCTGTGACTGCATGTTTTTTATTATTTCATCCTTTTTTATTGCTTTCTCTGAGGTCTTTCAATTCTTTGTTTATGTTTTCTACAAGGTCGCTATTTTTCTTCATATATGTGTTGAGTTCATCGTACTTTGCCGCTAGGAAATCGCAGCTTGCCGTAATTTCTTTGATTTCCCCTCTCAGTAGACGTATTTCCTCTATAATAGTCGAGTTACTGTGACTGGAGATGTTGTTAGCTAGGTTGCCGGGGGTGCCAGGCTCTCACATCCTTTTTGATGGTTGTGCATGTTGTGGTGAGGGGGCGTTGCTTACTACAGCAGTACTTTGAACATCTCCACTATTTCTGCATAATTGGCACTTCCACACTTCTCTTCTCGATCCCATGGTTCTCTACGATTTTTCTGTGACCGTAGTGCACACGAAGTGAAGCTTTCGCTTACAAAACGAACACACAGCAAAGTCAATTTCAGCGGGGATATTATCACTGCAATGTCCGCGCACATACATGTTAAGGTGTGGAGAATTCAAACTATGGGAATGACTGTTAAGTATTATTTATTATTTAAAAAACGATAGGGAGTTGTATGATTTTGATACACTATTTCCTTTCGACTGCAACGTCTTTCTTAAGTGTCTGAAATTTGAGTGCGACCAAAAGTTTAGGCGAAAATTACTACAATGTCCCAAAAGTAGTAAAAGCTTTTGGTCGTTTGTCAGAAACATAAGAAATTCTGCCTCATCCTCCATCCCAACGCTCATTCACAATGACATTCCAGCTGTTAGCTCTTTAGACAAGGCCAATCTGCTTGCTGCACATTTTGGGGCCAGTTCAAGACTCCCAGATTGTGCTTTATCTCCGCCTACGCTTGAGTGCCTAGAATCTTCAATGGAACGTATCTGCTTTCGCACTCAAGTAGTAGCAAAAGTACTTCAGGATACTTCAACATACATAATCCGCTGGTCTAGATGGTATATCTTCCCTTCTTCTGAAGTGGTGTTCTTCCAAGCTGGCAAAATCACTGCGTAAGCTTTTTCATCAATCCAACTCTTTAGCACTCTTCCCGAGTAGATGAAAAATAGCATTTGTCCAGCCCGTCCCTAAACAAGGCGAATCATCTTCTCTCTCCTCCTACAAACCCACTGCACTGACGTCCCTTCTTTCCAAGGTTATGGAAATGCTGATAAATCGTTAGCTCATGAAATATCTCGAAACACGAAAACTTCTCAATAACCGGCAATATGGTCTTCGTAGCAACAGGTCCACTGTTGATTTGAGTGCATGTCTCACCGAAAAGTGGACCCAAAGCGTACATCAATCTGGCGAAAGCAAGATAGTTACACTTGATCTTTCTAAAGCATTTACAGAGATTGGCATCAGGCTCTTTTGTTCAAAAAGCGTGCATGTGGGTGGCTGTGGCAAAAGTAGTGTATTGCCTTCCAAATCGGAAGGTTCGGTGTTCGAATCCCAGCTTCGCCCGAAAGACATTTTCATGCAACTTAATTCATTTAAGACGAATATTTGCCTATAATATAACAACAAGTTCAATTACACTAATTATTTAGTCTCCCCATTAAATGTTGGATGCCACCCATGGAGCGAAATAACCACTGAGCCCAGACATCTTTCTTTCTCTCTCTGTCCCATTTTCCTAAATATTTAACACGTGCTCAGGCATTTTAAGTGTAATGATACCCCCTTGAGTGTTAACTTCTTTAAAAAAAAAATCGACGACTCTCTTCTCCAATGGATTAGAAATTACCTTTCGTAACATTCAATTCATGTTGTCTTGGAGGGTTTCAAGTCTGATATTCACAAAATAAATGCTGGTGTGCCTCAGGGCTCCGTGCTGTCTCCAACACTCTTTTTTAATTTTCATCTTACTTCTAATCCAATATATTCCTTTGCTGAACACAGTACTCTCTGCTTTTCATTTTCATTCCCGGACGCTAGTCCCTGCTCTTCGGCTGCAGAACGGGAACACCAGCGTATGTTAAGCTGATTAAATACCGATAATACTTCCAAAACACAATGCTATCTGCTGTCGTTAAGGCGAAATTTAAATACCCAGCCATTATCCAAGAATTGCACTTGCGTCATCGAAACTGAAAAACTTTCCGTTCTCTGTATATGTGTCAATGAAAACTTACGGTTGAATGACCACATACTCGATGTCGCCAAAAATGCTGGCAAATGTCTAGGTTTCCTCAAACGATGTAAGAAGTACTTTTCCCCTTGTGAGCTGACATCAATATATATGGCATTCATCCGTCCAAAATTGGCGTACAATGCACACATCTGGTGAGGTGTGCCTAAAACATCTCTTCACCTGCTGGATAAGATTCAAAACTCTGTATTTCCTAGTCATTATAATATTCAGAAATTTGAAACCAACGTGCGTTGGTACCTCTCTTTCTTCCCTCCCTAAATTTCCTTCTCCCGCTTTGAGTGCATACATTTTAAGGGTACCTTAACCCCTTGAGCGCGCGCTAATTTATAAAAAAAAAGTACAATTACAAATTTGTATTTTTCGAATACATTTACAAATTTGTTTACTGATTTTCTGTTTCACAAACTACAAATTTAATTCCAACAAATTTGTTAAAAAGAGAAAAAAATAAGGGAAATTGTATTTGTTATTTACAAATACAAAAAAAAAACCGTTTCACGATTTAATTTGCGAAGTTGTAAACAAAAACTATTTTTCACAAATTCGTAAGCTCTAACTGATAACATCAAGGAAAAAAATGAATAAACAGAACAAAATTTTTAACGCCGATTTAATTCGTGATAAGAAAAATGTGTTATTCGACATATTTTTTGATACCATTACACATAATGTTAAAGTTAGCGAGTGGCTAAAGATTTTCAACACTTTAAAATCTAATTGAATTTTAATAGATAAGAAATAAAATAAGAGAAATAAAATTTCAAAGTAGGTTTTTTCAAATATCTAAAGAACTTGATTTGATAAACTAATATAGGAACTGAATATTAGCTTTCCTTCAATATTGATTCTTAAAATTTGTTATCCTCCCTCCCATGCAATTTTTGTCTAAGCCTTTATAAAATTCACACTGTAGCATTATACATAATGCCTCATTTAACATTTTGTTTACTATTATTTTTAAGGCCAAAGTGGACAACAGTAAAAAAAAAACAGGGGCAGCTGGTGGCCCGCAGTTGAAATTGACGGATCTAGACAATATCATAATCGATATTGTTGGCAAAGCCTACTGTCGAAGGAATTGAAGATGAGCAACCCCGAAGCAACGAGGATTACCAAACCCGAAGCAGCGAAGATGATTCTTTGGAACAATCAAATCTGAGCACCAATTACAACAAGAAGACGTAAGTCAAGAAATTACATGCTTGATTTCTTAGCTCGATTATATTATTAAATTATGATCAATGTACATACATGCATTTTTTTCTTAATAACAGACCACAAACGCAAGCACCAAAACCTGGCCGAAAAAGAAAGACGAAACAACAATATGACGATGCCGATGTTATTTTCTCTCTTAGTAGTCTAAGTTGTCAAAGTTATCATGTAGGTTTTCTTCTTCTACTTAATCGCTTGTAGGCAATTCAATGATGTCATTGGTTTCATCTTTTCGGGAAATGTTCATCAAAATTATGCAGCAATTTAGAATTTGAATTGCCCTTCTTGGTTGAACTCTCAAATGGTTGAGGCAAGGAAATTTTATTTTTAGAATACGGATCGCATTTTCTATGATCCTTCGCTTTGATTTATGGGCTTTATTATAGCGATAGATTGCTGGAGATGGCGTCTTTGTGATCGGTGTCATCAGCCAATTTTTTAACGGATATCCCGCATCCCCAAGTAAAACGCTGTGAGGAAAAGGCCGGAATCCGTTTTCAAATGTTGAAAATAACGGACTGCTTCGGATTACTCGCGCATCATGAACACTACCGGCTCAATTAACGTATGCAATATAAAATGTGCAGTCGCAACCGAAAACCAACATACAATTACTTGAGTGGTTGCCGTGTCTATCGACATACGCTGATTCGAACTCTTTAGGTGAATCAATTTTAATTAGCGTTCCATCGATACATCCCTAAACAAATGGCATACCATAAGAAAATAATAATCATAATCTCAAGTACATGGATTTGTAAGGTAGATTATATTTACCGGTAATATTAAGGAACTGTTCACGAATGTTTTCGTGTTGTTCTGGCCAACGCACAGTATTTTCAAAGAATGCATCAACAGTGGCTGAACAAACACGATAGACAGTTTTGCACCGTAGATTTAGATATACCGTGCATGTCTGCGATCCCGTCATACTGTCCACGATTTTCAAGCCAATGAAAAGCTGTTAGAAATTGCTGTCGGTATCAGTGAAAAGTTTTTGAAAAGTCCAATTTGTCTTATTATTTCCTCTGCCTTAACACGTTTTAGCCGGAACTTTTCGTTGAAAACAACAGAATCTGAAATTTAATAGTTAATTCGCGGACGATAAACACAAATTGTTATTAAATCGACACACAATCTTTCTATTGTAAGAAATTTTCAGCAAATGAACAAATTTGTAAAATTTCTTGATTTCGTAAAACATAAGCCTACAAAAAATATGAATTTTAACAAATTTATACTTGTTAGGAACAAAACAAATTAACTTTTGGTGAAACGGAAATAATGAAATTTCTACAAATTTCCCTTTGTATACTACAATTTTGTAGCACAAATATTTTGTGAAACAGAATAAATCAATTTTTCTACAAATTTGTTGAAAGAGTGCTTGTAAATTTCAATTTGTAAGTTGGTGAAATAGGCCACTGGTCGTTAATTAGAAGGTCAAGGTCGCTAAGGTGGATACACCATAGTACTTGCTGCGTTTGATGACGAGCTATTTCAACAACAGGAAGCTAAGATAAAAATACTGCAACGTCACTGCCGTAGTTCCACAGGGATCGGTCTTAGGGCCCTTATTGTGGAACATGGTATACGACAGAGTCCTACGATTAGCGTTGCCTGGGTGGTAACGGTAATTTCCGTTGTGACAGTAGGTAAAAAGATTCATACAGTTGAATCCGGTACAAACTAAGCAATTTTCCGGATAAAGGATTGGCTAGCAGCCGCTGGCCTAGAACTAGCCAACCATACAACGGAAGCTGTCCTCATAACCAGTCGAAAAACTGTAAAGTTCGCCAACTTCCAGGTTGGTTACCAAATATTCAGGTCCAAAGAAGCGGTTAAATATCTTGGAGTATTTACCTTAAATTACGGTTTAAAACACAACGTAGGATATTTAACCAAGAAAGCATCGCAAATGCAGGGAGCTCCCTCGCGCATACTGCCTAACATTGTTGGACTTCGATACGCAAAAAGAATGTTTGTCTGAAGAGTTGTCACATCAGTTGTGTTGTATGCCGCTCTAGTTTGGGCGCATGCACTGAGGACGACGGAGACCAAAAGGAGACTATAGACAATCAGCGGTTATTGAACCATATCAGACGAAGCCACCATTGTTATAGCTGGAATGGTTTCGTACATTATTGCAGATGAAATGTTGAGGATATATAATAGAATACCCTTAATCCAATACCAATAGAATAAGAGGATCAAAGTTGAAGAAGATGCAGCATCAATAGGTTTGTGGAAAACTCGTTGGGATGCAATTTTAACGTGCCTTACAATTAGAGCGGTGAACATTGTGTTGCCGCATAGTTTATCCACAGAGTCCTGTATTATATGCCTAAGAAACTTTATGGCGCGAACAGCAATGCCATTGGAGATTTATTGCAATAACGACACAAATTTTTGTGGCACCGGTAAATAACTTGGATGTGAACTCAATGAAATGTATTTGAGAAAGTTGCCTTAGCACTTTCTGTCGGCTGATACGTCTTGGATATTTAATCTTAACGGCACTTCATATGGGAAGGGGTTGGGAGAGGCTTGTGCGGTCAATTAAACAGGTACTTTACCGAATCCTG
Organism: Volucella bombylans; assembly: GCA_949129095.1. Taxonomy (NCBI): domain Eukaryota; kingdom Metazoa; phylum Arthropoda; class Insecta; order Diptera; family Syrphidae; genus Volucella; species Volucella bombylans. Next base: position 64,470,711 of record OX422142.1, read on the forward strand.
AGGTGCAACAAAGTGGGAGAGAGAAGAGCTTACATTTGTATAGTTGAAATTTTCCGAAGACGAGTCTTTGATCCCAAATCATTCCCTTCTTAGTGCATCAAGTGCATCTAAGCCGTCTTATGAGCAGCAGATAATGGTTCTCAGAAAAAATTGGAAGCACACACAAATGATAGGTGATCTCTTCTGGAAGAAACAGATAAAGGTATATCTACCAACCCTCCACAGATAAGCGAATGGGTTCAACAAGGTAAACCCGATCGAAAGACCCAACTGTGTAATAATAGTCGACGAACATCTTCTAAGAATTTGTTGACACTATGGTGACTAACGACGGTCAAGTGAGCAAAGTAACTGTAAAGACATCAGGAGGAGTTTACTCGCGGCCTGCAACGAAGCTAGTTGTTTTAGCCCGGTTTACTGGCGGGAGTAGGTCGGTTTTCATCTGGGAGAAATAATAGAAATTGATGTGTCATCTGCCAAAGCCATGTGAGTAATTTTCAACCACATTTACTTTGTGTCATAAAATCATTCTTTTTCATTTGGCGCTTATGAAGTAGGTTGCAATAAAACTAAAATATTTAAAGCTATCTAGGTTTTGAAATTTAGTATTCCTTTTTTCTTTGAATTTCATTTTTACTTCAAGGAACAAAATCCTTATTTCCATTAACTCAACATTAAAGTTGGAAGACCTATCTCAGAACCCAATTCCACAAAAAAGGGCAAAGGGTAAAGTAAAGAACTACCATCCCATTGCTTTTTCACATAGCTAAAATTTTCGAAAGTATTTTATCTGAAGTACTAAGCTCTCAGTGCAAGTCTCTTATATCCCCCAGCCAGCATGGATTTCTGAAAAGTATATCAAGTACTACAAACTTAGAATTCGTATCCTTTGCGCTTTCAGTCCTAGGCAATTTCAACGAAATCTATGTAGTTGCTACAGATTTTGCTAGTGTCAGTGATAAAATATCTCATTTTCAAATTGATCGTTTTCAAATTGTCTTCACCTGGCTTTGACCCCATATTGTTAAGATATATATATTTATGTATTTTCTTATCTGGAAAACCGTTATTATAGCTTTCGCTTTAGGTCAGCTATCTCAAACCCGTTTTCAGCTGCTTGTAGTGTCCCACAAGGCGGCCGTCCAGCCCCTCTTCTTTTCATTTTAACTATAAACGATCTTGAGGGAATTATTAAAGACAGGGGTAGTGGTTACCCCAATCCTCTATTCTCCTTCAAGAAACCTCGAGAGGTTTTCCATTTGCTATCTACAAAATTGTTTAGAGCTCAATGTCTCCAAATGTCAATCGATGACTTTGTCACGTATGTATGTAACTTTATTTTCTGTATAGCCAACCTATACCCCAGAGAATTAAACTTCCGCTCGCATATTGGAAAGCCAGTTAAACACATGATTTTATCCAACGATGGTCCAAATAATTTCTAGCCCCAATGTAACCTTTGTAGGGGCTACTAAATATGCCAGTCAAGTCAGCCAAAAATATCCAAAATCGAGAATATTCAGCGCCGTTTAATTAGATTTTCGGTTTGAGGACTATGCTGGGACGGCTCTTTTATTTTACCACCCTCCTTTCGACCCTTTTGGGATACATATATCCCACTGAATGCTTCGGTAGCTCTAAAATCTAAAATATATGTAACATATGGATGAAATAAGACCCATTTCGTAAGTCCGGTATTTGTTACGGTATCAAATGTGCAGCTATAAACAAAACCACTCAACATTATATCGCGGCAGTTCTTAATCATTAGGGAAGCTCTTGTGGATTTTGTAATGTATGAAATTTTCGATAGAATTAATTACAGTTACTAAAATGGCAACGAAAAGCCAACGGAATTGAGTAGGAACACAAATTATTTTTTTGAACCTTCAGATGATTAATCTAATATGAAAGAGGATGAAGATACTTCAATGGAAGCAAGCGAAGACACTTAAGTTCTCCGCTGTACCAGCACGGTCAGCAGAAATACAATATGGTCAAATCCAGAAAATAGTTTTGAGCCGCATTTGAAGGTAAGTTTTAACCGAGATTCTACTGTAAATCCCAAATTTCATCGAAATGGCACCCCGCTGCAAGTCTTCAAACAATTCTTCCATCAAAGTTCTTCAACTACAATGCAATACAAATAAACATATACAAATAATGAACAAAAAAAATCTGATGTAAAAAAATGTAAGCTTACTGACGAAGGAGATGTCTTATATTCGTTTTGTCTTATAATAAAGTACCTTCAATGAAGCACTATTGGGTAAAAAATACATCTTTAGGAAGCAATAAATGGTGCTTTATGGCGCGATCGGTTCGGTTGTATTATTTCAAAGATGTATTTCGCTCCCTCTGAAAAACCCGTTAGCGTAGGAAAAACCTACTATATTTATGATGTAGTAGACTGCTTGAAATATCATTTGAAGTTAGCAAGTTAGCCCTTTTCAGAGTGTTGAGGAATCAATAACGAAGTTCAAAGTTCACTCTACGGTCAAACAGTACATGCCACTAAAAGCCACCAAACGTGGATGCGACGCGACGCTCTGGGTGGATAAATTTACGACTTCAACATCTGCAGCGTGAAGACAGTATTTTGGACGGGACGTTAGCCGAAAGGGTTGTCAATACTCTGGCAATACTCTGACGTACCCGTACGTCCCAGTTCGATTAAACTAGAGTGAATCATATTCAGACATGATGTTACTCTTAATTGTTTTGTATTATCAAGTTGCGTGTTCTGTTTGTTGGATAAAAGTTTTCCGTTTTTCGCAACGTAGTTTTTTTAAATTGCGATGCTCATAGCAAGGACTTTTTCATCAAACCATTTCGGATCTCTTGTATTTGTTATCCTTATGCATTCCAAGGCCATTGTCCCTCTTATATTTCTTTCTTGTGGACGTTCTCTGAAAATTCTATTAAATACAGTACTTTGAAGTGAATTTTACTAACGTTAAAAAATTCATTAGTTGGTGCCTTCAGACTTCCAAAGTCACTTCTTTGAGAATAATTTTTTGCAAAGCAAGATATCCAGTAAAATATCGCATTGCTGTTGTTTCTAATGTGATTTTACTTTCGATTTCGATATCAAAAATGACTTTTTCGTACAGAGTTTCATCGCATACGATTTTCTTACGATCCTTAAGCAATGAAGAAGTTTTTGGAATATTAGTTTGAGTTGGAGATAAGTCTATAAGTGTTCTGTTTGTTGGATAGAAGGTTTCCGTTTTCGCAACGTAATTTTTTTAAATCAAATTTGACTGATAATAAACATTATATTTGAAACCGTAGGAAAGTCAAAGTAGAATGCGCTCTCTTTAATGTTGTGTTTATTGAATAGTTATTTTACGTTTTTTTCCAGATAAAATTTTAATTTTTTGTTTTTGGATGCTATGTTTTTTTCTATCTTCCACGAACAATGCTTCCATAATAAATCGAGAAGAACAAAGTATAGAAGGTCCTTGCGATGCTCATAGCAAGGACTTTTTTCATCTAACCGTTTCGGATCTCTTGTATTTGTTATCCTTATGCGTTCCAAGGCCATTGCCCCTCTTATATTTCTTTCTTGTGGACATTCTCTGAAAATTCTATTAAATACAGTACTTTGAAGTGAATTTTACTAACGTTAAAAAATTCATTAGTTGGTGCCTTCAGACTTCCAAAGTCACTTCTTTGAGAATAATTTTTTGCAAAGATGAAAAATTCCGAAGGACATGTTATTTTTTCATAGTTTTTAAAAATAGTTTGGAACAATTTAAACATTTGTTCCTTAAAAGCATTTTGAAAGCAAGATATCCAGTAAAATATCGCATTGCTGTTGTTTCTAATGTGATTTTACTTTCGATTTCCATATCAAAAATGACAAAAAGGACGATTTTCTTACGATCCTTAAGCAATGAAGAAGCTTTTGGAATATTAGTTTGAGTTGGAGATAAGTCTACGTTTAAAAATTCTACATAATCATCATCACCACAGTTACTGAAAGGAGAAAAATTTCTCTGATAATATCAAAACACTTTACCATCTGGAGTTTGTAGATCTGATTTCAATAGAACATTACCAAGTGATTTTAACAAATGAGGGAAATCATAAATACAAAATATTTTTTCATCATTAAACATTATAAATGGGTTTTCTTCAGTAACACCTAACGTTTTATAAGCTTTTCTATTATTGGCCCCTTGGTCGCAAGCAATAGCACATACCTTTAGACATATTTTCAAATTGTTTTTTATAATTTCGCTTAGGATATCCCCATTTACACCGTTTGCTGACACAAAATAGTTTAAAACACTTTTCCAACTATCAAACCATTTAGCATGAATACACATATTTCATATTTCAATACACATATTTCTTTCTACACCAATGTCTTCGAAACCATCTATTAAATCACTTTTTATATTATATGTGAGGTTTTTACGAATCCTAATTTCATCAAATATCAGGACAACACAACGTTCTCGCTGGTTTAATAAAGCGAGCTTTGACTTAAGATACGAATGAGCATTGTTCTCATATCCTGGTTGTAATCCTTTTACAGGAGCCCATCTACAGAAAGAGGAAATGTGAGGAAGTTTAAAGCCAAGTCTATCTCTCAAAAATTTGTAGGCGATTTGTAATCTACGAGTACAATAAATATTTTGGGAAAGTTCTTTTTCGTAGCTGTTAAATTCTGTAGTTTTTGATTCTTTCAGAAGCATTTTACAAAATGTTTTTGAATGGTCTGATTGAGCCTTTCGATTTGAGACGTCATTGATATTTTATTTATATTAATAATTTTTATGGCAGTATGCGCTCTGTTTTTTTTATAATGTTTTATTTTTAAATTTCTTAATTTAAGTTTGTAACTTAGCAATATTTCTTTTAAATTTTAATTTTTTTTCTCCTCTTTTGCACATTTTTCCAATAATTGATCGACGTTCTTCCTCGTTTAGTTAAAGGAGACTTCAGATCTTCTCAATTCAGGTTTGAATCCAAATCAGAATTCAAATTTAAGGAAGGAACAGCATCCGCCTTAAGATATTTTTTTCCTACAAACTCGGGACAAAAATGATCTCCACAAACAAAGTATTTGCCTTCATTTTTCAAACCACATGCCTTCATCTACAAATTATTTCAAATTTCATTCTTTTCCATAGAAGGACATTTAAAAATTTTCAAGTCAGGGTAATTCCTTTTAGTTTTCCTACAAACAGAACAAGAAACTCCAGATAATCCCATTGCTATCGAAAAATAAACTGCAAAATATTATATCGCGGAAAAAGTACCGCTGACAAAATTTACTAAGAAAAATTGTTCAGTCAGATAAATAAACATCCAAATCGGTCGAGAGTCGACGGCGAATGAGGTAAAGCAACTACACAGCCAGCGAGCGCGCCGCGCAGCTCCGTGAACTGTGGTTGTTTTATGTATGAAGATAAGGGTTGAAAACAGAAATCACAGACACATCTACACGGCGGATGCCTGCTCGTCGGCTGTACACACAATACAACACATACGATCCCAAGAATTGACTTCGGTTTTATAATACATTTTGTTCATGCAAATTGTTCAGAACTTGAAGTTCGAAGTACGAGTAAAATCAGGCAATTAAGAACTGGTTAGATTTTTTCCTTCGGCGTGCAATATCTATGTTATGTAAACTATAGCATCTGTAGTTGTAGTCCATTTGAGACTGTCACTTGGATTTTGAAACACGTTGTTGAGTTCATGAGTAAGTAGGATGCTATTCAGCAAAGTGAGAATGCGAAATTGTAGAAACTTGTCAAAACTAAAATTATATAGACACGGCGAATACTAGATACGGGATCGCTATTTCGCAATCCAAAAATATACCGAATTGTGTTGTTAAAAGCGACAGTAAGCTTTCTGTTGCTAATAATATTAATATTAATAATAATTACAGTAATAGTAAAAATAAATAAGGCTAGGAATCACTAAAGCTTTTGCGAGCATGAAACGCGTTTTCATTGGTGTAAAGTATTGGGATGCCCAAAGTGTACGAAGTATGCCATAGGACCTATCGACGACATGTTTTACGTGGTCGTCCCATGTGAGGTTACGATTAAAAATAACACCTAGGTTTTAGGTTTCTCAACGTAAGAAATACGGGTACGGTTAAGTACCACATCGGGAAATTATGACAGATCTACAGGTTTCCTCGAAACAACTTAATATTTTGATTATTTGTGGTTTAAAAGTATACCATTCCTTCGTGTCCAATAGGCTACATTTCCAAGGTCATCATTCACTCTAGATACCCCGTGCTCAACCAAGCCTAGAGGACAATTATATGCATTTGGACATCGTCAGCATACATTTGCAGTGAATATTATTTTATGGACATAGGAAGTTCATTTATATACATTGAAAACAAGAGAGGTCCAAGAATTGAACCTTGGAGAACACCCCTGCTAGTTGGAAGGAAGCCAGATAATTTTCCATTTATTTTGACTGCTTGTTTTCTACTAGTCAGGAAAGAGAATAAAGCTTTATTGCATCGAAAGAAAAATTGTACAATCGAAGAAGTTGATCGCACTTAACATGGTGGTCCACCGAGTCGCATGCTTTTGAAAAGTCTAGCTGCACTAAAAAACTTATATTATCGTTGTTCATTGCTTGCCTTTAAACTTCGGTACCATTTATTAATGATGTCATACAGCTATGATTTTTACGAAAGCCAAACTGTTTGCAAGTCAATATTTTGCTGTTTGTATTTTGTAAGGCTCTTTCAAACACCTTCTACAGAAAAGACAAGATAGAATTTGGTCTGAATTCGTCCCCTCTAGCAGTTTTGGGAATAGGGAGAATTTTTGCCAATTTCCATTGATCAGGGTACTCTCGAATGGTAATGATAGTATTCGTTGTTGCATTAACATTCGTATTTGGTTTTAAGGACGACATATCTATTAAAGAGATTAACAACATTGTAGTGGAAAAAATCAACTTGTTCATTTGAAGTAGTCATACCGAAAATGGCACTCCAACTAATACATCGACAGTGTTCTTCAAGAAGTATCTCTAAATTGATAACAACTTTCGGGTAACGTGAAATTGAAACGAATTGAAAAGCGCTCAGAGGAATGTGTAGAGTTTGTGGTATTAACCGGTGTTAAATTTAATATACTCATATTATCAATTAAGCTTTGCTCTTCCAAATCGTTAATATTAAAATCACCATATAAATGACATTAGGAGATGTTAGGCATAAGTTATCCAAACTGTTTGTTAGAGTTGAAATATTAATACAGTGTAACCTTAGTATAACGAACCTCAATATAACGATTTCCTCGATTTAACGAATTCTCCTAGTACAGTCCGTAAGAGCTAATGCAAAATATACCTTTGCATTACGAATACATTTGTCAAAAACCTTTTTATAACGAATTTTCAATCTTCGCAAAATATAAAGTAAAATTATTATTTACCTCTATTTAACGAATTTGATGCTTATAACCTTTACATAACGAATCCTATAAATTATACACACTCAATTTCACAATACTTCATGTCCCGGCATGTTCAGACATAACCAGTATGCCGTAAGACAACCATTGTTGCTTGATGTTTAGTGTGTTTGTATTAGTGCAAATCGTTCGCTATAACCTACCCAGTTAGATTAGTACCTACATATGTAAAGTTGAGATTTTTAAACATTTTTTTTTTACCTCGTTTAAACGAATCTTAGATTAACCTAACTTCTATATAACGAACCTCATAGTAACGAATTACTTGGTATAACGAATATTCTCTAATTCTCTAATTCTCTTCAATTTCGTTATATCGAGGTTACACTGTATTCCGATTTGGTCTATAAACCTTGCCGATAAGTAGTTTACTTCCGATACCAATAACATCTATGAAAATGGAATCAATTTGACTACTTATATAGCTTTTAGTCGAAGAACATCTAAACTTACACTTTATGCCTTCCTTCACGTAAATTGCTGCACCTTCGCCAACACGATCTATTTTGTTTGCCGTAAAGATACTGTATCCACGCCGCACGCTCTAACGTTAAAATCATCGTCGTTATCGTTATTACCCAACCACGTTTCGGTAATGCAGATAACGTCGATACCTGATCCTTCAAACATATCGCGAAACTCGTCGATTTTCGGCAACAAATTATGTGCATTAATTTGACAAATTTGAAATCCATTTTGTTGACCATAAGCGCAAATAAAAAATTCTAACCATAGAGCGCAAAATAACGTTATTTTCCATTTCGATTATATTATTGATATATAAAAAAAGAAGGGTAACGAAAAGAACTCTAAGCAAGGTGATTTAAATCGAGAGACTATCAAAACTATTTCTCCTAGATTAAAAATTTAAAATTATTGACAAAGCGAAAAGAATATTGATGTTGGCAAAAATTGTATTGTTAAGTAATGTAATGTTTAAAGGTGAAATATAAAGATTTGTATTGTGTTTTACCTAAAAATTAATTTATGAACATTCTAATATATGTATGTTATTATTAAGTGGAAATATAATAGTTAATTTAAATATTGCTAATCGGTGATAGGTGAAAGCGGCAACCCTGGTAGTCCTTTATTCATAGCAAGAGCATTTAGTTGGTCAGAGCTTTCATTAAGAAAGCTTTTATTGTTGGGAGAAAGTTTGATGTAAACAGATCCACTTTTCGTGAAAACTGTAAACAGCTATTTCTTTCGCCTAAGATTTGTGACAGCGCGAGCTTTACTCGGTTTCGGTTTCATTGTGCCTATTCACATTGGCTCGGGCAGGAAGATTTTCCGAAAGAGAGGGAACGATTTTTATTGAAGTGGGAAGAAGAAGGGTTACTTCCACCGAGAATCCATTTCTAAAGTGGATTCTCGGGTGCAACACATCGTTTTTTTCCATATCGTTCCATTTCTGACTTATTTTTTTATTTTAGTTTTGATCGTTGATGAGACAGGAAGTATGAAGAATAAGAAAAAAGGTATGTTTCAGGCCAACTGTTCAAATTTAAAAATTAAAAATGCTCCGATTCAAGTATTCCACTTGTCAAAAAGTCTTTCAACCCCATGACAATGTGAACACGACATTCATGGTGAGGACTTTCATCTCGTAGTCAATGGAAACAGGCACATTCAGATAGCACCGAGCTCATAGATAAACTAACCTAGATGTCAAACAAAAAATCAAAACCGGTTTTCTCTTGAACGCCCCTATCCATGTAACCCTGTCTGTGAATAAGTGTGAATTGTCTGCTGGCTGCTTTCCGGGTGGAAAGGGTTAAACCAAATAAATAGCTGCCTCATATAATTGTTTGCGAAGATTTTGGTGCAGGTCTGTTCAAAATCGATTAGCAATTCTTTCAATTAAATTAATGGAACTCGTTTTCTCTGGGGGACTGGAAATTGTCAACAATAAAAATCCAAGTTTAAAAAAAAAATCCCTTTGTAAGGAATACACTCTAACCATCTGTATCTTTCCATGATCATGATCCGCCTATGTTGCCTTACTTTAATCAACTTTCGTTGAATTTTATTTCTGACCATGAGCTCATCGTTTGTACCTATGACATCCACTTTACTCATTCTGGTGTGCCCATGTCTCTGTCAAGAACTTTCTTCCACCTAGATGTTTGGAACAATATCGAATCATGATCCAAACGAAAAATAAACGCTTAGTTTTCAATAACTTTATAGTTCGTGTGTACCTCTCTAAATAGTTGCGTAATAAATGAGAAGCACACAACGCACAGAGGAGTATCACTAAAGAGAAACATGGACAAAAGTGAAAAATATGATATTTGTTAAAACTAAAACAATTGGTATACTATTGTAGTTTAATACTCATTACGTTATAATAGGTGATTTTTTAAGCGTTTGTTTTTTAATCGTCAGAAAAAACACATGAAAATTGCAAAAGTGTATAAAATTTTTATTTGAGTTGATATATCAGTGCTTGCAATTTACTTTTTAAACATTATTTCATGCAAATGTTGACCACAACTACGTTTTAAGTGACCCTTACGAGGGGTCGAATTTTGAACCACTTTTTCGAGCATATTGGCAGATACCTAGTTAATCACATGTGTAATGTTGTCTTCCAAGGCTGCAATTGACGCTGGTTTATCGGTATAGACGATATTATGGCATATTCCCATAAAAAATATTCTAAAGGCATCAAATCGCACGAATTGGCACGACTGCCAATTCACCGGTCCAAAACGAGAGATAAATTGCTCACCGAACTCATTTCGCAATTGATCCATCGATTCGCGTGCTGTAGCGCATCTATTACCTGAGGTTGCTCATCGGACCAAATACGGCAGTATTGTATATTAACATACCCATTCAATCAGAAATGAGTTACGTCGCTGAAGACAGTTTTCCACTTACCGAAAATTCAAAGCTGTGGCAGGTCGTTCGACTTACAAGATCCTTGCGTAAAATCTTCCACATGGAAGATCCAATCCCAATTGCTGCGAACGACGATCAATGGACAAATAAAAGTCTTCATTAACACTGGCGGATACTGTAGCAATATTTTTCTCTGTACACACTCTACACATACGGGTAGGTGGCTTGATGCACAGTACCGTGAAATTGGTACGAATTTTGGTCACTTTGGCTCGAATTTCGTGCTCAGCAGGGCGATTATGTCGATTGTAAAATGCTCAAAGTGCGCGAAAAACATTGTTCACAGTTTTCATAATAAAATTCAATTGTTAAAATCGCATTGTTCGGCTGTAAGTCGAAAATGGCAATGCTAACTGTCAAAAATAGAACACTAGAAAATCGAACAGCAAAGAATCACCCTTTATAACGGATATTTAAATACCAATTCTATTCCTCCTCTGCTGCACAATCAATCGAAAGTCGGGAGTTGTGTTAATCACATGTTTTTGATGTAAGCGATTAAAAAACGCGAGTGAAATTTTACGCTTTAAGTAAAACAATTTAAAATTACTTTTGGAAATGGAGAGGTCAAGAAGGGCATTATACTACCTTATAAAATAAAGTCCGAGCAGGAATATAGAGTGGAAATTTATATTTTTAGAACACGAACTCAAAAAATTCACCAAATGATCAAACGACCAGAAAGCTCACCTAGACGTGCCCTGAAATGATTTCAATTTCATTTTAAGCAGAAATGGGGAGCCGTTAGTAATAAGGAGGATCGCTTTTTAAGTAAAAATGAGGAATGGCTAAACTCAACCATAAAGCTACCTATCTGGGAAACAACAAAACCCGGCGACGAATAAAAAAGTTTGAGGAATCAATTGTAGTGAAAGAAGTAAGCGGCGAGAAACCATGTGTTTAAGGTAATATGTTGAGGTAGGTAAGTGTGTTATTTTAAATGTGAAATTGTCGACGAAAAAATATAGCCCAACAACGCCGCCGGCGTGCAAACCGCACCAAACAGTTATTTTTTGTGCATGAAGTGGTGATTCATGAAGCACATGTGGATCTTCACCCGACCAATAACGCATATTTTGCTTATTGACGATACCATTGAGCCAAAAATGAGCTTCGTCACTGAAGATGATTTTGCGATGAAATTCATCATCTTGGCGCAATCGGAGAACGTACGTCGCTTCAAATGGTCCATCGGCAACAATTCTTGAGTCAGCTTGATCTAGTATGGGTGTAAGCCAAGATCCTTACGCAGAATACGCCATAATGTGGTGTGAGCGATGCCCAATTCTTGAGAACGCCGTGGAATTGACTGATTTGGATCGTTTGCGACGGACGCCTGAACGGCAGCGATATTTTCGACACTTCGACCAACCCGCTGTCTCACTGACACGGCAACATCACACAACGAATATGTAGACCCAAATTTTTACACTAAATTTGTTATTGCCTGTCTACTAGGGCGAGAATTACGACCGACAATTTTAGTTAACGCTCTTTAAGTTGCAGTCACCGACTCCGAATTTCGGTAGAAAATATTTATAATTTGCAGACGTTGCTCGTTCGTGTACTTTACCAAGATGAAAATGTTACTGAATAAATCGACAGTGATAGTTTGATGATTAGTGAAAGAGTGCGTTCACAAATTAAATTCAAAATGGCAAGTCCCTATTGGAAAACCCTTTACTAAGGTTTGAACCTGAATCTACTAAAGCTACGTACTTTTTATTATTAATAGTTAATTGAATTTGTGGAATATTATCCGAGGCTAATTCCAAAAAAGAAAAGCATTATTTCCTTCAATATTGCATTTTTGATTTTGTTTATATTCGCTGGGACTCCTCACTTCTAATCTTTGCTGAGAATCATTCTGTTGATGTGAACTCAGATTTCCTGATGCTGGTGATTAACTATCTATCTATTGGTGTGCGATCTATTTTGTAGGTTTCCTATTTCTATTGGTTCTGGTTGAAATTATATTGTCGTCTCTGGTCTGTGTAATGTTGTTCTTGATGATTTTGTCTCGACTGTCCTGAATTTCCCTGATAGTTTTGTCAATTTTGCGCTGAATTTCCCTGATAGTTTTGTCAATTTCGTCCTACATTTCGCTGATAGTTTTCTCGATATTGTCCTGAATTTCCTTGACCTTGGTAATTATTTTTATGATTTCCTGAATTTCTTGTTCTCTGATCTTGATTGTCATGTCGATGAGCATTATGGCTTGAATTATTTTTACTTTCTCAGTTGTTCACTGATTTTCGTCGCTACAAGAAGTGCTTCAGCTTGCGAGCTGTGAAAGAGAGCATAAATTAGCACCTAGACAGAGTGTGTGTTAGGGCCTTAGTAGCCCAGTGTGAGTGTTCTACAGTCAAGGTATCAGAGGTAGTGGGTTCGAACCCCGATATCCCCGAATCGTTTTTTGTTTTCTCTCTTGTTTTCTTTAATTTCCAATATGATGAAAGCACGGTAAAAGTATCACGTGATGGAAAACAACGAGCGACCCGCTCGACAAAAAACGGGCAAAGTAATGTCATCGTCTGACTACGCAGCACAGACTGCTAATCCAGCAGAGGGGTCAGTAAAGACGACAACAAAGAGGAGGAAGAAGCTAAAACGAACTCCCAGCCCTGCAAAGCGCCCTGTCCTATCTACCTCAACGGAAAGGATGCCGGTTGATGTAAATAAAGGGGCTAGAATATCAACATCAATGTCCGATGTGAGGGAGGACTGCTACATGGGAGGAAGCAACAGTTTCGTAACATTGGCAGCCTCAGATTCAGACGACGAAGATGAACAAGTTGAGTCGCTGAATAATAGCTAGAGCAACAGGTAATTGACATAAAAGCCAAACAAATGGCAAGGAGAGAAAGGGGGCAGAAAAATCCCTACTAACACGAGCAAATGGAGCAATCCAAAAAACAATTGGAACAGCAACAACCACAGCTGATTGCCGAAACAAAAACAGCAACCTAAGCCTCAGTTGCAACAACAACAACAGCAGAAACAGCTATAAAAAAAGCAGCAACAGCCACAGAAACAACAGCAACAAAAACAGCAACAACAACACCAAAAACAACAACAATAACAGAAACAAAAACAAAGGGTGCCTTCAAGATGGAACTGCAAGACACAATCCAGTTATGTAAGTCGGCCATAGGCAATAATTTTTTTATTAAGAGATTAAGTATAGATAGGCATGCGATTCACTGCAACTCAGTGGAGCGCTATAATAAGATAAAACTATTATTGAAGGACAAGACGACGGAGTTCTTCTCCTTCACACCGACGGGTGGAAAGCTGCAAACTATGCTGCTGTGGGGGTTAGAGCCGTCTACTGATCCGGAGGAACTCCTCGCACTGCTCAAAGAGAAGGAGTGAGCCGAGCTCAAATTCGTGGGGGTTAAGCCATAAGTTAAGCCATTAAGTCACAACTAGAGCCAAAATGGAGAAGCGGAAGCTACCATTCTTCCTCGTTCAGCTGTCTCCCAATAGCAAATTGGATGGTCTAAGGAGCATCAAGGTCCTGGACTACCAGATTGTGTCATGAGAAAAAGTAAAGCGGAGCGACAACATTTTATAATGTGTTCGCTGCCAAAGGTTCGGGCACGCCACGTCGAACTGTGAATTGCAGCCTCGATGCGTGAAGTGTGGAAAGAACCACAAATCTGAGGAATGCGCTCTGGGTAACGACGGAGCGTCAGAAAAAAGTCAACTCTCTTGTGCCTTATATAGGAACACGGGACACACCGGAAATTATCGGGGTTGTCCCAAATTCCAGTACATCAAAAGAGTAAATCTGGCTCGGCAGCAGAAAGTGGAAGTTAAACGTCCACCCGTGCATACACAAACTCCAGCCGTTACTCCCCATGTAACCTACGCCCAAATGGCGGCAGGTAGGGGAAATACGGTACAGCAAGCGAAGGTTGCTTCTCAGCGCCAAGAGCACCGGAACCAGTATGACATGCTAGCTATCTTGCTCTCTATCCAGAGGCAGATGGCTCCGCTTCAACGTCATATAACTGAACAGACCGCGCGGGTGGATAAAATATACGCGTTGCTGCCTCGCCTAACGCACGTTTTGTCGTAATGTGTGCCTACGTGGCGGAGCAGACCCTGAAGGTCCTTGCAGGGAATGTTAATTCACTGATTAGGTTAGAACGAAGAGCCACACTGTCTAAGTTGCTTAAAGATCAAGCCCCTCATGTGCTCTTGGTTAGCGAAACTAACAAGTGACACAAAATGAGGCACAGAAGACAAAAATAGTACGGAGAAACCGCCCCAACTCCATTCAGGGAGGAGGAGTTGCGATTTTCGTACGAAAAGGTATACGGTTTAAAATAGTATACAGTCGTGTAGTACGTAGGTTCCAGGTGCTGGAAGCATGCATCGTGTATATCCCCCTCTGTAGTGGAAAGCGGTTGGTGTCTGTATATGCACCTAAGGCTACTCAATCCACTTTATTCATGTCTCAGAGCTCGAGACACTTTTTCTATTCCTGAGGCTAGAATTGGAAGACAACTATGGCCGTTTTGAAAACACCATCTGCATCATTTTGCTTTTGCAAAATGTTCTTAAACGCAAGCTGCGAAAGTCATTTGTTCGAAAACAACATCACACTACATTTGCAGCATGTTCGATAATGCAGTGTTTGCAGGGCAAATGTTCATAAACGTCAACTGCGCTGCAAAAAAGCAGCCGCAAATATGCGCTGTGCATTAAAAAATGAGTGAATAAGTATATTCATTGGAATCTCAGTCTCGTGAACAGTAAGTACATAAAATCGGCTAATTTTTTCAATTTCTCAATAAATTTTGTTAAGGGTTCCATTTTGCTCTGTTCGAAAACGTCAAATGCTCTTCCAAAAAAAAAAAAATCATGTAGATGACACAGATCAACGATACCAAATGACGTTTGCAGTTTGATGTTCGCAACCCTTAACTATTGCAAATGACGATCAATTTGACGATCAAAATGACGATCAAATGACGCTTTCGAAAACGGCCTATTATATTATCGGCGAAGATTTCAACGCCAAACATAGTGATTGGGGAAATAATACACCAAACACTAGAGGGAACCTACTATTCAATTGGTGGGGTCAGCACAGTATAATGTATCGACTCGAGCTTAAAGCGACGGATAGCCCGTCGTTTCCCAGACACGGGTCCTATTTGGTTCTCCTGCTGTTCGACTCACGAATACAACTGACGTGCACTAACCAAGAAACTATAAACTGTCTAAGCACTTTTATATATGACAGTGACCATTGCGGTCTCAGCACCGAAATAACTGTTCCCAATGAAATTGCGGAATTAGATTTTTTTTTTATAATGGGCGCGCGTTCAAGCGGTTTGTATACCCTTAAGGTGATTGTTCACAGCACGGGCAAAGGAAATTTAGGGAGGAAGAAAAGAGAGGTACCGATGTACATCGCTTTTAAATGTTTGCAAGTTATAACGACCAGGAAATACAGAGATCGGCAGGGCATTCCATAAGCGAGTTGTACGGCTTAGGAACGAATCACGATATTTTAGAGTACGTCCGAAAATGGGGTTGAGGGTATACTGATGAGCATTCATAGCGAGACGGGTGTTACGGTTGAAAGTTTGAATAGGCGGAATGCTACTGGCGATTTCAGTGGAGCACTGGTGGTGGAATAAGCGATAAAACAAAGTGAGACAGGAGACATTACGTCGGTGTTCGAGGGTATCAATTGACTGACTGATATTAGTATCATCAATGAGCTTTATCGCACGATTTTGAATCATATCTAGCAGGATGAATGCCTTGTATATTGAGGCCAGATCAGAGGGGGTCAAATATTTCTTACATCGCTTGAGGAAACCTAGACATTTCGCAGCATTTTTGGCGATATCAAATATGTGGTCATTCCAACGTAAGTTGTCATTGACACACATACCGAGAATGGAAAGTTTTTCGGTTTCGACGATGCAAGTGCCATTCATAGATAATGGCTGGGTGTTTAAATTTCGCTTTAAAAACAGCAGACAGCATTGTGTTTTGGAAGCATTAAATTCCACTCTGTTCATAGTTCCCCAATTGGTTATGCTGTTGATATCGGAATTTAATGAGCTTAGCATACGCTGCCGTTCTCGTACTACAGCCGAAGAGCAGGGCCGTGAGTCCGGAAACGAATATGAAAAGCAGAAAGTACTGTCATCAGCAAAGGAATATATTGGATTAGACGTAGCAGACAAGAGATCATTAATGAAAATTAAAAAAAGTGTCGGAAACAGAACAGAGCCCTGGACACCAGCATTTATTTTGTGAATATCAGACTTGAAACCGTCCAAGACAACTTGAATTGAACGTTCCGAAAGGTAATTTCTAATCCATTGAAGAAGAGAGTCGTCGATCCCAAATGCACGCATTTTCGACAAAAGAGCTTGATGCCAAACTCTGTCGAATGCCTTAGAAATATCAAGTGCAACCATCTTGCTTTCGCAAGATTGGTGTAGACTTCGGTTCCACTTTTCAGTAAGATATGCCATCAAATCACCAGTGGACCTGTTGCTACGAAAACCGTATTGCGGGTCATTGAAAAGTCTTTGTGTTTCGAGATATTTCATGAGCTGACGATTTATCAGCGTTTCCATGACCTTGGAAAGAAGGAACGTAAGTGCAATGGGTCTGTAGGAGGAGAGAGAAGATGATTCGCCTTTTTTAGGCACGGGGTGGACAAATGTTGTTTTCCATCCTCTCGGGAAGAGTCCTAAAGAGTAGGATCGATGAAAAAGCTTACGCAGTGGTTTTGCCAGCAAGGAAGAACACCTCTTCAGAAGAAGGAGAGATATACCATCTGGACGAGCGGATTTATGTATGTTGAGATCTTTAAGTACTCTTGCTACCACACGAGTGCGAAAGTAGATTCGTCCCATTGAAGATTCGACGCTCTCAAGTGTAGGCGGAGACAAAGCACAATCTAGGAGTGTTGAGCTGGCCGCAAAGTGTGCAGCAAGCAGATTGGCCTTATCCAAAGAGCTGACAGCTGGAATGTCATTGTAAATGAGCATTGGGATGGAGGATGAGGCGGAATTTCTAATGTTTTTGACGAACGACCTACAATTTGTACTGCCTTTGGGACATTGCAGTATCTTTTGCCTCAGTTTTTGGTCGTATTGGAATTTCACACGCTTAAGAAGGGCGTTGAGTCATTTCTGGCTCGTTTGAACTTTTTTCGGTTTTCCTCTGTCGGGTTGGTCTTGTAGGATCGAAAAAATATTTCTCTAACCCTGACGGCCTCTTTACAGCTCGAGTCGTACCATTCCTTTTCTTTTGGTTTGATACTCTTCATCCGATGAGGAATAAAGGATCTCATTCCAAAGAGAATGGTGTCTGTAATCATATCAGCAGCGGCATCCACGTCGTTATCGAGGAAGTATAAAGACCAGTTATAATTCCTAAAGAAGCTGTTAAGACCGCTCCAGTTGGCTTTGTCGTATTGCCATACGGTTCTTTTAGGAATTTTTTCTCTAACTGTGTGGTAGGTGTACGAGAAATTAGCTGATATGACACAATGGTCCGACGAGCCTAGAGGGGAGAGCACATCAATGGTGTACTTATCAGGGTGAGAAGTTAATAACAAGTCCAGGGTGTTGGCGGTATGGCTATCAACGTCTGGTATTCGCGTGGGCCCATTTACAAGCTGCGTTAGGTTATTTTCCGCAGCGAAGATCTCAATACACCGTAGGTGTTGTCTGTCCAGAATGTCGAAGCCACGCAGAATTGTGTATATTGAAATCGCTCGTAATAACGATTTCAGTATGAGGATATAGGGATACAATTCTATGAATGGAGTCAGACAGCGCATCAAACTCGTTAAAAGTTGAATTGCTGTCCAGCTTGGGGCTTCTATAAATAAAGCAGTGGTGGATAATTTGCTTACGGAGATGGAATTTTTATCACATGAAGTTGAATTCCGGATTGGAACATGGATCACATTGTGGTGGAGTTTGGTAAGCTACATCACTACGCACATAAATGGCGAGACCGCGGTGAGAGAAGAATAATGGCACTAGTTCGTAGCTAGGTAGCTTCAGATCAGAATGATCTGAGATGTGTGGGCGGGGATCTACCTGTGTTTCACTAAGTGCCAAAACCGCTGGTCGGTACTTACAGACGTGAACGTACGCAGAAAAGTGATTACTTTTTAGCCCGCGTATATTGGCTACGTCTACCCTGAATTCCCTAGTCATAATCACAGACAAACACAGAAAACACAAACACCGACGATACTAAGCAAGGCTGCGAATTGATTTACCGGATCAAATTGTTGTAGGTGTTATGCCCTTACAACAATATGAAACAGTGCACCAACAAAATTTTCACTCACAACCCGTTATCCATCAGTTGTTACATACACTCAGTCACTGCCCGTACCGTATGGTAAATACAGTAACGGCAGTGATTGAGTGCAAGCAACAGTACTTCGATAAGGAGCGGGAGAGGTGGGATACCCGCACCTGTTTTTTTTTTTGCATTTTTTTTTGCACACTCGCGCGGTGTTTTTTTTTTTGTTGGACACAATAATATTGCGAGTGCACTGTTTGACTTGTGCACTCGACGGTGGTCGATTCGGTACTGAGTTTGTTCAAAGGCATTCCTACAATTATAGTAAGGTGCGTTTTACACACTTCATCAGAACACTGACGATAGCACTCTCCTCGAATTCGCTCTACCCACCGTCCAACATAAATCTGTCAAACGATGAGATTGACAGGTATCTAAAACTAATGGATGAGACAATTAAATGAACAATGGACAAAAAGATACCTCGGTATCAACACACTGACGACGAACACTTATTCCGCAATGCAACTATTGACTTACTGCACCGACCAAAAAGTAGGCTGCTGTCAAGACTAAAAACCTTGTACAGACAGTTTATTGACAGACATAACCCGGAGATCATGACATTGAAGTCGTCGATTAAAAACCTCCAAGTATTAATAAAAGAAAATTACAGAGCATCTGTAAGTTTCTATTGGAACAGTAAAATTCGGGCTGTAAATACCAGCAACCCGAATATGTTCCCGCAAATAAATAAAATATTTCGGAGAAAAGATCAAAACGGCCTTTCGTGTCTTAAAATCACCCGAACGACGGACAAAGAGAACATACTTATAGCAGCAGGCATCGATCCAAATGAGGCCGTTGATGATGACAACTTCTTTGTGATCGAGGACCCACAGGAGAAGCTACAGGCTATAGGAGCGATTTTCCAGGAAGTGTATAAGGCGAATGACAGCATTGGCCCGAACCACGAACTGGAGAATCGAGTCCTTGTGCATAATACCTGCCTTCGAAATGAAATTGTGAATTGGCGATTCGAGAGCTCGGGTTTCCCCCAGTTCAGTGACGAGAATATGAATAGAATAGAATAGACCACTGCTGTATATTCCTTTTGATATTCTCTCCAGTAGAAAGTTCATCGTGAAGAATGGCGATGTGACTTCTGCTGGAAAATTTAACATTAAAAACGGTCTGCAACAAGGTGCGGTAAATTCCCCGATCCTATTTAACATTTACATAACTGATCTGATAGGTTCACTTCACCATGCCATAGAGTACGCAGACGACTTAATCGCGTACAGATCGGGTCCAAAGATTGAGGTCATTAAAATACTTTTGCAGCGTGGCTTCGATAAAATTAAACGATATTGCGGCGACTGGAAGTTGAAAATCAACTTTCAGAAGTCGGAAACCATTCTGTTTAGGACACCTTTGTCTGGGGCCTCTAGGGATACCAGAAAGAATTGGCGAAAGTACTCGATCATGGGGCAGCACGGACAGCCACTTGCTTGTAGAAATGTAGTCAGATACCTTGGGATCTGGCTACATCAATATCTGTATTTTAACAAACATATAGATGTTGCTCTGGCCAGAGCCAAAGGTGCTTTTGACCTTACAAAGAGACTGTTTTACAACAGCCAACTCGATGTGGGTGTGAAGGTGATCTGCTACACGGCCCTTATCCGGCCTATGCTTGTATTTGGTTGTCCCGTGCTGTTCAACGTGAGAGCAAGTTTATTGGAAGAGATTCGGGTGTTTGAGAGGGCTTGTCTTAGGACTTGTCTTCGCTTATACAGAACACCAGAGTCTCAGTACATAAAATTCTATCGTACGAGTAATGAGTTCTTGTACAATAGGGCGAACCTAATAAGAGTGGACAATTTTGATATTAAATTGACTCGAAGGCACGTTGCAAGAGCAATGAGCTCGTCGAACAACCTGATCTCCGTTGCTTTCTACCCCAATTATATGTATCACGAGAGAGTTCGCTTTGACGGCTTCTTTCCTCCAGAAGCGTTCCTCTATCTAGATAGTAAAAGTCTGACCCAGGACAGATTGGCGGTGCCGCTAATCTTCCGCGTCGCTCGAACAGCTGCAGACAGGCGACTCAACTACGACAGAGACGTCGCACATGCTAGTGCGGAGCGTCTCCGGTTCGGTAGGTCGGTAGAGAGTCGCGACATGAGGGATGTTGCTCGGCAGGACCAACAATTTTGGTGGCTGGTTGAAGGAGGGGAAGTTTCGTCGTCCAATTCCTCCAGTACTAGGTAGCTCTATAGGAAGCAAAGTCGGTCATCTGACTATTTTATTAGCCTTTGCCGGCTCACATAGTTTTAGGTAGGATTAAGTTAGTTTTTAAGAAAAAAAAATACATAAATACAAAAAAAAATAATAAAACAAAAAAATTAAAATAATTATATATATATATATATTTACATGTATTTATATATTTAGTATATATATATTATGTATATATATATATATATATATTGTATGTCTATATTTGTGCTAGATGTAAGTAGGTTAAGTAGATTAAGATTTATTTTTAGGTAGTCTGTAAGTTTTTAGATTTAAGTTTTATAATAAAATAAAAAAAGGTCATGTTACTAAGTTTTTTTGTTAAAAATGTTTTCTTAGGCTTAGTATTAATTAATTTTAAAATCAATATAAAATTAGACTGTAAGATACGTCGAAAGACATAGTTTAAGTGTTAGGTTAAACTTAGAGTGCCCGCAGGGGGCCAGTAAGTTAGAATAAAATTTAAGTTAATTAAGCTAATTTTAAGCGTTTTTTGTATAGCTTGTAAGTGATAATTAATTCAACATATTGTAATAAAACTGCATATAAACTGACTAACTGACTATTTTTACTTTCTTGTTTCGAAGTACTGGATTTATTATTTTTATTTTTTCTACATTCATACCTAATACATGAATCCTCAAATCACCTCTTTTTCATTATCAAAACTATAATTCCTAAATCTGTCTCTTCATATATTTTGTCTAAGAGTACACACTGTGTCATTTCTTTTAATGAATTCACTAAAAGACTATCTACGTTACTGAGGTTTATACCTATATCATCTATATAATACACTCTAAGTTCATCTGAGAGATATTTAAGATTTTGAATTTCTATAGATAAATCACTTACATTATTAACTTTAAGATTGGTGATTCTTCGGTATATATCGGACGGTTCCAACTCTGGTTTGTATCGAAGTTTGAGTATTCCCTTGATGGATCCCCAATTTTTTGGGTGTGGTAGAATTATTATTGTGTTTTTCGCTTCCCCTTGGATCTTCTCGTGATATATTGTCCTCGATATACATACATTTTTCTTAAGTCTTCATTTGTGAATCCGGATACGTTGCTTATGAATGAATAAATTTATTGATATGTCACGTCGTCCAGTAAAGGTTGACATATATCTTACTTCTCTTGACACTTTCTTATTATTTTCACGAGATCTCTCTCTCTCTGATCTGCATTGCTTGAACTGCTGCAGTTAGTTGCTCCAATTGTTGGATTTTGTGTAGGATTTTTGCTGTTAGTTCAGCATATCTAATCCTCGCCTGTTTATCTTTTTTTCATAAACTTTCACTGTTTTATATAAATATCAATCTTTTTTTTTTAACTTTTATTTTAGCTGGAATTGTCCATAAGCTAGTACATGTAATAAGAGCACTATATTTTTTTCTTTACACACCGTGTATTAGAGCTTTTTTCGTATCACTTGATTATTCATTTTAGAATTATCCTACCGATTGCGCCACAAAGAACTGTATATAACTCGTGCACAAGGCATTTTGTGTACCATTAAGATGTTTGCCCATAGCGTGGGCGAGGGGAAGTTAGGGAGCGAAAAAAGAGATATACCCATGTGCGTTGGTTTTGAATGTTTGCACGTTATAGTGACTAGGAAATAAAGAGCTCAGCAGGGCATTCCATAAGCAAGTTGTAGTGGGCTTGAGGGTATACTGATTAGTATTCATAGCGAGACGGGTGTTACGGTTAAATGTTAGAAGGGGTGGAATGCTACTGGCAATTTCGGTGGAGCACTGGTGGTGAAAACAGCCATACAACAAGGTGGGACAGGAGACATTACGTCCGTGTTCGAGGGTGTCGAATGACTGCGTAATATTGTTATCACCTATGAGTTTTATCGCGCGGTTTTGGATCCTATCTAGCAAGTTCAAAGAGGTCTTAGGAGCACCTGACCAGATGTGATCATTGTACTCCATAAGGGGATAAACGCCTTATATATTGAGGCCAGAGCAGAGGCGGTGAAATATTTCTCACATCGCTTGAGGAAACCTAGACATTTCGCGGAGTTTTTGGCGACTTCGAATATGTGGGCATTCCAACGTAAGTTGTCATTGACGCACATACCCAGAATGGAAAGTTTTTCGATTTCAACGATGCAAGTGCCATTCATGGATAATGGCTGGGTATTTAAATTGCACTTCAATGACACCAGACAGGATTGTGTTTTGGAAGTATTAAGTTCCACTCTGTTGATAGTTCCTCAATTGGTTATGCTGCTAATATCAGAATTTAATAAGCTTAACATACGCTGCCGTTCCCGTTCTACAGCCGAAGAGCAGGGCGAATGTGAAAAGCAGAGAGTACTGTCGTCAGCAAAGGAATATATTGGATTAGAAGTAGCAGACAAGAGATCATTAATGAAAATTAAAAAGAGTGCCGGAGACAGAACAGAGCCCTGCGGCACTCCAATATTTATTTTGTCAATATCAGATTTGGAACCATCCAAGACAACCTGAATTAAACGTTCGAAAGGGTAATTTCCAACCCATTAAAGAAGAGAGTCATCGATCCCAAAAGTACGCACTTTCGACAAAGGAGCCTGATGCCAAAATCTGTCAATCAATCTGTTAAGAAATATCAAGTGCAACTATTTTGCTTTCGCCAGATTGGTTTAGGCTTTGGTTTCACTTTTCGGTGAGTCATGACATTGAGAGTTTTCGTGTTTCGTGATATTTCATGAGCTGACGATTTATCAGCGTTTCCATGACCTTGGAAAGGAGGGACGTAAGTGCAATGGGGCTGTAGGAGGAGAGAGAAGAAGATTCGCCTTTTTTAGTGACGGGGTGGATAAATGTTGTTTTCCATCTGCTCAGAAAGAGTCCCAAAGAGTACGATTGGTGAAAAAGCCCACGCAGATGTTTTTCCAGCGTGGAAGAGAACATATCTCCAGAAGGTGGGGAGATATACCATCTGGACCAGCGGATTTGTGAATGTTAAGATCTTTAAGTACTCTTGCTACTACACGAGTGCGAAAGTGGATTCGTCTGGAAGTGTTGAAGTGGCCGCAAAGTGTGCAGCAAGCAGATTGGCTTTGTCCAAAGAGCTGACAGCTGGAATGTCATCGTAAATGAGCGTTGGGATAGAGGACGATGCAGAATTTTTAATATTTTTGACGAATGACCAACAATTTTTACTACCTTTGGGACATTGTAGTATTTTTTGCCTCAATTTTTGGTTATATTGAATTTTCACGCGCTTAAGAAAGACGTTGCAGTCATTCATGTCTCGTTTGAACTTTTTTCAGTTTTCCTCTGTCGGTTGGATAGGACCGAAAAAACATTTCTCTAACCCTGACAGCCTCTTTGCAGGTCGAGTCGTACCATGCCTTTTATTTTGGTCTGATACTCTTAATCCGATAAGGGATAAAGGATTTAATTCCAAGGCGAATAGTGTCAGTGATCATATCAGCAGCGGCATCCACGTTGTTGTAGAGGAAATATAATGACCTTATTTCCTAAAGAAGCTCTTAAGTCCGCTCCAATTGGCTTTCTCGTATTGCCATACGGTTCGTTTAGGATTTTTTTTTCTAACTGTGTGGTCAGCATACGAGAAATTAGCTGATATGACACAATGGTCCGGCGAGCCTAGAGGGAAGAGCACATCAAGTGGGTTCATTGACAAGCTGCTTTAAGTGGTTTTCCGCAGCATCCTTCAGGTATTGTCTGTCCAGAATGTCGAAGCCACCCAGAATTGTGCATACTAAAATCACCCGTTATAACAATTTCAGTATGACTATATAGGGATACATTTCTTTGTATGGAGTCAGACAGCGCATCAAACTCATTAAACGTCAAATTGCTATCTAGTTTGGGGCTTCTATAAATAAAGCAGTAGTGGATAAATTGCTTACGGAGATGGAATTTTAGTCACATGAAATTGAGCTCCGGATTGGAAAAGGGACTATATTGTTATGGAATTTGGTAAGCCACATCACTACGCACGTAAATGGCGAGACCGCGATGAGAAAAAAATAGTGGCACTAGTACGTAGCCAGGTAGCTTCAGATCGGAATGATCTGAGAGGTGTGGGCGGGGATCAACCTATGTTTCACTAAGTGCCAAAACAGGTGGTCTGAATTTACAGACGTGAACGTTTACTTTTTAGCCCGCGTATATTTGTTATGCCCACTCTAAATTCCCGAGTCATTACAAATTAGCAAACACAAAAGTACCAACCACAGACGATGCTAAGATTAATTTCAAGTCACACGAGTAAACGTTAAGCGGAGATGATGAAGTGTTTTAGTTGCCATATCAATTTTGAAAACGATGCGAGCGCTGTAATTATCGTTATTCCATTTATATATATCGCTCTTATTGATTAGGGAGGAAACTTTTAAACCATCATGGGTGCTTTATATGCTACTATTAGTCATAACAACATACCATATAAATACATATTCGTAAACCATTCAGCTTTTTAGTAATCAAGGAAGAGGAAGCATCATTTATAGGCAGAGATTTTGTGCACAATTCGGAAACAAGAGTTACTCAAATTAAATCATTATATTTTATAAACTAAATTTAAACCGTATTGTGGACGTAATGGCAAAATTAGTCAAAGCGCGACAGATTCTTTTTGCATTTCTTACGAGTGTTAAAAATAGCTTTTGGATCTATAATAGAAAGACAGAGTATAACATAATTAACAAAACTGATAGTACTGAAGAGGGTACACGTGCGCCATTGGAGCCCATTTTAAAATAAGAAGGAAGTTACGTACATATGTGCGCGGACTATAAAATAACAATTAATCCTTTTTTAAAGGTCACCAAATGATTATGCTTTACCGAAAACTGTAATTAAACTTAAAGAAGGAAGATTCTTTCAAAGACTAATCCTATGCAACCACAGTGAGTCTGCCACACAGATGACATTGAAAACTTTCCAGTTTCTTGGTATATTGTATTGAGTGTACCTTATCTAAAAGAAATTATTACTATTTCCAAATGACCTAAAGTTTCGTCGCTGACAGTATTTTTAACAGGTGGTGCTGCTTGTGATGCAAATAAAGCCAAAAACGTCCTATATAACAAACGCTTCGAAAACTCACTTCAAATACCGTGAATTACTATAATCCTGATCCGCAACGCAACGTCATTTCGATGGGTCAAGAATTCGTCAATATTTTCTGAAAAATGCTAGATTTCGATCCAACACGAATATTTCCATGGCTACTACGCCTCGAAATAGAAGGTATACGGATGACATATAGCCATTGGATCAATGCTGGCTTTAGGGATGATTTGAATTACAATGATGACAATGCTGACAAACTCGTTCTACGAATTCGAACAATGTATAATAAGGAGAATAAAATAGGACAATAACGATGATGCAGTCAATAAAATGGATAACTATATGTTCTTGGGTTGCATCGAGGTTAATATGTTGTCTGATATGAAAGGTATCGAAACAATCGTCAATGTGTGCATGCATTTTCCGACAGTAAGAAACATTTCATGGTAATAGAAACAGGAGAATTCAAAGTCATTGGTGAGTAGCTTCTGGAAACTAATGGCATATCGATAATGAAGATCCAGTGTGAATATTCTACGTGAGCTATCGACATTTTGGCTTGTTGTTTAACGTAATGACTGTAATAGGTAATTTTAATCGGGTATTATCAGTCACGGCATTAACAGACCCGACACAGGTGCTCTTATGCATGTTTGATTCAAAAAATATGTCCATGTGTTGACGGATGCATCTCCACCCTCTGAAGCAGATCCAATGTGAGGTGTATCTGAAAATATTATTATGGACAGCTGCTAAAAATGGGCACTAGTTCTCTTGGATTGTCACTTAATGTGGGGAAATGTTACTTCAATACAGAAATTACCTATCACATTGGAGACAAATTTCATTAGAGGCAGTGTTGTGTTCTTTGGAGCAGCATCGACCCCAAGCATTACACGGACAATAACACTATGCACATAATGTGGAACACAACTATGCTTTATGCCTACTGGTGGCAACGATTCAAGGTGAACCCAGTTGTCCACTAACGGTAAAACTAGATGCTTCTGCAATGTCACCGATTTGGTCCTCAGAATATCCAGGTTCGTCATCAAGCTCTACTAAATCACGGTCATCATATTTCATACCATCACCAAACACGACTCCAGCACATTCGCCACGGTACAATCTAGTTGATATAGCCCCAAAATTCCTGCTTATTCACATATGAAGACGCCGACGATAAAATATATCTCCTCTTTTTCATATTCTGTTCTTTCTATTTGATTCACTTGTTCAAAATACGGGTATTGAACAATTTGTTTTGTAATGATAAACTTTACTTGACTCTTTGAAGTCTAAAACACTAAAAGAATCGAGTTGGGTACAGTTGGGTAATCATTTAGGTAATTTAAAGATCGATTCAGATAACCACAACAAAAGATTGTGTATAATAAGACCCCAACATTTAAATTACAAACTCAGAAGTGGTTTATTATTACCAAGACATCGGAAAAGTAAAAGAACTGAACGAGGCACAAAAACTACGTCGGTTAGAAATCAGTGCATCGCTGAGCTTAAGGCACCAAAAGAACCAATTCACTTATCATTTCCTAAAGAAGGGGAAAGGACAAATGTGAGGAAATCGGCAAATAGTCATGGTCCGATTCTATTACATGACAATGCTAGATGTTACATCATACGTAACGGCTCAAAAACTTCTACAGTCAGGATTTGAAATTCCACATCCTCCGTACTCTCTTGATGTTTCTCCAACGGACTCTACAGTTTTGAGTCATTTTTTTGGCAGAAAGTATTCTGAAACCGAGCAGAAGTCCTAAAAGCCATTGAAGACTTTATAGCGTCCCAAAATCAAGCATTCTATAAAAAGGAACCTTAGTGAACCTTAAATCAAGTTTGAAAAAAGTTATAGATCCTAACGGTTCATATTATGACTAAACAAATATATAAAAAAAAATATTGACTTTAAATTTTTACCTCAAAGTCGACGGACATTTCATGTGGTAAAACCTAATACATACTCGTACATATACGTACATATTATAAATATTATAAATATATACAATATTATTTTTAAATATTTAAATTCAAACTTTAAATAATTTGATGGTATGGCTATAATAAAATATATCAATATTAATCAAAGTAGCTGGTTCCTGCCAAAGATTAAAATCGTCCCATAATTAATTAACCAAACCCGAATTAATCGGTTTCCTCATTTTGTACTTCTTCTAACAAATATACGAATAAACTATTTTTAGTATTTTATATCTGAAGGCATAGAATGTGAATTGAGGTTTTGTTATGATTGCTGTAGAAAAGTTTTTATGAAATTTTATTATAAAACTTAACAAACATATCGTACATAACATGGAAAAGGAGAAATAATATAAGGAATATAAAAACACTATATACAGGGTTGTTCAGTAAGCTCTGCGTTTTTTTTTCTTATCCTTCAGAAAATATCTGTGTATACCGTTATGAAATTTTGTTGTTTATTCCAATAGAGAGGGTTATCCTTTACATTGTTACGAGAATTTGTTTTAATCGGATGTGTTTTAAGTGCTCAATATTTTTTTTCTAAATCGAGGATAAGAAAATGCATTATCTTCATAATTTGCTTTCTTTCTCCGCTCCTGGTGAAACACCGGTCGGTATTGAGCATTTGGTGTACTTTACATCGAGTTGCTCCCACGAAATCAGACAATAAATGTCATTAAATATTGCTCTCAGCTCCATACTTTGAAGCAGGCAGTGGAAGAAAAACGGTCAGAGTTGGCGAACAGGTAGGGCGTTGTTTTCCATCATGACAATGCCAGACCACACACAGCTTTAGTGACAAAACAGAAGCTCAATTCATTTGGCTGGGAAGTTATGCAGCACCCATCGTACTTTCCAGACTTTGCGCCTTCTGACTACCATCTGTTCCGCTCTCTCCAAAACAATGTGGACGGAAGGCAATTCAATTCCGAAGATGAGATCAAAACTTTTTCCCCATAAGTCTGCTGACTTTTACAAAAGAGGCGTATGTCTTTTGCAGAACGTTGGTAGAAAGTTATAGACCATGATGAACAATATCGGATGGATTAAATATAATCTTTTGTACAAAAAATGTGTGTTTAACTTTAACCCTAAAAAAACCGCAGAATTTATTGAACAAACCAATATGTAAATATTCTTAGTCATATTGAGTTTAAGAAATAGCTTGGTCAAAACTGGCGGTAATTTTATGCGTTTTTGTGAAACAAACAGACACAATTTATATGAAACGCACTTAACTGCTTACAACACATTATGATCAACAGTTTTGTCTGCAGAATTTTTACATCTTTACTCTTCGATTTCGGACCCACGTTGTTACATTCATACACATATATGTCATTTAAAAAAAAATAAAAAATAACAAATAAGCAATTGCATACAACAGTATGCAGTATTCGTATGTATAGAGAAAGTGGCGCATGCCAAGCTACTCGTAAATAGGAATGCCAGAGGATATGTACTCGTATGAGTACGAAACATTGCATTTTTGAAATAGTTCGTTTTGCACAGTAGGCGTGTATATATATATTTAAATCAGCGAAATACATATGTACATCTATGCACTGGATGCATTGTCAGTTTCACGTTAAAGTTGTTTGGCTGTGATTTTGGCATGACTGCTATTTTTAACTAAATACATATTTTACAGTCGTGTGCAATGGTCAATAACAATAACTAAAATAACAATAAAAATAACTATGGATCATCTAAAGGCGCAATTTTGTATCACTGCAGTAGCCAAGCATTTGTCTCTCCAAATTTTCAAAATCATTCATTACTCCCTGAATAGTTTGACACATTATAACACTAAAAAAGGCATGCAAGTTTCTTTGAGTATTCACAACTGGATATGAAAATAAAATATTGTTTCCGCGTTAGACGCATATACAATTTTTCTTTTGTTCGTATCGGAATATATGTGAGTATGTATACATATATATACATATGTTTAACATCATCCATTTATATACACAATTCCTCTAAAAATAGTGAAGCTAAGCTAATCTTTTGTGATATCATAAAAAAATCAAACTCACGCCCAAACTGGAAAGTGACGGAAATCTTTTTTTCAAACTCAACATGGATACTGTAAAATTTATGTTATCGTGCTCATGTAAACTATTTTCTTCTGAGGATAATTTTAAGTTTCTTGGTTGTACGTATGTATTATATATATAACTTATATTACATTAACACTTCCTGGTCCTGGTCAAATAAGCAACTAAAATTATTCGTGCACAGCTCATTTCAGACATATACTTTTTGCACAAAATAAAAGATTTTATGTTTATTTTTAGACACAATTCCTCGTACCATATGTACATTTATTCACATTAATATGCTTCATAGATAATGACGAAATTTAAACATTCGTGTATATAGTTTGTATAGTTATCAATATGTGTGTTTCGTATCAAATATTGATCTTCAAAAATTAAAATACAAATGATAGGATTTCTTGTTTTCCTTGCTAGATATGTACATATTTATGAATGTAATTTGCTAGTTTCCCATCTCTTACTTACCCCAAAAAACCCTTGTGTAAGGTTTTCATGGTGTAGCTGTTGGTTGTTATGCTGCTTATTTAAAAGATGAGTATTTTGGTGTTGGATGTGCTGATTGTGGCAATGATTATGGAAAGGCGGAGAAGGCATATTGTGTCCACTGTGTGGTAAATGAGATTGATGCTGAAGTCCAACCTGATGACCATGATGGTGAGGCATATGACCTTGCGAAGCTTCAAGCAATGTTGGTTGTATATGAGTTACAAACTGTGCCATATCTTTTGTAAACAAAATGTTATATGCACAAATGTTTTTTGATTTTTTTTGATTTTTTTTTAGTTGTAATATAAAACGGGAACTTCTTGTATGGTGATGCTGTACAAAACTAATGTATTCGCCATATTAGAGTAAACTTTCTGTACACACAAAGAATAGCTCTAAAGGGATATTTTGAAGTGCGTTTGCGTATTAGTGTTCATGGAAAAACAGTATGTAATGCTAATACAGTTGAATGGTTTATAAGAAATAATATTTAACTTGAAAGCGTAAAGTCAACCCCAAAAGCTTTGAGATCGTGCATTATGTATCATGATTACACATTGTTTCCACAACTAAATTTCTGCAGATACCAATTATGTATCCACTTATTTTTAAGCTATCCTGTATCTAAATAATAAAAAATGATATTAAAAGCGCAATATTATTTTAGTGTTTGCATAATTTTCTTCATTGTGTATTTATTGTAAGTGTATATTTTACTTTTGCAACATTTATATTTACTTCTTTGACAAAAGCGTAATTAAGCCGAAAGCGTAATTAAGGATTTATGCACTTTAGGATATTTGAGTGAATATAGCAGTTATCAACTAAAGTGACGTATCACTTTGGTAATTGAAATGAAAGCGACTAAATACAAAAATATTATTTTTCTTGCCTGATAAAAAAGCAAACGGACACATGAGATACTGTAGGGCACGTAAAAAGACACGATATGAAATAAAGGCGAAGCTAGATATGAAAAGTGAAACTCATCTGCATTTTAAAGTAAAAAGTTTCAAGTTTATAAAGGTAATAGTAATTCAATCGAAACAATCCTAAAAGCGAGATCCGCCACGTAATTTTTCAACGTTGCTAAACAACCTCCCATCCATGTAAAAATGGTTCTGATTCCTTCTAAAATCAAATCCAACGTGTTCTTCCAATGTGGCTCTTCCAAAGTGATTCTGTATGTCAATTGTTAAATCGTTAAATTTTTCTTCAATTTTGAATTGATTTTTTTTCTTGAATATTAATATGGTATATTAACATCCAATATTACATTAACACAACAATTTTATAATTCATTTTTATTAAATATTATTGTCTAATTTTTACTTACAAATTTAAAATTTTTAATTAAAGTTCTTTCTGCTTTTTTGTTATTACTGGTCCCCTATTTTGCTACCTGTTAATACAGATAAAAATTAATAGTGTAACAAAATTGGAAAAATACACGCCTTAACAAAGCATTGAAATTGTTAGAATGTACTAGAAAAATGGTGAAAGTTTAGCTTAAATAGTTCGAAAAGTTAGAAGATCTCTCTATCAACGACGTGAAGAACCTTCTCGCCAATAATTGTTTGAGATAGTGGGGGAAGTTAGTGATGTGAATGTGCCCGAAAGAACTCAAGTTTTCGACTCCAAGTCGATTTCAATCGTATTATGATACAATCAATATTCCACGGAATTTTGCATGAAGACATTATAAAACGTTATAAAGCCTATGAGTCCAATTGATTTTTTTTTTTTTTTAAGTATGTTTGCACACAGCGCTGACGAAGGAAAATTTGGGAGGAAAGAAAGATAGGTACCGATGTACGTTGGTTTTAAATGTCTGAATGTTATAATGACTAGGAAATAGAGAGCTCGGCAGGGCATTCCAAAAACGAGTAGTTCGGCTTAGGAACGAATCACGATATTTCGGAGTACGTGAACTTGAGGTATACTGATGAGCATTCATAGCGAGACGGGTGTTGCGGTTGAAGGTTTGAAGAGGCGGAATGCTACTGGCGATTTCTATTGAGCATTGATGGTGGAAATAGCCATAAAACAAAGTGAGACACGAGACATTTCACCTGTGTTCAAGAGTGTCCATTGACTGACTGATATTAGTATCATCTATAAGTTTTAGCGCACGGTTTTGAATTCTATCTAGCAGGTGCGGAGATGATGAATGCCTTATATTTCTTACATTGTTTGAGGAAACGTAGATATTTTGCAGCATTTTTGGCGACATCGAATATGTGGGCATTCCAACGTAAGTTGTTATTGACACACATACCAAGAATGGAAAGTTTCTCGGTTCCGACGATGTAAGTGCCATTCATGGAAAATGGCTGGGTATTTCAATTTCGCTTTAACGACAGAAGACAGGATTGTATTTTGGAAACATTAAATTCCACTCTGTTGATAGTCCCCCATATTGGTTATGCTATTAATATCGGAATCTAATGAGCTTAAAATACGCTGCCATTTCCGTTATATTGCCGAAGAGCAGGGACGTAAGTCCAACGAGGAATACGAAAAAGAGAGAGTACTGTTACCGGCAAAGTAATATATTGGATTAGAAGTAGCAGACAAGAGATCATTTATAAAAATTAAAAAGAGTGCCGGAGACAGAACGCTGAGCTGGCCGCAAAGTGTGCAGCAAGCAAATTGCCTTTTCTTTTGGTTTGATACTCTTCATCCGATGATCTCATCCAAAGAGAATGGTGTCTGTAATCATATCAGCAGCGGCATCCATAGCGAGGAAACATAGCGACCAGTTAAAATTCCTAAAGAAGTAGTTAAAACCGCTCCAATTGGCTTTCTCGTATTGCCATACGGTTCTTTTAAGAATTTTTTCTCTAACTGTGTGGTCAGTATACGAGAAATTAGCTTATATGACACAATGGTCCGACGAGCCGAGAGGGGAAGGCACATCAACGGTGTACTTATCAGGGTGAGAAGTTAAAAACATGTGCAGGGTGTTAGCGGTATGACTATCAACGTCTGGTATTCGCGTGGGCCCATTTACAAGCTGCGTTAATTTAATTTTAATTTTGGTGGGGGCGAATGCCCCCATTTATTCGGCTTAATACAAGCTATAACTTAAAAAATAAACTTAAACTAAAACTTAAAACTAAGGTTGGTTGGAGTGGTGAAGGAGAACAGATTTGAGGTAGGAAGTGGTGCGGTGAAAGTCAAAGACGGTAGGGTTTGAGTTGATTTGACGTAGCATACGGGAGATTGGTTCGTTCGCGCCATAGGAGGTGTGGTGGGTTGGTAGATAGAAGAGTCGAGGGGTACGTAGATTACGAGGGTTAGTGTTGAGGAAAATGGAGTTGTGAAGGGACGCGCATTCAACGTGACCTGAAAGGAGTCGATGAATGAAGAGAAAGTCTGCTGCATCTCTGCGATCTTCGAGGGTGTTTAAGTTGATAAGGTTGAGACGATTTTGATAGGGGGGCAGATTAAAAGGATCGTCCCAGGGCATACTTCGAAGAGCAAATCGAAGAAAACGACGCTGAATGCATTCAATTCTCGAGATATGAACACGATGATATGGTGACCATACTTGACTGGCGTACTCTAGGAGGGGGCGAACAAAGGTAATATAGAGGGACCTGGTCACGTATGGGTTGGTGAATTCTTTGGACCACCGTTTTACAAAACCTAGTGCAGAGTTGGCTTTGAGGATTATCTCATCCATATGTAAACGGAAGTTGAGCTCGCTGTCACACAAAATGCCGAGGTCGCGAAGAGACTGTACGGAGGAGATAGGTTGGTTATGGAGAAGATAGAGTCGGGGAGGAGATTGGTTCCGCTTATGTGAGAAGGTGATGGATTGGCATTTGGCGATGTTAAGTTCCAAAGAATTTTTGAGGCACCAGATCGAGAAATTATCAAGATCTTGTTGAAGGAGGAAAGAGTCATGGGGAGAGGAAATAGTTTTGAAAAATTTGGTATCGTCGGCGTAAAGGGAGACAGACGAGTGTTTGATGATCATATCGAGATCATTTATGGTTAATATAAAAAGAAGGGGACCGAGATGGCTGTCTTGTGGAACTCCAGAGGTGGCCAAAAATGGAGCGGACTGGGCTGACCTAAAACGAACACTGTAAAAACGGTTTTCGAGGTAAGAGGATATCCATTTTAACAATATGGGTTCAAAGCCGAGGGCAGACAATTTAAAGATAATTAACCGATGAGAGATTTTATCGAAGGCTTTGCTAAAATCGGTTGCAACTACATCGACTTCATTGCCATTCTCTAGGGCAGAGAGGGCAGAGAGGGCAAAGGATACGAATTCAACGAGATTTGTGGTGGTTGACCTACCCTTTAAGAAGCCATGTTGTCTAGGGGAAATAAGTGATTTGCATTGGAAGCTTAGAGCTTCATACAAAATACTTTCGAAGAGTTTGGGTATATGGGAGAGTTTAGCGATGGGACGATAGTTGGTTATTTCATTCTTTGATCCTTTCTTGTGGATCGGGGTTATGAAGGAGGTTTTCCAAACCTGAGGAAATTCTCCTTGTGAAAGGGATAGACGGAAGAGATTAGAAAGGGCAAGGGAAAGAGAGGAAGAACATTTTTTAAGAAATATGGCAGGGAGGCCATCTGGGCCGGGTGTGAATTCGTCATTGAGTTGGTGTAATTTATGTTCGATATAAGACGGATCAAAAATATGAGAGAGAACTGGGCCATTAGAGAAGTTCAGTAGGTAACTAAAATAGGATGGATCTGGTACAAAGGAGTCGTTGGTGAAGGATTGTTTAAAAAATGTGGCAAATAGGTTGGCAATGGTGAGTGGATCGGTTGATGACCTGTTGTTGAAAGAGAGGGAAGGAGGGTAACCATCGGACTTTCTTTTGTAGTTAACAAATTGGAAAAAGGACTTAGGGTGGTTTATAAGGTTGACTTGCGCATTGTTAAGGTAGCGCTGGTAAAGGGAATCGTAAAGTTCGGTGAAATGAAGATAAGCACCAAGATAGTTGGAATAGTCGGTAAAGGATCTGGTACGCAGGAAAACAGCCCATAATTTATTTCTCTTATTTCGTAAGGAACGAAGCTTGCGATTATACCAGGGAGGACTAGTAGATGATGTTTTAAGGCGGGAAAACGGAACGTAAAGGGAAAAAGAATTAAATATTTCTTTATAAAAAATGGATAAGGCATCATTTATACTTAAGTTGTGAAAGTTAAAGTGGGATCTGCTGAGATATTCACTGATTTTGTGAAAGTTTGCTTTATGAAAGTCGTGGGATGAGAGAGTTGTGGGGGGAGTGGACTGGAATGAAGAGTTATGAAAAAATGAAAGTAGAAGGGGGGGATGGTAGTTATCGATTGTTGAGAGAGATAGGGGACAAAGTGAGACTGAGGAGTTAATTGGATCTGTTGTGAAAATAAGGTCTAATTGCCTGCCCATATAATTGGATATACCACTGACTTGGCATAGACTTGAGTCTGTTAAGCGATCTAAGAAGAGACATTCCTTAGCTGAGATGGCATTTGAAGCGATGAAAAACGATTGATCATCTGATGGAGTCCACTGTAGCTCAGGAAGATTAAAGTCGCCGAAAAGAAGGATATCATCAGTAGGGTCTGACAGGTCGATTAAATGATCGACCGCATCAATAACAAATTGGTAAGATTCGATAGGTTGAGCTGGTAGGATGTAGCAACATATAACGTAAAGGGACTTGAGAGGCAGTGATATTTTTATTGCGACAAAGTCGGCTTTAGAGGATGAAGAAATTGTAATGGGAGAAGAGTTAAGGCTGTTGTCCATCGCCAGTAGGACGCCTCGACAGGGGGAATCTTTATTTGTGCGGGTAGGATCGTCGTCGCGGAAAACATTAAAAGTAGGAGGAAACAATTCCTGGTTCTTTATGTCGGGAATCAAATTGGTTTCGGTCAAGGCGTAAATATCAAAGGGAAGAGCATGCGATTGACGTAGGACAGCATTGGTTTTAGAGCGAAGACCTCTTACATTCTGGTAGTAAAATGTAAGAGGGATGTTGTGGGGTGGAGGTGTGAGGCAGGGTGGTTTAAGCGCTGGCAAGGGAGGCACGTTATGGACGAAAAAATTTGTCGTGGTCGGCTCGGCTTCGTTGTAGGTGTGATACTCGTTTAGAGTGAACATAGTTGCCGAATGCAGCAAGGTCGTCTGCTACTTTCTGAGGGGACATGTTAAATATCTCGTGGTACCTGACATAAAGATTCCTGAGACTGATAGGGTCGGTAGGGAGGCCTTCCTGCTGGATGGAAACCATGACGCTGGTTTTGGTTTTCCCTTCGTAGCAGACCGAGTCAGATTTGTCATGTAAATAGGCAAGAAAGACACGAATGTTTTCATATATCTTTCGTTCTCTGAGCCTAGAGAGAGCATATCGACTTTCTGTAGTGCCATTGGTTTGCTGTGTTTGTTTAACAGTGGGGGGAAAAAGGGGATCAAGAATAGGAGCATTGGAGGAGGGAGATAGAGATAAATGATTGGATATGGAGTTGGACGAGGGATGAGATGTGGGGTTTAAGGTATGGGAGTTAATGAAGTTAGGGTACTTAGCTCCAGTTTTAAGGTCGAAGTTGGGAATTGGGTTGCTAGCTGGGTTTGGTGGCGTAGAAGGTTGAGAACGAATAATATGGGTGGTTGGGGTTAAGTTGAAAGAGACGCGTTGGCGCGGGGACTTCGGTGGAACGGGGGGAATTGGGGGATTAGAAGATTGGTGTGTAAGGGCTTTGTGTCGGATAAGTGAGGAGGGAGGACTAAAATTGGGGAATAGGTTTGTTTTGAAGCTCCAGTTGGGGTCGAGATTAGAGCTTCGTTTTTTGGAAGCATATTTTTTATTAGGAAGGGAGTTGGACAGGGGTCTTTTTTTAATTTTATTGTTAACACTACGATTATTTTTAACACTTTCATTACTCTCGAGATGTGTGTTTTCTCGTTCTTCAGAGCATTTTGTAATTCTTATCTTCCCAGGTTTAGTTGTCTTACCAGGAGGAGTAGGGAACAACCACGAATATTTGGTTGGGATGTTGACTTTGAAGCTGCAGGAACTGTTGGAGTCAGCGGGGGAAATCATCTGGCACTCGCTAATGGTGATAGCGTAACTTCGGTGAAAGAAATTCTGCACCCAAGAAACATCAGCGTGTTGAGGGGCCCCTTCAACGAAGAATGCCGTATGGTTTCCCTGTTTCAGCTTTTCGAGTCTGTTTTTCCATTCGGAGGGGGTCCATGAAGTTCCAAATTGATTGAGCAGTTTGCGTGGAGCGGCGACGGGCGGGATTTTAGTTGGTAAAGGCAAGACGGTTTCGGTTTCTGTTGTTAGGGTGGCGGGAGGAGTATTTGAGAATGATGGCAAATGAGACTCCGTGTCTACTAATTCATTATGAATTGAGACATTGTACGGGGAACTAGCCTGGAACTGAATTTGATCGGGTATTCCATCGATTTTGTTGGAAGCCAATCTCACTTCTTTACCGATTTCGGCAACGGTCAACCGAGTTGCTATGAGTTCCTCACTGACATCAATCATTTTTAGGGTCAGGTCATCGAGCGTAGAATCTGATGGATGCGGATGTGATGTGTTGTTTTGAAGGAGGATTTAAAAAGCAAGTCGAGATCAGTACGGAGAAGGTTGATAGAGTCGTTTATGTGTGTGAGTTCGTTGGACTTAAGGAGGTTGGCAAAATTTGTTTTGAGGAAAGCTTTAATTCCGTCGAAGTGATATTTAATCACTTCGCTCTCGTTGTCGTGGTTAGATTTGCTTTTCGATAGGTTTTGGATCGCTGCCAGTTGCTTTTCGATCATTCTTCCTGTCGACTTGTAAGCATCCACATTACTATCAATGCAGTTTATTGAGTCTTCAATCTTTTCTATTCTGTCCAAAATTGTTCTGCTAATATGACCATTCTCGGTTAGCATCGCATTGATAGACTCGTTGTTGCATTTAATTGCCAACATGACGTGAGCCAAGGTGATCTCTTTGCACTCGTCGCAGTAAAAATTGAAAAGACTGCAATACTCCTTGAGGTAGGTTATGGATCTCCGGGTTAGTCCGATGCATATGGCATGGAATGATTTTCCACAGAGACCATTGCATGCTACCCATTCGGCGTTGGGGTCAACAATTGAGCACAAAACACTAGCACAGCACTTTTCCATTATTAATTTATTGAGGTTAATTATTGTTTGGATTTGTTTTTTTTTTGTTTTGTTTTGTTGTTGTTTTGTTTTCGTTTTGGTTTTGTTTTGTTTTGGGGTCAAAACTGGCACAGTTGAGTTTGAGGAATCGGCAGACAAAACTAGGTCGACGAACAACGGTAGATATACTGAGTCGGCAGTTTACGGGACTTTGAAAAAAAAGTGGAAAATAATAACTGAACTCGGTATACGGAGAAAAAGAAAAACACGTCCGCACAGGTTGACAATTGAAAAACAAAACTGTTTTCCGCAGCGAAGATCTCAACACACCGTCCTTCAGGTGTTGTCTGTCCAGAATGTCGAAGCCACCCAGAAATATGTATATGGAAATCGCCCGTAATATCGATATCAGTATGAGGATACAGGGATACAATTCTTTGAATGGAGTCAGACAGCGCATCAAACTCGTTAAAAGCCGAATTGCTGTCCAGTTTGGGGCTTCTGTAAATAAAGCAATAGTGGATAATTTGCTTACGGAGATGGAATTTTAACCACATGAAGTTGAATTCCGGATGGGAACATGGATCACATTGTGGTGGATTTTGGTAAGCTACATCACTACACATGTTAATGGCGGGACCGCGGTGAGAGAAGAATAATGCCACTATGTGGTTCGTTGGCTGGTAGCTTCAGATCGGAATGATCTGAGAGGTGTGGGCGGGAATCTACCTGTGTTTCAATAAGTGCCAATTTTAATTAATTGATTAATTGAATTTCGTGGGGGCTAACGCCCCCATTTATTTCGCTTGATGTAAGCTTAAACGAACTTCAAAACTAGGACTTAAAAACTAACAAGAGTTAAGGGTTAGGAAGTAAGGGAATCGTGAAGGAGATCAAGTTTAAGACGAGAATTGCTCAGATTAAAATCAAAAAGGGGGAGGTTTAAGTTGACCTTACGGAGAATGCGGGAGATTGGTTCGTTAGAGCCATAATAGATGCGGTGGTTTAGAAGGGACGAGGACAGCGTAAATTACGAGTGTTAGTGTTGAAGGATGAATGAAGAGAATATCAACTACGTCTCTGCGGTTTTTGAGGGTATTCTGGTTAAGAAGTTTGAGGCGGTCGCGATGATGATATAAGATAAATGGGTCACTCCAGGGTAGTCCACGAAGAGCAAACCGAAGAAAACGACGTTGAATGTTCACGATGCGGGATTCATGCATTCGCTGAAAGGAGGACCACACTTGGCTGCCATATTCGAGAAGGGGTCGGACAAGGATAATGTAAAGTCACCTTGTCACATGAGGGTTGCAAAATTCTTTAGACCAACGTGTGATAAAACCGAGCGATGAGTTGGCTTTAAGGATTATCTCATCAATATGCGAACTGAAGTTTAACTCTCTATCGTATAAAATTCTAAATTCCGCAAAGGATTGAACGTTGAACCTGGCGTACAGGTTGGTCGTGCAGAATATAAAGTCGAGAGGGGGATTGATTGGACTTACGAGACAAAGTCATAAATTGTCATTTTTAGACATTAAGCTCAAAGCTATTTTTTAGACACCAAGTGGAAAACCTATCGAGGTTTTCTTGAAGGAGAATAGAGTCTTGGGGTGAAGAAATAATTTTGGAGAACTTAGTGTCATCGGCGTAAATGTATACGGGGCAGTGTTTGATCCTCTCAGGATCGCTTGTAGTTAAAATTAAAAAGAGGGAACTTAAATCGCTTTCTGTGGGACACCAGAAGTGGCCAAAAACGGGGTTGAGAAGGCTGACCCAAAGCGAACGCTATAGTAACGGTTCTCCAGATAAAAAGATATCCATTTGAACAATATGAAATTAAAACCAAGGGAAGACAATTTGAAAATGATCAGTTGATGTGATATTTTATCGAAGCGAAATCTGTAGCAATAACATTAATTTCGTTGCCATTTTCTTGGGCTGAAAGCGTAAAGGAAAAGAATTCAACTAAGTTTGTAGTAGTTGATCTACCTTTTAGAAATCCATGCTGACTGGGTGATATAAGTGACTTGCATTGAAAGCTTAGAACTTCATATAAAAAACGTTCGAACTTTTTAGGTATGTGAGGAAGCTTAGCAATGGGACGGTACTTGGTTACTTCATCCTTTGATCCCTTTTTGTGACCTCTTTGGTCTTCCAAACTTGGGAGAATTCCCATTGTATGAGGGACAGATGAAATAGAGAGGAAAGTGGGTGCGAAAGATTGGAGGCACACTTTTTGAGAAATATTGCTGGGAGCCAATCTGGAGCGGGTAAAAATTCATCATTGAGATTTTG
This sequence comes from Volucella bombylans, assembly GCA_949129095.1. Lineage (NCBI taxonomy): Eukaryota > Metazoa > Arthropoda > Insecta > Diptera > Syrphidae > Volucella > Volucella bombylans. Next base: position 64,511,718 of record OX422142.1, read on the forward strand.
TAACTTTTCTTCGATAAGGGTGGAATCAAAAGGTTGAGAGAGAAAGGTCCCAATGGAGAAATTGGGAAGGTAATTGAAATATATGGGGTCGGGTACGAAAAGTTTGTCTGCAAATGACTGTTTAAAAAAGTTTGCAAAATAGTTGGCAATAATATGTGGGGCGGCCGGGGGATAACCGTCTGATTTTCTTTTGTAGTTGACGAATTGATAAAATGTCTTAGGATCGTTGATAAGATTGGTCTGCGCTGTGTCGAGAAAACACTGATAGAGGCAGTTTTTGAACTGGGTGAATTGCAGGTAGGTTCCAAAATAGGTAGAGCAGTCACAATAAGAAATGGTGCGAAGAAAAGCTGCCCATTATATGTTTCTTTTGTTACGTAAAGAGCGAAATCTTCTGTTGTACCATGGAGGGGAAATAGATGATGTTTTATGCCGTGACAAGGGGACGTAGAGAGAAATGGAATTAAATATTTCACTGTAGAAAATGGAGACAGCATTAGATGAGAATAGGTTGGTAAAATCAAAAGAAGATTTGGTAAGATAGGTATTGATTTTGCGAAAATTAGCTTTATGGAAATCGTATGAAGAGGTGGTAGTTGAACAAGTGGGTTGGGATGGAGAGTTAAGGAAAAATGAGAGAAGAAGAGGGGGGTGAAAATTGTCGACTGTTGATAGGATGAAAGGACAGAACGTTACTGTGGATTTAATAAGATCGCTAGTGAAAATAAGGTCCAGTTGCCTACCGATTGAGTTAGGGACGCAACTTACTTAGCACAGGCTTGAGAAGACATTCCTTGGATGAACTGGCGTTTGTAGCGGTAAAAAATAAGAGATCGTCCGATGGAATCCACTTCAGCAGGGGCAGATTAAAATCACCAAAGATAAGGATATCGTCGATGAAATCACTTAGGTGATTTAGTTGGTCAATTGCTTTAATAGCAAGGATGTAGGATTCGATAGGTTGAGCCGGCAGAATGTAGCAATACATAACGAACAGGAACCACCTATTGGGAAGTGTTATTTTAATTGAAACAAAGTCAAGATTAACAGAAGAAGAGATAGCGTTGAAAGATAAGTTGAGATTATTGTGAATAGCAAGTAGGACACCTCTACATGAAGAACCACCTTTAGGGATGGAAGAATCATTAAATATAGTGAGAGAGTGATCATTATTACGCCACAACATTATACGAAGATGGGAATAGCTCCTGTTTTTTATGATGGGGATCAGATTGGTTTCTGTAAGAGCATAGACGTCGAAAGAGAGACCGTGTGATTTAGACAAAACAGCACGAGTATTAGAGCGCAAGCCTCTTACGTTTTGGTATTAAAATGTAAGAGTTTGTTGCGTGGAGGAGTAGGGGAGTGTAGATGAGATGCAGGCAAAGAAGGCACGTTAGGAGCTGAAGGTGAGAAACTCTTTTAGAGTGTACATAGCTGCGGAAAGAAGCGAGGTCATCCGCAACCTTTTGGGGAGGTGTGTCGAAGATCTCGTGGTATCTGTTGTAACGTTTCCTGAGACTAGATGCATCCGTAGGAAGTCCTTCCTGTAGGATGGAGACCATGACACTTGTTTTGGTTTTCCCCTCAAAGCAAACAGAGTCATATTTATCGTAAAGATATGCGAGAAAGAAACGTATATTTTCGTATATCTTTTTATACCTTAGTCTAGAGGGCGCGTAACGGCATTCCGTGGTGTCTGTATACTTTTGAGTCAATTTAACGTTAGGCGGCGAAAGGGGTTCAAAAATAGTGGCAGGGGCTCGCGAAACCGAGGGAGAAGGCGAGTTAGAAGCGTGATTTAAGATATATGGGCTGATAACGTTTGGGTATTTGGCTCCTGTTGTAAGGTCGGAATTGGGAAAGCAGTTGTTAGCATTCGTGGGAGGGGGTGTGGGTGGTTGAGCAGTGACAGTAGCAGGAGCAGAGGTTAAATTAAAAGAAACGCCTTGGGGCTTGGTTGGAAAAGAGGCACTTGGTGCTTTTGTGGAGGGGAACAATTGGGAAATATTTTGGTTTTAACGCTCCAGTTCGGGTCAGGCTTAGGATGTGGATGCGGAATAAAACTGGAATATTTATAACTAGCTTTAGATGAGACCTTGCTTGGTTTTTTTTCTATGTTTTTATTGGTTGGTTGATCCCTCCATTTGGAGACCCGCATCTTTCCGAGGTTGAGATTGGTGTTGGATGGTTTAACAAATAACCATTCACATTTAGCCGGTAAATTAATCTTGAAATTACTTTTGTTTTTGTGGTGAGATTTTGCGAATATTGTACATTGGCTGATGGTGATGCCATACCTCTTTTTGAAAAATTCAGAAATCTAAGGAACATCTGCATAATTTGAGGCACCTTTGACGAGTAGGGAGGTGAACATCTGATTTTTTGTGCGGAGTCGGTCTAGCCTGCTTTGCCACTCTGAAGGTGTCCACATCGTGTTAAATTGTGTAACAAGTTTCCGTGGGGCGGCGACAGGAGGGGTTGGCGTTGGAGCAATTATATCATCACAAGATTTTTGGATCGATGGGCTGGTGCGAGGATTTGGGAGTTGGGTTGTCGGCACTGGAGGTGTCAATGTTTAGACTTCAGTTTGTAATAATTCAGCCAAAATCTAAGTATTATAACTGTTGTGCGGCTGAGGATGGGTTGAAAAACCATCGATTTTGTGACATACTGTTTCAATGAGGTTTTTCAAATCATTCAACACTGTTCTATTCGTGGTGAGTTCATCATTAATCTCATTGATTTTATCGAGTGTAATGTCAAGCATGGACTCGTAATGCGTTGAGACTTGATGATTGTTTGTTGCAGGTTCGAGATGGAGATTGGATGTGGATGATTGGAGATGAATATCAATATCTACCCGGAGAGAGTTGATGGATTTACATGTTTTTTTGTTGGAACCCATCATTACGAAACCGATTGATATAAATTCACTACTGTATCAAAGTGGCGCTTGTATGTTTCTTCATTTCTAGATCTTGCACTTTCTAGTTCAATTAAACGCGCGATTTGTTTTTCAATGCTATGACCAAAGTCTTCCGCACATCTTACGCTTTGTTCAAAGATTGATAGTTTGTCCGTTATCATTCTGACGAGTGTGTTATGATTGGATTCATTGAATTCACTGAGGCACTTGATTGAAGAGTCGTTCGCAAATCTCCGGTGAAAATAAACGTTTTCGGCTTTTAGTAAAGTAAAAAAAAATATAATTCAGTTTATAAATATAATCAGTTGCAACTTTGTTGATTGACTCGGTAGCACAGCGGTTAGCGGCGCCAAGAAACAACTCGTGGGACACGGGTTCGAATCCCGGGTAAAACTTGGAGCTTTTTTTTTCCTCAAATTGCGTAAATATATACACATAATATTATCAAAACTAAACCAATAAGCAACAAGACAAAAAAAAAAAAACAAAATCACGTGGTGGATGGTGGAGAGCGCCCCGCTCTTCCCATAACCGTCGCGAAAGTCATCAAAAGGAGGAAGAGGTTGAAAACCCCTCCTAATCTAACAAAAAAAAAAAAAGTGCTGTTTTAACAGCTGAAGAAGATAAAACGGAGGGGGGCACCAACAACTTTGCCTCTCTAGCTTCATCTGAGTCGGAAGACGAAGATGAAGAAATTATCAATATAAAAAGCAGCATACAAAAGCTGGAACAAAAAGTGCTTGCTATTACGTAAAAGCAAACTACGCGCAGACAGAGGGAGCAATCAGAAATAGAGAGCTCCATACAACAATAACAACAAGAGCAGAAACAACAACTGCAGAACAAAACCAGCAACAGCCGAAACTGGTGGAGGGCAACGCGAAAGTGGAAGACCTCCTAAAGGTCACGACGATGGAGCACTACTCATTCACACCGAAGTGTGAAAAACGGCGATCGATGCTGCTGAAGGGGTTGGAACCGTCTTCTGATCCTGAGGAGATCCTGTCACTGCTCAAAGAGAAGGAATGCGAAGGACTCAAGTTTGTGGGGGTAAAGCCATTTACCACATTTTATTCTCGTCTATTCTCGTCGTGTTCGGACGTGTTTTGGTTTTGCTCCACATCAAACTTTTAAATATTATTTATTTCTTCCCCTTCCATATCTCTACTTCTGATATCAGTTCCGCGACATTATTACATTACCCAAAGTGCTGACTGTCTTTTTGGTTTGTTTTGTTTTTTTGGCTGACCTCAATCTTTCGCGCTCAATAACTGCCGCTTCTGATATCGGTTCCGCATATATTTAGTGCATTACCCCCCCAAGTGTTGACCAATTTTCCGATTTTGCTGAATTTCACTTGCAGTGCATAACAGTGCGTAAAGTTCTTTGTTTACCTTTTTTTTACATTTGATAAATTTGCCATGTCTTGCGGAATTACTAACTGTCCAATCTTTGATGTCAATGCACTTTGTCACTTGTAAGGGCATCTGTGGAAAATTATTCCACGCAATTTGTGTCGGATTAAATAAAAGGAATAGTGTATACATCAAAGACTTCTCTGACAACCTCCTATTCTTTTGTTATAAGTGCAAGATCATCTCGCTTTCGCACGTGTTGCTTGCTATAAAGTGCCTCAGTGACTCTAATGACTCATTCCAAAAAAATCTCACAAAAATGATAACGACGAATCAGTCCAACTTAGAAAGTAGTGTCAGTTATGTTGATGAATTAGGCAACTCGATTCTGTCCTCAACCGATATAATTAAGTCCAAGCTCACCAACATCGACAAACAATCTGCAAGTCTGGTCGAGATGAAAACTGCGATCAATGATCTCAAAGCAGTTTGTTCCGCCCAAAACATCTCTAACCTTAAATTGTGCGAATCGATAAATAACCTGCGTGAAGATCTTGAGACTCAATTTCAATCTACCTCAAAGAACCATCCATCTCTAATGCAGCCTGATCCAATGCTCGAAGTAATCTTTGACAGAATCAACGGTGTTGGTGACGATCTAGCTGCCGCACAATCAACCATTTTCGATATTGAGAATCATATCGAAACGGTAAGCAGCAAAATTGACGATTTACCATTCCACACACAACACCATCAGAATGTCCACTACAATACATCAATTTTGGCTGAATTACTGGAAACCGAAGTCGACCCACTTTTACCACCACCTCCTCGTCCACCACGGTTAATTAAATCTACAAATTCTCCCGCTGACACTTCAATCCAGGAGACCGAAACTGTTTCACTGTCAACTCCTCCCATCGCCGCCCCACGCAAGCTAATCAAACATTTTGGTACTACATGGACACCTTCCGAATGGAGGCGTAGACTGGAAAGAATTGAAACCGATATGAGTACATTCTTCATCAAAGGCACCCCCGTAAACGCTGATATTTCTTGGATCACGAAATTCTTCGCAGACAAATACGGCATCACCATCAGCAAATGTGAAATGTTCCTGCCATCTCACAACAAAGGTAATCGAAGCTTTAAATTCGTCCTCCCTGCTAGATACGAATGGTTATTTAAAAACCCTGCTGGTACTAATTTCAACGTTGGAAAGATGCGCATCTGTAAATGGATCGAAACACCTACCAAGAAACAGGATAAAAAGAAGCTTAAATCTAAGTTACCTAATTCCGATTCCAACTCCCATCCCAAACCGGACTCTAATAAAATACCGAAATCCGTCCCAAACCGTAGCAAACCTGACTCTGTACCGAAAACCGTTTCCAACTCCCGTTCCAATTCTGACTCTAATTGGAGATTTAAAACTAATATATTCCCCAATTTCGCCCCTCCCACTCACATCTCGAACCGACTTCATCGGTCCTCTAATTATATTGCACCTGCAGCCTCCGTTCCACCCAAGCCTCCGTTCCACCCAAGCCACCGCGTCAACGCGTCTCTTTCAAATTAGCACCAACCGCTCACAATAACCCCTCGGAAATACCTAACCCCTCTGCACGTGCCACCACCAGCACTTCTTTCCCTAACTTTGACCTTAAAACCGGAGCTAAATATCCCAATTTCGTTAGGTCCCATGTTATAAATCCCTCACATGAACATGTGTCTAATGCCCCTTCAATCACCCCTGCATCGCCTTCAAAATCTTCGTCCACCTGCCCCATTTTTGACCCCCTTCTGCCACCCACAGTTAAAATAACCCAACAAACTTTTGGCTCAACAGAATGTCGTTATGCACTTTCTAGGCTTAGAGAAAAAAAGACTTACGAGAATATACGTCTCCTTCTAGCATATCTGCATGACAAATCAGACTCAGTTTGTTATGAGGGGAAAACTAAAACAAGCGTCATGGTCTCAATACAGTAGGAAGGTCTCCCTACTGACCTTACAAGTCTGAGGAACTTATACATCAAGTTCCACGAAATTTTTAATATGTCTCCGCAAAAAGTCTCAGACGACCTTGCTGCTTTCGGTAACTATGTGCACTCAAAAAGGATCTCACACCTCCAACGAAGCAGAGCTGACAACGACAAATTTTTTCGTCCCTAACGTACTACCAATGCCAGTGTTTCGACCATCCACTCCTACGCCCTCTCGTAATAACCTTCCTCTTACCTTTTACTATCAAAACGTAAGAGGACTGCGATCTAAGACCCGTGCCGTCTTGCGCCAATCTCACGCTCTCCCATTTGAGGTCTACGCTCTGACCGAAACTAATCTAATTCCCGATATAAAGAATCAGGGATTATTCCCCCCTAGTTTCAATGTTTTCCGAGACGACGATCTTACCCGCCCAAATGATGATGCTCCGTGTCGAGGTGTCCTACTGGCTGTCCGCAATGACCTAAACTCTTCACCAATCGCTGTTTCTACTTCCTCTAAACTTGACTACGTTTCAATAGAGATAACACTCCCCCGCAGGTCCCTGTACATTATGTGTTTTTACATCCTACCGGCCTAACCAATCGAATGCTACCAACTCGCTATCGATGCAATTGATCAAATAATTAACTTATCTGATCCTCTCGATGATATCATCGTATTTGGCGATTTCAATCTACCTCAGCTGCACTGGACTCAATCAGATGATAAATCTTTTTATCGCTTACCCTATCTCGAGTAAAGAATGTCTCTTCTTGGATGAGCTCACAGACTCTAGCTTATGCCAAGTTAGTGGAGTCTCCAACTATATGGGTAGGCAATTAGACCTCATTTTCACCACTGACCCCATAAACTCCTCTGTGTCGCTCTGTCCCCTTTCACTATCGACCATTGATAACTTTCACCCACCACTTCTTCTTTCTCTTTTCCACCACTCTACTTTCCGCCCCACCCCATCTGCAGCTACCACTTCTTACTTCTGACTTTCATAAAGCGAATTTCCGCAAAATTAACGCATATCTTAGTAAGTGTTCTTTTGATTTCGCCAATATGCCCCTAAAAAGTGCTCTCTCTATTTTCTACAGAGAATTACTTAATTCTATTTCTCTCTATGTCCCCTTTTCGCGTAATAGGACCTCTTCTACGAGCCCCCGTGGTATAATCGTAAACTTCGCTCTTCACGTAACAAAAGAAACAAATTATGGACAGTTTTCCTCCGGTCCAACTCTTTTGTTGACTATTCAAACTATCTCGGGTCATGCCTTCAATTCGCCCAGCTCTATAAGTTTCTCTATCAGCGATACCTTGATAGTGCGCAATCAAGGCTTATAAATGATCCTAAGTCTTTCTATCAATTCGTTAATTACAAAAAAAAATCCGACGGTTTTCCTCCATCCCTCTCATACGAAAATATATCATCAACTGATCCGCATACCATAGCTAACTTTTTTGCTACTTTTTTTAAGCAATCTTTTGCCGATAATTCCTTCGTACCGGATCCCTCTTATTTCAAATACCTACTTAACTTCCCTATTGGCCCTACTATTTCTCATAGCTTTGATCATACAGTAATAGAAAACAAATTACAACAACTTAATGATGAATACTTACCCGGCCCAGATGGCCTTCCATCCATATTTCTTAAAAAGTGTTCCTCAACTCTTTCACGCCCCCTTGCTAATCTCTTCCGATTATCGCTCTCTCAAGGCGAATTTCCACAGATATGGAAGTCCTCTTTCATAACACCCATACACAAAAAGGGATTAAAGAGCGAAGTCACTAATTACCGCCCTATAGCTAAACTTTCCCATATACCCAAACTCCTCGAAAGTATTTTGCATGAAGCCTTAAGCTTTCAGTGTAAATCTTTTATTTCCCCCAATCAACACGGCTTTCTGAAGGGTAGATCAACTACCACTAACCTCGTAGAATTCGTGTCCTCTGTTCTCTCAGCCTTAGAAAATGGTAAAGAAGTTGACGTTATAACAATTGGTTTCAGTAAAGCTTTTGACAAGATATCTCATAAACTAATCCTGTTCAAATTGTCCATCCTGGGCTTTGAACCCATTTTGCTTAAATGGATATCTTCTTACCTGGATAATCGTTTTTATAATGTTCGTTTCAGATCTGTCCTATCGGCCCCTTTCTTGGCCACTTCAGGTGTTCCTCAAGGTAGACACCTAGGTCCACTCCTCTTCATCCTAACTATTAACGACCTTCAAAGGCTCATTCAACACTCAACACTTTCTCTCTATGCTGACGATACCAAATTTTTTAAACCCATTTCCTCACAACAAGACTCCACCCTCCTTCAAATAGATCTAAGTAGTTTTTCCACCTGGTGCACCAAGAACTGCTTAGAACTCAATGTCTCCAAATGTCAATCGATTACTTTCTCACGTAAGTGCAAGAAGTCTCCTCAACGAATTTACCATCTCGACGGCCAACCTATACCCCTTGTTGAATCTATCCGCAACCTTGGTATATTATGCGACAGGCAGCTTAATTTCCGCTCGCATATTGATGAGATAATTTTAAAGCAAACTCATCACTCGGCTTCGTTAAAAGATGGTCCAAAGAATTCTGCAACCCGTACGTGACTAGATCACTATACATCACTTACGTTCGCTCCCTTCTCAAGTACGCTAGCCAAGCGTGGTGTCCCTTTCAACGAGTTCATGTATCTCATATTGAGAGGATCCAACGTCGTTTTCTTCGCTTTGCTCTTCGAGGTCTACCTTGGAACGATCCTCTAATCTTACCTCCCTATCGAGACCGTCTCAAACTCATTAACCTGAATACCCTTGAGGAACGAAGGGACGCAGCAGACATTTTGTTCATTCACCGACTCCTCTCAGGCTCCGTCGATTGCATGCCTCTTTGCAACTCCATTTTCTTTAACACTAACCCTCGTAATCTACGTTCCACCCGTCTCTTTTATCTACCTATCCACTGCACCACATATGGCTCTAACGAACCAATCTCCCGTATGCTGCGTAAGGTAAACTCCAACCTTTCCGTTTTCGATTTTAATCGCAGCACACTTTCCCTCAAATTCGATCTCCTTCACCATCCTTAGCTTTAAGCCCTAGTATTAGTTTAAGTCCTAGTTTTTAAGTCTGTATTAAGCATAATAAATGGGGGCGTTAGCCCTCACCAAAATTAAAATTAGAGCCAGGCGGGAGAAACGGAGTTTGCCGTTCTTCGTGGTGCAGCTCAGTCCCGAAAGTTGTCTGGATAGTCTACGGAATATCAATGTCCTAGACTACCAGGTGATTTACTGGGAAAAATTAAAAAGGAGCGAAGTCGTTCTACAATGCGTTCACTGCCAGAGGTTCGGACACGCCGCGTCGAACTGCCAAATGCAGCCCCGATGCTTGAAGTGCGCAAAAAACCACAGTTCCGAGGAGTGTGCTCTGGGTAGGGACGGAGCATCCGTTAGGACGCAGCTCTCGTTTGTGTTATGTGGAAACATAGGACACACCGCAAACTACTGAGGTTGTCCTAACTTCGCCGACAATAAAAAAAGCAAAACTGGCTCGGCAGCAGAAGGTGGAAGTCAAACGTGCACCTGTTAGGTTGCAAACACCAGCCGTCACGTCCCAAATTTCCTACGCCCAAATGGCGTCAGGTATGGGGGCTACGGTACAGCAAGCGACTGTTGCTTCTCCAGCGCCAATTCCGAGAACAACGGAAGCTGCACCTAACATGCTGGCCATCTTGCTCGCAGTCCAAGGGCAGATGGCTCAGCTGCAACAGCAGGTACAAGAACAGGAGTACAACAATAATTATATTGTTAGAAGAAGAAATCGGCCCAGATCCAAACGTGGAGGTGGTGTCGCGATCTTCATTAAAGAAGGTATAAAATTTCACAGAGTGTACAAGGGAGTGTTGTGCAGGTTCCGGGTGTTGAAGGCAGTCGTCATTTACATCCCGCTCCGTAGTGGAAAGCGGTTGTACTTGGCCTCTGTTTATGCACCTGAGGCTTCAAAATCTACTCTATTCATTAAAGAGCTCGACACGCTTCCTCGATTTCTGAGGCTGGAATCGGGGGAGAATTATTTTATAATCGGCGGGGATTTCAATGCTAAGCACAGAGTTTGGGGAAATAACTTTCCAAATACTAGAGGAACCTACTACCCGATTGGTGGGGTCAGCACGATATCATGCACAGACTCGGTCTTAAAGCGACGGATAACCCGTCGTTTCCCAGAGGCGGGTCTTATTTGGATCTACTGCTGTACGACGAACGCATACGACTAACAGGTACGAATTTACAAACGCTAAACTGTCTGCGCACATTCGTGTATGACAGTGACCATTGCGGTTTTAGCACCGAAATTACAGTTCCCAACGAAATTGCGGAATTGGAGGAGTTTGTCCAAAGATATTCTTCCAACTACAGTAAAACTCGATGGACACGCTTCTCCGCAACCTTGAAAAGAGCGCACTCCTCGAACACGCTCCACCCAACGTCCAATAGGAATTTGTCAAACGAGGAGATCGACAATTACCTAAAACAAATGGACAAGACAATTAAACAAACTATGGACACTATAATACCGCGGTATCGACGTACGACTAACGAACACCTGTTTCGCAATCCTACTATTGACGCACTGCACCGACAGAAAAGTAGACTTCTGACAAAACTTAACAACTTGTACAGACAGTTAACTGACCGACAAGACCCGGAGATTAGGACACTGAAGTCGTCGATTAAAAATATTCAAACGCTAATAAAAGAAAATTACAGAATTTCTGTAAGTTTGTATTGGAATAACAAGGTTCGGGCTGTAAACAGCAGCAACCCGAATATGTTTCCGCAAATAAATAAAATATTTCGGAGAATAAATCAAAACGGCTTTCAGTGTCTTAAAATAGCCTGGACAACAGACAACGAACGGTTACTGACAATAGCAGGTATTGATCCAAATGAGGCCGCTGATGATGACGACTTTTTTGTGATCGAGGATCCACAGGAGAAGGTTGAGGCCATAGGAGCGACTTTCCAGGAAGTATACAAGGCCACTGATACCATTGGCCCTAATTACGACCTGGACAATCGCGTCTTGGTGCACGACTTCTGCATTCGAAATGAAATAGGGAACTGGCGATCCGAGGGCTCTGGTTTCACCCAGTTTAGCGACGAAAATATGGCAAATAACATCATTGCCAGAGAGGGTGGCCTACCCCCATTCATTTCGAAGGAAGGACTCCATGAGATCTTCGACACAATCAGAGTTAAGAAATCAGTGGGGACCGATGGTATTCCGAATATCGTGCTTCGACATCTTCCTCTAGAAGCGGTGGTCATCTACTCCACCCTGTTTAATAATGCAATGGATAATGCACATTATCCAGCGCATTGGAAAACGGCGGTGGTTCAACCTATCCCCAAAAAGGGAAAGGATATATCCAATCTGCCGAATCTCCGGTCGATAAGTCTCCTTCCGAATATCAGTAAGGTTTTTGAAAAAGTAATCAATAGAACTCTGTTTAGGTGGGTTGTGGACAAACATATAGTTCCGGATAATCAATTCGGTTTTAGGGCGGGACATGAAATCTTACATGCCGCGTCTAAACTGGTGTCCGATATCCAATGGAATAAAGGCAAAAAACAATGTACTGGTGCCTGCCTTGTTGACTTGGAGAAGGCCTTCGACACCGTATGGTTAGCGGGTCTTTTCTATAAGCTAACTAGGCTGGGGATCAGTAAACCACTCTTGTACATTCTTTACAATGTGCTAACCAACAGTTCATCGTGAAAAATGGTGATGGGACTTCTGTTGGAATATTTCAAATTAAAAATGGTCTTCAGCAAGACGCGGTCAATTCGCCGATCCTATTCAACATTTATACAAGCGAATTGATAGGTTCACCTCCCCACACTATTGCGTACGCAGACGATTTGATAGCGTACAGAACAGGTCCAAAATCGGGGTCATTAATACTCTCTTGCAGCGTGACATCGATAAGATAAGACGATTTTGCGATGACTGGAAGTTGAAAATCAACTTTCAGAAGTCGGAAACCATTCTCTTTAGGACGCCGTTGCCTGGAGCCTCTAGGGATACCAGAAAAAATTGGCGTAAATTCTTGATCATTGGACAACACGGACAGCCTCTTGCCTGTCGAAATGTAGTCAGATTCCTTGGGATTTGGCTAGATCAGTTTCTGTATTTTGACAAAAATGTAGATGCTGCTCTGGCCAGAGCTAAAGGCGCTTTTGCCCTTAAAAAGAGACTGTTTTATAGCAGCCAACTCGATGCGAGGGTAAAGGTAATCTGCTATATGGCCCTTATCAGGCCCATGCTGGTATTTGGGTCTCCCGTGTGGTTCAATGTACGAGCAAGCTTAATGGAAAAGATTCGGGTGTTTGAAAGGGCTTACCTTAGAGCTTGCCTTCGCTTATACAGAACACCAGAGTCGGAATACAAAAAACGTTATCCTAATGAGGTCCTTTACAATAGGGTGAACCTAGTACGAGTGGACAACTTCGTAATTAAGCTGACTCGAAGGCACATTGCAAGAGCAATGACCTCGACGAATAACCTGATATCGGGGGCTTTCTACCCCAATTACTTTTACCACGAGAGTGTGCGTTCTGACGGCTTCGTTCCCTCGGAAGCATTCCTCTACCTTAATCAGATAGGGTTGATCCAGGATAGATCAGCGGTCCCGTTAATCTTCCATGTCGCTCGGACAGCTGAGGACAGGCGACTCAACTACAACAGAGACGTCGCACACGGCAGAGTGGATCGTCTCAGGTTCAGTAGGGCGGTGGGGAATCGCGATAAGAGGGATGTCGTTCGGCAGCACCAGCATTTCTGTTGGTTAAATGATGGAGAAGATGTTTCGTCGTCGTTTCCGTCAATTACGGATCAGCCTCACTAATGAGGCAGAGCTGACCCGACTATTTGCTCTGTAAATAGAGATGGCCAGCTTGCATAGGTTTAGGTTAGCATTTAAGAAATATATACATACATTGGTATATACAAAGGTATATTCTAATATATGTATATAATTGTGTATAATGTCTATGTGCGTATGTGTGTATTGTGTATGTAGGTTAGGTAGGCTAAGGTTTATTTTAAGTTAGATATTAAGTTTTTATAAAAAATAAAAAAAATGTCCATATGCTAAGTTTTTGTGAGCAAATTTTTTTTCTTAGCCTTAAGTATACAAAATAAATAGTTCTAAGTAAAATGTAAATAAAGTCGAAAGACATAGATATAAGAATTTTGAGTAGCTTAGTGTGCCTGTGTTTGGGCCAGTAAGTTAGTATATGATTGTTAAGTAATTTTAAGCTAGCATTTAAGCATTTTTTGTTAGTATGTAAGAGTTAATGATTAAGAAAGTAAAATGCATTGCAAACTGAAAAAAAACTGAAACTGGCACTTGATTGAAAGGAGCACACGTGAGTGAAAAATACTGATACACTCATTGTTGAGGGGGGAAATCGCTTTTCCTGGTACTTTGGGGTTCTCGCACAATTGTCGGGCGCAATTGGCAGATTATGTTAAGAAATTATGGGGAATAAACGACAAATGCTTATGAATCGTTTTAATAACTTTATTTCAGATCTTACCTCTAGGAGAGTTGCAAAAGAAGAGAACGAATGAGTGCAAGTTAGATAACAAGGAAGTGGGACTAGTCACATTAGAGAAAAATTATAGGATGAGTTGAGCGTCCTCTGTTAACTAGTAGGTCTATTTAGTACGTAATTCATTATGAGTTGTTCAAAGAGTATTTCAACTAAACATTTCCGGCCGCCTTGCAGCATTTGCGACAAAATATATGTCTAAGCTTCTTGAACGACTCTTTACAAGGGATAACTTACAACTAATACCTTACATCTAAGGGGGAATCTTTTGTTAACGGAGGAACTCCACTCACTCCTAGGATTATAATCAATAATTTTAAAGAGCGAAAAATTCATATGACAATATTTGTTAACTTATTTAATATAAAAAATTTCAGCAATACGTAAGTTTTAATTTATGAAGTTGTTGTTGGATAATATTTTCCATACTAGTGTCAACGTTGCAATTAAAGAACTAAAGTGACTGTAGTAACCGCCTTTTCCAATAAATTCTTTGCGAGTAATAATACCTTCCGTGTTTTCAAGTCTACCACTCTTACTCTTTTATCAGGACCAAAGTGAGTTTTAACCACCCTTCCTAATCGCCATTCGTTTGGAGGGAGTTGTTCTTCCCGAACGACAACGAGATCTCCTACTTGAATATTTTTTTAGGGGTACTTCCACTTGTAGCATTTGTATAATTCCTTTAGATATTCTTCCTTCCATCTAAGACTAAACTGATGATGGAGAATTTTGAGTTTTTCCCAACGGTTGATATAATTTATGGGCCTACCATCTAATGAAGGTTCAGGCAAACTAAGTAAGGGACCACCTCTCAAAAAATGTCCAGGAGTTAAAGATATTAGATCTAATGCATTTCCCGACATTGGGGAAACTGGCCTTGAATTAAGGCACGCCTCGATACGAGCCAGAAGTGTAGTAAATTCTTCAAACATAAATTTCATATTACCAGCAACCTTACGGAAGTGGGTCTTAAAACTTTTAACTCCTGCTTCCCATAGACCACCCATACGGGGTGTCCCTGGACGTCGCAAAATCACTTCGAATTCATCATTCACGACAGTACTGTAGGACTTAAGGGGTTTCGGATCTAAAAGGGTTTCATCAGGAGGTATGGGGATCGAAGACGGCTAATCATTTTGAGGAGTTTGCAACCAATGCGGACCTTTCGGAAACCCTGTTGGCAACAAAATTTTTCCAAATATTTTCCACATCTTTTGTGTAGAAGGCTGAAGAGTGCTATCTTTCCATATTTGTTGTATAATGATTTTGGCTGCAATAACGATATGAGCAAGCCATCCACCCTGGTCATACAACCTTGCGATTATTGAAAATACACAACGCTTTGTCATAGAAAAGGGTAATGTTTCTGAAGGCATTGAAAATTGAAAGGTGTCTGATGTTATTTTCCAGCAAAGACCGAGTGTTTCCGCTGAACAATTTTGACCTATTTTCAACGAATCTTCGTTGAGTTGATGTTCTTTGGGTATGCAAGTTAATAGTTCCGGTGTATGGGCAGTCCATTTTCTAAGAATAAATCTTGCAAAAGCTAGCGCGGATATTAGTTCCCTTTGTGCAGTTTGCGCAGATTGAACATTGCGATGCAAGTGGTTGAGTGAGCTCTATGTCATCGGCTAGTTGTCGCAATGTGCGAATGGCCAAATAGAGGGCACAAGTGACACCAAATGTAACTGTCTTGAGTTGTAAATCCGAAATATATCACTGGGTTCTTCCCTAAACAAAATCCGTTGGAAAGCTTGATGATCTGGATGTACTCGGATTTGTCTATACATCTTTTCGATGTCACTATTGTAAACATATTTGAAAAAAAAAACGCTAGTTTAAAAGAAGAAGAGTTATATCAGACTGTAAAACTGGGCCAGGATAAAGGATAAACTACATTATTGAGACTTACTCCATTAGATGAAGGAAAGGAGGCGTTAAAGACAACTATTACCTTTGTTGTGGTGTGATGAGGTAAATAATATGAACATATTTTGTTAGACTTAGTTATCTCAGCCGGGATGGAGCCCATATGGTCAAGAGTTTGGTAATCCTTGAGATCAGAAAAGTACGAGTGTTTGCTTTCAGGTTTTGATTTAAGACGACGCTCAATTCCAAGAAATTGTTTAGAAGCCAAATCTCTTGACTTACCTAGTTCAATTTCGGCGGGAAAATTATTTTTGAATGGGAGATGAACAACATATCTACCCGAAATATCACGAGTAGTAGTTTCTGAGTATAAGTCTTCACAAAATTGGTCATCCGAAGAAAGTATCTGAACTTGTGGTAATTCTTCTAATTTCCAAAATTTTTCAATTTTTTTATTAAGTGGGATGTCATGATATTGAGAAACAAATATCGATTATGAAGTGCAATTATAGTACTCGTAATTGCTAGCAGAAATAGGGCTTAGGAATATCCGACCAAAAACTATATTATGCGCCATTAAGGTATCGAATATTTTAGTCTTTACTCAGTCTAAAATAATAGACTAACACAGATCAGCTCCCATTAGGATATCTATTTTCAAGCGCTGATCAAAATGAGGATCCGCTAGCTGAAAATCTAACTTAAGTTTATCACCAATATTAAGTGAGCATGAAGGAAGTTCACCTGTTAGTTTTTTAAGTACTAAAGCTTGAACATAAAGATTAAAATCTTTAGTGTGATTTGAATATAATTCAGTAGCACAGTTTTGAAGACGAAGCTATGACGGTAGAGCTCATACCTGGTATTTCTGCATATACAGGTCTTGTAGATAAATTAAGGGCCTTCTAGATATTTTCAGAAATGAAAGAGACTTCAGATCCAAAGTCTATGAGGGCTCTGAGATTAAAATATTTACCGTTGTGACTTATTGTTACCCAAGCAGTACCTAATAGAACTTGTCGATATTCGGAGCTGAAGAGCGCAAGATGATTTGAATTGTGAATGGACTGTATATGGTTAGGCGGCGTATCTTGATTACTTGTGGTTGCAACTGGAACTGAATTCTGATGGGAACTACGGTGCAACATCTGCATATTTAAAAATTCAGGGCAAAGACGTAGAGGGTGCTGCCCTTTACAAACATTGCAGCTGTTAATAACTTTTGTGTGATGGTTTCGAATATATTTTGAATGTACAACTAGGGTTTGATCTAATTTAGGGGCTGTTGGCTTCGATTTATTTGAGAGCTTCATGTCAGAAACTGTTTCAAGCACACGATATCCATTTGATAGAAAAAGGCTCGTCTCATCCCACGATGCTATGTCGGTGGGCTTTGACAATGATTGCTACCAAAGTGACAATGTTGTTTCAGGAAGGCGATTTGAGCATAAATAGGTGATAATAGAATCCCAGGAGGAGGTATCTATATCGTGGGCTTGGAGCGCAACTAAGCAATCATCAATATCGCTTTGAAGCTTTTTAATTGCTTTTCATGATTCAGCTGGAATATGGGGCAGATTTAAAAGGATTTTTATTTGGTTATTGACCAAGATTCTTTAACTTTCGTAATGTTCCTTCAGAGCATTCCACGCTAATACGAAATTTTTACCGGTAAGTGGAAACTTGCGGACAATGTTATATGCGTCATCTTTGGTCTTGGCAAGAAGATGAAAAAGTTTTTGCACTAAACTCAATTTTTCGTGCTTTATGTAGACGGCAGTAAACATGTCTCTGAAGGCCGGTCATTCTACTCGTAAGTAGCTGTCATGAAAAACTTCCGTATCACATGGTGGTAACTTAATACAATGCGATGAACTGGTGTCAGCAGGAAGATTTAAGGGTGAACTGACTGGCCTTTTGTCAATCATTGCCAATTTTGCATCGTATTTATTATTTCACCAAGACAAACTATGTAGGTTTCGGTTGAAGTACAGTATTTAGAATTTACGACTTCCAGGAATTCTTCTATTAAATGTTTAGTAGCATCATCGGAACGAATACACAGTGCATAGTTATTTTCCACATCCTTCCATAGACCTTTTAATTCGACCTTTGACGCTTCCAAATGGAATAGAAAAATCTACGATAGGCTTCTTTTTGAAAGAATCATAAAATTCGTCTAACTGATCGGTGGAAAATATATAAGAATATTTTTTTGTCTTTTTATAATTTACCCTTTTACTGTTGCCATGGCGCGGGCGGAAAGGTAGAAGGAGGAGAAAGGAAATTTGTAGTGGCTTGAAACTCAGGTGTATTTGGTTTCGATATTCGCTCTCCACGGGTGGGAGTCCGAATAGGACAGAGGGTTTTTTCTTCACTCAGAGTGATTCGAAGGTTATAATTCACACCACTTTTTGTGCCAAATCTACGTGTCAGTGTTATGCCTGTCCACTTTCTGGTCTTGATGGAAATTCTATATAGAGACAAAAGAAAGTCCATTTTATCCACTCCTCCCATATTTTTGTTATACATTTTGACTATATTAGGGCGTTGGATCTCAATCTTTCGTTTTTCGTTTCGACAAAATCGATTAACTGAATCAATATATTCATCCCCGTACAACGTGGATGTCATTTGTACAAGACCGTTGTCCAGCCACCTCATAATAAAAATACAGGTTTCTTGATCAATACGATAGTCGTATGATCTTGGGCCTGCTTTACGAAGTACTTTTTCGGTCTTCAGTACAACTTTTCCCATTCGATTTGCCCTGATATGATGGTACCAGTGCCCCATATTCCCAGATCTTTTAGTTTTACAAGTAAGTCCAAGCTGGTAAAGTAATTGTCAAAATATAATTTAAAGTTTTTTAGAATGGGGTATTGATTCAGCCAATCTCATAACAATACCGGAACTAAAGCCCATATTTGAATTTCCAGCCTTGACAGATTTCGATGTCATGAACCACACCATCAAAGCTACAAGGAACAAATATTTTCAAACCCCACTTTATCGGTTTTTTGGCATATACATTTTGAAAAATGTTCTTCCTTTGAACGGGACGATCATCTCATCCACACAAGTTCTCCTTCTTTGGGACACCGATACATTTTTGCCGCATAACGTCAAGAAGAAGACGAACTTTCCAAAGCCTATCCGTATTACTTTCTTTTTCAGAAAATTTTAGTAAATTTCGGATATAATGAAATCTTCCTCTGTTCATTGCATCGGAAATAGAGGGTATTTTCTTTGCTTTTCCCCAATACATATTTGTTCTTGGATAATTAATTATACCCATCGTGAGTAACATAGAAACCATTTTTTTAATCTCACTAATCTTGATGTTTGTTAGATATCCTTCGGTAGCCAAGTTTCTTCGATCGGTAGCAAAATATCATTAAAATATTCTTCAAAATATTGAAGCGGTGTACGTATTTCGGGTGTTATGTAAACTTCTTCGACAAAAATGGCACTTGGTGGCTTCCACTTATTCTTTAGCCTTTGGTATTCAGACCGTCTGTATTTCCCAGCTGATGTAGAAGGCACACTGGGGTTTTCTAACTCAACTATTTCTTCTTCTGGTTCTATGTTCTCAGCATCATTCTCTTTCAAATGTTCACCTACCTCATCCTCTGTAATACTTGCCTGATGTCTGTCTTCAGCCTCAAGTCAAGTCGGTCAAAAAATATTTTCAAAAAAAGTGTAGCCTTGCGGTCGGGACCCAGAAATGTATTCAGGAAAGAAAAAACTATCAGGTAGTGAGTGTAGGAGCAAACGGAAGGCGTTTGAGGCAAACAATAAAAAACAGACGCTGCAGTTCAGGAAATACCTTGCCTACACAAAATATTGCAGAGCCAGTTCAAGCAGAATGAGCCTGACATGTGTTAGATGATGTTGAAGAAAGTAGTGCAATTAATGTTTTATCAGAATTTGAAGAGCTTAATTATGGCCAAATTTAAGTGATCAAGTTATTCAATTATTAGTGGAGCAGGGTCCTGTTCAATTAAGTAAAGTAACTAAAAGCAGGAAGTTTAGTACCCGTTTTTACCAAAGAGATTTAAAAAATGGTGAGAAAACATCAAGGGCGTGGTTAGTTTACTCGAAATCTTCGGACTCTGTCTTTTGGCTCTGCTGTCTCTTATTTTCGCGAGCAAAAAGGAGTGTCGCTTTGTCCAAGAGCTGAGCAAATCCCTTACATATGACACCTTTTCGGGCTTGGAGAGATTTAGATTTAGGTTTGCAAAAAGGCAAAACAATAGACTCTGGAAAGCAAAACCAGATTGCCAAGGAAACTGAGCATTTGAGAAATGTCCTGAAACTGTTATAAGCAGTACAATTTCTCGTACAATTCCTTGCTATACAATCTTTAGCATTTAGAGGAAGCTGCGACGTTTTATTCGAGCAAGACAACGGCAATTTTCTGCAACTCATCCCATGCTCCTCGCATTCGCTGAATCTAGTCATCTTTGATGCTGTTCAATGGTCTTTTGTAGCAGTGGCATTTTTTGACATGATTGAGAGTTTATATGTTTTTTTCTCTAGCTCTGTGAACAGATGGTCGGTTCTGAAAAAACATCTTATAAGTTTGAAACTAAGACCCTATGTTTGGAAGAGCAGAATAGATGCGATCAGCCCATTATACCTATACTTAGGAGAAGTTTATGAAGCCCTTGTTAAACTATCACAAATTGACGACCTTGAATCCAAAAATATGGACCAGTCCATTGGCGACAAGGTGACTGCTTTTAGATTTATTTGCTGCGCTGTAATGTGGCACACAATTTCAGGTAGGATTAATATTGCTAGCAAGTTCCTTCAACAAAAGAATATGTGTCTCAAGCTGGCAGTTGAGATTTTGTGTTCAACAAAACAATTTCTCATAGAATTGTTGAATGATGAAAAATTGTCCTTGTTTTTAGAGGAAGCTAGGATCATAGCTGTTGATCTAGAAGTTCCTTGCACTTTTCTAGCTATCGCAGTCTTGCGGTCCCGAAAAAGGGCAACTCGATTTTCTTATGAAAAAATAGATGAGTCCATTATAGAACCGCAAAAAAGATTTAAGGTAGAATTTTATTTTAAAGTTTTAGATCAAGCCATTTCATCAATTTCTGAAAGATGTGAGCAGATAAAAATGCACAGTGAATTATACATATAATGTGTATATATAAGTGGCTCAGAATTTTATCAAGAAATCATCATGTTGTCAACTTTGATTAATGAAAGTGATTCCGCGATAGACATTTTTAATTTTAATTTTTCTCTTTTTCCAAATACTCTTATAGCCCTAAGAATAGTTTTAACTTTCCCAGTTACTATAGCATCAACAGAATGCTCGCTTTCCAAACATAAGATTATAAAAAAATTCTTACATTCATCGTCCCAGGAATGATTGGTATCTTTGGCAACCATATTAATTGAAAAAGAAATTATGTCCGAGCTTTATAGTAATTTTCTAGTGGAATAAAGGCCCGTAAGATCATTTTCAAGCCACCATAGGTCAACACTCTTTTTAATTTTAAACTTTCTTGCCTATGGAAATACCTAACTTTAGTTCTTTAGTTTATGTTTTTTGTGACTTCTTTAACGAAGCCTTATTCTTGTAAAACGTATGTAATTTAATTCTAGCTTTAAACCATTTCATCTTTTTTCTTTTACTGGGCAATAACTTTTTACCAAAAAAACACGCAAGTGCAATAATATGTGTGTACGGTTTATTATTTATTCAATAGTTGCGTGAACGTATTTAATTTATATTTATTAGTTCCTAGAAATTTTTTTCGTTGTTGAATTTTTGGGTTATTTTTAATGCATGAAATGTTTAACAAGTAAATCTTATCTGAACTTTTTTGTTTTGTATTTATTTAGGGTTTTCCAATAAGGACTTGACAACTTTGTTTTAAATAAAAGGCAAACCATTCAAGATATTTCAAAAACCTTATTATCGACTTGAAGTCCAATCAAAACATTTATGAATGGAACTCGACTTCGTTCATATGGCCACCGCGGGCACGTTTGCAGCGGTCGATTCTTTGGACCCAATTTTCAACGACTCGACCACACATTTCGGCCGAAACGGCCGCTTTTCGCGTTCAATGTTGGCTCTGAGCTCTTCCAACGTCGTCGGCGTGTTGGCATAAACCAATGACTTAACGTAGCCCCATAGAAAATAGTTAAGCGGCGTTAAATCGCACGAATGAGGCGGCCAATCGACTGTCCCATTTCTTGACATAACACGCTCACTATATTTACTCTTCAATAAATCGATGTAGTGTGTGCTGTGTAGCTTGTGGCATCATCCTGTTGAAACCACATGTCGTCCTAGTCCATATCTTCCAATTCAGGCCAAAAGTAATCGGTTATCATGGCGCGATAACGCTGACCATTCACAGTAACGTGACGATCGTTATCGTCGACGAAAAAATATGGCCCAATAACGCCGCCGTCATGCAAACCGCACCAAACAGTATTTTTTGTGGATGAAGTGGTGATTCATGAAGCACATGTGGATTTTCACCCGACCAATAACGCATATTTTGCTTATTGACGAACTCATTTCATTGAGCCAAAAATGAGCTTCGTCACTGAAAATGATTTTGCCATGAAATTCATCATCTTAGCGCATCTTCTCCAGAACCCAATCGGAGAACGTACGTCGCTTCAAATGGTCCATCGGCTTGGCTTCAATTCTTGAGTCAGCTTGATCTTGTATGGGTATAAACTAAGATCCTTACGCAAAATACGTCATAATGTGGTCTGAGAGATGCTCAATTCTTGAGAACGCCGTGGAATTGACTGATTTGGATCGTTTGCTACGGATGCCTGAACGGCAGCGATATTTTCTACACGTCGACCAAACCGTTGCCTCACTGACACGGCAACATCACGCAACGAATATGTAGATTCAAATTTTTGCACTAAACTTGTTATTGCCTGTCTACTAGGGCGAGAATTACGACCGAAAATTGGAGTTAACGCTCTTAAAGTTGCAGTCACCGACTCCGAATTTCGGTAGAAAATATTTATAATTTGCACACGTTGCTCATTCGTGTACATTACCATGATAAAAATGTTGAGTTTACTGAATACATTGACAGTGACAGTTGGATGATTAGTGAAAGGGTGCGTTCACAAATTAAATTCAAAGTTGTCAAGTCCCTATTGGAAAACCCTTTAGATCTCTAAAACAATGCTTGTCATACCATATGTAACAAAACTGTATGAACCAAACTACAAATAAACTGAACTTGAACTTGAACTTGAAAATTAATACGATCAACAAATCAGAAGAGGATAGAATTTCATAAGCGATTAGCTTGAACACAAAATTGTCTTTAGTAGTAGTAGTAAAAATGTAGCGCGCCGTGAAACTATTGTTAAAGTGCGAGATGAATTTCCGAAAGTTTGCTTTTCATATAAATATTTAGGAGTTTTGGTGGTGATGTTTTGTGCAAATATTTTATGGTACAATAATCGAAATATTTATTTAATCTAATCTGATTAATCCCATAATTTGATTTTTGTATAAAGATATACTCGTATGATCTTGCCGCTTCAAGCCATAAACATAGCGAGTGACAGTATTAAAGCCAACATTTAGTAGTCTTTTCTGATTCAGCATTACTGTACAAAGACACTTCGCATCCAAAGTATAAAATTGGAGCAATTAGAGACTTAACTAACGTTAATCTTGTTTTAAGAGGAGTACAATGCTGAGACATAGTAGATTTCGAGGGTTAGTGTTAAAGAAAATGGAGTTGCAAAGAAGGTGAATGAAAAGAATACCTGCTGCGTCCATTCGTTGCTCAAGGGTATTCAGGTTAATGAGTTTGAGACGGTCTCGATAGGGAGATATGTTTATAGGATCGTTCCAAGGTAGACCTCGAAGAGCAAATTGAAGAAAACGACGCTGGATCCTCTCAATTCAAAATATATGAACTCGTTGAAAGGGACACCACACTGGGCTAGCGTACTAGAGAAGGGGGCGAACGTAAGTGATGCATAGTGATCTGGTCACGTACGGATTAAAGAATTCTTTGGACCATCTTTTAACGAAGCCAAGTGATGAGTTTGCAATAGTAATTATCTCATCAATATGCGGGCGGAAATTAAGCTCCCTGTCGCATAATATGCCAACGTCGCGGATAGTCTGAACTAGGAATATAGGTTGACCGTGAAGAACGTAAATTCGGGGAGTAGACTTGTTGCACTTACGTGAAAAGGTAATCGATTGATATTTGATGATATTAAGTTCAAACCAGTTCTTGATGCACCAGGTGGTATAACTATTTAGATCTATTTTAAGGAGGCTGGAGTACTGTTGTGAGGACATGGGTTTACAAAAAATATAGAAAGTGCTGAGTGTTGAATGACCCTTTCACGATCGCTAATAATTAGGATGAAGAGGAGTGGACCTACGTGACTACGTTGAGGAATACCTGAAGTGGCCAAGAAAGGGGCCGACAGACCTGAAACGAATACTATAAAAACGATTATCCAGGTAAGAAGATATCCATTTAACCAAAATGGGTTCAAAGCCCGGGACGGACAATTTGAACAGGATTAGTATATGAGATATCTTGTCAAAAGCCTTACTGAAATCAGTTGTTATAACGTCAACTTCTTTACCACAGGCTGAAAGAACAGAGGACACGAATTCTACCAGGTTAGTGGTAGTTGATCTACCCTTCAGAAAGCGGTGTTGATATGGGGAAATAAAAGATTTGCACTGGAAGCTTAAGGCTTCATACAAAATGAAAAAGTTTTGCTATAGCGCTATAATTAGTGACTTCGCTCTTTAACCCCTTTTTGTGTATCGGTGTTATGAAAGAAGACTTCCATATCTGTGGAAATTCACCTTGAGAGAGCGATAATCGGAAGAGATTTACAAGAGGGTGGGAAAGTGTTGCGGAACACTTTTTAAGAAATATGGATGGGGTATCTGGGCCGGGTAAGTATTCATCATTAAGTTGTTGTAATTTATTTTCTATTACTGATGATCACATCTTCGAGAAATAAAGGGGTGGATGGGGTAGTTAAGTAGGTATTTCAAATAAGAGGGATCCGGTACGAAGGAACTATCGGCAAAATATTGCTGAAAGAAAGTAGCAAAAAAGTTGGCTATGGTATGCGGATCGGTTAATGATATGTTTTCGTATGAGAGGAATGGAGGAAAAGCGTCAGATTTTTTTTGTAGTTAACGAATTGGTAGAAATACTTAGGATCGTTTATAAGCGCACAATGAAGGTATCGCTGATAGAGAACGTTATAAAGCTGGCCAAATTGAAGGTATGGCCCGAGATAGTTTGAATAGTCTGAAAAAGAGTTGAGTCGGAGGAAAACTCCCCATAATTTGTTTCTCTTGTTACGTAAAGAGCGAAGTTTACGATTATACCACCGGGGGCTCGTAGGAAGCGTCTTATTGCGCGAAAAATGGGACACAGATAGAAACAGAATTGTATAATTCTCTGTAGAAAATAGAGAGAGCACTTTTTAGGGGCATATTGGTGAAATCAAAAGATCACGTACTAAGATATGCGTTAATCTTGCGGAAATTCGTTTTACGAAAGTCGTAAGAAGAGGCGGCTGCAGATGGAGTGGGGTGGATATGATAGTGGTGGCAAAGAGAAAGAAGAAGTGGTGGGTGAAAGTTATCAATGGTCTATAGTGAATAGGGACAAAGCGAGGCAGAGGAGTTTATGGGGTCAGTGGTGAAAATGAGGTCTAATTGCCTACCCATATAGTTGGAGACCCCACTAATTTGGCATACGCTAGAGTCCATAAGCTCATCCAAGAAGAGACCTTCTTTACTCGAGTTAGGGTTAGCGATAAAAAAATATTCATCATTTGATTGAGTCCAGTGCAACTGAGGTAGATTGAAATCGCCGAATACGATTGATATCATCGATACGATCAGATAAGTTAGTCATTTGATCAATTGCATCGATAGCGAGTTGGTAGCATTCGATTGGTTGTGCCGGTAAGATGTAAAAACACATAACGTACAGGGACCTGCAGGAGAGAGTTATCTTTATTGAAACGTAGTCAAGCTTAAAGGAAGTAGAAACAGCGATTGGTGAAGAGTTTAGGTCATTACGGACGGCCAATAGGACAATTCGACAGGGAGAGTCATCATTTAGAGGGGTAAGATCGTCGTCTCGAAAAGCATTGAAACTAGGGGGGAATAATTCCTGATTCTTTATATCGGGAATTAGAGTAGTTTCGGCCAGAGCGTAGACCACAAATGGGAGAGCGTGAGATTGGCGCAATACGGCACGGGTCTTAGATCGCAGTCCTCTTATGTTTTGATAGCAGAAGGTAACAGGAAGGTTATTTCGAGAGGGCGTAGGAGTGGATGGTCGAAACAATGGCAATGATAGCACGTTAGGGACTAAAAAATTTGTCGTTGTTAGCTCTGCTCCGTTGGAGGTTAGAGGTGTGAGATCCTTTTTGAGTGCACATACCTTCCTGCTGTATGGAGACCATGGCGGTTGTTTTAGTTTTTCCCTCATAACAAACGGAGTCTGATTTGTCATGCAGATACGCTAGAAGGACACGTTTATTCTCGTACGTCTTTTTTCCTCTAAGCCTAGAAAGTGCATAACGACATTCTGTTGTGTCAAAAGTTTGTTGGGTTATCTTAACTGTGGGACGCAGAAGGGGGTCGAAAATGGGACAGGTGGACGAAGATTTTGAGGGCGATGCAGCGGTAATTGAAGGGGCATTAGACACATTTTCAGGTGAGGGATTTATAATATCTGCCCTAATGAAATTGGGATATTTAGCTCCGGTTTTAAAATCGATATTACCGAAAGAAGTGCTAGAGGGGGCATGTGCAGACGGTTTTTTTATAATTTACGCGCGCCTAAGGGGTTAGATACCCTTTTACTGTTGCCAAGGTGCGGGCGGAAAGGTAGAAGGAAGAGAAAGGAAAATTGTTTTGTAGTGGTTTGAAACTCAGGTGTGTTTGGTTTCGATATTCGCTCTCCAGGGGGTGGGAGTCCGAATAGGACGAAGAGTTTTTTCTTCACTCAGAGTGATTCGAGGTATAATTCACAGTATTTTTTTCTGTGCTTGAAACTCTACAACAGCTAAATCTACGTGTCAGTGATGCCTACACACGCAGAATTTTTCTGTCTGAGTTGCAATTACACAAATGAAAAACTGACTTGCCATGGGCAGGATTCGAACCTGGACCCTCCGAGTGAGAAGCGATTGCTAGTACCACTACACTACGGCCACCCCCTTAGATATTTCAGAAGAGTTAGTGTGAGCGGTTGGTGTTAATTTGAAAGAGACACGTTGACGCGGGGGCTTGGGTGGAACGGAGGCTGCAGGTGCAATATAATTGGAGGGCTGATGAAGTCGGTTCGGGATTTGAGTGGGAGGGGCGAAATTAGGAATATGTTAGTATTAAATCTCCAATTAGAGTCAGATTTGGAACGGGAGTTGGAAACGGTTTTCGGTATAGACTCAGGTTTGGGACGGGTTTCGGTATTTTATTAGAGTTCAGTTTGGGACGGGAAATGGAATCGGGATTAGGTAACTTAGAATTAAGCTGCCTTTTATCCATTCGTATTTAGCAGGGAGGTCGAGTTCAAGTTCGATAACTTTTGTGGAGAGATGGCAGGAACATTTTACATTTGCTGATGGTGATGCCGTATTTGTCCGATAAGAATTTCCTGATCCAAGAAATATCAGCGTTTACGGGAGTGCCTTTGACGAAAAATGTACTCATATCGGTTTCAATTTTATCCAGTATTCATCGCGACCAGACTTGCAGATTGTTTATCGATGTTGGTGAGCTTGGAGTTAATTATATCGGTTGAGGACAGAACCGAGTTGCCTAATTCATCAACATAACTGGCACTACTTTCTAAATTGGACTGATTCGTCGTGATCATTTTTGTGAGACTTTTTTGAAATGAGTCATTAGAGTCACTGAGGCACTTTATAGCAAGCAACACGTGCGAAAGCGAGATGATCTTGCACTTATAACAAAAGAATAGGAGGTCGTCAGAGAACTCTTTGATGAATACCGTATTCCTTTTATTTAATCCGACACAAATTGCATGGAGTGATTTTCTATAGATGCCCTTACAAGTAACAAAGTCAGCATTGACATCAAAGATTGGGCAGTTAGTGATTCTGCAAGACATGCGAATTTTATCAAAGGCAAACGAAAAAGGTAAACAATGAACTTTACGCACTATTATGCACTGCGAGTGGAAATTCAGCAAAATCGGAAAATTGGTCAACACTTGGGGTAATGCACTAAATATATGCGGAACTGATATCAGAAGTGGCAAAGTGACAGTTATTGAGCCCGAAAGATTGAGGTCAACCAAACAAAAAACCAAAGAGACAGTTAGCACTTGGGGTAATGCAATAATGTCGCGGAAGTGATATCAGAAGTAGAGATATGGAAGGGGAAGAAATAAATTATATTTAAAAGTTTAATGCGGAGCAAAACGAAAACATGTCCGAACACGACGAACAGTAGAAAAATATATAAGATCATTATTTAGTCTGTGTAGGCGTCTTCGATCAGTCCCAATCTGCAACTGGAGTAGGTTATGCTATCTGGTAGATCATTTATAAATAAGGAGAAAAAAGGGGGCCCAAAATAGATCCCTGTGTAATATATAATATATAACACCCATATATGTAAGTACGATTGTGATCAGACATAGCGTTATTTGTTATAACTGGTTGTTTTCTCTCAGAGAGATAAAAGTAAACTAGTAAGGCGGCAGCTGAAGAAAAGCTAAATGGAGTATCGAGTTTTGCTACGAGTTTGGAATGGTTCATTCTCGTAATGTCAAAAGCTTTAGAAAGAAAAGTCCAACAATGCAAGCAGCGAAATATTATCTTTACCCATAGATATCCTCAAAGCATGCCTTGCTTTCAGCAGCGCAGAAGTGCAACTGTGCTGCTTTCGTAAGCTGAACTGGTGCCTACTGGTGGTGAACAATTTTTTCGAAGGTCGAAATACTCGAAATACATTTGTGCATAATTTGTAGGTATCATTTTTGCGGTTTTCCAAGCTCTATAATAAAAGATGTCATGCTGGTTTTTTATACCAATTCCACTTCTGATGATTTTTCATAGCATCTTTGGAGGTAAATTACATCTTAAATATTATAAATGAAAGCCGCGCTTGGCATTACGTATTTTAAGATTGACGATGTATTTTGGTAAAGGTATTTGATTGTAAACTTCCGGTAATCTACAACATTTCTATTTCTAAAATGCGTAGTCCCTTATATTTTTCAGTTCAGTGATGTCCGGATTAATCCAAAGTATAACCGAGCTTCTTATAACTTCTGGTTTGATTGGATCATGTACATTAAAAAATCAAGAACGTTTTCGTTAAATATATTAACTTCTTCATTAGATGATGGACAATTCAGTTCTATCATATATCGTCCTTAAATACATTAGCATTCATAGATTTGACAGTTTGTCTAATAATGAAAAATTAAATCCTAAACTACTGTGTGGTGAATGTATATTTGTTCGAGAGAGAAAAGACTGATAACTGCAAAACCATTTGATTCGATTTTGTTTGAAATAAATTTTTTCACAATATTATTCGTATGACAGTGATTAATTAACAACTTGAGAATGTCGCAGTAGAATTCGGCTCAGAAGGACCAAAATGTTAAAATTATTTCAATTTATTCAATTGCCAGTGTAATCTGAAATTTATCTTTTGAAATTTAGAGAAAAAACAACGTCCGTTCGGTTTAAAATTACAATTTATTCACATTTTTTTTTGAGAAAAGTCAAAGAAGGAAACAATACAAAAGTAGTTGAAGACTAAGATAACATAAAATAACAACTTTACTGTTAACAAAATTAAATTAATTATTTTAATAAAAACAAATAACTTTAGTATATATGTATTTCTTAAACTGCACGATATTATATGTATATTGTGCGATTTATATGTTGCTGCTTATGAAAAGCAGTTATGAAACCTTTTTCGAAGACAACCTACGTTTGGATTAGATCGGCTTTAGAAAAAATGCGTTCACACGGAACAGATGTTGCAAATAAATTCAGTCATTTTAGTATGATACATATGTTACTCGTATATGTATAAAATCGGATATACGCATCTTCTCGCGTGGCAGCAGTAAAGGGGATTTTCTGATGTGTTAAGTATAGGCTCATTACTTTTTCAGGTCAATTATCACAGATTCTAATGCAGTTTCCGGCACAAAACTGGATATCTCAACATCAAAACTGTTTCTTCTTGTGAAAGAAGAGAAGAAAATCTTGCCGTAAATTCTGTAGGTTGAGCTGAAACTTTTAATTTAAAGGTTTCAAACGCTTCTTTAAAATTTGTGACGTCCCGAAATCCTCTGCCTGCGCAAAAGATTACGCATAACTTCAGATAAACGTCCAAACGTCGCAGTCCAATCTATATTCATTAAAGATAAGTAATTTTTTACCAACGCAAGTGCAGCAATTATAGCGTTTTTTAGTTTTAAAATTAAGTATATCGAACATGTCATTTGTTGAATTTTCTTTGTGACATCTTGATTCAATTTTAGAGTAGGCATATCCCTCTGTTTCTGCATTTCTTGTAACATACGATTATATAAACCTTGAGAACTTTTCTTGAAATATTCCACAATGTTTTTTACTTCATGGACAATTTCCGAAATCTACTCCATTCCAGTTTGTATGGTTAAATTCAATAAAATGTGCGAAGCAATCTATAGAGTACCATCCCCCTAGCTCCTATTAGTAGCATTGTCGCTAACAATAACCACAACTTTGTTTTCAATTTTCCGTTTTGACAGTTGGTCTTTTAAAAATGAGCATAAGTGGACATGAGTGGACATCCACTCGTATGGTGCTTATCGCATTAGTAAATTCAAATATAGACACATTCAGCGTTAATAAAATGCAAACAGCAATGAAAATTTGATTATTTTTTTATGTCCGTGCATCTGTCGTTAAACATAATAAAGGTGCATTTCCATTTGTATATATAATTCTGGTTCTAGCTTTAATTAAAGCTGACGTAGCAGTACTGTCGTGAGTGTCTTTCTGGTTGATAAACTGAATGATGAACACAATAGTGACGCAAATTTGTTAAATTCTGGTTCTTGTACAAAACGCTATGGAACATAACAATTAACTGGCTATCTATTTTTAACTTTTTTCTGGTGAGAAAATCTTGCTTTCTCAGTAAAGGCATGCAATTTTTAATGAATGGATGCTTGAGGTTTCAATCTAGGTTCAGTAGAAGATATATATGAACTAAACTTTATGCCTTCTATCGCAGATAGTATTATTGCAGACCGGCGCTCAATTGCACTTGCGGAGATTGTAGGGTATTTCGTTTTCAAATGCCTACCCAGATTTCCGAAACTTCCAGCAGTAAATGCTATACTTTGAGAGTAATATGTACTTACAATTACTCTCTGGGGCTCGCTTTCGGAAAAAAGAGTCCAAAGAATGCTGATTTTGTTCCGCAGTGTCATTAAAAAAAAAAAATACTTTTTTTAAAGAAATATTTATGTTATATACGATATTTATATAAATTTATAAAGAATACATAAATATAATTCTAATACACAGTACCAATATGTTATTGTGGGAGTTTCCACCTCAAAACAACACAGAGTCAACACAAACAAATGAAACGTCCCATATACATTCCAATTGGAATGGTAGTTCTATTATGGAATTGCGAACGAAAGGAACTATGGAACTAAAAGACCGATACCGTCAACGTGTAAGAGAACGATTCCTATGTATTTCATTCGTGAACTAGGAACTACCACGTTTTTCATGTGCGTATTGACATGATGTATTCCGTTTTTCACCACGAGAATTTTGACATGTATTATATACAATATGTATGCATATGTACATATGTGTTCAGTTCCTCTGTTTCGTTCATTCATTCTTCTGTCAAGTCGGAACTATATGGAACTATGTATATACCTAAGTACAGCTTACGGAACGAGCTAAATGAGTTCCCACAAAAGACATAGTTTATAGTATATAGGTCCGGAACTACAGTGTGAGTTCGATGTTTTACGGTGACCACTCGTACTAAGTTGTCGATTCCGTGGTGTATTGTAGTTTCGTGATCAGTGCTAAACTTCATTTTGGAAGTGGAAGTCTATCATCACGTAGAAGCACTAATCTCCTTCCCTTGGTATTTGCTTCTCCGTTTTTGTCCATTTCGGTCGATGTTGAAGACTTGTTAGATTGTCTGTGCTCCACCTCCAAAATGTTTGTAACAGTACCTGAACTCGAGTACGTGAGTTTTTCATAGACGTACTTGTGGCGGTGTTACAAGTGGTGCTCCAATAGGAAAGTCACTGATTTCCTCTGATACCGGACAAAGAGGCCTCGAGTTAATATATGCTTCTATTTGTGCCAAAGCGTGCTGAGTTCCTCATAGGTAAGTACTGAGGTACTAGTGACTCTTTTTGAATGGTATTCTATCGACATTACGCCGGCTTTCCACAGTCTTCCGAAGTGGGGGAAAATCAGGTGGATTAAAATACCATTTATTTCCAAATCGTTACCAAGGGTCTTTGCACATGACTCGTAATCAAATTTAGCTTCTTTAAGAATCCTCTCGACCTAGGTGCTTGCTCCTACAAAATTTGTGGCACGGTCACTGTACATAGCCGAACATATGTAGACCTCTTCTTGCAGCAAATCTTTGAAAAACAGCAAGGAAAGCTTCTGCTGTGAGGTCACTTACTGTCTTTAGATGAACTGCTTTTCACGAAGACCGCAAAGTGACCTTTCAGTGTTTTCGCGTATCTTCCTCTCCGTGCTTTAATGTCAATCGGTCCTGCGTAGTCTAATCTTGTATATGTAAAGTGTCTCGATATCTTTACACGAAGAGCCAGTAGGTTTGCAGTCAACTGCCCCATCGGTTTTAGTTTAAACCTGTTGCATATTCTGCAATTATATATGTGATTTTTTACGTCATTTTTGAAGCCACAGATCCAAAACTTTTGACTCAGGTAGGAAACCATCTTTTGAACCCCTCCGTGTAGTGTTTTCTCGTGGGCATCTGCTTTGATTAGTTCTGTATAGTGGTGTGCCGCCTTTAGAAGAGTCGGGTGCTGTTGCTCGTAGTGTAGATCTGCGTTTTCCAGTCTGCCCCAACTCGTAATACTTCTTGCCCATCAACGGTTGGATTCAAAGCCTTTAACCATTTTACTATCCCGATGTTGGTCCCGACGACGGAAGGAAACATTTCCATCTATACGGTTTGAACTATCACTAAGGTTCAACGGTGAATGTGGACCTTTCACTCTATTTACCTTTTCTTTTCACAGGTTATCAGCAAATCGTTTCCAGTAAGAGATGGCCCTTGTGAGCTTGGCAAGGCTTTAATATTTTTGGATCACTTCGCGGATGGAATTTTTGTTGACCATAATGCAATTTATCTTCGCTGTCCATCTTCCTTCTTCAGTTTCAGAACTGTTGCGCTGAGTTGGAATCGTAATGTTCCATATGTTATTCAAAAATGTTGGTTCATACCAAATATCGATGTGCTGCAGTTGAGATGAAAGAACTCCTCGGAAGGTTATATCAGCTGGGTTTCCTTCGGAATCAATGTACTTCCAACTATAGATACCCACGAATTGCAGGAGGTGTTTCCCCATCTCGATGGAGGTGCCTTGATCCAACACAACGTAATGTCCGAGTCTGTCCACGCATATACCCTGTAATTTTCCAACATTATATCTCGGACCGTCTCCTGTAGCAATTTGGCCAAAAAAACAGCGACATACAACTCTAGCCGGGGAAGAGTTACTGCTTTCAGCGGAGCTACTTTTGTTTTCGCATTAAAAAGTGCATGTTAATTTGTTTGTCCTGATCAGGCGCATGCAGATAAGTCGCAACTGCATAAGCGTTTTCTGAAGCATCACTAAATCCGTGTATTTCATCAGTTCCTGTCTGGATCCATCTCGGAATACGAAGCTGTTTTATTGCCCGAAGTTCTCTACGGAACAGGATCCACTTATCCTTAACATCCTGCGAGATGGGTGTAACCCATTCAGGTCAAAGCGTCCGAAGGGCTTGCATCAGTATCTTGGCTTTGACGATGCATTCATGACAGCACATTACGTTTTGTGACCTTGTACGTCTTTCTGATAAGCCACTTCATAAGAAAAGGAATCGCACACTGGCAACTATTTCATTCCCAGAGTATTCACGTACCTTGACTCATCAAACGGCTACGAAAAGTCCAATTCTCGATCTCCGGTTGTCACCCCGTACAAGAGTTCATCCGTGGTGGTAGTCCACTTACATAAGTTAAATCCTGCCGACGGAAGAACCTTCTGATCTCATCCATTTTTTTAGGACATGTTCAAATATGTCGTCCACACACTTATGTAACTGTCGTCTCGTACGATCGATGCTACTAAAAAGAAACTTGAGCTTCATCTTCTGCGAACTTGAATAGAACTCGGATCGCGAGATACGGAGCTGAAGCTATTCCAAACGTCACTATAAGCGATATAACTTCACTTGCTGCTGAAGATTGTCTCTCCAAAGGACAAGTTGGTTGTTGGCATCTGTTGAATACAATCCGAATTTAGCGGTACATCTTCGCCATATCCGCGGTGAATGTGAATCGATTTTTTTAAACGCAGTATAACGTCTATGTCCTACCATCAAGTGAGCCAAATATAGATTTGAAGGCCGCTTCATATACGATATTCAACTTCATGGTGGTACTGGATTCTTTGAAGACAGCAAGGTGGGGAATGACATTTCGGACATGTGGCTTTCAATAGCTTTATTATTGCTATACTTTCTTTCTATCTGGTACGACGATCCTAATATGGGGTATGTGTTTCCTTTGAAGGGAAGAACGATCTCGTGTCTGTCATTGGATAAGCGCTTGGTGTGTTCGCTGAAATGTCGTTCGCAAATCGCATCTTCTTCGATTTCCCAGAATTTTCGAAGCAGAATGTCAAAATCCAACAACTAGACGAAACTTCGAATTGTTTGGGATACGATGGAAGCCTTTCCCAACAAGATCCACCCAAATAGAATCTTTGAAATTTTGTTCCAGAGATTTATCAGCTAGACTGCAGATACTGAGATGAAAGAGGCTTCCGAACCCGGGTCAATTAAAGCCTAGAAATTAAAATACTTTCCCGATGCTGCTCTTACTCGTATCTTTACGATCGCTGTTGCTAAGAGGTATTGTGTAGTGTATGATAGTTGTTGGGCGTTTAACTTGTTAAAGGTTGATGATTGGTGGCTGGATGAAATGCTGGAGCGTTTGTATTTACTACTATGATCTGAAAAGTCTGCTATGGAAGTTATGTGTATGTGAGGAAGTCTGATGGGTTGTGTGTATGCCTGCGGTAACTGAGAGTGTGATTGGACTGTATTGTGTCGTGGGGTGTTGTGTATGAAGACATGTGTGTAGGATGCGAGCTTGGTGATGAATTATAGCTACTGTGCAATAGCGAGCACCATTCGCGTAATTACTCTTGCTTGGGCACTGCTGCGTATGATGGCTGTACGCTAAACAGTTTTGACATAAGCCCAGCCTTCTTATTTCATTACAGCGCTTACCTACGTCCGTCATTAAAAACTTGTTACACTTTTGAATTGTTACACATACTGAAAATATTATTGTCTCTGCTTCGGTCTTGTGGTAAAAGAATTATTTGCTTCCTACCTGCTCTGCGTTTCTGGTTTGGATTTTTATTTTGATTTTTGCTGGTCCATAGCTTCCAATGGGCGAAAACTGACATCCAGACATTCCGCGAACTCAACAAGCGCAGGAAGCTCTTTCGTTGCGCTCTAAATTTCTAAAGCCTGATTTTAATAACCATTATATCCCAATTGTTTTTCTGAATCCCCAGATTTAACGCGTATATAGGGATTCAATGGACACAGCCAACAGGTGTTTTACGTTGTTGGCGTTTTATTTAAGCTGCGTGTTTAGCAACATCCGTTTGTCGCAATATCGGTTTTTAAGGTTATCCCAAGCCTTCTGGTAATTATCACTGTCTAAGCTGAGATGTTGCAGTAAACTTTCCGCTTCTCCCGCGATGCTTTGTTTCAGGTAGCGGAGCTTTCCAATCTCAGTCAAGGTTGATTCGCTATGGGCCAAGGAATGAAAAATGTCATGAAATGACCTCCAGTTTTCGTACCTGCCGCAGAATGTAGGTAGATTAATTTTCTGCAGCCGGAATTCATGCCTGTTGTTCGAGGTACCCGTAGAAGTAGATTTTTTTGGGACGGACGTGAGGGAGACTTTTTCAAGGTAATTCAGTAGAGACGCACGGAATGTCACATAAAATATATTTCCCTCCTCGTATCGAACATCTCATCAATCTTTCAACTCAGTGTCAGTCTCGGCATTGGTAACAACATCCCGATGCTGGCTTGAAAATTACTTTCCAGAATAACAAGACGACTCTTAAGGTAGTTTTTGGACATTTTGGATTCTTTGTTCGCCTTCTTGAAGTTTGTGTTATCGATGATTATTTGCGCCCACAGATTTTTGAGTACTTTAAGGTAGTGATGGATAGTGATCATTCATTCGTATGGAAAACATTCGAATATTCTTTCCAACCCCGGTATTTCTCCAAACCAGTGAAGAAAATCATTCATTCAAATGTAATTTGAATAGTTGCCCAATGGCCACACACGCAGAGAGAATAAGAGAACATGTGCACGTCCTTTTCTATATATTTTTTCTCTTTCAGTGATCATTTTCATATATTTGTCTTTATAAAGTTTCCTGTTTTAAAAATTTAAATTTTTGTGAGAGCAAATTTAGGAGACCTGCACCAGTCCGCTTCGCAACTGTTTTGAATCGCACTATCATCCAAACATTTCCCGTTTTAGACCGGTGGCTATATCGTGCGATTTGACGCCTTCAGACAATTTTTCCTGGGGATACGTCATATAACTATGCCGATAAACCAGCGTAAATTGCAGCCTTGGAGGACAGTATAACACGTATTATGAACGAGATACCAGGCACTGTTCTCGAAAAAGTGATTCAAAATTGGACTCTCCGTATGGACCACTTAAAACGTTATTGCGGTAAAATTTGACACAATAAGCTGAGCTCTTTTCCCGTGAAAACTTTCGCCTTCATCCTTTCGAACCTTTTTTCATCTGAATAGTTGTTCCTCCAACATCCTGACAGAGTGATGGGCAGCCATGGGCACATCAGCCATCGGTTCACTCTCTCAGTATCTTGGAATCACAACATAAACACGTAGGATGGACGGTCAAAATCACCAACAGAGCAGACGAGCGGCCTGCTACAAGAGCGCGAGGAAGGCTCTATATATGATTTTTTTTTTGCAATGGTCCAGCGCGAAATATTCGGCCCTTGGCCCCCGTGTTGTTCTGTTTCCCCTGATGGGTAGTTTACAGCCTTCAGTAGAGCTAAGGCATTGCGCTTGATCCCTCCAGCTCCTAACCCCTTCATTTTTTGACCCTCCTTGTCTGTTGTGTCCGTTGTAGCTTTGGAGAAACGTATTTGCTTAACGCACCTGTGGATTCTTCCAATCCCGGACTTCTGCCTTTACTCTCCTTGGAGGTGACAACCAGTAGGTCCACCCTAGAAAGACAGGGCCGGGAGGACGGCCTGGAACACTCTGAACATGTGGCTGGCGGTCACGTTATTTTAACTATACGCCTAGAGCCAGATGGACGGTCTGGAACCCTATGTGTAAACGAAACACCTGCAACCCACATCAGTTGCGTAGAGCCAGGCGGACGGTCTACAACTATCTGCAACACACACCACACAAAAGCACAGGATCAAACGAAACACAAGATAGAAACCAACAATAATAAAACAAAAATAACAACAAATTGTACAATGAAAAAGAGCAAACCCTAACCAGTGTAAAGAGTGTTTCCCCCCTGAAATCTGTACGGAAGTCGGCCGGGTCCACCTTTTTTTATCAACTAAATTCGAGAAAACCTTCCTTCTTCCTTCGTCACAAAGGCCAAACACCCTTTTCATAAGTTTTAACTAGAAACCCCTAGATCCTGACTTGGTTCCCCTGTCTTAGTCTCAAATGCATACGAAATGAAAATTTTTTGTCACGTCGACTTATCACTGGGATCAATTTCGGGGAAAGAAGAGGTTATTTGAACCCAAGAGAACTCCGGGGAAGTGTTCACTAAGGCCAAAGGTAATTCCCAGAAGTCTGAAATTTCCCCGAGAACCTGGGTAGTGAAAGTGGCACACTTGAGTGTACGAAAGAGCGGTCTAGCGATATTCCAGGACATGGTTACGCTCTCCAGCTAAGTAGCGGAGCGCTGTACACATATACCAGACATTGGGCCCGCTAAGATCTGATTGGATGTACGCATGAATGTGTGTGTGGGTGGCCAATGAGTGGGCATAAGTTGAATTAGGAGGCCACTTCTTGGTTGACAACAGCGCTCGATAGAGGTTTATCAAAAAAAAATCAAAACAACAACAAGAGACAAGTCAAAGTGACAAAAAAAAGAGAAAATAAAAGTTAGTTTACATACAAAATTAAAGTCAGGAAGACGAGGGAGAAGGATTTCAAACAACAACTAAGTATTGTGTAGTGAGTTTCCGGTGGGTTTTCGCCCGTGTAGAAAAAAAACTCCCAAAAACAAAAAAAAAACCGAAAGACAAACGGGACACGCGACCCGCTAGAAAAAAAAATTCTTATTACCGTTCGGGAAGAACGAAGATAGCGGCCCACTCTGAAGCGGTTTCCATTCCGGTAGTTTTAACTGCCATCAAATTAACCTTAACCAGTAAATTTTCGTTACCGCACAATCGATTGTGCCATACGATATTCCGATCAATAAATCGCTGGTTATTAGTTTTAACTTTTGTGTTTTTTTTTTCCTTCTCATCCTTTTTTAAATTTTTTTTTTGAGATTTACTACTGCCGCAGATTCTTTTCTTTTAATCATAAACCCACCCCTAGCTGAGCAGCCAGAGTGGCAACACTTAACCCGCTAGCTGCTGCAAATTTGACAGCGCGTTCCGCCATTATCGATCAAACCACCACCTGTGTGGTTCGAGCTGTTTTTTTTTTTTTTTTTAATATTTTTTTTTTGATTCCTGCCGGCAGACCGGCTACCAATTTGTTAAATTTTAATTGGATTTAGTTCCAACCCGGGAAAAATAAAAACAAAAGATAGAAATTAAATTGCAACAACCTAGTCGTGTTCAACCTACATGAGATAATCTAATATAAAAATTTTTAAATAAAAATTGTATTTTAACTTTCCTGTATTTTTTGACAATTAAAAGCCAAATTCTAAAAAAGAAGGTTATATTTATTAAATACAAGATATGAGAAAATTTAAAATCATACATTATAGAACAGAAATTATAGAACAGTGCCACGGACGCAATCGCTTATCGTTCTGGGATGTGATGCCAACGCCCACTACAACATTGTGGGTAGCAGCGACAGCAACGGAAGGGATGATTTACTTTGGGATTATGTTTCAGCAAAAATCTACTCTTATACTTGACCTTACCAACTCGTCTTCTTTTCTTCACACGTACGAGTAAGGTGCAATATAGGGTGCAATATCGGACAAGGTCAAACTAGATATGTACATGAAGGAACTCACGAATTGGAGTACTTTCGAAAACATCGCATTGTGAAAGCCGACTCATTGCCATCATATCTACAATCCATTGGATCAACTAAATGAAGCTATTTTCTCTTCATTTAAATGCAGTTGCAAATTGAAACGTAATATGGTTAAAAGGTATGTAACATGGTGGAACCCTAACCTCGAATAATTGCGCAAAATGATGAGAAACATTTTTAATAAATGCAAAATTGGGACCTATGCAAGTCCGCTTCAACCAACTTCAACAAAGAAGTGAGAAAATCCAAGAGAGATTACTGGAGAAAAAAAAAATTGTGAAAGCCGAGGTCGCACGTCTCCAAAATGTTCTCTCAGAAGACTCTTAAAATAGCTTATTACAGAAAGTAGATGGTACTTCCACAGCTAGTCGCAGGAAACTCTAAAAATGTTAAACAACACACATTATTTTTCAAGAATAACAGAATTAACAGTTTATCTAGAAATATGTTCAGTATAGGCAAAATCGAATGGGCCATGGAATGGTCTGGCCCATAGTCTTTCCTATCTAGTTCTGTTGTTTAGGTTTAGCTTCGATTGGGGATACATCCCGCTAGCCTGGAGTAGTCTTTATCCCCAAACTAACCTAGTGAACTAAATCTTATCGACCCATAAGTCTTATATCGTTTTTTTTTTCCGAAAGCCACGGAAAGACTAATCGGCAGATATCAAAGATCAAATTCAATTCTATTGTACACCCTCACCAATACGCACACAGGAAAAAAAGATCCACGGAAGGCAATCTACTGAATCTTGTGACACAGGTTAAAGAGTCAAAAGCAGATTGCATTACGCTAAAAGGATATGGTAGGCATGGCTGAAAGGGTATTGAAGATCCCACTAACCGTTGGGTTAGTTTTTTAGCTCGAAAACCGGAAAATTTCCACATCTTCCGGTGAGACTAAAATCTCTGTCTCAACCGTCAAAGGTTGTCCGCAAAGAGGGGATCTCTCACCGCTCTTTTGGTTACTTGGCAGTGATGACCTACTAGTAAAGCAATAGGATATTTATTTGATAGTCATTCAAGTAACGGGTCATTATTGATAGTCATTCTAGAAACGCTAAAGACGGTTCCTATATGATACAGATTGCTCAAAAGATAGTACACCACTGGTGTGTTGTAGAAAATCTCTCAAACAATCTCAGTTAAGCTACATATACTTGTTCCCTTCACTCGCAAAAGAAATCTGAGTCTTGAAAACGTTTCAGTTAACGATACAATAATCGAGTATTATAATGAAATAAGATATGTAGGATAAAATAACTAAATTGGAACTCAAATATTAATAATAAGATTACCAATTATAGCAAGACCTGGGAAATATCCCCAAAGGTCTTTTTGAAATTTTGCAAATTTTGAGCAATCTTTATTTAGACGCTCAACGTCAGTTTAGGACTTGCTAAAATTTCCTAAAAAAGTTATTCAATAAGTTTTATTACAATACTATACAATATATGAAATCTTACATTTGTTTTCAGGACTTTCGTATTTTTTTTTTTACAATAGTTGTGTTTTTTTGGTAAGTGACTACCCAGCTCGGTAAAATATCCCTTGGCAAACAACAAAAAAACCAAAAGTGGCGATAATTAGGCCAGTAAATAAGTGAGTATAAATAAGTGAACATAGAACTTAGGAATTCCGAAATCCACGGAACGCTGACAAGGGTTGTAAAAAATTTTATTTCATGAATTTAGTTTTATAAGAGAGAAGTTATTCGTTATTACTTAGGAACGTGGTTCGTTTTCCTTTATTACCAGAGAGCTGCAAATTGGTGACGAGAAATCTTTCATCGGTTATTTAAGGATAAATAAGGAAACGTTTCAGTAGCTCCTTTTGCTAATAAAAGACGATCTGCAGAAGAAAACCACCATTACGAGATCAGTAATTACACCAGAGCAAATTCTGGCAGCAACTTTGAGATTCCTCGCCACTTTGAAATTCCTGATGTCATTTGCAGTGTGACCAATAGAATAACAATAAAAAATATGTAGAACGTGTATGGCGCCATCTACGTTGTGGCAGCACCGATGATGCCAGATTCCTCAACAGGCCCCCCATTGGATAAATACAATGATGATATGACCTATCATTACCTATTCATCAGTAGTATGGAGAAACAAAACAAAGAGAAATCTACTATACGAAAGCTGCAGCGGATACAAAGATTTGCATGTTTCGGCATCACCGTTGTAATGCACAAATGCCCCACAGCTGCTACAGAAGCTTTCATTGATTTAATGCCACTCTCCATCTCTTCATAAAAAAGATGGCAATTCGCAGCACGGTCTGCAGTACTGCAAACAGAAGAAATTAATCACTTAGATTATATGGATCAAATGAATTTTCTCTGTGATGTCACCGAGCTTCACGTGATCTACGCGGGAAGTGACCGCCGACCAAAGACGGTTCTGTACGCGGTGCGGAAGGTTCAATGTAGGGATCCCAAGCTGAGACGCATAGAACTACAAAAACCCAATCTCAAACCTTAAATGTATTGAGTGGTATACGGATGGATCAAAGATGGACACCGCTGTGGTTGCTGGTATATTTGGATACCAGAATATCGCTAGTAATGGAGAAAGTTTCAGCGTATTTCAAGCGGAAATACATGCCATA
This sequence comes from Volucella bombylans, assembly GCA_949129095.1. Taxonomy (NCBI): domain Eukaryota; kingdom Metazoa; phylum Arthropoda; class Insecta; order Diptera; family Syrphidae; genus Volucella; species Volucella bombylans. The sequence continues at coordinate 64,553,741 of OX422142.1, forward strand.
GCGAATGAAGGGTGTAAGCATCCTTACATTCACGGACAGTCAAGCAGCCATTAAAGCATTAAACATTAACCTCTCCCATAAGAACAAAGTAAAACTTTGATAGGTACCTATTCGTGAAGGTATCTAGCCCAATCACATTAGACATGAATATGTCTTCTGATCTAAAAAATTATACGAGTATTCTTAATTTTTTTAATTGATTTGTTTTGGTGTTATAAAAAAATATTAAAAATCGAGAACGAGAACACTGTCGCATAAAAAATTCTTCAAGGTCAAAGTTCATAAAAAAAAGATTTTTTGCGAATATCGCGCTTTCTATGACTCAGAGATCCATTAAGGTCATTATATTTCTTCAATTTTTTACGTACAACGAATATTTTAGGAAAAAATCTGCTCCAAAGTTTCCGCGCAAAGCGTATAGTCCATGCCCAGTCCACTACCACTAAATGTTAGATGCCACCCATGGAGCGAAATAACCACTGAGCCCAAATATCTTTGTTTCTCTCTCTATCCCATTTTCCAAAACAACTTAACACATGCTGAATGAATACATTAGAAATGTATTCATATCCACTTTAGTGTTAAGTTCTTTAAAAAAAAGAAATATGTATAATGTTTGCCTGTTCTCTGTATAGAAATGTAATTATTTTATTTTACCTGATCGATATCTAAAATAAAATAAATATGTATGTTAACTATTATATATATCAGCTATTATATGTATAATGATGATTTTTATAGTTGTAGATTGATGAATAACACCAGAATTGTTTCTATGTAATTGACAAAGATTTTATTATTTTATACAAAAATTACAAAATAATAACTTAAACAAATTATTAATCCTACCTGTAATTGACAAAGAAACAACATTCAATGTTGAATAACGACACTGTTGTCTCTTTCACAATTTTACAATTTAGTATTTTATTCTTGATGAGCGTGACATGTGCACTTCGTGGCTTACATTGACATACTGATGACACGTCTGAATGAATTCGATCGTCTTACTACAGTAGGAGGTCTGACTTACCAACCTGATTTATGCGCTAAATTCAAGGATACTTTCATTACATCTCCCCCCCTAAGATAAAAATTTTGGTACAGAATTTTGGTACTAATTTACATAAAATTATGGCTGAGCGCCTTACGTATCGTTTACATTTGGAATGTTAGTAGTTGGAATGAGTTTGGAGATATGAAACAAATTTGATTCAGATTTCTTATGTCCTGTATCAATTTCGTACAACGAGTTTGATAGCTTATTTAAAATTTTGTACGAACCAATTCATAATTCGTCTAAATTTTTACGGTTCAATCGGTTCCCATTCTCAACGTAAACTAAGTCACCGACTTTAAAATTGTCATCTTTTCTCTTCTTATCATATAATTTTTTATTATATTCGTGGTACTTGATACTGTTCCGTAAGGCAATAGTTCTATCTTTACGAGTATCTAGGTTGTTATCATATTTCTTTCTTTTTAACTCATTTGGTACTATTGAGGTATCTTCACCTAATAATAACTATTTTGGACTGAATCCTAGTTAACGTTACCTTTCCGGGGTAACTGAAAAAAAAACCGAACTCCAACCGTTCGGGAGTAAAACACGTATTCCAATTAAAAAGGTTATTTATTATAAATTAAATACAATACACTTCTACGTTCGAAGTAAGACTGCCACCCCCATCCACACAACAGCTCCTCGTTACCTTGATTCCACCTGATGCGATACGCTGACTTAGCGCTTCCCACGAATAGTGCATTCGGCGCATGCATGTACATGAAATCCATCGGATGCGCGTGTGCTTCGTCATCATAAGTTCCCATGCAAAGTATTCCCACTGTGATCTTCGCAGTGCGTCGGGTTTCCAGGTTGCTGTCTGCTGGATCGTGTTAACTCCTCCCTCTTTGAAAATCTACGGCCCGTAGATCAATAACGTCAGAAATTAGTTATACTAAGTGGCTGTACAGGTTGTACCAGCCGATGTATCCTGGGGTAAGCTAATAGAAGAGAGTTTCAAACTGCCTGTAATTTTTCGCCATATAATGTATGCTAGAAGGATTAACAGCAGAAGGATTATCGCATCCGAAGCCGTGGATATTCTGAGTTTGTTTGATAGGTTGCGAAGACGTTCTATATTTTTCAGACTAAGGCCATGAACGTGTTGAAGGTCGATCTTATGTCCGTCGATTGTTACGTTCGCCATCGTTGGAGGTAGGGCCTGTAAACTGGTTAAGCTAGAGCTCGTGAATGTATGGTTCTTTAGATGTATTTTGTCGTTGTTTAGGCGTATAACGAAGGTTCCCATCAAGGTTTGCGTAGAATTCCCTGATGCAAGATCTCCATTGTAGTTTGTAATAAAGATCGTATCCTTACCAATACGCTCAATGACCTCGTTATTGTTCGTGCAATAAGTGCAGGCTGCGTGGCCGCCTTTCAATAATCTCGTCGTGCAGTGATTCTCCGGAATCTTCGCTAACGCTTCTTCCTTGCACACGGTGGAATTGCTTATAGAAAGACAGTTTTTTAGTACTCCATATGTTTCGTCCTGGTTGATAAGGAATCTGCTAAACTCGATGTCGACTTGGTTCCCATTAGCGATAGCAGGCCTCACTAGAGTTGATTGTAGTCCCCCTTCCTAACCTTTGGTATTGATAGGATGTATAATAACATGGATTCGTTGGTGTAAATTGATGGTTATCCGAACTCGACTGCTTCAATTTCATTGGCGTAGGGTAGAGTTTCTAACTCTGATACGAGAGTGTTGATCTCGTCATGATTCAGCAAGTTCGTGTTAATAATGCCACCTTTCGCCATTTGACAGGCTCGTACTATCTCGTCGATTTCATCTTTAATAAGCAGGATTTGATTAATAACGTCCTGCTGGAATTTTTGAATATCCGTCGTTTTAATATCGTTGTTAGATTTATCGATGACCCAGCTAATCTTCCTCGTCATATCCTTGATGACGCCAAAAAGTTCTTCGTTGACCTTGTATTGGTGGTTGTTGTTCTCCACAATGTGTTGTTGACTTCCCAGGATTTTGTTCTAATCTGCTACGTCTGGATTCCCAGCGACCCACTTCCATACCGAGCAGATCCAGTCAATGGACCTCTGTCTTCTTCGTGGTCTGTTCCTTAGAAGATTGATTCGATCGCCTATTTGACTATCCACGCTTTACCTTCCTTGATGGAAACTAGCTGAATATTCGAATATCTGGAATCCACGGGACATTGCTATGCAGATTAGGCAGGCCAGTCTGTAAATATTAACTTATCTTTTATGGCTATGATTATGATAAAACTTTAGGATTACAAAGGTTATAAAATGCTAAGCACAACTAGTCTTACGCTAATGACATTACTTTTGCTGTATTTATTAATTTTGTAATCTGTATTAAATCATCTTAAAATCGTTTTACTTTTAAATGCTAGGTATTGACATATTCATTTATCTAAATCTTTGCTTCGATTTTTGTATTACAGAATTATCTTAAAAATATGTTAAAATCATCTTAAAAGTATGTTAGACTTAAATATTAGATATGAATAATTATAAGTTTACCTATAGGACTTAAATTTTGTGTATTCAACGATATAATCCATACTTTTTTTTTTTTTTTTTAAAGTATGAACTATGCATTTTTTATACTTTTTATGTGGGTTTTATAAACCCTTCTGCCTGTTGCAGTGGTAACAGTGACTTTATTATCACGTGCTACTTCTTCCTTTCGCAAAGTGGCTTATTTTTAGCCTGAATGCCTTTTGAGGTTGTGTATATAACATCACCTTTTTTATAAGCCCTTGGAGGCGTTCTTTTTTTATTTCTGTAGAGACTTGATTCAGTTTATTTTCTTTTTATTTCGTGCTTTAATTCTCTATTAACTTTAGTACGGAAATCTATCAGGTTTTGGTAATTAATTCTTTGCGTGCGGTCAAAAAAGATATCGTTTGGCTTTCGCTTTGTCACCGAATGAATTGAGTTATTATACCTATCGACCGCTATATAGAGCAGTTCCTTCAGTCGCAAGTTTCTGTATTGTAATCTGAGGCATCGAAATATTTCAAGTATAGTTGAATGAAACCTTTCAACCTGACCGTTTACTTCAGATCGACGAACGGGTGTGTGGTAGACCTTTATTCCTAACATCTCTATAAAGTTAACTATGATTAGGCTTAGGAGGCTACTCTCGTTGTCGGTCACCAATATTTTCGGTGCTGTGAAGTAATGAATAATTTTTAGGATTTTTTCACGAAGATGAAGGACACTTTTGTTTTTTATGTGAAAATGTTTGCCAAATTTTGAGAATTTGTGAATACAGCTGATAAATTTTTCATTCTGGACTTCAATGATATCCAAGTGAAGGATTTCACAGGGGTAGGAAGGAACGGGAGTTGGTTGAAATTCGGGATAAATTGGGTGTCTATCATACGAGTATTTATTAGCATTGCAAACTTCACATGATTTGGTGTTTCCCTTTATCAGACTATTCATTAGCGGGAAGTAGAACTTCTCGAGTAACTGTGCCTTGTTCTCGCGAGGATTTCGATGTGCCCTTCTATGTTCCTTCATAATTAACTCGCATACCCGGTCCTGATTTTTCACATCTTCCATCAATATTTGCGTTATTCGGATCTTATAATTCGCTAAGTGCTCTAAAAGGACATCCTGTAACATTGCAATAAGACACTCTGGAATTTTCATCCCATTTATGACATTAGGTCTAAGTTTTGTTTTTAGTATTTTGGTCAGTTTGGTTTTATCCATATTGTCCTCGGTGACATAGTGTGAGAATCCTGGGTGTCTTTCTTCATACATCTTCAATCTCCTTGCGGCCCTGATGATTATTTCATTTCGAAAAACATTTAGTGGTTCTTCCACATTGGGGGATTAATCGGAGCTATCCTGTTCCGCACTATGCACTGTCCGACTATCGGAGTCTGTCGATGCTTTAGTTTCATAGGCTGAGTTGGTTAGGGAGTCAGTGCCCAAGGCAGTTTCAGTTAAGGAATTTTGTTCGCTGGCTGTTTCGGTCGCAGAGCCATTTTCTGCTTTATTCGAATTATGTGCCTCCTCAGCTCGCGCTGAACCTGACAAGTGATTTACATGACTTTTGAGCCTGGAGAGAGCAACTACTACAAAATTCGATTTACCAGGCTTGTAAATCAATTCACAGTTACACTCCTCTGTGTGTGCCTTCCAACGCTTAAGTTTAGCATTATATTTTCGATTCCCTAGTGCGAAGGTCAAAATCTGGTGGCCTGTGAACACTCTAATTTTCTTTGCGCCGTATAGATATTATCGTAAGTTATCTAAGGCCCAGACTATTGCCAGCATTTCTTTTTCATTCGTTGCAAATTGTTTTCCTCGGTCTTGTTTAATGACCGTGAAATGTATGCAATTGGTCTGTCTTTGCCTATTTCGCCCTGTGAAAGGAATGCTCCGATAGCGTAGTCTGAAGCATCGGTCGTGAGGTTAAAGGGTTTACCGAAATCAGCGAAAGCTAGGACTTCTGATGATGTTAGTAAAGTTTTCAGTTCGCTAAAGGACTTCAGTTCTTTCTCGTCGAGACTCACCGGTGTTTTCCTCGATTGGTTTGCCCTTACCTGAGCATTTTCCCCTCTTGTGAGATTAGTTAGGGGTTTTGCGACGAACGCGTAGTCGCGAATGAACTTCCTATAGTACGACGTAAGGTCAAGGAACAACTTAAGTTCTTTTAAATTTACTGGTGGCAATAGGTTTTGAATAGCGGCAACCTTTTTGGAGTCTGGTCGGATGCCTTCAGGGGTTATAACATAACCAAGGAAATCAACTACGGTTTTCATGAAGTTGGTTTTTTCGAGATTCACCTTGAGGTTGGCATCTCGTAGTCTGGTGAGAACAATTTCTAAATTTTTTAAATGGACTTACTCATTGTCACCAAAGATGATAATATCATCTATGTACACATTGCAAATTTTGCCTATGTACTCTTTGGGAACGTCATCAATCATCCTTTGAAAGATTGCGGGCGCATTTTTCAGCCCGAAGGGTAACCTGAGGAATTCATACTTCCCGTTCATGGTGGAGAAGGCTGTTTTCGGGATGTCTGATGGTTTCATCTGTATTTGATGAAACCCTGAAGTCAGATCGAGAGTCGTGAAATATTTCGCTTTACCAAGACTTGCTAGTGTGAAATTTATATCCGGAATTGGGTACGCATCGGATACGGTCACTTGGTTAAGACGCTTGTAGTCTATCACCATGCGATACTGCTTTTCGCCTGATGGTTTTGGCTTCTTTGGCACGATCCAGATAGGAGAATTATATGGGCTTTTAGAAGGGCGGATAATTCCTTCTCTTAAAAGCTCATTTATTTCTTTTTCTACTATCTCTCTCATGCTGGTCGGGTAAGGATAGCTTTTTGCGAATATATGTTCTTGGGTTGTAGTTCTTATCTCTGCCTGTATAGTGGTCTTTACAATATCTCTTTCACTTATGGGGCCAAAAAGGGTCTTATATTTTAGGATTAGGCGGTTCAATTCCGACTTGGCATTCTCCGAAAGGGCATCGCTAAACACGATGTTGACTTTCTTGGAAGGTTCTTCTTTGAGGGGGATGACAGCATTAGGGCATACGGTTAGAATGTTCCGTTTTCTGTCTATGACAGCCTCAAGTTCTTTCAGAGTATCATCGCCGATGATGCCGTCGAAAGATGTAAGGCCAGGCAGAACGTAGAACGTTAAAAGAGTATTATTTCCAAGCCTTTCGAAGAATTTTCCCTTCACACATTCTGTAATTTTAATCTTGCCGCCTGCCGAATGAACCATAAAGGGTGATTTTACGCGGGTTGTTTTTTGCGATACAGATGGACTAATGAAATTCTTGTTCGCCCCGGTATCGACAAGAAATTTTAGAATAGTTCCGCTTCGTACGATGAATTCTATGTGTGGTACGCTGGATAGCCTCCTGACATAAAATTCTGTTCGTCGATGTGCTCCTCCGCGGATGCGGCGTAGGCGTCAACATCATTGGGCACCTCTAGTTGACCTTCGTTATGAAAATCGTCAGCCGTTTGTACGTTGTAGAGTCTCTGGTGCTTCTGCTGGTAGTTATCGGACTTAGCCTTCCGCTTAAATGGATTACTACCCTGTGGCTTGTTCATATAGTTCACCTGACGTGACTGAATGGACTGGTCGACATCCGTCTTCGGGTGAGTTTTGTGCGCACTTGGTCGCGGAGGTGCCTCGTTTTCGCTTGTTTGCGGATGGTTATTTTGATTAGGTTTATCAAACCTATGCTGTGGGAAATTTCTCCGATGAGGCCTAGTTTCTTGTCTGAAGGTCTGGTTTATGGGAGCCGTCACCGTATTATGAATCGTATGACTCCGGTAGTTGAGGTTTTGTATCTCCAGGCAAGCCGAATAAGCTTCCGGGAGAGTTCGCGGTTTTTGGATAATTAACATCCTCGATATATCGCCGTTCAGACCTCGTACGAAAACGTCTAGAGCTCTGTTTCGGTAAGTCTCCACCAACGCTGTGAGTGTTTCTTGAGAGAAACTCTCTGTCTTGATCTTGTTGATCATTAGAGATAGCTGATGATTTACCGCTGCATAGAATTCATCGAGCTTGGAGCCCCTTTGAGACAGCTGATTAAGCTGGTGCTCCAATGTTCGCATGTCCCTTTTATCTGCGTAATGCAGCGAAAGACATTGATTAATTGTGGGCCAGTCATCATCAAAAATATTATATGATATCAGCGCAGCATCAGCGCTGCCCCGAACCTTTTGCCTTATATGCTGTAGAATAGTCCGATAAATCGGCTTGGATTTCACAATTTCGAAATCCAAATAATATAGCCTTGTTCGTTTATATTCCTTTTTCTCCCTTTCGGGTATTATTCCGTAACTATTAGAACAAAAAAAATGTAAAAGTAAGAAACCGGCCTCTGGAATTGCTGTGTTGATCCCGTTTAGTCGCAAGCGTTTCTGATTGCAAGCAACCTACTAATGGCACATTTATATTCACATTCGAATCCTTTTAATCACAGGCGAAATCTGCCATGTTCCCATGGTTATGACAGAATTGTTGCTGCTGGAGAGTTAGAGTAGTTACATGGGTAAAGCAACGTGCGCTCAGTAGAACGTACTAACTTCCTGTCCTGTATTAAAGGATACAACAATTTACACGGGATAAAAGGATAAGAATTTTAGAAGCCGGTCCCTGCTCGGGTGCCAGATAACATTACCTTTCCGGGGTAAATGAGCCCCGAATCCACCTATTGTATCTATAGAAACTATTTCGAAAGGCTTTTTTGCGGGACCAAGATGTGACATTAGACCAACTTTATTTTGTCCCCTAAATTTATTTTTTATGCACATTTCACAATTTTTGCAAGTGTTTGTTTTCTTTATAATTTACGCGCGCCTAAGGGGTTAGATACCCTTTTACTGTTGCCAGGGCGCGGGCGGAAATATAGAAGGAGGAGAAAGGAAAATTGTTTTTGTAGTGGTTTGAAACTCAGGTGTGTTTGGTTTCTATGTTTCCTCTCCAGGGGTGGGAGTCCGAATAGGACGGAGAGTTTTTTTCTTCACTCAGAGTGATTCGAGGTAAATCACAGTATTTTTTCTTTTCTGTGCTTGAAACTAACTCTACAACAGCCAAATCTACGTGTCAGTGTTATGCCTTTACACGCAGAATTTTTCTGTCTGAGTTCCAATTACACAATGAAAAACTGACTTGCCATGGGCAGGATTCGAACCTGGACCCTCCGAGTAAGAAGCGTTTGCTACTACCACTACACCACGGCCACCCCATATTGTATATTTTCTAATATTCTTTTTGCTGTATAATATGGCAGTATTTTATTTTGCATCTGTTCTATTCCTATATGACCAAACTTTTAGTGTGTGTCTTTTATCAACTGCTTACAAAATTCTTCAGATAATATAATTTTTTCATTTTCTTTTATTTTCTTATAGTACAAATTATCTTTAACAATTATTTTATCTTTACTAGATTTTATCTCTTTGTTCTCTTTTTGATCTTTTAAAATATCTTCTATTTTTATTAAATTGATAATTTTCAACTGATCTCCATCGTCTTCTTGGTACTCTAATACTGGATTTCTACTTAAGCAATCTGCTTCTAAGTTATCTTAACCTGGACGGTATATTATTTCAAAATCATATTGTGATAAATAGTAAGTGAGATCACCTAATTCTTCATCTGTTCTAGCCTTAATATTCATTTTTTCTAATGGTTTGTGATCTGTGAATACTTTAAAATGTTTTCCTATAAGTCCAATGTTGCCAGTATTTCACTGCTTCTTTTATCGCTAAGGCTTCTAAGTAAATGGCTTTCTTTCTTTTTCGTGGATCGTTTAGTTTCTTTGAAAAATATGCTACCGGGTTTTCAGCTTTTTTATTAATACAGCTCCTATGCCTTGTAAGCTTGCATCTGTATATATATGTATTGGTAAATCTGGATCAAAAATAGCTAATACTGGCTGGGTACAGAGGAAATTTTTCATGTATACAAAAGCTTTTTGACATTCCTCAGACCAAATAAAATGTTTCCCTTTTCTTAACACATTATGCAAAGGTTCTAAAATTAGAGAAAATTTAGAAAAATTAATTTTTCCTAGGAATTGTCTAATGTGTCTAATGTTCTTTTGATTTTTTGGTACTGGAAATTTTTTTATTGAAATAAGATTATCTTTTATTGGAGAAATTGAGTTGTACTTTATAATGTGACCTAAATATTGTACAGAATCTAATGCAAATGTACATTTAGAAAGTTTTAACCTGAGACCTTATTTCACTATTGCTTCTAATAATTGTGAAAGGTGATCTATATGTTCTTCAAACGTTTTTGAAAAAATGAGTATATCATCAATATAGTTTACTGTAAAATCGGACAGTTTATGTTTTCTTATTATATTACTTAATATTCTTTGGAAAATAGACGGTAACGTCTTTAATCCAAAAGGAGACATGTCCATTGGAACTGTCCCTCTTGGGTCATAAATCCCGTTTCTCTTCTATCTTCAATTCGTAAAGGAATTGACCAAAACGCTGAGTTTATGTCAAGTTTTGAAAAATATTTGCAATTTCTTGTTTTTATTACCCAATCTTCAATTAATGGAAATGGTTGTGATTGAGGAACTATTATCTTATTTAAGTCCCTAAAATCTATGCATAATTTTGATCTTTTATTTTCGTCTCTTTTATATGCTAACGTAACTGGAGCAGCAAAAGGACTGTATGATTCTTCTATCAAGTTTCTTTTAAGTAACTCTGAGATTTGTTCCTCTATTTCTATTTTATCTTTAATTGTGCACCGATAAGGCCTTTTACTACAATATTTATCTGCTATTAGAACTATTCTTGCTTCGTAATCTTTTACTACGCCTATATCATTTTATTCTTTTGCAAATATATTTTTATATTTATCTATGAGATTTTTTACCATATCTTCTTCATAATGACTCAAGTGATTTGCTAAGACTTTAAAATTGTCTAAATCTACATGTTCATTGAAGTTTATTTGATATTTTGGTTTTTCTGTGAGATCAGAGTTTCTCTGTTCTATCTCTAGCTTTTCATTTTGTATCAACTTGAATTTTTTTATGCAGTCTAATCCTATTAGAAAGTCATATTCAAAGTTTTCATTATTAATTATGAATACATCTATGTATTCTTCTATATTCAATATTTTTGCTTTGATTTTTATTAATTTTTCGGATTTATACACACCATTAATTGTTCTTAAGTTAAATTAATTAATTAATTTTTGTTTTAAATTAATTCTTTTTTGTTTCAACTGAACTAGTTTTGAATTTATAAGTGAAACATTTGAATCTGAATCATAAAGAACGGATACTTCCAAAGTATTGTTTAATGTTATCTTAAGTCTAATTAATTGTGGAATTATAAGTATTTTGGATCATTATCACTTAATTCTACTTCTAACGATGAGTTATTAACATGTTTTATTTTATCTTCTTTTTCTTTGAACCAGCATTCGGCTTCAGGATGAAAGCGTGTGCCTTTGCCTTTATTTTTGCAAATTTCGCATGCTACTTTCTCTGTCTTTTCTTTATTACCGTAGTTTTTATTCTTTTTTATTTCAAAATTTTTCTTATGAACTAAATGTTCTAATTTACCTACTTCATTATATAAGTCTTCAGTTTTTTTTAATTTTTCTCTATCAATTCTAGCAGCTACATAATTTGGCAGACCGGTAGCAATTAAGTCGATTAATATTCCATTATCAATAGATTTTCTGACTTCTAATAGTAGTTTCTCTTTTTTTTATTGCATATTCAAGTAAAGATCCTGATTGATATTTAAATTGCAAAGCATATCTAATTGGAGACCAACCTTTATTCGCGAATGTGTCACAAAACTTCGTTTTGCAATTATCCCAGTCTGCTTGAATTGTTAACTTTAAAAGTGTACAACTATACCAATCTATTGCACCTTTTTCCATAAATGATTTTAATATTTCAATTTTTTTCTCATCTCTAGTTATATCAAGCCGTTCACATTCTTTTTCGAAATTAGTCATCCATTGGTCTGCATTAGAATTTTTTCCATTAAATGTATCAATCGTAAATTCTTTCGCTATTTTACCAATATTTTTTTCGCCAGATTTCTCTTGGCTTTTTTCAAGTAATTGTTCAAGCAATTGTATTAATGGTTGCTCGGACGCATTGCCTGTATCGCATTCTTGTGCGGCAGTTCCTTCTTCTAAGTACTCGTCAGCAAATTGTAAATTCCCCGCTTCATCAAAATACGTGGCAATTAACTTTTCAGTTAGATTAATCCAAATTTTTTTCATCTGGCCTCTCTTAATTAATGTTTTCTTTACCTTAGTAAATGCTGCTGTCTTTATGAGTTCCTCATGCAATTGTGAATGTAAATGCTGCTGTGGAATGTTGTAAATTCAGCCATCCTGTGTGCCAATTGACACTACACACACTACGTTCGTTTTTGGTTCATCTGTCGTAGCGAGCACCTTGAAAGTAAATTGCAGTTTCTCCATTGTGAATCGCAACGAGAATATGGTTTTATAATGATGATTTTTATAGTTGTAGATTGATGAATAACACAAGAATTGTTTCTCTGTAATTGACAAAGATTTTATTATTTTATACAAAAATTACAAAATAATAACTTAAACAAATTATTAATCCTACCTGTAATTGACAAAGAAACAACATTCAATGTCGTTATTCACACTGTTGTCTCTTTCACAATTTTACAATTTAGTATTTTATTCTTGATGAGGGTGACATGTGCACTTCGTGGCTTACTTTGACATACTGATGACACGTCTGAATGAATTCGATCGTCTTACTACAGTAAGAGGTCTGACTTACCAACCTGATTTTTGCGCTAAATTCAATTAAGACTAAGGATACTGTCATTACATATAATATATATATTTTATACATATATGTCATTTATATACATACATATATACAATATCCATATATATTCGTCAAGTCACCAATGAGAAGTAGATGTTTCGTTGTGAACAGGTATTGTAGATATTTTCTACATGCGAGTGACCGAAACAGCAGCATATACGATATTTGATGTATAACGTGTAGAGTTTTTACTCAGTTTTAAAATATTTGATGTTGAAGTGTTTTGAAATATGCACATGAAGTAATCGTTATATTGATACCAATGGCGGAATATTGTATTGTTTAAAATGAGCCACTTTCCAGTGTTGTCACCGTAACTGAGGAGAGTGGTTTAAAAAAAATACAAGAATCCAGTAATAAAAGAGGTGATGGACATATTGCACATTTAGCTATTGTAAATACTATAACAGTGCATGTAGAGTGTCGCGGAGATAAAATAAAAATATAATAATAATATTGAAGCATATAAAAGGCGTTACATCAAAAAATGCCGGAGTACCTCAATAGCATTGTCCCAGTTACGTGAAATTGACTAGATTTAGTACAGCAGTAAAGTTACCATCTCTTTGCGACTGCAGCAGCTTAAAAACATCTGTACCGTGTATATTACCTATCTTGGCTACAAAAGATATATATACATACGAGTAGATCCTCTACAGTACCGTGGATCTTGACTAAAAATTGTTTTGAGCTCGTTAAGACGTTATTACCACCTGCGCCGGACAATTTTCTTGAAACAATTTTTTTTAATTGTACAAAAGGTGCAAACTGTGGGTGCTCAATAATCGGATTATCTTGCTCCATTTTTTTGTGGGAATTGTCATGGACAATAGTATCTTAATTCCATATTCGATACTTGTATCTTTGATTCTTCTGACAATAATGACACTGAACATGAAATTAATTCCATGGATATGTTAATGTCAAGTAAAGGGTGTTCGTTTTTAGAGGTTTGGTTTTTAAACTGGCAACACTGTTTCTACATATTGTCAATTTGACAGTTGGAAATTGATTTGTGGTTAGTACGTTTTGCCATTTTATGATGAACAGATTAACACCAGAACAACACGTGCAAATTGTACAAACTTATTTTGAAAAGCATGGTTCGGTTCACTAACAGCTAGGTTCAATGAATATGTTGAAAACATGAATCAGCTTGATCCTCATTTTCAACGCAAAATTTTGTTCTCGGATGAGGCCCATTTTTGGTAATTTAGATATGAAAACAAGCAAAATTCCCGAATTTGGAGTGGAGAAAACCCAGAAGCCTTTGTCGTGACGCCTTTACAACCATTAAAACTCACTGTTTGGTGTGCTTTATGGGCTGTTGGAATCATCGGCGCATATTTCTTTAAGGACGATGCCGGCCAGAATGTTACCGTCTATCTTTCCGCCCGCGCCCTTGTATCAGTAAAAGGGTATCATAACCCCTTACGCGAGCGTAAATTATAAAAAAAAGATGGAGAGCGCTATAGAAACATGATTTCTGACTTATTCATTCCTCAGTTAAATGGCATTGACGTGACAGAGCTTTGGATTCAACAAGATGGCGCAACATGCCACACGGGGCGCTGCACCATAAATTTATTGCGGGAAAAATTTGCTGAGCGCATAATTTCGCGTAATGGAACAGTGAACTGGCCTCCACGATCCTGTGATCTCACACCTTTAGATTACTTTTTTGGGGCCGACCAGAGACGTCGGACTATTTGGAAGCCAACATTCGCCGTGTTATTGCTGATATTGCAGTTGCTCGATAAAGTTGTTGAAAATTGAACTTTACGATTGCACTTCATTCGAGCTAGCCGTGGCGCACATATGCCCGATATCATTTTTAAACGCTAATGTTATAAAATTATCTATTAAATAAAGCTAATATCATAGACATTAACATTAGCTTCCAAGTGTTTTATTTCATATTGAATTTGTATACCCTTAAAAAACATACTTTATATGTGAAAATGAAAAATATGGTGAAGATGAAGAATTTCAACAACATGAAAACGAACTAGAAATACATGACATTGATAAAGACGAAGATGAGACATAATTTTTTTACACATATTGCTATTATATTCACATAAAAATATTACTATTTTTACATATTGTTTTCTCTATATCTTGTACGTAAAAAATGAAATATTTCCTTTAAAATTTGATTATCTTTAATTTTTATAATGACCTTAATTGGCCTCCGAACCATAGAAAGCGCGATATTCACAAAAAAAAAACATCTTTTATGAATTTTGACCTTGAATAATTATTTATGCGACCGTGATGTCGTTCTCAAGTTTTAATATATTCTTTTAAAATTCCATAACAAAATGATTAAAAAAATTTTGTATAATATATATTTTCCCTACAATAGATCAAAAAGTCTAATTTCACTGAATTAGTTCAGTCGGAAAGGAGAAAGCCGACGAACTGGCCAGAAACGGTGCGACTCATTCTTTCACCGCGCCGTTCTGAAATATTCCAATTTCAACAATAACTCAACAATAAAAAGTTGGAAGAACAAAATGTGTGCATCCCATTGTGAAAACATCCCAGGCCTTGGCCAGACTAAAAGAGCCAAAAAAAACCCTTCCACAACAAATCTAAAGAACCCAACAATTCAAAAGGGATGATATCAGAAGACTGGTTGGATTTCTATCACCTTCGATATCACCTACATAAAATACGTCTTATTCAGGTCTTGGCATGGAAGACGACGACGTTTTATATGATTGTTTGGCTCTAAGTGCTTTAAGGAGATGATACTTCCTTACAGAAATTTTAATCCCTGAGGAAGTTCTCAATATCTCCACCAGACAGATTCTCAATTTTATCAAAAAAAATCAATCCTCTCTTAGCTACCTAATGCTGATTTTGTGGTACCAAAGATCTTTTCGGTCGCAGTGCTTTAAAAAAACAGTGACGAATCCCGTTTTTCGTGTTTAAGGACGTCACTCAGAATATCAATATTCGCGCCCACGTCAGCGTCGGAAAGTCAAATGTTATCCAAATACACAATAATAAAACTTTTGTCAATCAGCGGTTTCAATGTTCAATAAATGTATCTCTGGAAAGCAGCTGTAGCGTTGTTAAAACCAAAGGGCATGAACGCATATTCGAACTCGCCAAAAGAGATCATAAATCCCGCATAGTTAATGGACTCTTCAGCACTTGTTATGTGTGAAACCCCTCTCTCGGGTTTAAAGTCATAAAGGATTTCTTATTTGCAAATTGAAAATTTCTAAGCAATTTTCTTATACACATCTACATCGGATTTTCTCTGTAGGACCGGTACTCACCTACGGAGTGGTTCTCCGATGAACGCCCTTAGACAATGCAGCCGACTGCAGCAAACTAAGCAAAGTTTAAGGTCTGTGCATAAGCGAAGCCTTACGCAATTCTCCCTCCGTGGCACTGGATATTCTGTATTGCCTGACACACCTCGATATTTTTTAGCAGGCAAATGGCTCCTAACGCAGGTATTCGCCTTGAAGCGACTACACAGTCAACAAATACACTATTTTGCCACGCTAATATTTTTAATATACTATGAGTTCTTCCAGAGAACATCGACTACACTATGCCGCAATATTAGTATGACAAAGACTTTCATGTAAGCATCCCCTCTATATCCTTCTGTGAGGAAAATATAGACGAAGACAGCGGTTGTGCACCAATTTAAGATGGCAAAGATACACATCAAATTTTGCCAGAGCACCCATTGGTACTACTATTGTAATTCTTCATCTGGAATAAACATATATACATATGCGTTATAAATTTACCGCGGAGCGTTACTTTACACGTTACTCTACCGCACATATCAATCATCCGTTGTCTAGGCCTCTAAGATGCGTCGGTTTTTTCTTTCCGCTGATAAAAGAGACTAGTGACCCTTTTATAAAACTGATATGTCTACCGGAATCAAAAAGACTGGCCCTTTCGCCAGTGTACATATTTCATTTATTACAGAAGACAACACTTACGGTTTGGTATGCGCAAAGATTCTCCTCTACTTTGTCTTCCTCCTTCTCTCGTGCAGCTGCTGTGGAACATCTCTTCCTCGGACAATCTTGACCGTAGAGACCGACTTCATGGCACACGAACCACCCACGAATATGATGGGCGTCTCGGTTTTATGCGGTCTCTGATAGCACCCAAATTATGAGCAATTGTCGCACTTAACACTTTCTATCGGAACACTGACGACCCCGGTCGAGGCAATGGCGGCACCTCTACTGAATGGGAACACCATGGTCTCGAATGCAACAAAGTCAAAATTCTGTGTGTCGTGTAAATCCTCCCTTAACGTCCAGATCGCCTGCCTCTTCTTCAATAGAAGGATATCCTTCTACACTCTTCCCAACTCCTTGTCAATATCGGCGGTGATCGTGATCGGCGATGTCGGTCGTCAAGACGGCGGCGATCTTTTAGGCGTCTGTCACCAACTTCGGGGCATCGGTCCTCGAAATCTTCTGCCATCGTCGCGGTCACCAATACGTCGCACAATGGCCGCATTTCGGCCACTGTAGCAACCTCGAACTCCATGTTGGCTGCGCTTAATGCGTCCACGATGACCACTCGCTGGATATATGAAATCTTTGTTTCCGAATCCTATTTCTGAATTAAAATGGTCTTTATTAGTATTACGCAACTATAATGGTCTTTATTTAGAATTACATAACAAAAAACAAACTTAACCCTTATCCTGTACACATGGGTCAAAATTGCAGAACCCACCTTTCATTGGGCTTATTTTGCTTATTTTTGAATATTTTTATTTGAAAATTCTTTACATTTATTTTTCTTACGAAACAAATACAATTTATAAACTTTTATCATAATTGTTCCATTATGAGATTTTATGATAACATTTTTACAAATAATATACGTTGTATTCGTAGGTCAAAATTGCCCAAAATGTTTTTTCAACTAATGTTGTTGATAATAATTTACTTTATTATTTGTAAACACAATTTCTTTCGAAGGAAAGCAATTATAAATGATCTACATATGTAGGTGACCAGCAATAGATTTTTAGATCGGCTGGCGTAGAATAGAAAATGATATGAACACTTTCTCAGGACTGACTCATTATTCTGTCTCTCATGTTACCGATATAAAATTGGCTTTTCATTTAATTCTACCACCTGATATCATCGATATTATTGTTAACATGACAAATATTGAAGGTAAACAGTGTACTGTTTCCTATCATTTTTTTTAAATATCAATTTGTGTTTTCAGGGTAAAGATTATTTAAGAAAATCTGGATTAGAGTTGATGGAATCCTATATCGGAATACTTTCGTTTGCTGGAGTTTTTCGGTCCCATGGAATGACTTTGGAACTTGGTTTGTGGAATGAATGCGAGGGAAGGGCATTTTTCAAAGCTGTAATGAGTTTGAAAATTCCAAAATATTTCTCGATAAAAAGTGTGACAGGAATGAACGACGAGCTCATGATAAACTCCCTCAAATAATGGTTTGTTTTTTTTTTTTGGAGTAGCTGGAATGAGATGAACTATTAGAAACATAACGTGAGAGATTTTTTTTCAAACAATAGGTACATTTCATCAAAGCCAGGAAAGTATGGAATAAAAGCATGCGAAATACAACAAGATTTACCAACTGTAGTTGGAACAGCGTGGAAAAATAAAAGACGCTTGCCAAAACAAATTTAGGATTTGAAAGCAAAGCTGGAGAAATTTTCTCATTTTTTTTTTGATAATGACAACCATACAGCCGTTGTTCCATATGTTCTGAAAAAAAAAGAAACACAGTGCAGTCATTCTCATAAGCACCTTTCATCACAATAAAGATGTAACTGATGATGCAAATATACCGGAAATAATAAAATACTACAACTCTAAAAAATCATATGTAGTTACTCTTGACCAACTTTTTCGCATTTATTTACACATTTAAGCGTAGAAGAATCAGATGGCCATAGACATTATTTTATAACATATCAGCCCATAACGCTTTAGTAGTATACATATCTATCCTTCCAAATTGGAATAAAGCAAAACACTTTAGACGAAGGATTTTTTAGTCAGCAATACCTCTCTTTTCTTCCTCACTAACTTTCCTTCGCCCGCGCTGTGAGCAAATATTTTAATAACCACTGGAGCGCACACTAATTGTTAACAAAAAATAATATATGTCAGAATCCCTCCAACAGCAAAAAATATTCAACAAAATGTTCAAAATGTTATAATTAATTTGTAAACACCATTCCGAACAAAAAATTGTAAGTGCAAGTTGTGATTGCTAAGACCGCTTTTACACGACGCATGTTTTGAAAGATCCAAATGAGTGCAAAAGAGAGGGATAATGAAACAAAAAATACCCAATTAACCAAATTCCCACTGCATGTAGGTAAGATTTTCATTACATCTTTTTGACATTTCTTTTTCTCCTTCTTCTATGTTTTTCGAATTTGCTTCATTATTAATTCGTCTGTTGTTGTGAGTGCAACATTTCAGTATGACGGATGAATTTAAGTGGACCAAAGAACTAACAACCGAGCTCATTTTCAATTATGAACTGTCCAATAAATTGGTCCAATAATAGGTCTTGAAATGCCATTTTTATTTTTACAATTAATCTCACTATAAATTGAAAGATGAATTGAAAGAGAGCTGTCAAATAACATGAAAAACCCAAAGAATGAGAAAAAGGCTTCAAGTAAAAATGCGCGCACCACAGAAGGACAGTTCAAAAGAAAATAACCAAAACGCTGTGTAAAAGCCGTGTAAATGGAAATTTGATCTACAAATACCATGTGCGTTTTTTTTTTCTCCTACAGGATAAGGGTTAAACTTCTAAAGACAAAAATTGAACAGCGTCGTTGCTTTTTAAAACTAAAAAAAAACAGCGAAGATCGCCCCCTCTGACATATTTAAAAAAAATAGAGGGCACGGAATTCATATACTCGTATCTAAAGGTATCACTTTTACGTTATATCGGACTTATCTTATAAGTAGTTCATTACAGTTTCGTATATTTTCTTTTTATTTTTGTTTATTATTTAAAATGTTATCCTATGGCCCTTTCCTCTTCTTCAATAAACATTTCTTTTTTTACTAAACGAACGACTCAAGTCGGTGCCTCTTTTATGTCACAAACGTGGAGCTATTATCATGATTTTCATTCTGTAGGTGGTACGCTTTGCCTGTGTCTAGTTCGTCTTGGTTCGATTCGGTTTTTATAAGCCTTTTTTGAAAATACTCTCAATGCTCAGTTTTTACTCACATATATTCAGACTCGACTTCTAAACTCCTTTGAGTTAATAGCAATGTTTGCCGTACTGCAAACTAAATTATGGCATTTATAAGTAGAAGTTTAAGTAAAAGAAAATTATTAATATGTAAGTTTTTTTTTATTTTATTTTAAATCTAAACCGCTACGCTCTTAAATAAACAATTATAATTACATTTTTCCGATTCCAGTGCATTTAGCATTTGAAAGAAAATGTCATTTGCTCCATCATAATCTAGAATTCCAACACAACTAATAGGATTTTTTTTAAATAGTGCATGGCTTAATTCTCGTCTCTGCAGCGCAAAACCATAATGAACATTTTTTTGTTTGCACTCATTTCTTAGATTGAGAACTGTTGTATCTAATCCATCTAAACAATATGTATACAATGTGTAAAATATGTATAAAAATATTAAAATAAATTTGCCGTTACCTTTAAAATTGCATTTTTCACAATCTGTAGCAATAATAACACATTTAATTTTATTCGCATTCATTTGAGCTCGAACTTCCCGAAACCCAAGAACAATTCTCCGCCGACATCGACCTTTTATCTGGTTATACTTAAATACTCGCCTCTGTAAGTAATAAAGTCTCTTCAATAACGTTGCAACTAATGTACAAAAATGTTTAGAGGTAGTGTTATCACAATATCTGAAAAATAAAATAAAAGGGAATTTAACACTTCACAAAAGGCTTAAAATTAAATAAGAAATATAATATAATAATTAATTAGTGCAGTGTTTATCTTTACATAATTATAATAAAATTGTCACGACATAATTATAATATGTATAATTATAAAATTATAATCATAATAAAACGCAGACATGTTTCCATTCTGTCTTGATTGGATACTAAGCGGATATAAAACAGTGCTTCCAAACTCTATTTTTTTCGTTTGATCTAAACTTTTATGTCGTTTTCGATTGGGCTTTTCTCCGCGTTCGGAAGAAGAAAAGTTACGTCCCACCATTTCCCCTCATTTTTTCAGAACCAAAATCTCTTTTCTCGTTTTAATTTGAGAATCGAAATTTCTCTCCTCGATTTTATGCCAAAATGTATTAACGTCAACTAGTATTTTTGTTTATTTATTATTTCCGTTTTCGTGCAATCGGCTGTGTTTGGCCAATTTATCATTGGAAGTGTTCAAATTGATTGGCAAGCAAATATATTTAAAATATAAAACTCCGAAGAAGCTCTTAGTCTTCCATTTAAATAAAAATCGGAGTACACAAAAAAAGGATCTTCTGACAGCCCAATCAGAAACGAATCAGAGATGTCAAACATTTGCCAACAAATTTTTTTCAAAAGAAATTAAATTTTTTCACCACCTGTGCTACCAAGTTTTTATAACGAACTCAATTTATTCGACTTGCCGTTTTAATTAGCTTTTATTCGAAAACTTAAAAAGAAGTAGCAGACGGATCCCAATCGGAAAACTGCACAGCTTTTGCAGAGGTAAAGCGAACAGTGAGGTGATTACTAAAGGCATAACACCAGATATTTGTTCGATATTTTCTGCAGAAGTTCTTGCAATTTTATAAGATTGCACCCTAAACAGGAAACAGAATATCCTCATCTGTACATTCTTTCTGCAGCACCTACATTAGAAATATAAAGAATAAAACTCGAATAACTTTGACTATATGAGAAAAACTTGTAAATTATGCTAGCAAAATTAAAGATAACACAAAAACAGATAAAGCTGGGAAGTTAGCACCCTCTAATGAGCAGCTTATCAATTTCTATGCATACAAAAATGGATACCTAAAATTCCGAAACACACGAAATTCGAGATACGGAAGCTATAAAACTTTTACTAAGTTAAATCAACCCCAAAATAATAACGTCGGTATATTCACAAAACTTTCCAATAATGATAATATAGCGCTTTCTGCGTCTATGTATGTATGTATTTGATAAGAGCGATTCTTCGGCCTGCCATTTCTGCTACGAAAATTGCTTATAGTTAAAGAGACATCTACTCACATGCCATAGCATACTTCTAACCGTAAATTGATTGTTAGAACATGTAAAACCATCTTTAGTGGTGAAGCCAATTTCACATCTGGGGAGAAAAAAATTTCGAATAATTTCAGAAAAATCATTGTATCCACAAACATGTACTGTTTGGTGTCATTTTTGGCCTGGCAAAATCATTAGTCAATTTTTCTTCGAAGATGCAAATGAAGTGCTGTCAATGAAGAACGCTATAGATTGAATGATTGAAGATTTGTTTGCCTCGAGTAGACGCAGACGATCTTTATTTTCAAGAGGATGGAGCTACGAGTCACGCAACACGCGCAAACATTGAGCTATGGGTCAATATCACCTAATGGTGACATAAACTGGCCACCTAGATCATACGATTTAACGCCATTAAATCAAATTTTTTTGGGGTGTTTTTGAAAAGTAAAAGTAAAAGAAGTCTATATGTATTTAGCATTAGGTTTTTTTACGCAGCCGAAAACCCTCATAGCTAGTGGTATTAACAATATGTTAATTGTTATTTATTCAAAGTACTATTGTTACCGCGAATTAAAGAAGTTTTACTTTGAATTTCTAGTATATAACTTTTTATTAAATACAAATAAATGAAAAAGAAAGAAGCACTAAAAATTTCGTTTGCTGGTCCTCGTGGTTCGCTGGTAACTCCTTGCCCTTTTCAATTTCCCGTGTCTCCATCTTGAGTTCGTTTAGTTGAGTCTTAAGCCGACTTAGTTTAAGCCAACTTAGCTATGACCAACTTCGTTCAACAGGTGCTGCCAGGTTTGGTAACACTTCCCCCTGGTAAGCTCGGTTTCTTGCCGGATTACCACCATCATCGCCAAACCGTTTAACATCTAAGACCGCGAGCTTTGATGCAGGCCGATTATAAATGCCTGCCACCGTCTGAACTATAGCTGATCTGGTTTGTCCGTCTTTGCTCCGGTGCACTTGTACAACCCTCCCTTTTGGCCAAGTGCTTCGGGGTAAATTCGCATCTACAATGATCACTACGTCACCCTCTGATATAGGTTTTGCTGGCTGAAACCATTTTGTTCTTCTCGTAAGTGTAGGAAGATATTCCAACACCCAGCGTTTCCAAAACTTGTCTGCATATTGTTCGCAAGTCATCCAATTTTTTCGAAGAAAGACTCCATCATCACTAAGCTGCCCTGTGAGCTTTATACCACTCGAAGATCCCATCAAAAAATAATTTGGTGTTAACGCCTCGTCACTCTCATTATCTACCGGTACGTAAGTAAGAGGCCTTGAATTTACTACGTACTCAACCTCCGCCATCATTGTTAAAAGTAGCTCATCCTTGGGGTTTCGAACATAAGCCATATGGGCTAAGGTTTGTTTTACAGAACGGATTAATCTTTCCCAGCTTCCCCCCATGTGAGGTGATGCTGGAGGGATAAAATTCCATTTGATTCCCTCATTAGTAAATTTGTTTGTTAATATATCTTTACGCAGCAATTTAAGCGCATCCTTCAGTTCTTGATCTGCTCCTCTAAAATTTGTGCCATTGTCCGACCACATCTCTATTGGTTTTCCTCTTTTCGCTAGAAATCGTTGGATCGCCAAAAGACATGAGTCACTGGAGAGACTATGAGCGACTTCTAAATGAATTGCTCTGACTGTTAAACAAGTAAATAGTACCCCCCACCGTTTTTCGCTATGTCTCCCTACCGTTACCAATATTGGTCCAAAGTAGTCCATGCCAACATAAGAAAACGGCCGTGTAATACCTTTGAGTCGTGCTGCAGGTAAGTCCGCCATTAGTGGTTGAACCGGAACAGCTCTATTAATCTTGCAACGTTGGCACCTATTTTGAATCCCTTTCAAAACAGTCCGCAGGTGTGGAATGTAAAAAGATTGCCGAAGTTCGTTAACTACGGTCTCAAAATTTGAATGATGGTAGCGCTCATGTACATGTTGGACTATCAACTTTGTTATAAAATGTGACTTAGGTAAAATGATTGGTCTCTTGCAGTTGAATGAGGCTTCCTCAGACGCATCGATCCGACCCTTTACCCGCAATATACTGTCTTCATCTAGGTATGGACTTAAGTTGTACAATGAGCTTGATCTTTCTATTACGTCTTGAATTGGTGAATTATCGGTACTTTGCTTCAACACTTTGATTTCTGTTGCATAAGCCTCAAATTGGCATAGTCTGTAGAGATATGACTCAGCTCTAGTGATATCTCTTCGTGATACAAACGTCATCTCCTCTGGCTTTCTTATTTTTAGTTTGGTGTCGAGAAAACGATAAACATAAGCCATGGTGCCGCGCAGATTTTTCCAGCATGAAAACCGGGTGTACTCTACCAACGGTTTTAGTAGAAATAATGAGTGAGTGAAAACTTCAAACTCGGTTTCATTAAGGTTTGGTAAAACTGATGGCCATGTGTCTTTAGGTTGATATAGGAACCTAGGGCCATGGAACCAGCGGCTTTCAGATGAGAAATCAATTTTTAAATTCCACTTAGTTGCATCGTCTGCTGGGTTTTCTCCACTTGGTATCCATTCCCATTCGCTTGCGTTTGAGTTCTCCAAGATTTCTCCAACTCGGAACAAAATAAACTGCATAGTTTTTCGATTATCGTTTTTAATCCAGCAGAGAACCGACTGAGAATCCGACCAGAAATAACGCTTATGAATTTTAATAGAATGGCCCTTCATTGGTCTTAGCAAGCCTTACACCTAGTACCGCCGCCTCAAGTTCCATGCGTGGCACCGACATTTGCTTGATGGGACCCACTTTTGTTCTGGAACATACGAGAGCACATTCTGCTTTAGGACCCTCACCTGTTTTAATGTATGCCACTGCGGCATAAGC
Source organism: Volucella bombylans (assembly GCA_949129095.1). Classification (NCBI taxonomy): domain Eukaryota; kingdom Metazoa; phylum Arthropoda; class Insecta; order Diptera; family Syrphidae; genus Volucella; species Volucella bombylans. The sequence continues at coordinate 64,578,251 of OX422142.1, forward strand.
CGACATACTTGCGTCTACAAAAATATGCAATTCAACGGATCGTCCGCTGTCAAACTTTAAAAGGCTGAGATACGGTCTCTTTACTTTAATTTTTTTTACTTTGGGTAATAGCTTGATCCAGTCACGCCACAACTGAAGCTGATCGTGACGAATCTCTTCATCCCATTCCGTTCGCTGTCTCCAAACTTCTTGCAGCAGAATTTTTAGTAAAACTAAGTAGTGTGATATAAGACCAACTGGATCAAAAACACTCATGAGAATTTTCAAAATATCTCTTTTCGTTGGAATAACATCGCCGTTTAAAACTTCCGAGGTAAATTTGTTAAAATTGTTGAAAAATGAGAATTCATCTGCCTCTGGGGACCACCACATTCCCAAAATCTTTTCTGTCCCATAAATGCCCGAACGTTGTTTGAAATCTTTTACAAAGGAAGCTGCATTCTTTCCAAGTGCCTTCGTTACCTTCGACGAGTTACTCATGAAATTTCGGATTTCAAATCCTCCTTGCTCATGAACATGTATGACCTCTTTTGCTAATTTTATAGCTTCTTCCTCCGTATCCAAACTATCCAGAAAATCATCAACATAATGGTTATGAATTATAGCATCAGCTGCTCTGGGGAAAGCTGAGGAATATTCCAGCGCGTTTTTATTTTTTATATATTCAGCACAAGAAGGGGAACAGGTGGAGCCAAAGGTCAATACCTGCATGACGTAGTCTTCAAGCTCTCCCGTATCTGCATTTCTCCACAGAAACCTTTGAGCATGTTGGTCAGATTTCTGCACTCTTACTTGATGGAACATTTCTTTAATATCTCCACATATTGCGATCTTTCTTTGACGAAAGCGAAACAAAATCTCTGGAAGTGACGGCAAGTTGTCCGGCCCAGATAACAGCAAGGAGTTTAGCGAAACTCCATTTACTCTCGCAGCTGCATCCCAAACAATGCGTACCTTTGACGGTTTATTTGGGTTGACGACGGGGAAGATAGGCAGGTACCAAATTCGTTTGCCTCCTAAATTATCGTGGATCTCAGTTTGAGTTAGTTTTCGTGCATAACCTTTGGAGACATAATCATGGATTTGCGTTTGAAGATTTTCTGCAAGCATGGGGTTCCTTTTAAGCTTTTTTTCTAAGCATAACATTCTGCCTTCTGCGGCAGGCCTACTATCAGGAAGTTCAAAGCGTTCACCTTTCCATAACAACGGTACACAAAATCGCTTTCCAACACGTTTAGAAGAAGTTTCCAATAGAGCGGTTGCTCTAACATCATCTCCACTTAACAGGCGCTTAACATCTTTTGAACCAACATTATCGACTTTAAAAAACTCGCGTACAAGTTCATTTAACTTTCCATCAGCTTCTTCTTGGCACTCACATGTATGATAGTTAACGAAATTATGTTTCCCCCTTCTACTGCTAACATATGGACCAAACACCGTCCACCCTAAACGGGTTTTAATAGCAGCTGGCTGATTAGTACTTCCTTCGCGATGTTTTAATGCATTCGTCAACCTAATTTGATCAATGCCAATCAAAAGTCTAGGCTGAACTTGCTGATAAGATTCAAATGGTAAGCCTCTCAGATGAGGAAATTTTGATTTAAGTTCCTCATAGTTTATTGACTGAGATGGTAAGCTCAACGAGTCAACTGTGCGGATATTGGAAAGAGTATGTTTTTTCGCGCTCCCCAAGGCGGAAATTTGTAGGCTTACCTTTCTTGAGTTCCTTTCAGTCCTTAGAGTATTAGATGTCCACCTTAAACATAACGACTCTGATTTTTCTTCTAACTCAAGAATATTGGCTAATTGTTCATCCATCAGTGTTATTGACGAGCCATCGTCGAAGAATGCATACGTGTTGACTTCAATATTTTTGTTGTAAAGTGTTACTGGTATTATTTTAAAAAGTATACTATTTCGGTTTTCATGAACGTTGCAGTAATCTTCTCTTGTGCTGTTATCGGTAGCAACCTGACTTGGTGGCTGTTCGTGCTTATGCAGCAATTTATGATGCCTATAGAGGCAGTTGTTTACTCCACACCTTTGGTCCGATGTGCAACTCCGATTGTAATGTCGAACTAAACATGTTCGACAAAGGAAATGCGTTTTTACCTCTGCCCACTTCTGCTTTAAGCTCATACTTTTAAAGTGGGCACATTGTTCTACAGTTTTGCAGTTGTTACTGCAAACAATGCAAGGTCGTTGAGGTTTTGCAATTTGCTCATGGTTTGCGTTAAAAAATGATAAACTTGTTCTCTTTTTCTCTGGTTTTACTTCTACCCGTTGAACGCATGTCATGTTTGTTACTTCACAAGCAGCTTGAGCTATTTGATGAAGCCATGAACTAAACGTTGAGAGATTAACATCTCTTTTTTCTAATTTAAAGGCTCCCCAATTCAGTCGAATTTGATACGGAAGACGTTCGGTAAGCTCTTTCAATAAAGAAGGGTTGTTTAGATAAGACTGCAACCCTGCGGCTTGCATGATGTCGACGATGTTGTCCACAGAGAGAGAAAATGTAATCAATGAATCTAATCGATCAGGTCGAGGTGGTCTTTCACCTTTTAATTTGTCTATCAGGCTGTCTATAATCGTCTCCGGACGACCAAACATCATACGTAAGGTTGAAATAATGTTCGGAACCTGCTCTGGGTACATTAGCTTGGACCTTACAGTATCTAGAGCCCTTCCTTTCAGGCACTTCTGTAAACGCAGGAGATTTTCATCATAAGAGAATCCACACGCACGAGTGGTGTTCTCATACGAAGCTATAAAAAGCGGCCACTCTTCCGCATATCCAGAAAAATTCGGTAAATCCTTTGAAGCTAAGCGTCTCGTTTCTATTTGTATGCTGCTCAGAGTTGGTACACAAGTTGTATTTGTGTTGCCAGGTTGGTCTGCATGTAGATTGCGCTCTGCTTCACGAAAATATGGAACATGGTCTGGGATTTGTCTGGTGCTGTTGTATAAACATTGCCTGGCTTTCGTAATTGGCACTGAAGTAAGTGTGAATGGATGCTCCGAGTTGAGCTGTTGTGTTTCAATTTCACTTTCCATTTTTTTTTTTGTTTTTTCAAATATTGAATGAACATTCAATTGAGATTTGTTACAGTGCGTAGACTGCTTAGAAATCCATTCTTTCAATCTAACACTCCTAGACGATGACTCAATATCGCTATCATCGTCTGACGTTTGTTGTTCCAATAGACTATATTTTGCATCAAGGTATTCTTTATCTCTTTTCTCTTTCTCCAAAAAATATTCTTTACACCTTTCTTCTTTAAGCCGTCTTTCTTCGTCCAGTCTTTTCATACTCAGTTTAATGGATTTTGCGGAGCTAGTTGACTTGACATTGAGAGGACGATCTTCTCTGATCGTGTTAGGCTTGTGTAAATCTCGACCAGTAGCCAACTCTAGGCTTTTCGATGTCAGCACCTGTTCGACGGGCAAGTTCGATGCACTTTGCAAACCTTGTGTCACTTCTTGAGTTTGCTGTTGACTCTCAGTAGCTTGTTTCGAAATGCAGTTGGAACAGCACCAATCCTTATTCTCTATGTCAGAAGTCACATTGACACAATCGAAATGATGCCATTCATCGCAGAGATCACACTGGACCATCCTGTTGTTGTCGGGCCTACCACATGACTTGCAATTTACTTGCTTCTTTTGCAGACGGGGGTTTTTTTCATTAGGTACAATGGAGGCTTGCGTTTGCGCTGAGTTTGTGGGTTCCGGATGGGTGGGCGGAGGCGGAGGTGAGTGCGCGACCTTGCTTGACTTAAATATATTTTGGTTAGACATTGCTTACCTGAGAGTGACGGCTTGTGGTAAATTATTTTATTCTGTTGATGACCTTGGGTTGTAGACTCAATTTTCGATTGATGGTGTTGACTAAACCTCGTGCCGGTGAGGGTGATGCAACGGTCGGATGAGATGAGGGTGACGTGTTGGGTAATGGATTGATGCAAATAAATCGGCTGTTTAATCTGACTTGTACTTCGGCTGTATGTTCCTATTGGAAAAGTGGAAGCAAAACGAAGCAATACCAGGTTTTAAGTGTTATGTGTGAATATAACCTTTTCGGGGGGGACCGCGCGTCCGAGCGGTTTGTTGTAAAGACACACAATTTAATCGGCGAACTAAACTGCAAGTTAGGTTTAATGCTTAAATGGTGATGCTGGTGATCGTGCTGCCGTCTGTGCAGTCTTATGTTAATTCAAATCCAAATTAGCTTGTTCAGTTCTTCGTTCCTGAGTTCGTACAGGATTACCAGGAAATTTTTAGAAATGTTACCGCGAATTAAAGAAGTTTTACTTTGAATTTCTAGTATATAACTTTTTATTAAATACAAATAAATGAAAAAGAAAGAAGCACTAAAAATTTCGTTTGCTGGTCCTCGTGGTTCGCTGGTAACTCCTTGCCCTTTTCAATTTCCCGTGTCTCCATCTTGAGTTCGTTTAGTTGAGTCTTAAGCCGACTTAGTTTAAGCCAACTTAGCTGTGACCAACTTCGTTCAACAGGTGCTGCCAGGTTTGGTAACAACTATACTTAATAATAAATTTGTTTCGTTGGTTACCGGTTATTTCACATATTGGTAAGAATGCCAATTTAGAGGAATTGTTTAAAATATTAAGATCTACTCGTATTTCACATTTAGGACTATTTTCCAAGCTGTTAATATCAATCTGTCAAACACTACTCCAGAGCTTTTTGAAGAAAGAGACTTTACGAGCTTCCTGTCATAGAAATTCACTGTAGCATTGTGTACTAAACCTGCATTAAAATCGTTGCGTATTCAAGCTGCATTTGAATGGTCCCGTATTGCTTTGTATAAAAGCCAGTTAGAATTGGGTATATATTGTTACCCAGTTTATTCGATAGCTCAATGATGAAGCAATGCGCATTGGTTCAATATCCATAGAAATGCTGGTGTTTATATGAAATTATCAAAAATGAGCGAGAGAAAATTGAAAGAAGTTTAACAAACAGCTGATTGAACTGATATTTGACTCTAACACTGATACATTGTTTTTATTTCTTTGTCTTTCCAAATATTTCGTTTGCAATCCCAAATTTTAAATACACAACTAATAACTGTCCGATGATGAAAGAATGATGAGAGCGCGAGAGAGTAAAATGTTTCAATACGATTTGAAAATGTTTATATGATATTTCAAAGCGGTTAAAAATTTTCAATGCGTTTTATAAGCAAGAATGAACGTATGCGTGTTGAGTATTTCTATGCGGTTTGAAGTGGTGTTTATTCGAGCGTATTGAACCAATGCGGATTGCTTCAACGCACATTGAGCTGTCGGATAAACTGGGTATGTTTCTATTTACATAAACCTTTTTAAGGTGTAGGCATATTAATTCATAAGCCAATGCCAGATTTATTTTAAATTTTTACCAGAAGAGCAATTTAACATAGGAGCGGGTATTCAACATCAATGCCCTAAAGATCCTTACAGTTGAAAATAAAGTGGATAGCAGAATGAGTGCAGGGAATACAGTATGCTGCTAAAGAAAAGGTTGCGATCAGACATCTTATCAAGATTTTATTCACATATTAGTCAAGAAAGACAGGAGAGTAATTTTTAGCAAATCTTGTGGGGAAGTGGTATTAATTATTTGGAATTCTGAAAAGTAGGTAAAATAGTAAATTTGCAATTTTCGTGAGCATTCAAATTGATAAAGAACAGTGAATTTAGATAGCTTGGTAGACGAAGCCTGTCCCGAGCCCGGTTCGTCGTCTGAATAAACGCTATAATTTGATGATAATGTGCGTATGTGTGTGTGTGTTTATTCTCTAAAATGATTGAATTACAATTTGGGTACTACAACATATCGATACTTACTTTTCGGCGACTTATATGGCTCCGTCCGGACTCGGTGACTGTTGGGTTTAATTTGAAATCTACTCTTACTTCGAAGTGTCATGGCTGTCAGACGTAAAACGTCAAATATTACGGAGTGCGTTCACCAACATCGGACGTAACCACATAACCCACTAATTACATTATTCTGATTTAAACATTAATATATTTTTTAACACCCCACCCCCCGTGAGGCGCTCGAGTCTCGATCGAAAGGCTCACCAATCTCTAGTACCGCCAGCTTCACCGCTGGTCTTCGCAGAGTCTTGGAGGTCGTCTGAATTTCGGCTGAGCGGACCTGCCCATCAGGCCCTGGGTAAACGTTTGTTATCCTACCTCGCACCCACTTGCTTCGCGGGACGTCGACATCGCAGACGAGGACTAGATCCCCAATCTGCAATGGCTTTACCCTGTCAAACCACTTACACCCATTGGTCAAAACGGGGAGATACTCCGTCACCCACCTTTTCCAAAAGCGGTCTTTAAGCTGCTGGGACACCCTCCATTGCTTCCTCAAGCATAGCGCATTGCCATGGATAGGGCCCGGTGTCTGCGTCAAACTCGTACCACCCAGGATTAAATGGTTCGGAGTAAGCGGCTCGTAAGTGAGTGAGAGGCCGGCTATTCACAATGTTTTCGGCTTCTATGAGCGCACTCTGCAAAGTCTCGAACTGTGGCGACACATCGGACAGCGTTCGAGAGAGAACACGTATAATAGATTGAACTAAGTGCTCACAACACCCTCCAGCATGCGGGTTCGCCGGACAGTTGAAAGTCCACTCTATACCTTTCAGAGGAAGATCAGCTTTCACTGCCTCGTTATCGAAAATTCGACTGGTCATAAGCTCTTTCTTCGCGCCAATGAAATTGGTTCCGTTGTCGCTTCGTATTCGAAGCGGAACTCTCGCCTGTTAAGTTCCGTATGCAGAGGATACATGCGTCCGACGACAAGTCTCCTGCTATCTCCAGGTGTACTGCTCTGACGGTCAGGCAGGTGAAAAGAGCGACCCACCTCTTTTCCTTTCGGCGGCCTATGGCGACCGTAACAGACCCGAAGTAATCTAGTCCAGAATACGTGAACGGCCTTATTTTCGGCGTAAGGCGATCAACTGGAAGTTGGCCCATCAGTGGCGGAGACGGTTTGGCATTACGAATGCGGCATAGCTGGCATCGTCTCCTTATCCTTTTTACGGCATTTCGAAGTCCTAGTATCCAAAATGGCTGACGGATCTCGTTCACTACCGTATCGTCGTTTTGGTGGCCACAACGTCGGTGAAGATGGTCGATGATCAGGTTTGTCACGCGATGATTTTTAGGGAGTATAAGGGGACGTCTAGTCTCAAAGGATATCGTCGTAGCAGCGTCTATTCGACCCGAAAATCGAACGAGTCCACGAGGTACGGTGAAAGCTTGTAGATCTGGCTGTCTTTTCCAACACGCGACTCCCTGCTTAGCATGGCGATATCGGAGCTGAAGGCATCGCTTTGAACTTGAAGGCATATCAAACGTTCTGAACTAAGAAGCTCGGACGCAGTCAGCTCACCTCGTTCGTCTCTTTTTCCCTGGCAGAAGGCAACGAAACGTAGCAGCCACGCGATGGTCCTTTGAAGCCACGAATACTGGGAAAACCGCGCTGCGTCGAATAGGGCACCTCCTGCGTTGTCGATGAGTAACAAATATTTCGGTCGGAGTTCATCCCGACACGTCGGGATGGCCATTCCGCTTCAGCTAACTCCAGAAAGGAAGGTCCCTTTATCCACTTGTTCTCCACCTTGAACTGGGGCGGATATTTCGCCCTTGTAGCTTCGTCCGCGAGGTTTTCCTTCGATGGGACCCAATGCCACTGGTTGATTTGACAGCCCTCAAGTATTTCTGCAATTCTGAAGCTCACGAATTCTTTATGTCGGCGGGGATCGGACCGAAGGCAGTGGAGTATCGTCTTGGAGTCGCTCCAAAACACTCGGTTGGCAAAGGACAGCTTGTGGCTATCCTAGAACAGCAGCTGAAAGCTCGACACGAGGTACAGATAAAGGTTTTTTCGGGCTCCCTCTCGTTTTTCCGCAGGCTAACGAAACGAAAACTCCTCCAATATGCTCCATCCTAATGTATGTGACTGCACTGAAGTCTTCTTCACTAGCATCGACGAAGGTATGTAACTCAATCCGTTTGGCATATGATAAATACTTATTAGGGCATCTGGAATCCTTAGTTGAGGCAACGCTGGCAGCTCCGCCTTCCATTGCTTCCATTTCTTGTACGATTCGTTGGGGATTGGCTCATCCCACGCAGTTCCGAAACTCCAGATTGAACGAAGCAGCAACTTTAGATACAGCGTGAAACTGGCAATCATCCCAAAAGGGTCAAATATCGACATCGTGATACTAAGGAATTCTCTCTTCGTTGGGCATCTATCTTCCTCCATGATAGCTCGGCGAGACTTTCCAGGTTTATTTGGGTTTCTGACCTCGAAGTGAGGCAGGTACCAAGTTCTTGAGTCGTCTTCCTGAGCTTCGGCATGGTTCAGCTTTCTCGCGTACCCTTTCTCGACGTAATCGGCAATCGTCTTCCTGTACGTAACGGCAAACTCGGGATCTTTTCGCATTTTCGCTTCCAGGCTAAGAAGCCTCTTTTTGGCCAGCTGGTAACTTCTCGGTAGCACGGGGATATCTGTCTTCCATAACAGACCCGTACTATACCGCTCCCCCTGTCGAGTGATTGTAGCAGTTAAAATCTGTAAGGCCCTCTTGTCTTCTTCGGACACTAATTTCTGAGTCGGCTTTTTCACACCGAAGCTTTCGATTTTAAAGTAGTTATCGACAATTTCATCTATTCGACGGTCCTTTTCAATTGACGGATGGCCAAAAAGAACGACACCTGCATCCAAGTCACCTGTAAAATCCGCTCTGCCGTAAACTACCCAACTAAGCTTGGTTCTGGTTAGGATTGGCCCGTCTCCATCTGAACTGGCGGCATCTAAGGATGCTCCAAGATGACTGTTGTCGAGTCCAATAAGAATTTCTGGCTTTTCGTTCCTGTAATCGGTAAGAGGAATTCCAAAGTCGGCAAATGACTGGACCCCTGGTTGTTGACGTTGGCTGAGGTTGACTGCTGGGCGACATCCGCTTCATGAAGGGGCTGATGACGCATCTTGCTGCAGTTCTCCACTCCGCATGGCTTCCGCATCCTACATGCTCTTATGCTGTGACCACTCTTCAAACAGCAGAAACAGAGTCAGTTCCGCTTCACAAACGACCATTTGTCTGGAAGGTCCAACACCTTGAAATTATTGCACTCTACGACTGGATGTTGCTCAGTCGGCTGAGCACCCGGCTGTAGCCAAACATTCTTGACGATTCCAAGAAAGCCGTACAAAACATCGGCCATTCCTCAAGTCTTCCGCGGAACTCCGGAAGATCATGTAACTTGCGATGGCTTCCATGTCCAAATGAAGATGAAGACGGCTGTTGAGTCGGTGGGGCTTGCTTGAAGGCTAGCTGAGGAGTTAAGTGCCGCTGCTCGAAGGTTTGCGTGCTGTTTAACGGATGAACAAACGTTGGAAATTGGTTGCCCGTAGAGTGGCTGGGCAGAGTCTGATTATAGATCGATGAGGCTGTGATCGGTGGTCAGGAATACTGTGAACACGAAGTGGCTGTCATGGATTGCGATGTTGTTCTTGGTTCTGTCGGAAGTCCATACGAAATTGGCATTGCTGCAATTGGAGCCGCGGACGAGGTCACGGTATCGATGGAAGGTGGTTCAGTAACGATGGAGCAAGTCGCTACGGGCTGTGCACTAGTGTTTGGCGACAACACGTACCTATCGGCGGCGGTAATGTTGGACGTACCTGTCATGATTGCTTCCGTACCAATCGGCTGAGTAACTATGGACGAGACTGTTAATGTTGAGGAGTGTCTCCAGACGACGGCGTTCCTGTCTCTCCGTCGCAGAAGATGATGTTAAGGTTTCTAGTTGTGCGCAATTCCTGTAGCTCTCGGCGCAATGTGGCTATCTCGGCATCGCCTACCACCATAACTGTTTGGTCGGCCTCCTCGTATGAACTGGTATCCGTAGAATCTTCTTGGTTGACTTCCTCTGGTTTCGTCGCTGTACTCCTGGTTACTCTTGTGCAAGTCGGATCGGGCGATCGTTGAAGGTTCGGCATTAACAGGTGCTTGGAGTTATCGGTCGTGGTAGAGAGGATATAGTTTTGAACTATGGATACGAAGTAGTTAACTGACCGATGAATATGTAGTAAAAAATGTCTTTGCCCAGATCATAGAACACCTTTTTTTATAAATATTTTTGGAAATTCAATTTATTTAATTTATTTTCCCTACTGTCGGAATATTATTGGCATTGCGTGGTATTGGGTGGTGTTATGTCCCCGTTAATTTGACCAATAAGTAAATGGAATGTAAAGGCGATGCCCGAAAGAAACCGTTATATAATATAATATGGGTGCTTACATGGGTTTCTGATAGGATTTGCAAAACTATGCTGGCGGCAATTCTTGACTGTGGTGGCAATTCTGTTGGTTGTGGCGGCAAATCTTGACGGTGGTGACAATTTTGTTTGATGTGGCGGCAAATGTTGGCTGTGGTGATAATGTTATTTGTTGTGTCGGCAAATCTTGGTTGTGGCAATTCTTTTTGTTGCGGGGGCAATGTGGCTGTTGGATAGTGGCGGCGATGTGGCTGTGATTCCCGTAATTGATTGCTGTTGGCTGCATATAGATTGAATTGGCAATAACGGGAATTCAGCTAGCTGTTCTCCTTTGACTAGTGACGCTTTGGTGTAACGGCAGATTCCCGTAACTGGCTAGTAACGGACACTAAGCTGGGGTAATGCAGACACTGGGCTGGCTGTCAAGATACCACGAAAAAGAATAAAGATGTCCCGAGCCCGGTTCGTCGTCTGAATAAACGCTATAATTTGATGATACTGTGCGTATGTGTGTGTGTGTTTATTCTATAAAATGATTGAATTACAATTTGGGTATTGCAATATATCGATATTTACTTTCCGGTGACTTATGTCGCTGCGTCCGAACTCGGCGACTGTTGGCTTTAATTTGAAATCTACTCTTACTTCGAAGTGTCATGGCTGTCAGACGTAAAACGTCAAATATTACGCAGTGCGTTCACCACCATCGGACGTAACCACATAACCCACCGATTACATTATTCTAATTTAAACATTAATATATTTTTTAACAAAGCCATTTTTCCCAAACACAGATAACACATCATCAACATCTGAGCCTTAATCTATTCATCGGCTGCACTAATAATTTGGTTTGCCTTGACGAAAGTGGCTATTCTCCCTCGTCGTTTCATTCAATTTCTAGATAACCCTTTGGGAGCGAGGTCGGTTTGCATGGTATTCAAGCTATGGCCGACTTGATATAGAATGAGTCGGGGTAGTACTGATTAATTTGTATGAGTGTTGTGAATAAGTTTTAGTAATGCAAAAAAATTAGAAAATAGTATTGTGATAACCACTTAAACGTGAGCAGCGACATCTAGCAGAAAATGTCGAAACTCGAAGACTAGAAGATTTCGATACTGGATTAGCAAAGTCTCGACTGGAGAGTGGAATCGAATTTTCTAGCAAATTGGAAATTGTATGGGACGCTGGGTGGCGAGGATTGTTCTCGAAGTATGTCATTCGAGTATAAATACCAGCATCCCAAAGGTATGCAAATAAGTTCCAAAGTTGAATTTGAAGTGTTAATTAGAAGAAGTGATTAAGTGGTTTAAGTAAAAGATAAGAAAAGTATAAGTGGTTGAGGAATTGAATTGTACTGAGAGAAAGAATTAAATAGTGAATTGTAACTGTACTGAATAAAGGGATTTGTATTGAAAAGAATAAGTTCTATTATTAGTACCCACACAAACATTTTACATTGGTGTCAGAAGTGGGATAGGACTTATTGTGTGTAAAAAAAAAAAAAAAGTGTTTTCTGACTATTTGAAAAAGCTAGAATGGGTCGAAAACTATTGCAGTTGACCCTCGTCCAACTCAAATCCGAGTTGAACAAGAGAAGCCTCAGCGCCAGTGGAGGAAAAAGTGACCTGGTGCTCCGACTTCAGGAGGCTTTAAACAACGAGGGACATGATCCTGATGCATATTCCTTTGATGTTGACGAGGATGAACAGACAAGTACCGGCAATGACATGGCTGCAATGATGCAACTCCTCTTATTAAAAATGGACGAACAAAACAAAAAAATGGACGAACAGAAGAACAGTCTCGACCAACAAAAGAAAAATCTGGAAGAACAGAAGAACAGTCTGGAACAAAAAATGGACGAACAGAAGAGCAGCATTGAACAAAAATTCGACGACCAAAAGAATAGTCTAGAACAAAAACTGGAAGAACAAAATAACGTTCTACACCAAAAGTTCGAAGAAATAGATAACAAATTTGAAAGAATAGAGAAGAATGTTGGCGAAAAATTGGAACAAATGGACAACAAAGTTGAGCAACTGGCAAAAGAGCTCGAACAGTGCGAAAACAGAAGCAGCGAGAATGTTCTTTAAGTGGTCCAAGGAGAAAAGATTTGAAGCCTCCCTCATTCGATGGCCAGACCTCATGGTCTACTTATAAGAAGCAGTTTGAAATGGCTGCCTGTGCAAACGACTGGGACAATGAGGAAAAGTGCTTTGCCCTAACAATGGCCTTGCACGGTCCTGCAGCAGAATTGTTGCAAACAGTAGACATCGAAAAGCATAAAGATTATGTGACTTTAGTACAGGCTATCGAGAAACGGTTTGGGGATAGCCACATGCAGGAGGTCTACAAGGTCCAATTGCAAAGCCGAACGCAGCAACGAGGAGAAACAGTTCAGCAGCTCCAAGCAGACGTGAGTAGACTGGCACATCTGTCATACCCCACCGCAGGCCAGGAAATTATCGACGAAATGCCAAAAGATGCATTTATCAGGGGAATTGCAGATTCGAAGCTACAGTCAGCAGTAAGGATGGCCGGGAAAAGAACCCTTGCTGAAGCACTTGCCTTCGCTCTGGCGATGGAAGCAGCCAATCAGGCTTCCAGGGGAACACATTTCGTCAGGGAAGTAGCATCTGTCGAATGCTCCTGCACAAGAATTAGTGCCGAGGAACGAGATACTCGACGGGATAGACGAATAATGCGCTGCTGGAATTGCAATAAAATAGGACACTTTCAAAGGCAGTGTAAAGAACCGGTGCGACGAAAAGACTGCCCTCACTGTGGTGACAAGCAAATAGAGGAAGAAACCCGCAGAAACAGCTATCAAGAAGCCGGTCAACCTTCCCGAAGTCATCAGTCGGGAAATGCTTAAGCACCAACTTCGCGGGGCAGAAGTTGGTAGCAGGAGTCGACGGCCCCAGGACCATCACCCAAGTCTCGCTGGCAAAACGATGCAGCGAAAGCCTTCTAGTAGAATTAGTCAGTGGAAAAGAAAAATGGATGGCAACAATAGACACCGGTGCCACGGCCACAATCATCAGGAGGAATCTTGTGCAGAAGTCTTGGCTGCATAACACTAGCAGTTGCAGCTTGCGAACAGCTACAGGAGCAACGATTAAGGTATATGGTGAAGTCCGCATAAAAATCCAATTGGCCGGAATAACATTCACTCACGCGTTTCTGGTAGCTGACATATGTGACGAGTGCATCATTGGTACAGACTTCATGAGAGAACATGGACTTGTAGTCGACTTGGGGGCACAAACCCTGAAATACGGAAACATGGAGATACCAATGATATACGGAAACGCCAATACCTCAGTCTCAAATGTCGTCATCTGCAGCAATCAGAGCCTAGAGCCTTCGTCAGAAGCAATTTTGTGGGCAAAAGTGGAAGGTGGTCCTGGTAGCCACCGATTCTATTTGATGGAGCCAGAAAAGAAAAGAGACTTCATGGTGGGAAAGACCTTAGTGGAGCCAAAGAACAACATGGTCCCTGTAAGGATTCTAAATCCAAAGACATTCAGTGTAAAGGTGAAAAAGGGGGAGATAGTGGGAAAATGCGTACCTGTTGAGGCTATATCGACCACAACGGAAAAAAAGGGTGCAAAACCGGTCACAACAGTTCAGAGCATAAAAATCAAGAACAAAATTCTCAGCCTCTGTAATCTGGACGAAGATCAGCGAATCCTGGCAGAAAAACTAATCGGTGAGTACGCTGATATATTTGCTACACAAGACGGAGAATATGGACGTACGCATATTGTTCAACACCACATTGACACCGGAGACGCTCGACCAATCCGTCAACCTGCAAGGCGTCTTCCATTGGCAAAGCAAACAGAAGTTGCCGAAATGATGTCGAAGATGAAAGCTGAGGGAGTGATTGAAGAATCGCAAAGTCCGTGGGCATCTCCAGTGGTCCTCGTGAAGAAGAAAGATGGCAGCACGAGATTTTGTGTAGACTACCGACGTCTCAATGATGTCACTAAAAAGGACAGCTACCCACTTCCGAGAATCGATGACACTTTGGATATGCTTTCTGGAGCGAAATGGTTTTCAACACTTGACTTGAAGAGCGGTTACTGGCAGGTAGAGATAAATCGTGCGGATCGTGAGAAAACTGCCTTCACTACAGGAAGCGGTCTCTGGCAGTTTGCAGTGATGCCGTTTGGACTGTGCAACGCTCCGGCCACCTTCGAGCGACTAATGGAACGAACATTGCAAGGACTCACCTGGAAAACCTGCCTAGTATATTTGGACGACGTTATCGTCATAGGTAAGACGTACGAGGAGCACCGCGAAAATCTAAAAGAAGTGTTTGAGAGGCTACGAAGTGCTCATTTAAAGCTCGACCCGGAAAAGTGCGCCTTGTTTCGTCCGGAAGTAAAATATCTGGGTCACATTATATCAGCGGAAGGAGTAAGAACGGATCCTGACAAAATCGAAGCCGTGAAAAGTTGGCCTTCTCCAAAAGATAAACACCAACTGAGAAGCTTCTTGGGACTCGCCACGTATTACAGAAGGTTTGTAAAGGATTTTGCTGGCATTGCAAAGAGCCTGCATCAACTTACAGAAAAAGGCCGACAGTTCAGGTGGTCTGGAGAATGCGAAAAAGCATTTCAAGAACTGAAGCGACAGCTGTGCAAAGCCCCCATCTTGGGTTACCCCACGTCCGGAAAAATGTTCATCGTGGACGCAGACGCTAGCAATGTTGGGGTCGGAGCTGTGATCTCCCAAGTTCATGACGGTCAAGAGAAAGTGGTCGCATATTACAGCAAAGTACTCTCCAGACCTGAACGGAACTACTGTGTAACCCGGCGCGAGCTTCTGGCTTTAATTCTGGCTACGAAGCATTTCCATAAGTACCTCTACGGACAAAAGTTCATTCTCCGGACAGACCACGCAACTCTGAAATGGCTACTCCAATTTAAGAACCCTGAAGGCCAAGTTGCAAGATGGATCGAGCAGTTGCAGGGCTACGACTTTGAAGTGCAACACCGCAAGGGAACACTCCACTCAAATGCTGATGCTCTCTCTCGTCGACCGTGCGGAGTAAAATGCGAACACTGCAATCGTAAAGAAGCAAAAGAACAGGCAACTATCCAAATGATCAGGACTGAGCCAATAGAGGGTTAGAGTATAGACGAAATCCGTTCCTCCCAACAGGCAGACAATGACATCGAACCAATATTGGCCTGGAAAGAACACGAGGAAAGACCAAGCTGGCAGCAGATATCAGATCGGTGCCAAACTCTGAAGGCATACTGGGCACAGTGGGACTCGCTTTTTGTGCAAGATGGATTGCTGAAAACAAAACGGGAAAGTGCAAATGGAACGACATCTCGTATGCAGCTAATTGTACCACGGTCCAGAGTCAGCCAAATGCTCCGTGAAATACATGAAGGAATCTCAGGAGGTCATTTGGGAATAAACAAGTCGTTTGAAGAAGGTAAGTGAACGTTAAGTTCAAAACTAGTCGAGAATTGGTGAAAAAAGTGCATATGGTGTGCGGCTACCAAGGGCATAAAAGGAACAATGCAACAACACAATGTCGTAGCACCATAATAAACATCGACATCGCTTGCCCGTTTCCCGAATTTAATGGCAACCGATCATGGTCATGGATTACTTCAGTAAGTGGTCGGAAGTCTACAAAGACCAGATAGTCAACAACTGGATGAGCGGATTTGGGTTCCCAATGAAGCTACACGCTGATCAATGGCGAAACTTTGAATCGAAAGTCTTCCAGGACTCAGGCACACTCAATATCTGAGATAAGGACAAAACCACTACACCCACAATCTGATGGAATGGTTGAGCGATTCAATAGCACATTGAATCAGTATCGTCTAAGGTCGTTGACTACTGCCAGCCAGACGAGGATCAACTCATACCACTCTTCTTAATGCCCTACCGAAATGCGGTCCATAGTTCAATAGAACATACGCCACCTGCGATCGTATGTGGTCAAACAGTTCGGTTGCCAAGTGAAACGAAATTCAGATCCCCACCTACGGAGCGCAAGGAGGTGAATGAGTATGTGGATGACTTGTGCGACAGTATTCGTAAATTGCATAAAAATACCCGAAAAGATGAAACCAGCAACCGCATGAGGACTAGGTACGATGTAAAAGCAAAATCTTCCGGATTCAACGAAGAGAATCTAGTGTGTACAGTCCTCTGTGTAAGAAACGAAAATTACGAAAACTGTAATAGGATTTTGAAGGTCCATATAAGGTGATAGTCCGCATTAATGACATTATATAGGTAGAATGTGCTATTTCAACGGTACGTGGAATGACGAAGTTGGGATGGAGCAGTGTGACAACCACTGAAAATGTGAACAGTGTCATTTTTATTTGAATAGTAGAAGATTTTCATATTTCAATAGCAGAACACTCAACCATTGGAGAATGGAAACATTTAGCGAATATTCTGGTAAAATGGAAAGACGTAAGGAACGCTGGATAATACAGAACATTCTCGAAAGATGTCAGGGAAGAATAAATATCAGCGTCCCACAAGAATTACAAATCAGTTCTAAAGTGGAATTTGAAATGTGAATTACGAGTAGTGATAAAGTGGTTTAAGTAATAAATGAAATAAAGTAAATAGCGATTGAAGTCTAAATTGTAATTGTATTGAATAAAGCGATTGTATTGAATAAAGCGATTGTATTGAAAGGAATAAGTTCTATCATTTGTACCCATACAAACATTTTACAATATAGTAAGTGGATTAATAATCATCTACTACAATTTTATTAAATAAAGGGAACAATTTATAATAATTCTAAATCATTATTTAGGTTAGGATATTTAGTTATATAATTTTTGTTGAAAATGTCAATCCTTCTCGCTATGTGGATGACTCCGGCTCTCTCATGGAGAACAATTGATGATGGCTAGACCCAACATCAATTTCAAAACTTTATTTTGAGCAATTTGCAGCGGCGTTTTATCACAGGTTTGGGAAACTAGTTTGAAGAAGCCCAGGAATCTAAAAATAAAGACTACAAGAATTATAGATATTAACTCTTAACGATAGAAAGACCTCGCTATGGAGAATTTAGTTTTCATTTCATTTACTTATCATCACAATAGTTTTTAATGAAATATTGCAACAAATTGCATCGGGTTGTTAGTTGATCATGGACTGACAAGAAATATTTACCATAATATAATATTTTAATATGTAAATATAATGGCATTTTCACAACAGTTCCGTCGCATGACAGTGAAATTCAGTGTAATTTTGTTATTATAATATATCGTATATGATGTTCAAGTTAATAAGTGAGTTTATTTTTATAAAGGAAAAAATAAAACCATATAATCAGATTTTCAAAATAAAAATCATGAGGAAAGTACATAAAGACAAGCAGTGAAGGCGAACGTGTAACAGAACTACTACAGTTTTTCTAGTTATTCTTTTCCAATGAGCTCATTCCGACAAAGACGAATTTCTTGCCTTTATAGTAACTATTTTGAACATGGGTACTATGCCATTAAACAATAAACATGAATATTGTTCTATGAACTATATTAAAGGTATTAACATCGATTCTATTAATCGGATTCATCGGTATTAATCGATTCAGGCAATTTTTTTGGATGCTTCATTGAAGACAAACACCAACAACTGACAAAAGGCAAAAAAAAACGTGATTACAGGAAGTTATTCTGTACATAGAATATACCAAATGACAGTATCGGCGAATCTGTTGTAAAAGTTTTATAACTTACGAGTAGTTTTATTACTTACTTAGAACTCGAACAAGCCCACTAAATGGGAATATATGTGCTTACTCATGGACGTGTTGGATATATTTTTAGTATCCTCTCTTATTACGGAAGTCTAACTTCAGAGGAATTAACCAGCTCAGATTTACCTGTAACTGCCAGAAAATCTCTAACATTATACAAAAAGTTGATGGATAGTTTCACCACTGGGCAAAGTTTACATATGTATACATACCAGTGGCCTATTTCACCAAACTACAAATTACAATCACAAATTTGTACTTGTGAATCACAATTACAAATTTGTAATCTGGTTTTCCGTTTCACCAAATACAAATATATGAACCCACAAATTTGTAATTAGACAAAAAAAAATTGTAAGAGTTGATTACAAGTGTGAAAATTCCCGTTGCACCGGGTTTTTGTGCGATGTGTAATCCACAAGTGTTTTGTCACAAATTTGTGGAATATCGTCGTGTAATCACAGTACAAAAATGAACAAGCAAAATAAGATGTTTTTTGTCTCTTTGATAAAAGAAAATAAGGAGGTTTTATTTGAAAAATAAATTTTGCAATTCTTTAACGCACGCAATGAAAGTAAATGCGTGGAAAGATATCTCAATTTCATTGTCCGCTCAAGGTATTTTGAATGGCAAAGATTGGAAATATCTTCGAGATATCGCGTGGCAGAACTTAAAACTGGCAACTGTAGTAAGTACTTATATAGGAACATATACATTCAATTTTTTAATTAATTTTTTATTTTTTAGCTTAAAATTGATAATGCAAAGAAGACTGGTTCTGAAGGTGGCAGAAGTTGCATGTTAACCGATCTCGATAATATCATTATTGATATTACCGGTAAAGAATCGCCAACAGTTTGAGGCATACTTGATGAGGTTGCTTCAGTAGATACTGAAAGGGTACTGTCACCCCAGTGTGCGAACTTGAGGGACATTGAAGAGGAAATGAGGTAAACATGAATGCTAAATTTTAAAAAAATTTTTTTATTTATATATACCTATACTTTTTTTTACTTTAATCAGACCTCAAGTATCACCAAAAAAAGCGCAAACGCAATAACAAGATGTTAAATGACGAAGCCGATATTATTCGATTGAAGAAAAGGAGGCTTCAACTCGAAATCTATAATTTACAGTTAGATGCCTTAAAAAAGGAACGGGACTTGGGGTTGCCAAGAAACCATCTTACTAAAGAACTTGAAGAGAACAGAAAAGTGATGGAAGAAATCACGTTGGAATTCAGTGACTACTAAAAAGAAAAATAATATATTGTAAATAAACATATATTCCATTTAAAGCTCAAAAGTCTCGTTATTTTACATAAACTTTGCCCTGCCTCAAAATGTTCAGCATTTTGAGTATCTCCGTCGTTGTTTTCTTCCTCAGTGGTGGTGAACGTTTCGTTAATAATATCAGTCGCTTGTCGAGAAATATTGGTTAAGATAATGTAACACTTTATAACAGTAACTGCTTTCCTAGGTTGCAAACGTAAGTGCTTAAGACACGGAAATTTCTCTTTCAAAATTCCAATCGCGTTCTCTATTATTCTTCGAGTTGATTTATGTACTCGATTATAACGATCAGCTTCAGGGGTTGGGTTTCTCAAAATGGGGGTAATTAACCAATCCTTTAAAGGATATGCTGTATCCCCAAGCAAAAGATAATGAGGAAAAGGTCGAAATCCTCCTTCAAATTTTGAAAAAAGGGGACTTCTTCTTAACACCCTTGAATCGTGCATACTTCCTGGCCAATTCACATATGCGTTATAAAAGTTATAGTCCGGCCCACATACCAACATACAATTTATAGAGTGCTTTCCATGTCTGTCGACATATGCAGATTCAAACTCGCTGGGAGCATCTATGTTTATTAAGGTTCCGTCAATACAACCGTAAACACATGGCATACCTTGCAAGAAAGAAAGTTGTAAGCAAAACTTAAGAAAGGAAAAATTTTCTTACCAGCAATATTGTAAAACTTTTGATAAATACTTTCATGTTCATTTGGCCAAAATACATAACTTTAAAACAATAAATTAACAATTGCTGCACAAACGCGGGAAACACATCTGCAAACGGTCGATTTAGATATCCCATGCATATCTGCTACACCATGATATTGCTCACCATTTCCAAGCCAGTGTAACGCTGTGAGAAACAGCTGCCTTGGTGTTAATGCAAAGTTTTTTTTTTCAGTCGTGTGGGCTATTTGTGGCCCAATAATTGTAATTATTTCCTCTGCCTTGCATCGAGTCAGGCGAATTTTTTCATTAAAATTAAATAATTCCGAAATAACAAAGTTTATTCGCGCCCGATAAATTTTTTTTCTTAAATACAAAACATGATCATCACTTTCGCTACTATCGATACTACTATGCCTTCGTTGCAAAGACATTTTTTCGATTACTTTCAATATGAAACAAAATTTGTAGGAGGTTACTTAAATTTATTTATTTATTATTAATTTATATTAAAGTATAATTTTAATTTATTTTATTTAATTATATAATATTAATTTATTAAATATATATAATTTTTATAATATTATATTGTATTTAAATAAATATTTATTTTATATAAAATAAATAAAAATGTAGGTTTTATGTTTTATTTAAATATATATATAAAATACATAGGGGTATAAATTTTATATTTTATTTAAATAAATTTACACGTCAACTTTCAGTTGTAAAATATTCTCACATACTCAACAAAATTTGTAACTTCATTTTCTTTGGTGAATCGTAAACTCACATATAAGTCAACTTTTCACAAATGTAACTTGTAAATTACAACTATAAATAGTTTTTGGTGAAACAAAAACGGAAATATTCCCACAAATTTCCCTTTGTAGAATACAACTACGAATTTGTAATATCCAAAGTTTGGTGAAACGACATAAATCAACAAAATCACAAATTTTGGTAAAAAATGCTTGTAAATACAGCCAGATATTACACAAGTGTATGTAAGATTAGAAGAAGAAATGTTATCTAACCGGGGCGGCGCAACAAAATGTAATAGGAAAGGTATACCTGAAGGAATGAAAAAAAACAGAATTTACAATATCTAGAAAATCAGTTCTTTGAATGGAAATATAAAAGAATAGCTACTGTGCTCTGCACTGTCACGAGAATAAATCGCATTAGTTTTAGATTATATCAAAGCAGTTTCTTTTCCTTTTCTATGGAAAAATATTAAATGGTGGCGTAAAGTTTTCTTTTGGGGGATGGATACCAAGTCACAAAGAAATGAGAAGTTCATGTCTTATTTAAAGCATGTTAAAAACTTAATTCTCCAACTAAGAAGACATTTTCGAAGACCAATTGAACCCCAACGGAAATGTAGTACGTCTCAAACTGAAAATCATTTTAATGAGAAATTGCACCTTTTAAGACCTGGAAATAAAAAAAAATGTCGAGTATGCACCAATAGAAATATTAAAGGGGCCCGTAAAGAAACATCAACATATTGGTCAACATGCCACGTGAATCCATCACTAGACTCGACTGACGACTGCTTTGAAAAATAGCATACTCTCAAAAATTATAAAAATTAATTTCATTTATAAATCGTTACGGTTCAAATATATATAAGGTTTCAGGGATGCGGCAAAATGAAGACCTTTTCAACATGCTTGCGGACTCAAACCACCCACTCATTTCTTCGTTAAAGCGTATCAGACCAAAAAACGATCTCAAATCACAATACTCACGGGAAATGATAAGTATTACCACCGATATTGACGAAAGTTTCCGAGACAAAGAAAAAAAGACATTTAAAAGTAGCTTGTCTACTTAAATTCTCGACAGTAATAACATTCTGTTATTACTTCAATCATAAACTTTTTACTATTTTTAAAGTAAAATATTCCTGTGAAAAAGTTTAATTTCAGCATAAGATTCCGGAACACTCTGTGAAACGTTTTTGTTATAACTCAGAGATCTTGTACCTCTGAAAATTACCTTTAACCCTTTAATGCCCACATGTCTATTTTGGGCACACACTCTTTGAACAAAAAGTTTGTCTAACGGAAATATTTCAAACTGGGTACGAACGGTACGATACGAGCGACACAGTTTGCACCGGCTGCCGCTTGAAACCAACTGCATTTGAAAGCTTGAAATTCAGTTGAGTTTGTGCCGCACGACGATACCCATTTTTTGTGAATTTGCGATTTTCTCAGAGGCTTATTTGTGGTAAATCGGTCGAACCGACGCTGAAAAAATTATTTCCGTGTTTATTATTATGTTTAGTTCAGTTTCAGTTTTAAAGCATTTTATTTTCTTAATCAATAACTTTTACATACTAACAAAAAATGCTTAAATGCTAGATTAAAATTACTTAACAATCTTATACTAACTTACTGGCCCCACACAGGCACTCGAAGCTACTCTAAATTCTTATAACTATGTCTTTCGACTTTATTTACATTTCATTTATAAATATTTATTTTGTATACTTAAAGCTAAGAAAAAACAATTAATAAAAAAAAAACTTGGCATATGGACTATTTTTTTTATTTTTTATAAAAACTTAATATTTAACTTAAAATAAACCTTAGCCTACTTAACCTACATACAGAATACACACATACACACACATAGACATTATACACAAATATATACATATTGTGATAACCACTTAAATGTGAGCAGCGACATCTAGCAGAAAATGTCGAAGACCAGAAGATTTCGATATTGGAATAACAAAGTCTCGACTGGAGAGTGGAATCGAATTTTCTAGCAAATTGGAAATTGTATGGGACGCTGGGTGGCGAGGATTGTTCTCGAAGTATGTCATTCGAGTATAAATACCAGCATCCCAAAGGTATGCAAATAAGTTCCAAAGTTGAATTTGAAGTGTTAATTAGAAGAAGTGATTAAGTGGTTTAAGTAAAAGATAAGAAAAGTATAAGTGGTTGAGGAATTGAATTGTACTGAGAGAAAGAATTAAATAGTGAATTGTAACTGTACTGAATAAAGGGATTTGTATTGAAAAGAATAAGTTCTATTATTAGTACCCACACAAACATTTTACATTGGTGTCAGAAGTGGGATAGGACTTATTGTGTGTAAAAAAAAAAAAAAAGTGTTTTCTGACTATTTGAAAAAGCTAGAATGGGTCGAAAACTATTGCAGTTGACCCTCGTCCAACTCAAATCCGAGTTGAACAAGAGAAGCCTCAGCGCCAGTGGAGGAAAAAGTGACCTGGTGCTCCGACTTCAGGAGGCTTTAAACAACGAGGGACATGATCCTGATGCATATTCCTTTGATGTTGACGAGGATGAACAGACAAGTACCGGCAATGACATGGCTGCAATGATGCAACTCCTCTTATTAAAAATGGACGAACAAAACAAAAAAATGGACGAACAAAACAAAAAAATGGACGAACAGAAGAACAGTCTCGACCAACAAAAGAAAAATCTGGAAGAACAGAAGAACAGTCTGGAACAAAAAATGGACGAACAGAAGAGCAGCATTGAACAAAAATTCGACGACCAAAAGAATAGTCTAGAACAAAAACTGGAAGAACAAAATAACGTTCTACACCAAAAGTTCGAAGAAATAGATAACAAATTTGAAAGAATAGAGAAGAATGTTGGCGAAAAATTGGAACAAATGGACAACAAAGTTGAGCAACTGGCAAAAGAGCTCGAACAGTGCGAAAACAGAAGCAGCGAGAATGTTCTTTAAGTGGTCCAAGGAGAAAAGATTTGAAGCCTCCCTCATTCGATGGCCAGACCTCATGGTCTACTTATAAGAAGCAGTTTGAAATGGCTGCCTGTGCAAACGACTGGGACAATGAGGAAAAGTGCTTTGCCCTAACAATGGCCTTGCACGGTCCTGCAGCAGAATTGTTGCAAACAGTAGACATCGAAAAGCATAAAGATTATGTGACTTTAGTACAGGCTATCGAGAAACGGTTTGGGGATAGCCACATGCAGGAGGTCTACAAGGTCCAATTGCAAAGCCGAACGCAGCAACGAGGAGAAACAGTTCAGCAGCTCCAAGCAGACGTGAGTAGACTGGCACATCTGTCATACCCCACCGCAGGCCAG
This sequence comes from Volucella bombylans, assembly GCA_949129095.1. NCBI lineage: Eukaryota > Metazoa > Arthropoda > Insecta > Diptera > Syrphidae > Volucella > Volucella bombylans. Next base: position 64,602,410 of record OX422142.1, read on the forward strand.
GAAATTATCGACGAAATGCCAAAAGATGCATTTATCAGGGGAATTGCAGATTCGAAGCTACAGTCAGCAGTAAGGATGGCCGGGAAAAGAACCCTTGCTGAAGCACTTGCCTTCGCTCTGGCGATGGAAGCAGCCAATCAGGCTTCCAGGGGAACACATTTCGTCAGGGAAGTAGCATCTGTCGAATGCTCCTGCACAAGAATTAGTGCCGAGGAACGAGATACTCGACGGGATAGACGAATAATGCGCTGCTGGAATTGCAATAAAATAGGACACTTTCAAAGGCAGTGTAAAGAACCGGTGCGACGAAAAGACTGCCCTCACTGTGGTGACAAGCAAATAGAGGAAGAAACCCGCAGAAACAGCTATCAAGAAGCCGGTCAACCTTCCCGAAGTCATCAGTCGGGAAATGCTTAAGCACCAACTTCGCGGGGCAGAAGTTGGTAGCAGGAGTCGACGGCCCCAGGACCATCACCCAAGTCTCGCTGGCAAAACGATGCAGCGAAAGCCTTCTAGTAGAATTAGTCAGTGGAAAAGAAAAATGGATGGCAACAATAGACACCGGTGCCACGGCCACAATCATCAGGAGGAATCTTGTGCAGAAGTCTTGGCTGCATAACACTAGCAGTTGCAGCTTGCGAACAGCTACAGGAGCAACGATTAAGGTATATGGTGAAGTCCGCATAAAAATCCAATTGGCCGGAATAACATTCACTCACGCGTTTCTGGTAGCTGACATATGTGACGAGTGCATCATTGGTACAGACTTCATGAGAGAACATGGACTTGTAGTCGACTTGGGGCACAAACCCTGAAATACGGAAACATGGAGATACCAATGATATACGGAAACGCCAATACCTCAGTCTCAAATGTCGTCATCTGCAGCAATCAGAGCCTAGAGCCTTCGTCAGAAGCAATTTTGTGGGCAAAAGTGGAAGGTGGTCCTGGTAGCCACCGATTCTATTTGATGGAGCCAGAAAAGAAAAGAGACTTCATGGTGGGAAAGACCTTAGTGGAGCCAAAGAACAACATGGTCCCTGTAAGGATTCTAAATCCAAAGACATTCAGTGTAAAGGTGAAAAAGGGGGAGATAGTGGGAAAATGCGTACCTGTTGAGGCTATATCGACCACAACGGAAAAAAAGGGTGCAAAACCGGTCACAACAGTTCAGAGCATAAAAATCAAGAACAAAATTCTCAGCCTCTGTAATCTGGACGAAGATCAGCGAATCCTGGCAGAAAAACTAATCGGTGAGTACGCTGATATATTTGCTACACAAGACGGAGAATATGGACGTACGCATATTGTTCAACACCACATTGACACCGGAGACGCTCGACCAATCCGTCAACCTGCAAGGCGTCTTCCATTGGCAAAGCAAACAGAAGTTGCCGAAATGATGTCGAAGATGAAAGCTGAGGGAGTGATTGAAGAATCGCAAAGTCCGTGGGCATCTCCAGTGGTCCTCGTGAAGAAGAAAGATGGCAGCACGAGATTTTGTGTAGACTACCGACGTCTCAATGATGTCACTAAAAAGGACAGCTACCCACTTCCGAGAATCGATGACACTTTGGATATGCTTTCTGGAGCGAAATGGTTTTCAACACTTGACTTGAAGAGCGGTTACTGGCAGGTAGAGATAAATCGTGCGGATCGTGAGAAAACTGCCTTCACTACAGGAAGCGGTCTCTGGCAGTTTGCAGTGATGCCGTTTGGACTGTGCAACGCTCCGGCCACCTTCGAGCGACTAATGGAACGAACATTGCAAGGACTCACCTGGAAAACCTGCCTAGTATATTTGGACGACGTTATCGTCATAGGTAAGACGTACGAGGAGCACCGCGAAAATCTAAAAGAAGTGTTTGAGAGGCTACGAAGTGCTCATTTAAAGCTCGACCCGGAAAAGTGCGCCTTGTTTCGTCCGGAAGTAAAATATCTGGGTCACATTATATCAGCGGAAGGAGTAAGAACGGATCCTGACAAAATCGAAGCCGTGAAAAGTTGGCCTTCTCCAAAAGATAAACACCAACTGAGAAGCTTCTTGGGACTCGCCACGTATTACAGAAGGTTTGTAAAGGATTTTGCTGGCATTGCAAAGAGCCTGCATCAACTTACAGAAAAAGGCCGACAGTTCAGGTGGTCTGGAGAATGCGAAAAAGCATTTCAAGAACTGAAGCGACAGCTGTGCAAAGCCCCCATCTTGGGTTACCCCACGTCCGGAAAAATGTTCATCGTGGACGCAGACGCTAGCAATGTTGGGGTCGGAGCTGTGATCTCCCAAGTTCATGACGGTCAAGAGAAAGTGGTCGCATATTACAGCAAAGTACTCTCCAGACCTGAACGGAACTACTGTGTAACCCGGCGCGAGCTTCTGGCTTTAATTCTGGCTACGAAGCATTTCCATAAGTACCTCTACGGACAAAAGTTCATTCTCCGGACAGACCACGCAACTCTGAAATGGCTACTCCAATTTAAGAACCCTGAAGGCCAAGTTGCAAGATGGATCGAGCAGTTGCAGGGCTACGACTTTGAAGTGCAACACCGCAAGGGAACACTCCACTCAAATGCTGATGCTCTCTCTCGTCGACCGTGCGGAGTAAAATGCGAACACTGCAATCGTAAAGAAGCAAAAGAACAGGCAACTATCCAAATGATCAGGACTGAGCCAATAGAGGGTTAGAGTATAGACGAAATCCGTTCCTCCCAACAGGCAGACAATGACATCGAACCAATATTGGCCTGGAAAGAACACGAGGAAAGACCAAGCTGGCAGCAGATATCAGATCGGTGCCAAACTCTGAAGGCATACTGGGCACAGTGGGACTCGCTTTTTGTGCAAGATGGATTGCTGAAAACAAAACGGGAAAGTGCAAATGGAACGACATCTCGTATGCAGCTAATTGTACCACGGTCCAGAGTCAGCCAAATGCTCCGTGAAATACATGAAGGAATCTCAGGAGGTCATTTGGGAATAAACAAGTCGTTTGAATAAGGTAAGTGAACGTTAAGTTCAAAACTAGTCGAGAATTGGTGAAAAAAGTGCATATGGTGTGCGGCTACCAAGGGCATAAAAGGAACAATGCAACAACACAATGTCGTAGCACCATAATAAACATCGACATCGCTTGCCCGTTTCCCGAATTTAATGGCAACCGATCATGGTCATGGATTACTTCAGTAAGTGGTCGGAAGTCTACAAAGACCAGATAGTCAACAACTGGATGAGCGGATTTGGGTTCCCAATGAAGCTACACGCTGATCAATGGCGAAACTTTGAATCGAAAGTCTTCCAGGACTCAGGCACACTCAATATCTGAGATAAGGACAAAACCACTACACCCACAATCTGATGGAATGGTTGAGCGATTCAATAGCACATTGAATCAGTATCGTCTAAGGTCGTTGACTACTGCCAGCCAGACGAGGATCAACTCATACCACTCTTCTTAATGCCCTACCGAAATGCGGTCCATAGTTCAATAGAACATACGCCACCTGCGATCGTATGTGGTCAAACAGTTCGGTTGCCAAGTGAAACGAAATTCAGATCCCCACCTACGGAGCGCAAGGAGGTGAATGAGTATGTGGATGACTTGTGCGACAGTATTCGTAAATTGCATAAAAATACCCGAAAAGATGAAACCAGCAACCGCATGAGGACTAGGTACGATGTAAAAGCAAAATCTTCCGGATTCAACGAAGAGAATCTAGTGTGTACAGTCCTCTGTGTAAGAAACGAAAATTACGAAAACTGTAATAGGATTTTGAAGGTCCATATAAGGTGATAGTCCGCATTAATGACATTATATAGGTAGAATGTGCTATTTCAACGGTACGTGGAATGACGAAGTTGGGATGGAGCAGTGTGACAACCACTGAAAATGTGAACAGTGTCATTTTTATTTGAATAGTAGAAGATTTTCATATTTCAATAGCAGAACACTCAACCATTGGAGAATGGAAACATTTAGCGAATATTCTGGTAAAATGGAAAGACGTAAGGAACGCTGGATAATACAGAACATTCTCGAAAGATGTCAGGGAAGAATAAATATCAGCGTCCCACAAGAATTACAAATCAGTTCTAAAGTGGAATTTGAAATGTGAATTACGAGTAGTGATAAAGTGGTTTAAGTAATAAATGAAATAAAGTAAATAGCGATTGAAGTCTAAATTGTAATTGTATTGAATAAAGCGATTGTATTGAATAAAGCGATTGTATTGAAAGGAATAAGTTCTATCATTTGTACCCATACAAACATTTTACAATATAGTAAGTGGATTAATAATCATCTACTACAATTTTATTAAATAAAGGGAACAATTTATAATAATTCTAAATCATTATTTAGGTTAGGATATTTAGTTATATAATTTTTGTTGAAAATGTCAATCCTTCTCGCTATGTGGATGACTCCGGCTCTCTCATGGAGAACATTGATTTTTTGTACTCCGACTCTGGTGTTCTGTACAAGCGAAGGCAAGCACCCGAATATTTTCCATTAAGCTTGCTCGTACATTGAACCACACGGGACACCCAAATACCAGCATGGGCCTGATCAGGGCCATGTAGCAGATTACCTTTACTCTCGCATCGAGTTGGCTGCTATAAAACAGTCTCTTTGTAAGAGCAAAAGCACCTTTAGCTCTGGCCAGAGCAGCATCTACATTTTTGCCAAAATACAGAAACTGATCTAGCCAGATCCCAATGTATCTAACTACATTTCGACAGGCAAGAGGCCGCCCGTGTTGTCCAATGATCGAGAATTTACGCCAATTTTTTCTGGTATCCCTAGAGGCTCCAGACAACGGCGTACTAAAGAGAATGGTTTCCGACTTCTGAAAGTTGATTTTCAACTTCCAGTCATCGCAAAATCGTCTTATCTTATCGAAGTCACGCTGTAAGAGAGTATTAATGACCTCGATTTGTGTACCTGTTCTGTACGCTATCAAATCGTTTGCGTACGCAATAGTATGGGGAATGAACCTATCAAATCGCTTGTAAATATGTTGAATAGGATCGGCGAATTGACCGCGCCTTTCTGAAGACCATTATTAATTTGAAATATTCCAACAGAAGTCACATCACCATTTTTCATGATGAACTGTCTGTTGGTTAGCATATTATAAAGAATGTACAAGAGTGGTTTACTGATCCCCAGCCTAGTCAGCTTATAGAATAGTCCCTCTAACCATACGGTGTCGAAGGCCTTCTTCAAGTCAACAAGGCAGGCACCAGTACATTGTTTTTTGCCTTTATTCCATTGGATATCGGACACCAGTCTAGACACGGCATGTGAAATATCATGTCCCACCTTAAAACCGAATTGATTATCCGGAACTATATGTTTGTCCTCAACCCACCTAGTCAGAGCTCTACTGATTACCTTTTCAAAAACCTTACTGATATTCGGAAGGAGACTTATCGACCAGAGATTCGCCGGATTGGATATATCCTTTCCCTTTTTGGGGATAGGTTGAACCACCGCCGTTTTCCAATGCGCTGGATAATGTGCATTATTCATTGCATTATTAAACAGGGTGGTGTAAATGTCCACCGCTTCTAGAGGAAGATGTCGAAGCACGATGTTCGGAATACCATCGGTCCCCACTGATTTCTTAACTCTGATTATGCCGAAGATCTCATGGAGTTCTTCCTTCGAAATGAATGGGGGTAGGTCTCTCTCTCTGGCAATGACATTATTGGCCATATTTTCGTCGCTGAACCAGGTGAAACCAGAGCCCTCGGATCGCCAGTTCCCTATTTCATTTCGAATGCAGAAGTCGTGCACCAAGACGCGATTGTCCAGGTCATAATTAGGGCCAATGTTATCAATGGCCTTGTATACTTCCTGGAACGTCGCCCCTATGGTCTCAACCTTCTCCTGTGGATCCTCGATCACAAAAAAGTCGTCATCATCAGCGGCCTCATTTGGATCAATACCTGCTATTGTAATTAACCGTTCGTTGTCTGTTGTCCGGGCTATTTTAAGACACTGAAGGTCGTTTTGATTTTTTCTCCGCAATAGTTTCTTTATTTGCGGAAACATATTCGGGTTTCTGGTGTTTACAGCCCGAACCTTGTTGTTACAATACAAACTTACAGAGATTCTGTAATTCTCTTTTATTAGCGTTTGAATATTTTTAATCGACGACTTCAGAGTCCTAATCTCCGGGTCTTGTCGGTCAGTTAACTGTCTATACAAGTTTTTGAGTCTTGTCAGAAGTCTACTTTTCGTTAGTCGTACGTCGATACCGCGGTATTGTAGTGTCCATAGTTTGTTTAATTGTCTCGTCCATTTGTTTTAGGTAATTGTCGATCTCCTCGTTTGACAAATTCCTCTTGTCAAAATTGCGGAGAAGCGTGTCCATCGGGTCTTACTGTAGTTGTAAGAATATCTTTGGACAAACTCCTCCAATTCCGCAATTTCGTTGGGAACTGTAATTTCGGTGCTAAAACCGCAATGGTCGCTGTCATACACGAATGTGCGCAGACAGTTTAATGTTTGTAAATTCGTACCTGTCAGTCGTATACGTTCGTCGTACAGCAGTAGATCCAGATAAGACCCGCCTCTGGGAAACGACGGGTTATCCGTCGCTTTAAGACCGAGTCTGTGCATGATATCGTGCTGACCCCACCAATCGAGTAGTAGGTTCCTCTAGTATTTGGAAAGTTATTTCCCCAAACTCTGTGCTAAGCATTGAAATCCCCGCCGATTATAAAATAATTCTCCCCCGATTCCAGCCTCAGAAATCGAGAAAGCGTGTCGAGCTCTGTAATGAATAGAGTGGATTGTGAAGACTCAGGTGCATAAACAGAGCCCAAGTACAGTCGCTTTCCACTGCGGAGCGGTATATAAATGACAACTGTTTCCAACACCCGGAACCTGCGCAACACTCCCTTGTACACTCTGTGAAATTTTATACCTTCTTTAATGAAGATCGCGACACCGCCTCCACGTTTGGATCTGGGTCCGTTTCTTCTTCTAACAATATAATTATTGTACTCCAGTTTGTGCTTATCGGTTATCTTGGTTTCGCTGCGAAAAGCACATCCGTAGTTTGGTCTTGTAGCAATTTAAACATCGCGGCTCTTCGTTCGATCATAATCAGTGAATTAACATTCACCGCAAGGACCTTCAAAGTTTGCTCCACCATGTGCGTACCCATTACGACATGTGTTGCGTTAGGCCTGGCAGCAGCGCGTAGATCTGGTCCACCCGCTTGGCCTGTTCTTGCACCTACTTTTGCAGCTGAGCCATCTGCCCTTGGATTGCGAGCAAGATGGCCAGCAAGTTAGGTGCAGCTTTCGTTGCTCTCGGCATTGGCGCCAGAGAAGCAACAGTCGATTGCTGTACCGTAGTCCCCCTACCTGACGCCATTTGGGCGAAGGAAATTTGGGACGTGACGGCTGGTGTTTGGAACCTATTGGTGAACGTTTGACATCCACCTTCTGCTGCCGAGCCAGTTTTGCTTTCTTAATGTCAGCGAACTTAGGACAACCCCGATAGTTTGCGGTGTGTCCCACGTTTCCACATAACACGCACGAGAGCTGCGACCTATCGGATGCTCCGTCAACACCCAGTGTACACTCCTCGGAACTGTGGTTCTTAGCGCACTTCACGCATCGAGGCTGCATTTAGCAGTTCGACGCGGCGTGCCCGAACCTCTGGCAGCGAACGCATTGTATAACGACTTCGCTCCTTTTTAATTTTTCCCAGTGAACCACCTGGTAGTCTAGGACATTGATACTCCTTAGACTATCCAGACGGCTTTCGGGACTGAGCTGCACCAGGAAGAATAGCAGACTTCGTTTCCACGTTTCCTTTAGGTGCTCTTTCACTTTCGCGTAGCCCTCCACTGTATTACAGTGGATAGCATGGCGATCGTTCTCCAATCTCATAATTTTTAAATTATTACCAATGGCCAACTTACAAAGGTCCTCGGTTGAATTTTCCTCTAATTTATAGGTGTTGATAGGAGGCACCTTCTCCTTCTTCTTCTTCTTCTGCTGCTGCTGTTGTTGTTGCTGCTGCTGCTGTTGTTGTTGCTGCTGTTGCTGTTGCTGCTGTTTTTTTCAGCTGTTGTTGTTTTTGCAGCTGCTGCTGCTGTTGTTTCTGCTGCTGCAGTTGTTGTTTCTGCTGCTGCTGGTTTTGTTGTTTCTGTTTCTGGGAGCTTTCTACTTCCAGTTGCTCCCTCTGCCTGCGTGCAGTTTGTCTTTCCTTAATAGCAAGCACTTTTTCATTCAGCTTTTGTATGCTGCTCGTAAGGTCTTTTAATTCTTCATCCTCAGCTTCAGACTCAGATGCTGCTAGAGAGGTAAAGTTGTTGTTGCCTCCCTTATAATAGACCTCATCAGAGATGTACATCGACGATTGTTTTTTAATTTGTTGTCTTGTTTTTACTGTGTCAGCTGCTAAAGCAGCACCCATTTTCATCTTTGTTAAATTACTCGTATGAGTGGTTTTTAACATCCTCCGCCTTTTAATGGCTTTCGCCACCGCACCGGCAACACTATTGTTGCTTTGGCAACTACCGTTATGGGAAGAGCGGAGCGCTCTCCACTATCCATCACGCGATTTCTTTAGCACTTTTTGATTTGTTTATCCAATTTAAGAACAAAAAGAAACAAAAAAAAAAACAAAGTTCCGGGATCGAACTCGCAATTCCAGGATTTGCTTATCGAGACGCCACTCATTTCATTTCATTTTATATGCATTTTTATTTTTAGACTTCATTTACACTTAAAAGCTAGACAAAAAAATGCTTAAAAATTAGCTTAAATAACTTACAAATACTCTTATTCTATCTTACTGGCCCCATGCGGGCACTCTAAGTTAAACATAATACTTAATCTATGTCTCTCGACGTTTCTTACAGACTATTTTTATTTTTGTTTTTACATTTTTTAAAACTAAAACTAAGAAAATAAACTTTAAGTATAAAAACTTAGTATATGGACTTTTTGTTATAATATAAAACTTAAAACTAAACGTATAAAGTATTTACAACTAAATCTTAACCTACTTAATCCTATTTAAACTATCTAATCCTATAAACCATTTTAGAGGGTGTTACCCTCGCCTGTCCGCAGCTGTTCGAAGAACGTGGAAGATTAGCGGCACGGCCAATCTGTCCTGGATCAGACCTTTCATATCTAGGTAGAGGAACGCTTCTGGAGGAATAAAGCCGTCAAAGCGAACTCTCTCATGATACATATAATTAGGGTAGTAAGCCCCGGAGATCAGGTTGTTCGATGAGGTCATTGCTCTTGCAATGTGCCTTCGAGTCAACTTAATGACGAAATTGTCCACTCTTATTAGGTTCGCCCTAATGTACAAGACCTCATTAGGATAGAATTTTATGTACTCAGACTCTGGTGTTCTGTATAAGCGAAGACAAGTCCTGAGACAAGCCCTCTCAAACACCCGAATCTTTTCCAATGAACTTGCTCTTACGTTGAACCACACGGGACATCCAAACACAAGCATAGGCCTGATAAGGGCCATGTAGCAGATAACCTTTACCCTCGCATCGAGTTGGCTGTTATAAAACAGTCTCTTTGTAAGTGCAAAAGCTCCTTTGGCTCTAGTCAGAGCAACATCTACTCGTATATGTTTGTTAAAATACAGATATTGATCTAGCCAGATCCCAAGGTATCTGACTACATTTCGAAAAGCAAGTGGCTGTCCGTGCTGCCCCACGATCGAGAACTTTCACCACTTCTTTCTGGTATCCCTAGAGGCCCCAGACAAAGGCGTCCTAAACAAAATGGTTTCCGACTTCCGAAAATTGGTTTTCAACTTCCAGTCATCGGAATATCGTTTAATTTGATCGAAGTCACGTTGCAAGAATATATTAATGACCTCAATCTTTGGACCTGTTCTGCACGCGATTAAGTCGTCTGCGTACGCTATGGCATGGTGAAGTGAACCTATCAGATCACTTGTGTAAATGTTGAATAGGATCGGCGAATTTACTGCACCTTGTTGCAGACGGTTTTTAATGTTAAATGTTCCAGCAGAAGTCACATCGCCATTCTTCACGATGAACTGTCTACTGGAGAGCATATCAAAAAGAATATACAGCAATGGTTTACTAATGCCCAACCTGTCCAGCTTGAAAAAGAGTCCCTCTAACCATACGGTATCGAAGGCCCTTTCCAAGTCAATCAGGTAGGCACCAGTCCTTTGTCCTCAACCCACTTAGTCAGGGCTCTATTGATCACCTTCTCGAAAACCTTACTGATGTTTGGAAGGAGACTGATCGACCGGAGATTCGCCGGATTGGATGTGTCTTTATCTCTTTTGGGGATGGGGTGTACCACCGCTGTTTTCCAATGCGCAGGATAATGTGCATTATTCATTGCATTATTAAACAGGGTGGTATAAATGTCCACCGCTTCTAGTGGGAGATGTCGAAGCACAATGTGCGGTATCTCATCGGTTCCCACTGATTTCTTACTTCTAAGCGATTCGAAGGTCGTTTGGAGCTCTGCCTTCGAAATGAACGGTGGTAGTACCATTTCATTGGTGATGACATTATTTGCCATATTCTCTTCATTGAATTGGGTGAAACTGGAGCTCTCGAATCGCCAATTCACTATTTCATTTCGAAGGTAGAAATTGTGCACAAGGACTCGATTCTCCAGGTCGTGGTTCGGGCCAATGATGTCATTCGCCTTGTATACTTCTTGGAAAGTCGCTCCTATAGCCTCTACCTTCTCCTGCGGATCCTCGACCACAAAGAAGTTGTCGTCATCAACAGCCTCATTTGGATCGATGCCTGCTGCTATAAGTATGTTCTCGTTGTCCGTCGTTCGAGCGATTTTAAGACACGAAAGGTCGTTTTGATCTTTTCTCCGAAATATTTTATTTATTTGTGGAAACATATTCGGGTTGCTGGTGTTTACAGCCCGAATTTTGTTGTTGCAATACAAACTTACAGATGCTCTGTAATTTTCTTTTATTAATAATTGGAGGTTTTTGATCGACGACTTTAGCGTCATAATCTCCGGGTTATGTCTGTCAGTAAACTGTCTGTACAAGGTTTTCAGCCTTGACAGCAGTCTACTTTTATGTCGGTGCAGTGCGTCAATGGTTGCGTTGCGGAATAAGTCTTCGTTGTCAGTGTATTGATACCGAGGTATCGTTTTGTCCATTGTTCGTTTAATTGTCTCGTCCATTAGTTTTAGATACCTGTCAATCTCCTCGTTTGACAGATTTCTATTGGACGGTGGGTAGAGCGAGTTCAAGGAGAGTGCTCTCGTCAGTGTTCTGGAGAAGTGTGTCCAACGCACCCTACTATAGTTTTAGCAATGTCTTTGAACAAACTCGTCCAATTCCGCAGCCTCGTTCGGAACGGTTATTTCGGTGCTGAGACCGCAATGGTCACTGTCATACACAAAAGTGCGTAGACAGTTTATGGTTTGTTGGTTTGTGCATGTCAGGTGTATTCGTGTGTCGAACAGCAGGAGATCCAAATAGGACCCGTGTCTAGGAAACGACGGACTGTCCGTCGCCTTAAGGCCGAGTCGATACAACACACTGTGTTGACCCCACCAATTGAATAGTAGGTTCCCTCTAGTATTTGGTGTATTATTTCCCCAATTACTATGTTTGGCGTTGAAATCTCCGCCGATAATAAAATAGTTGTCTTCAAATTCCAGCCTCAGAAATCGAAAAAGTGTCTCGAGCTCTGAGATAAATAAGGTGGATTGAGTAGCCTTAGGTGCATAGACAGACACCATGTACAACCGCTTTCCACTACGGAGAGGGATATACACGATGCATGCTTCCAGCACCTGGAACCTCCGTACTACACGACTGTATACTCTTTTAAAACGTATACCTTTTCGTACGAATATTGCAACGCCACCTCCCTGAATGGAGTTGGGTCGGTTTCTCCGTACTATTTTGTATCTTCTGTGCCTCATTTTGTGTCTTTTGGTAAGCTTAGTTTCGAGCTCCACTGTATTGCAATGGATCGCATGCCTATCTAAACTAAGTCTTTTAATGTAAAAATTATTACCTATGGCCGACTTACATAGTTCAATTGTTTCTTTTAACTCCATATTAAAAGTGTTGATTGGAGGTACCCGCTGCTTAGTTGATTTCGGTTGTTGTTGTTGCTGCGCGTTGCTGCTGCTGTGATTTTTGTTGCTGTTGTTGTTTTTGCTGTTTTTGCTTTCGTAGTGGTTGTGCATCTTTTGTTGTTTGTTCTTGTGTCGGTGTCTGTAGTTTTTGTTGTGTTGACGGTTGTTTCTCTCTTTGTTGCTGTTGTTGCTCCTCGCATACTTTTTGTTGTTGCTGAGAGATCTGGAGTTCTTGCTGCTGCTCCTTCTCTCTTCGCGCAACTTGTTTTGCTTTAATAGCCAGTATCTGTAGTTGCAGTTCATTGATATGGCTGCTTAGAGCTTTCACTTCTTCTTCTTCGTCCTCGGACTCAGAAGCCGCCAGCGTTGCGAAGTTATTGCCGCCCATATAGTGACCTTTCCCACCGTCAGACACGTATGGGAATTCGTCGTTTGCTGGGTTTGTTGCTGCTCTTGTTGTTCTTCTTGTTGCCGCTTCCCTTGTTCCACTGGGCAGATTTTCGGTGGAAACTGTGAGGGAAGGGCGCTTGACGAGGTTTGGAGTAGGCCGCAGCTTCCTCCTCTCTTTTGTATTGTCTGGATTCCCAGGATGCATTATGGCCTGATGATGTAGCCGCTTGCTCATCCGATGACATGGTTACCTCTGCTGCTGGTTCCGCTATTGGAATAGTGGACCGCTCCCTTCCACTCATCGTTCGATTTTACTATATATTATTGTTTGTGTTACTTTATTAACTTTTTTTAAAAAATAAAAAGTCTGTCCTATACCGGAGATCGAACCTACGCCCCTTGGTTTCTCGGGCGACACCACTACTGCTGCGCCACCGAACCACTTGGCAAAAATGTTTTCAATTCTACTTTTATTACACTGTTTTACTTTTTTCACTTGAAGAAGCCGAAACACGTCTGTCCCTAATCGAGGTCAATGAATGACTGATCGATGCCGCTAACCGCTTGGCTATAGAGTCAGATAATAAAACTGCAACCAATTAGCTTTATTAGGATAACTGTATCACTATTTTTTATTTTTATTCTTTTTCACTCTAGGAAAAGCCGAACACGTTTACACTCTGCGGAGATCTGCGAACGACTGTGATTATTGTGTTTAGAAAGTGATGTGAGTGTTCAAAACAAAAAATTATTATTATTATTGTTACTTTTGTTTTGATTTTTTGTTCGTGCCCAAAATGGCACGCTGGTCACTCAGGCCATAAAATGTGTTATGTTTGCGCATATGTAAAAAAGTTTGTTTTCGTTATTCTTGCTTTGTTTTTTTTCGGTTTGTTATTTAAAATGCCGCACAAAATAGATTTTCGCACCGAAGAAGAGTTGGCAGCATACGTGAATCAACAAGCATGGTCCGATAGTGAAGCCGGCGATTTTTCCGGACACGATAGTGACGTAGATCCGGAATTTGACTTCAAAGCTGATCTACGAATGAATCGTGACGATGATGGTGACGACTTTGGTGTGCACTCACGTCAAAAGACACGAAATGTTGCAGCAACCTCTGACGAAGCAGATATTCCGAACGTTTCTAGCTACACTGCTGTAGCTAGAAGTGGCAATAAAACATTGCATCAAAGTAAAATTTGATTTAATTTTTGTTTTGTATTGTGTGTTGAATAAATTTTTTCATTCATTTCCAGTTGCCGATGTTGAAGTGACTGCTGAAGTAAATAATGAACGGTTTGAATCGAATCAAGGTATGTGCTTCGATTGTTTTGATTGATGTTTTCATCATGTTTAGGTGATGATGAGCCGTTGATTGTAGGCGACGCTTCGCGCTGGGCCCAATATGCGGCAATGTTTGAAACCGTAACGGTGGATAAAGACCGCGATGTTTTCAAGAAACCATTATGACGCAAAAAGAATTTGCAATTGAATAAAGCTTGGATTCAATTTCGCGGAAAGGATTCACTCACACCTAAAATCATGGCATTGAGTACACCGTTCGCGTTTTTTTCGTTTTTTATGACCGATGACATCATTTCAAATCTGGTTCAACAAAGTAATTTGTATTCAGTTCAAGAAGCAGCGGCAATGGGTTATTTGGATCGAATGCAATCCGAAGGGCTGAAAACAACACCAGATGAAATGAAACGATTCCTCGGAATTAACTATTTCATGTCGGTGGTCAGATATCCCAGCTCGCGAATGAATTGGAGTGATGGCAGCTTTTTCAAACCGATAAGCGAAAGCATGCCACGAAATCGGACATAGACTGCACAACAGCCATCGAATGAAAAGGTAATGACTCCGAACGCAGATCTGTCGACATCAACAGAGCTGATTGCGCGAAGCCAGCGATTGAGAAACCGTCTTGAGATGCGACAACACAACATCGAAACGCTCGGTCCAATTCCACAAAATGACCAAACTTACGACCGGCTATACAAATTGCGCCCGTTGATAGATACGTTGAATCAAAACTTTAAAAAAGTTCCAATGAAAGAAAGGCTATGCGTTGATGAGCAGATGTGTGCCACCAAGATTGCTCATTTTCTCAAAAAATATATGCCAGATAAGCCTCACCCATGACTCTTCTATATTATGTGACAACAGCGGCTTTTGTTATTGTTTTGAAATATATGATGACGTGATGGTGATGACGATCACCGTCGTGATGGTGAACCCAATTTAGGCGCTTCAGCCAATATAGTTATTCGTTTGGCTCGCGACATACCTTGCTTTGTTGGGCACACCATATGGAACGACAATAAAATTGTAAATATGGCTTCCACGATGGCTGGAATTAAACCATATTTATCGTCCGATGAAACGGCAGCGACAACAGCTCCAGCTGTACAGCGTTTTAACAAAAAGTAGAAATCGGTGGAATCATTTAGTGCCCCAACGTCATACACGAATACAACAAATACATGGGCGGCGTCGATCTAATGGACGCGTGCTTGGGTCGATGTCGCATCCGCATCAAATCACGCAAATGGACACACCACCTTTTTTACCACATGTGAGATATGGCCATCATCAACGCTTGGATGTTATATCGACGCCACTTCGATTGTACGGTACAAACTACGAAGCCACTAAAATTGTACGAATTCGTCATGGAAGTGGCCACTTGTCTTACGAAATCCGGCATACCGTTGGCACGAAAACCTGGTCGCCCATCGAATTTGGAATCGGAAATTGCAGCCAAGAGGGGTCGAGTGAATGTTGCTCCTATGCCACCGAAGGATGTACGGTTAGATGCAATCGGCCACTTGCCGGAGCACGCTGTAACTCGACATCGATGCAAAAAACCTGGCTGCGACTCACGAACTCGATTTGTTTACCGGAAATGTCAAGTTCATCTGTGCCTCTGCATTGAAAAGAACTGTTTCATGGAATTTCACACGACCTGAGATGCGCCGTCGGTGCTTTTTGATCACAATTTTGTTCTTTTTTAAATAATTTTCATACAACTTTTTTCGTTTATTTTCAATAAAAAATTTCTTCTATACAAATACACATTTTGAATTTTTTTGTGTGTTATGACCAGCGTGCCCAATTGAGCACGCATTACCTGAAATTACCTGTCACATACCCAGGTGAGTTATATGAAAAGATATAGAACAAAAGTTGTTCAGAATTGTCTCCTTTACAACATATAATTCTTTCCCCGAAAAAAAAAACTTGGGCATTAAAGGGTTAAGCTGGAAATTGTTGTGAAATTTTTATTCGTTTAAAAGTTTTCTAGCATACATAAAAGTCAAAATGAGCCATTGTGTGCCATTAGATTCGCAATAAGCCAGTGTTTGGTGTGCTTTATAAGCTAATGGAATAATTGGTCCCTATATGTGCAAGAATGATGCCGGTCACAACTTATCAGACTTTGTCATTCCCATCCAGAATAGCAGAGCTAATAAAGCTAATCCATGAGCATTAGAAAGATTTTTCGATATTTTATTACATTTTGAAGTTCTATTCTTTTCTGTAAAAAAAAACCCTTTATAA
Source organism: Volucella bombylans (assembly GCA_949129095.1). NCBI lineage: Eukaryota > Metazoa > Arthropoda > Insecta > Diptera > Syrphidae > Volucella > Volucella bombylans. Next base: position 64,618,467 of record OX422142.1, read on the forward strand.
ACTTTTTTACAATGACGTATGACCCAAACCCATGACTAATACTGCCCAGAGAATTGACACCCTTCAACACTGAACCTTTTATTTTTTTATTATTTAAAAAAGTAAAAAAAAAGACCCTACTGGTCTTATGAAATATCTTCTTATCCTTATAACGGCGCCTTAAGCATGTGCGTGTAAGGCCGAAAGACGGCTATTTTATGAATCAAAGAGATGTCTGCTAATGGTACCGTACTTTTTTTTTCAAAACAAAAAACCAAGAAAATTATGGTTTAAAAATCTAATCATACCCAGATGTTACACGCACATTCAAAGAAATAATTGATTAATAGTTTTTACTTACCACCTTAGTACTACACAATTTCCGGTTAACTACGGTCTATAGGAATCGCAAAATAAATTGGCTTTTATAAATTCTCTAAGGAGAAATTAGTGTTTAAGCAAATAGAAAAGAAAACAACGCATACGTTTAACTACCAACAACTATTATCATTATATGTATGATTTATAGGTATACATATATTCTTTACTTTGACTGCCTTGTCATAGCAGAAAGTCGATGAACAAATACTACTTTATAGCAGGTTCACGAAAAGCTGTCGATGAAGAGAACTTTTTGGGTTTGGAAGACGGCGGCGGTGCATCCAATTCCCACAAGGGATAAAGACACTTCCAATCCGACAAGCCATGGCTCGATAAGTCCCCTTCTGAATAAGAATAAGGTATTTGAAAGGATGATCAAAAGAGATGACTAAGTGGGTTAAGTACAAAATTATAGTTCCGTGTAAACAATTCAGTTTAAGACGAAACCCCTCACAAGCCGCATCTTATTGGATATCTGATATCCAATGGAACAATGTGTGATGCCTGCATGACTGACATAAAGCAGGAATTTGAAGCCGTGTGGCTAAAGGGAGACCTCTACAAGCTGGACAGCCTTTGTGCCTGTTTACATTGGCGACGGGATGAAAGTCCTCACCATGAACGTCGTGTTCACATTGTCATGGGGTTGAAAGACTTTTTGACAAATGGAACACTTGAATCGGAGCATTTTTATTTTTTAAATTTGAGCAGTTGGCCTGAAACATAATTTTTTTCCTATTCTTCACACTTCCTTTCTCATCAACAATCAAAATTAAAATGAAAAATATATCAGAAATGGAACGATATGGAAAAAAACGATGTGTTGCACCCGAGAATCCACATTAGAAATGGATTCTCGGTGGAAGTAACCCTTCTTCTTCCCACTTCAATAAAAAGCGTTCCCTCTCTTTCGGACAATCTTCCTGCCCGCGCCAATGTGAACAGGCACCTTATCTGTGCCCTCTGCAAAAAAAAATTATTAGAAACTCGTATCAATTTATTCGTTTTACGGAAAAGAAATACTTCCATGTTCTACGCCAGGTAAAAATACTTCCGAAGAAAAATACATTTTAACAACACGAACAGTTCTTATCTGGTACTAATGAAATTAAAATACATGAACAATATTAAGTAATTACTATCCTATACTCGCTTAACATAAAAGTCTAATATGTTTCTAAAACCTCTACTTCTAGAATTCTCTACATATATCTAAGATGTTTTTTATTAACGTAACAATAATTTAAAAGGAAAAATATATAAATTTCAACATCTCGTAGTAAGTAATTCGAACAAATTTCGAATATTTTAAATACAAATTAAACTGGCCGAATGGGTTATGCCAGTAACTTCCTGTTAAAGAGAACTGGTAGTATTCTCCAATGGTTTTTAATATTTCATATCCTATTAGAATTTAGGAAATGTATTACCCATAAAAGTTCGACAGTTCAAATGTAAGACTCCTTGTATTAACGAAATCGTAACTAGCACTGCATTGATGGTTCTAAAATTGTTGCTGTTGAATCACTCGTATAATTCTAGCCCGATTTTTTTTCAAATTTTCGTCAAATCTGTGCTATGTTAATAGATTTCAGCTAGTACTGCAAAACTTTCGAAAGAGTTCTCTATTTATAAAGATAAAAATTAATTATGTTTTCTGTATATTTCTTTTTAAAAACTTAAGGGGGTGACGGGGAAAAGATAGAACTTTTAGTTTTTTTTTCATTTATTTATTACTATTTTAAGAGCATGTAAAACAAATTTCAAGTAAAAATCTTCATTAGAACGTAAAGTGTACAACTCTGAAGACACCCTCCTTGAAAAAAAAGGACACTCACTTCCTCCACGATTTCGGCTTATCAAGAAGAAAAAAAAACAATGTTTTAATCTGTAGGCCGAGTGAACTAGAATCATTTGAAAATATTAAAAATTAGGTTTTTGGCAGACTTCTGAGTAAAAAGTTTCAAATTTCATTTTTTTAGGTTTTCGTTACAAAAAAATACAAACACTCGGAATACGACGATTCTAGGGCACTCTGTGCATCTATATGCGCTGAGTCTACCCTATAATTTCCAAATAAATCGGTCAAACCGTTTTCGAAATACGATACGATGGAGAAAAGTCTAAAAAACACAGTTTTGAGAGAAACACGTTTAAAATTTCAAGTACGGTTAAAACTATGAAAATCTTAACTTACCATCAATCTAAGCTACGAAGTTTGACAAAACAAGTGACCATAAAAATGTCATTCTAAACTTGTCGAAACTTGTCTATACTTGTACAAGTGCGCATTCGTATAGAAGGATCTCAGGCCCGACCTCCTACTACTCAACTCAGCGCCCCTAACGTCTGCTTCTTCTAACTGCTGTATCTTTATAGCGACTTCAAATTTTAAAAAATCACTTTACCAGCATATTCTACACGCGTTAAGGAATGGTGGACGTGTCACTGAGGCCCCAGACCTCGACACGAACTGGGCGTTACAAACCTCTCCCTGGATACAAACCCAGGTTACCACGAAGAGACTCAGGCATAGCGGTTCCCCGCGGGATGATCAAAAAAACGACCGACCGAGGCCCAAGAAGGACCAAAAGAAAAAGAAGAAGAAGCAGCAATCGGTGAGCAGCGTGTCCGCAGAACGCGCACAACAACTTCTCCCGGTGCCGGCGATCACAAGCCAAAGGCAGGAAGGCCCCAAACCTACAGAGTGGAAAAAGGTGGAGGGGCCAAAACAGAGGATACGCTCAAGAGCAAGGCCCGATGCAATAATCATTGCCTCCAAGGCGGAAAAAAGCTACGCGAATATTTTGAATCCCATCAGGATAAATAAATCTCTGCAGTCACTCGGAGGCAATGTTTATTTATTTATTTATTAATCTACGATTTTGTGATCAAAAGATTATGAAAATTTATAAAAGAAACTTAAAAACTAACAGTAATATAATTTTGTGAATAATGTATAATAAAGATCATATAATTTCATTTTAATGATTAAGAATAAACATAGTAAACAAATAAACAAAGTATTTTTAAATGTATTCCTGGGCAAAGATATATTAAGCTCAGAACAGTAAGCGTTAAATAATTTAATGCACCTTGAAACAGGTTCCCGTTGACCATACAAAATAATATGACGAAATTCAAACAACAGTGGTCTTTTTCTTAAAATTCCAGACGATGTATACAAATACACACATAAGCAGATTTATACTATCTATAGTTGCGCATAAAATATCTCGGACAAACATGAGATTATACATTTTTCTTCTCGATTCGAGACTCATCATAACAAGTAAAAGACATTTAGAACGATAAGAATGATGAAACTCATTATTATTAAAAAACAGAAGCGTAAGGCAAAATTTAAAAATATTTTTTGAGTATTTTCAATTCTACTTATATTGGAAATAATAACATACTAGCACACCAAACAACACAAACATACTCCATAACAGCACGAACAATGTGAACATGAAAGTTTAGTTTTGAATCAAAAATTACACTAAGATTCTTATAATCGTTAACTACTTTAACATCAGTGTTATTAAATGTATAGTTTGGCAAAATATTGTAAGCACTCCTACTGTAGCTCGTGCAGGCACACTTATCAACATTTAACATTAAGTCGTTCAAAATACACCACTTTGAAAACGAATTTAAGTCTTTTTGAAACATCAAAGAGTCATTAAGTGTTGATACTATTGAGTAAATTTTAATATCGTCAGACAATGAAAATGCTTTAATAAGTCGGGGAGATCATTAATAAAGAGCAAGAATAAAGATGGGCCTACATGTCTTCCTTTAGGGACACCCGAGGAAACTAAAATCTTCTGTGAAAAACGATCACATATAGAAACAAAGAGTAGAAAACTCGGTTAAATTTGATGTGCTTGAACGACCCATCAAAAATCCATGTTGGTTTTTACTAACGAATTGCCTTACAGTGAAATTTAATTTATCTTTTATAAGTTTGTCCAAAAGCTGAGGAATAACTGAAAGTTAGTGATCGGTCTATAGTTCGAAATAATATGTCTGTTACCAGATTTGTATACTAGGTCTATAATAGAAATTTTCCAATCGTCGAGAAATACACCTTCCGACAGTGATTGGTTAAACAACTCGGACAACGGAAGACAGAGTGAACTAGAACAATGACGTAGGGAAATAGGAAAAAATCCAAGAATATCTGCTTTTCGTTGTGATTTTAAGTTTTTTAAAGCTACTTCAACATCACTTACATGAAACAAATAACATGAAGTACTAAAAACAGATGGTAGGAAATTAATGTAACACTCGATTGTTTGTCATTAAAGTTCATAGTTGTAGGGAAATCAGTACGTTTTCTTGTAGAATTTATAAATTTCCAAAAATTTGTTGGATTATTTTTTAAATTATTTTCAACTGAACTTTTATAATTACAATACAGAAATTTAGACAAAAAAATTAACTCTTTTCTCAGACGTGAAAAAAGGGTATTCGCTTCATTTTTAACATTTTTTAATTTTATTAATTTTTGTTATACCAGGGCGGGCGAAAATATACTTTCCTGCTTACAATAGGTATACAATCTTTGAGAGCATAGTTAAAAATAATATTAAATGTCCTGAACTTCTCGGATATATTTTTGCCCAAGAATTCATTTGACCAATTTATATTATTAAACCCATTATTTGTACAAGAAAGACTACTATCATTAAATTTAAAAACCTTAATCGAATTGTAGAGTTTGGAAAAATTATTAAAATTATAAGTTTCTATAACAATATTTATTGCACTATGATGAACTGAGTTCGATAACAAAGGACAACATTGTGACACAGACGCATTTAAATCATCTGATACAAACACTAAATCCAATATTCTATTTATAGAATTCTTTACAAAATTGATTTGATTTAAATGATTAGATAACAATGAATCAACTAACAACATTTCTATTTCAGAAGATAGACGAATTGGTAATAATTTAATATCATTCGTTTGAGACCAAACAATTGTGGCGATACAATTAAAATCGCCTAAAACTAAAATATTATAATCTTTAAACTCCAGCAATGCGGCAACTCTATCGATATTCTCCATGTGCTTATTGTAGATATGTGTGGGACTATTCGGGGGAATGTAACAAAGAAACAAAAGCATACCATTACCAACAGAATCCACACGCATACATACTTGGTCGATATAGCTGATTGTTTACACTAACGTCGATTTCTATTTCAACAGCTCCAAGAAAGCGCCTTAAGCGCCCTGTAGACGCTAAAATATGGTACTAGTAAACATGGTACCACTAAAACCCGCAGACGCTGAGACCAATTCAGTCCAACATAATAGAACACATCTCTCCACAAAGATGGTAGGGTGTGAAAACACTCGAAAAATTCTTTCCAAACATCAGTATTTGGAATTTTCTACTTTTTTCTCCGATTAATTTGTGTGTTCACACGACGAATTTCACTGATAAAATAGCTTGCTCGAGTAAATGTTGGCAGATGAGAGCGCAGACATTCAAACATAGTATCAGCAACATAAAACTCCGCCCACAAACATCGACAAAAATCAAACCAGTTTTGATTTTAGTGAGACCAAATTCTGATGTTGGTGAGACCAAAAAATTGGTACGCGTACCAGCCCGCAGATGATCAACATCAGCTAAAACTTGGTTAGTGGTACCATGTTTACTAGTACCATGTTTTAGCGTCTACAGGGCGCTTTACAGCAAGTAGAATACCACCTCCACATGATTTTGTAACATCCACACGACCGTGACGAAAAACAGAGAAAACATTAATATCAAAAATCTCTTCATCGTAAATGTCTGCATACAGCCAAGTCTCAATAAGAGCAAACATATCATAATTACATGCGTTAATTACAAAAGTCATTTCTCTTAATTTATAGAAGAAACCACTCATGTTTTGATAATACACACAGATTTCGGGAACGTTATGCGGGTCATGTGTGCTCAGTTAACACGCGTAAGCAGCCACCTATCTGACTGAAATACGATAAGGCTCAAGTATCCAGTCAGACGCATCGTATTAATTTTTCACCTGCATGCGCGAACCTGCATGAGCTTTCCCGTGGGAACCAAGGCCATTGGAGTCAATTGTGCCGAGGTTAGATTTTAAGTATTACATTCATTGTTAGGCAGTCTTATCAAGTACCTGGCCAAATACACAACATCTTATAACGTATCCCCAAAAATCGTATTTCATTTGAATATCCAAGTTGCGCGGCTTGTTCGCGCGGATTGTATTTTTTTAGCAAAGTCCTTCCAAAGGACTTTTACTCGCTCTCTATATTTGCAACTGATTCAACAGAATGTATTATTGTGGTATTGTTGTTGTTGCAGTACTGGAGTTTTTTGAGACTATTGGGGTAAATTCCAATTAGCTCACATAAACATGTAGGGGAAAATTATTAGCATCATTAGCACAACTAAGTTTTTCAGCAGGAACACCAACTTTAAACTTGACAAATTTTAGTTTTGAATCGTCAACGTCTTTTTTTTATCAATTTAAAACATTGAATATTATTATGATGTATTATTGACATCAACGGCAAGTTTGGAAGACACATAGTTTTTAATCGATTCTACGGTAAGTTTAACAGATACATGAAGCCATTTGGTGAGGACAATTACATTAATTTTTGCCACTGGCTATTGTCACTTTTGTCGTCGTTTGGAATATTGTTGTTATGTGTGGACACCGCATCAGAAGCATATGATATATTGGGGTTAAGTATAATGGAAGCAGCTTGCTCAGGGGCAGTAGAATTTAAGCATTAATATGCAACCCAGATTTTAAATCGCTGTGCGAATAACCGACACTTGTAGGAGAAAACGTGGAATCATTGTTATTGTTATTGCTGAACTTATCCCGGACGAGACTCGTAAGTTCACTCAAATTCGGTTGGCAAATTTCCATACTACACACTTTTTTGTTGAGCACATCTACCGCTGATACTAATTCATTTAATTTGGAAAAAAAAACTGTTTGATAGGGAACTTGGAGCACTCAGTACAATTGTATGACAAACCCAAATTTTTTTTGCCGAGTTCCTTAATCGTAATTTCAGATAGTCCACAGTAAATTTTATGAAAGAATTTATCGCAGAAATATGAGGAGGGAGTTACTCGTCAAGTAAGGGATTAAGGCAATTAGCGCAAATTGATTTTCTTAGACATAATAAGCAGAACACAACCGTACAAATCAAAACTCACTCAACGAGTTAAAAGGATAAGCAGGACGGCCAAAAACGAGCTGCTCCTAGAGCTAAAAAGGGGCCATGATAGTAACGCGGCAGCGCTGCAGCCAGCGATTCGGGGCGTCCTCGGTGGTACTGTAATAGTTGAGACCAAGGTACACATCAAGACCACCCTAATCAAGGGGACACTCGCAAGATAGACGAGACAGCGTTTCGTTTCTCAGGGAGGAAACAGCGAGTCCTCCAAACAACCCTCATCAGACTGCCGGTAGTAGACGCTGATACCCTGCTGAAAGTAGGAAAGGTGCATATCACCTGGACGGACGGCCGTATCGTAGAGTACATAGAGCCCGGCAGGTGCTTTACCTGCAAGTCCGTCGTGGAACGAAGGAAAATGTGCAGGAGATACGGCGAAGAGGGCCACTTCACGGCTGCATGTAAAAATGAATGTAAGCGCGAAATTTGTGGAGGCAACCACGTGGCAGGCAGAGCGCGCTGCCCGGAATTCCGCAAAGCGGTGGAGAAACTCCGGAAATGAGAGTTCTTCAACTAAACCTCATTCACTGCATAGCGGCGCAAGACCTGCTCCTCCAGATGGTACACGAGCAAGGGCGGACACGGACCCGTGGGGGATGGCCTCCAAGATAGCTGTAAACACCGTAAGAGGAGGTAGGTTACCGCAACCCACAGAACCTCCCCTGATGAACAAAATTTTTGCCACACTGTTCCCCAGGTCGGTGAACAGAATTTTGCACTACGCCCCGTTATAGCAGGGACCAATCCCGGAAGTTAGTGTAGCGGAAGTCGTCATGGGAATGAATCGGCTTAAGCCAAATAATGTCCCGGGCCCAGATGACATCCCGAACGTGGCACTTGCTTTGGCCATAAATGTAAACCCGGCCCTTTTTGCAAGGCTATTTAGGGCATGCCTGAAGGAAAGCACGTTCCCGAAGCAATGGAAGAGGCAGAACTTGGTCCTGATTCCCAAGCCAGGGAAGAATCTCCAATATCCCTCGGGATATCGACCAATTTGATTCTTGGACGAACTTGGAAAAACATTCGAAGGCGTCATCGTGAATAGTCTGCATGAAGCCTTGGAATGCCCCGGCAGTCTGAACGAGCGGCAGTTCGACTTCAGAAAACACAGATCGACCCTGGATGCCATCGAGATGGTGAAGATGGAGAAAGATGGAGAGGCGGTTCCAAGAAATACTGTGCTGTATTCACGTTGGACGTGAAGAACGCTTTCAACTCAGCCAAACGACCCCGTATCGTCACGCACTGGAGGCCCTGGGGTGCCAAACTACCTCCAGAGAATCGTGCTTGATTATTTCAGGGCTAGAAGGCTGCAATACACAACGGATGTCGGTCTACAGCATTACAGAGTGACATGCGGAGTCACCCAAGGCTCGGTGCTGGGCCCCACCCTCTGGAACGCGATGTACAACAACCTGGTCGAGATTGCACTGCCCGTGGAGTGTACGATCGTGGGGTATCCGGATGGCCTGGCCGTAGTGGTTGTGGCCAAGATTATTGAAGAAATTACGAATAGAAGCACGGAGTTGGTCGGCATGTTGACCAGTTGGCTGCAAAGAAACGGATTGGACCTGGCGCCACAGAAGACCGAAGCAGTCCTATTGACCACAAGGAAAAAGAGAGAAGTGTTTTCCTTCCAGTGTGGCGATTTTACGGTTACATCGAAACCTTTCCTGCAATACCTGGGAGTCCTCCTAGACACAAGGATCTGCTTTAAGGAGCATCTAAAGCAAGTAAAAGGTAAAGCCGAGAGGATCACGATGGCTCTGTCCCGTACATCAGGCGTCCGGTCTAGTAAGCGAAGACTGCTAGCAAGCGTCACCAGTTCGGTGATTTTGTACGCGGCTCCCATCTAGGCATCGGTAATGACTAAGCGTTCTTACGCGGCCGGAATAACTTCCACACACCAGCTGAGCGCGCTCAGTGTAGTGAGCGCATATAGGACCGTCTCTGTCATCAGAATCATGGCCGGCATGCCGCCGATCGACCTAATTGCGGAAGAGCTGCAGAATCCGACGGGACAACCTGCTAAAAGAGGATGCCCGGCGTATACAATTCATGCATGGCAAAGTAGATGGAGCCGTTCCCAAAACGGTAGATGGACGTATACCCTAACCCCCAACGTCGATGAATGGCTGCAGAGGTAAACTACTACCTTCAGTGGACATGGCTGCTTTAGAGACTAACTCCACCGCTTCGGCGTTGAAGATGATCCTCACTGCCCAAACTGTGAGAGAACAAAAGAGGAGGCGGAGCATGTTCCCTTATCGTGCCCGAGATTCGAGCTCATCAGGAGCTCCATTACCGAAGCGAGCGGAGAACCAGCTTCAGAGATATACCTGGTCCCCAGTATGTTTAGCAGCCCCAGGAAATGGCAGGCTATTAAAGACTCAATCGTGACATTGATGATGGAGCTGAGATCTATAGAACGCCGCCGGGAGAGTGAGCGTTTCTAGTAACTTCTCCACAAACTTGACAGTGACTACTAGACTAACGCTTTCAGCCTTTGCTCAGGACATCCTTCTGACGAAATACCTAACGGTGGTTCCAGGGAAGGCTTCCCGTCCGAAAGACGAGGACATGTTTTTAGTGCAGTTAAAGTCCCACACTGGCCTTTAGACTTTCGATGCTTTTGAGTCCTCGTTAAAAAACAAACATCCAGGACCGGGTTTGAGAATAGTGCTGCAGTGATTTCCTGCTTTTCGTATGAGGCTAACTAAATGAGGAGCGCAGAGAACTAGTATGGGACTTAAAAGGTCTCAAGAATACAATGAACTCTTTGTGACAAGTACTCTCCATCCCGTCAGGATGGCGTTACGTGGGATAGAGTAAGAAAAATGGCGAAATAAAGGAGAATCGAGAGAACAATTTCCAGAGATCCTCCAGAATACCGAGATCTCCTTCTACTAGAACTCCGGGCGGACATGTTGAGACAGCAGCAACAAGAACCCATATTTATGAAGAGGAACCCCAAAAATCAGCGTTGCATAAGACAGGCGACCAGATGAGGGAGCTCGTCGAAATGCTTGAGGATGGAAAAAGGCGTTCAATTCTTCAACTCATCAGGAACAGTATTGAGAGCATAAGAGTCCTCTATGAACTAATGGCGATCCAGCTGCGGGACGAGAAAGCCACTGAGGTAATCAGAAAGAACCACTTTTCACAAACCTCTCCCTAGTTGAAACAAGAAGAGGTTCCAAAAAGGAAAACGAAACAAACCGGCGAAAGCCGTTAGGCCAAGCGATCCCAAAAGGATAAATAATAATAATGCGAAAGTCCCTAAAGGCAACCATGAGACCAACGGAACCTGAAAGGATCTGTCAATGTAAAAAAATAATAATATAGAAGTTCCTAAAGGCAATTCTGCTTCCAAAAAAAATACCATCGGAAGAAAGCTGGACACAAGTGGTTAAAACCAAAGTTCAAAAAATACAGGATAGCGTAAGCAAACTCAAGGCCAAACCTGATGCTATTACAATTGAGACAAAAGGAGTTCTCTCGTACGCAGAGATACTGCGCAAAGTAAAAACGGATCCCACATTCGAAGCCGTTTTAAAAGTAGTATCAAGGATTAGAAGGACGCAAAAAGTGCTCTCTTGTTTCAGCTCAAAGAGACTGGCACAAAAGCGGCGGAGTTTAAAGGAGCTACAAGCCAAGCATTAGGGTCGCAAACGAATGTGACGCACCGTTTTACTGTCAAACTAAAAGATGTCGACGAAGTAACCACCAAGGGGGATATAAGTGCAGGAATTAAATCGCACTTTGGACTGGAAGGAGTATCGCCAGAAGGCGTACTATCTGTGCGAAAACCGTTTAGTGGCACGCAATCGGCGGTAATAAGTCCCACCACAGAAGATGCAAAAAAGCTGTTAGATGCCGGACGAATGAAAATTGGCTGGCTCATCTGCCGAATCAGTGGAAAGGAACTGTTAAAAAAGTGTTTCAAATGCCTAGAATTTGGTCAGATAGCAAATTAATGTAAGAAAAAAGAAAACCGCTCTAAATCATGCCGAAGATGCGGATTCGAAGGACATATTGCAAAGAAGTAAAACAACATCCCATTTGCATGTTTTGCAAGAAAAGGCAAAACACGTAGCCAGCTATGACCAGACAAGACACTCATGAAGATCATACAACTAAATCTTAATCATTGTCAGACATCCTAAATAGGGGAGCGGACATAAACCTAGTCAGCGAACCATAGAAAACAGTTGACAGCAACGTATGGAGCTGAGACCAAACAAAGCTGGCGGCAATATGGACACGCGGCAAATAGACATTCCACGAAACCTAAACTCATAGATAAGGTTTTGTCCCCGCAAAAATCAGTAGCGTAAACTTTTATAACTATTATGTCCGACCAAGCTAGACAATCGGTGAATTTGGAGAAATGCTAGCTGAAAACGTACATGAAAGATATCCACTTGTTATAAGAGGGCATTCTAATGCATGGGCAACCGATTGGGGCAGCAGGTTTACCAACCCCAGAGGCTATTCTCTACTGGAAGCACTCTGGTCCTTGGGAGTGGGTATCGCAATCGTTGGCAGGTCAAATATCTACGTAAGGCGGGGTTAGGTTCTATTGTCGATAATACTACTTTCCTTAGCAACTCCCTCCTGCCAAAAACAAAATGGAAAGTCAGCGAGGAATATACCCACAGTAACCACCAGATGATATTGATAGACATAGAACACAAAAAACAAACGAAACAACCCAAACGTACAGGTCCTAAATGGAAGAACACACTCATTGATAAGGATATGTTTGAATAAATAATTAATAGCTGCAATCTGATCGAAAACAGAATATCAGAAAATTTGGCGAGTCAGATTACAAGTATTGTTACTACAGCATGTGATGCATCAATGCCCAAAATAATGGGCTGCGACTAAAGAGCGCAGTGCTTCTGGTGGAATGATGAAATTAAGGCACTCAGGGCAACGTGCTCATATGCTCGTTGGAGAATGCAGCAACCTGGAAGAAGGCTAGATATTCAAGAAAACCTTAAGAATTGCAATCAAAGAAAGTAAAGCAATATGCTTTAGGTGCCTTTGTAGCGAAGCTGATCTAAATCTTTGGGGCACTGTATATAGGATGGTAACGGCCGAAGTAAAGGGCTCCACAAATAACATGCCCCACTCTGCTAACATCTATTGTATAGCACCTTTTCCTATAAAGACCATCTCTTATGCATTATATCGAGGAAGTGAACAGGGAATCAGAGATCCCACGGATATACTTGGCAATGCAAAAACAAAGAAGACCGCTCCAAACTATTATATATAGGAGATGTGGGACAGAAGGCCATATAGCAACGAGCTGCGAGATAACGAACTATCTTGAAGATACTACAAATAAATTTTAATCACTGTATTTAATTAATTTTAAGCACAGGACATCCTAGGATAGACGGCCAAGGGCGAAAAGGCCGACGTTATCATGATAGGTGAACCCCATATATGTCCCAAAGAGAATACTAACTGGACCTGGGGCAGCATACTCACTAACATAGTGTCTGATTTTTAACGTAAACCACCCGTCGTGTAGACTTATGTTTACAGGATGCCCATACATCCATGGGGGCAAGGATACGCCTTGCCAACGCTCTCCATTCCATTAATACCAATTCGGAACTGTGTTGCGGGCACAAGTTCCACCTTTGGTATGAGTCGAGGCCGATCTAAAACCTCTTACTGCTCTTAGGGTCGCAGCACCCAGTACTTATTGAAACTTTACACTGGGTCAAACCAACAGGAAAACCATTCCCGCTACTTTGGGTTTAAACCACAGCAACCCTAACGCTCCCACAATGGGGCCTACCTCCTCAAGTCAGGACCGGACCGAGATCCGGGGGGCTCCTCGCCCCCATGGTACCGTGGTTTTAGTCCTGGTAGGGACTACCGGTGGTCCAGCCGCCAACAAGACCTATGACCGGCAACTTGTGACTGATCAAATCGTAGCAACTTCGGTAGCGTCATCTGAAGATGTTTACGATAAGACCAGTACTTTGCTCTGTACCCGTTTGTTATTAGACAACGTCGTTGATGGGCGAAGCCTTGATAATTGGGCTGGGGCCCGCATACTCACTAACACTAGAGGACAGGCCATACTGGAAATATTCGTTCACCTATCGATAAGTATCGCCAATATAATTGAAATCAAATCCTAGGATAGACAGCCAAGGGCAAAAAGGCGGACGTTATCATGATAGGTGAACCCTCGATATCGATAAGTATCGCCAATATAATCGAAATCACTCTTATGAGCAGTTCTATCCTAAGAACCATAAAGTAGAGGGTCAGTGAGGACCACTCACAGTGACCACCAAATGATAGTATTGGAAATAAAAGAAAAAAAAAAAAAAAACACATTCGTGCCCCCAAAACTTACGGGTCCAAAATGGAACGACAGAATTTTCGATTAGAAAACATTCGGAGACCCTCGCACATCGCTTCACAAATATCATCAGCACTGCCTGCGACGCATCTAGAAGAATAAACAGCAGGAAGGCAGAATCATGTTACAGGTGGAACGAGGAAATAAAGACACTTTGGGCAAGATGCCTACAAGCCCGACGCAAGGTCCAGCGTTTACGAAAAAGACCAGACTTCCAACAATAACTGAACACTTTTAAACTGGCAAGGCACAATTTAAATAGAGCCATCAAGGAGCGCAAAATCACGTGCTTTACCCGCCTCTGTGAGGAGATTGACATTAACCCACTGGGACCGGGATACAGAATGGAAATCACCAAACAGAAGGGCTACAGAACCCCTCCAATAACATGCCCAATAATGTTGAAATCCATAGTAAAGCATCTTTTCCCCTACTATGAATTGGATATTCCACTAGTTACCCCGGAGGAGCTGCTCCTTGCATGCAACAAGATAGGCGACAACAAGCCGCCCGGACCCGACGGCATCCCAAACAATGTAATAAAAGCGGCTATAAAAAAGAGATCAGACCTGTATGATGATGATTGCATAAGTTTCCCGAAAAGTAGAAAATGAAATACTCGTAGTTGGTCCTGGCACCAAAAGAAGCCGCCAGAAGAACAATCGTCCTATCGCCCAATATGCCTATTGGCCACCATGGGAAAGATTCTCGAGGAGATAATCTACAATAAATTACTCCTAGTGGCAGATGAAAAAGGAGCCCTCTCCGACTACCAATTTGGCTTTAGAAAAACGCGATCTAATGTTAATGCCGTAAAAGCAATAGTGATATCGCAAAAGGCACCATCGAACTAGAAAGATGGCTCTATGGCACAAAGGAGTACTGTGCAATAGTAACGCCGGACGTTAAAAATGCTTTTAAATCGGCGAGCCGGTCGTTCATTGGCAGATCAATCACTAGAATGGATATACCATATTAGTTGCTGCGTATAGTGACGAAAAACTGTAGAAGTTCGCCAATGCCTAGGTTGGAAACCAAATGATCAGGTCCAAAAAAGGCTGTTAAATATCTTGGAGTAATGCCGGACAACAAATTACGATTCAACACATACGCGGACTACTTAACCAAGCATCGCAATTTTTTCGATTTTCGAGGGGAATGCAAGAAGTTCCATACCAAGAAAATTTTCGAAAATCGAAAATTTACTAAGCCTATGCTATTGGCTATAGCATATATAGCATATGGTAACAATTTTGTAAAAAAATTCAGTTCTCATCAAACACAACTTGCGCAAAATTAAAAAAAAAATAACTTAAATGGAATAAGAGATACACCGTGCATTCTCTAGAGCACGTGGCTTTATAGTCAGATTCTATAAGATTTCGTCCATTTTGCTTATTAATGAAAAGTGCGAATTCGTACGCACTTCTTATGCGTTCATAAATACCATAATAGTTAAAAGATATTGCTAGTGCAGAAGTTCGCAGAAGACGTGGGTGGCCGTGCTTCCAAATCGGAGGGTCCGGTGTTCGAATCGACCTCGCGCGAAAGGCATTCATCTTTTCAGTTGACCTAAATCAAGTAAGATGAGTATTTGACTAGAAATCAACAAGTCAAGTTCCACTAAGAAAACAACAAAACAACAAAAAAAAAATTTGGAGTATTGTAATTTCAGAAAACAATAACACACAAATGGCAGGAAAAACGTTTGAAACTGACACAAACTAATATGAACTTTCCATTCAGTAACGACATTGGCTTCCGTTTCCTTTCTAGATAAGCCTTAAAATGCTAATTATAAGAAGCGCAATGCTATTAACTAAGACTAAAAGTTATATGGTGTGTACTTAAGTTAAAAAAAAAAAAAAATATAAAATTATTACTTGATAATACAGGGTGGCTGATGAAACGTGCTACCAAAACAAGACGTAATAAAATTTTTTTCTGTGTAAGTAATCGGTTCCATGTTTTTTACAGATTGGTAATTAAATGTTACAAAAATGGACGCTTGGGCTGATGAAACCAGGACGAAACGGACTTTTGGCGGCACTCCTCTGAACTAATGGACATATCAAAATAAGGGACAATCAAAATAAGACCTTACCACCATAATCTTTCGGTTCGGACACAGCTGTGGCTGCTGCCATACAAACAAATACAAGCGTCTCGGACCGGAACTTGTCTGCTCAAATGAGAATAAGCAGACAATTACTACAGACAATTCTCCTAAATGAACTTTGAACTTATTTCCCTACATATATTGAAGTCCATTTTTTTGTCTAACGAGGCCCATTTTGATTTGAACGGCAATATAAACAAGCAAAATTGTCGAATATAAAGTGACTCGATCTCGAATCACAGTGTGGTGTGCAGCGTGTTTTCTTCCTAGGATTAAGCCGAAAGAGGATCCTTTTCAACTCTGTTTGGTTACAACAATATGGTGCAACTATAGCGAAAATTCCCAAACAAACTGATATCCAGGAACTGCACTTTCCGTTGGCCCCCACGGTCTCTGACTTGACTGCACCTGACTTTTTTTTCTCGGGTTTTATTGCAAATAGGTAAATCCATTCAAATAACAAGGTCATTCCGGCTGCAACACTAGAGGTTGTTATGAACAACTTTTAAATAAGATGTCGCACATGTGTCAACGAGCGTGAGGCCTTTTAAAATCAATAATTCTTAAAAACCATTAAAAAAAACATAATAAAAATGAATTATCTTTGTAATGAACAAAAACTAAAAAATTGCATAAATTCAAAAGAAAGTTATTTGAATTTCTTAAGGTAACAATATTTATATGTTATTATAGAAGCATAAATTTAAGCTTTTAATTGAATCTATTTTTAAAGAAAAAATTATTGTTTAGATTTTCTGTTACACTTTTTTGAAAATAAACAAGTTTTATTTACATACATATAAAATTATACGGATACTTACTCACGAAAACGCCTTGAATGAACAGGAACTACTTTTAAGTTCGAATTTAATATCGAAATGTTTTGCAAACGTTCAGTTATATCATCGGTTTCACATTTCGGGACATTTTCTGTTATTACATGATTTTTAGACTGCCTGTGTTTTAAAATTTTTTTTTTGAGTGCAGAATGTTTGAGTTTTTGAGTTTTTGCAATATTTTGTTTTTTGTTATAAATTGCAAAAGCTGTTTTTGTCCCTTTTTTCTTTGATTTAGATTTTATTTTTAAAAAATCCATTATATTGTAATTTTTTTCCAGTTTCCTGTACTGTTTATATTCCATCTCATTGAATTTGTACGATTCTCGATAAAACTTCTCGAAAAAGATTCGATTCAGAAGTATTTCGAATATTTTACTTTGTTTTTAACTGCCTAATTACTCATTTGCTCTTCGAAAAAATTTCTGTAATGAAAAGAAAAATACACATTAATATATTTTAAAATCTTTGTGTGGGTACAAATGATAGAACGTATTCTTTTCAATACAAATCGCGTTATTCAATACAGTTACAACTCACAATTTAGTCGCTTATCTCAATACAATCCAATTTCTCAACCGCTTATACGAGTACTTTTCTTATCTTTTACTTAAACCACTTAATGACTTCTCCTAATTAACATTTTAAATTCAACTGATGAACTCCCATGCATACCTTGGGGATTCTAGTATTTATACTCGAATGCCATCCTTGGAGAACAATCCTCGCCATCCAGCGTCACATACAATTTCCACTTTGCTAGAAAAGTCGATTCCACTCTCCATTCACCAATGGTTGAGACTTTGCTATTCAAGTATCGAAATCTCTGCTCTTCCAGTATTGAAAACTTCTATTATGGAAACCTAGATGACGCTGCCCATATTTAAATGGTTATCACACTGCTCCCTCCCTACAGTTGTTCGTCCCGAAAAACTTCGTCATTCATCATTCCGTCGAAATGATACATTCTATCCAAATTTTTCTCGATCCAAACGCTGGATCCGGTAGACAACGTAACTAATGCGGGTTATCACCTTGTATGGACCTTCCCAGTCCTGTTGCAATTTTGGTGATTTGCCTTTCTTACGCTGAGGATTATACAATTCTCCTTCGTTGAAGCCGGAAGATTTCGCCTTGATGTCGTACCTAGTCTTCATGCGGCTGCTCGCTAGCTTCATCTTTTCTCTGGTATCTTCAAGCAATTTACGAATCCTGCTGCACAAATCATCCACGTATTCGTTCACCTTTTGGACTCCGTAGGTGGGGATCCGAATTTTGCTTCACTTGGTATCAGAACTGTTTGACCAAATTAGATCTCGGCTGGTGTGTGTCCTGTTGAACTATGGACCGCGTTTCGGTAGGCCAT
Source organism: Volucella bombylans (assembly GCA_949129095.1). NCBI lineage: Eukaryota > Metazoa > Arthropoda > Insecta > Diptera > Syrphidae > Volucella > Volucella bombylans. The sequence continues at coordinate 64,636,793 of OX422142.1, forward strand.
TAAGAACAGGGGTATATGCCGATCCCAATCCCGTTGGCAGTTGCTTGCAACCTTAGATAGATGCTCATTCTAGGTCCGATTGAATCGCTCGACTATTCCATCAGACTGAAGGTGTAGTGGCGTTGTCCTTGTCTTCCTTATTCCCAAATATTGGCACACTTCCTGGATGACTTTTGATTCAAAGTTTCGCCCTTGATAGGAGTGCAGTTCCATTGGGACACCAAATCTGCTCACCCAGTTTTTGACTATCTGTTCGGCTACGGTCCTAGCCTCTTGATTTGGGATGGCTAAAACTTCCGGCTAAATACTGAAGTAATCCATGACCACGAGGGTGTGTCGGTCACCATTAAACGTATCGAGAAACGGCCAGCGATGTCGATGGCTATTCGTTCGAATGTGGCTTTACTTTTGGACCCTTACGCACTTTATGCACCAATTCTCGACACGTAGCGCTTAGCCAATAGAAACGTTCCCTTAAATTTTCCAATGTCTTGTTTATTCCCAAATGGCCTCCTGAGATTCCGTCATGTATTTCATGGACCGTGGCACGATTAGTTGCATACGAGATGTTGTCCCATCTGCACTTTCCCATTTTCTCTTCAGCAAACCATCTTGCACACAAAGCGAGTCGCACTGTGCCCAGTATTCCTTCAGAGTTCGGCTCCGGTCTGATATCTGCTGCCAGCTTGGTCTTTCGTCGTGTTCCTTCCAGTCCAATATTGGTTCGATGTCATCGTCTGCCTGCTGGGAGGAACGGATTTCGTCTATACTCCAACCCTCTATTGGCTCAGTCCTGATCATTTGGATAGTGGCCTGTTCTTTCGCTTCTTTACGGTTGCAGTGTTCGCATTTTACTCCGCACGGTCGACGAGGGAGAGCATCAGCATTCGAGTGGAGTTTTTTTTTTCCTTGCGGTGTTGCACTTCAAACTCGTAGCCCTGAAACTTGTCGAACCATCTTGCAACTTGGCCATCAGGATTCTTACATTGAAGTAGCCATTTTAGAGGTGTGTGTTCTGTTCGAAAAATGAACTTTTCTCCATAGAGGTACTTATGGAAATGCTTCGAAATCAAAATTAAAGCCAGAAGCTCGCGCCGAGTTACGCAGTAGTTCTTTTAACGTCTGGATAGTACTTTGCTGTAATATGCGACCACTTTCTCTTGATCATCATGAACTTGGGAGATCAACATTGCTAGACCAACATAGCTAGCGTCTGCGTCTACGATGAACATTTTTCCAGGCGTGGGGTAAACCAAGATGGGGGCATTACACAGCTGTCGCTTCAGTTCTTGAAATGCTTTTTCACATTCTCCAGACCACGTGAACTGTCGGCCTTTTTCCGTAAGTTGATACAGGCACTTTGCAATACCAGAAAAATCCTTTACGAACCTTCTATAGTACGTGGCGAGTCCCAAGAAGCTTCTCAGTTGGTGTTTATCTTTTGGGGCAGGCCAACTTTTCACGGCTTTGATTTTGACAGGATCCGTCCTTACCCTTCCGCTGATATAATGTGACCCAGATATTTTACTTTCGGAAGGAACAGGGTGCACTTTTCTGGGTTGAGCTTTAAATGAGTACTTCGCAGCCTCTCAAACACTTCTTTTAGATTTTCGCGGTGCTCCTCGAACGTCTTGTCTATGACGATAACGTCGTCCAAATACACTAGGCAGGTTTTCCAGGTGAGTCCTTGCAATGTTCGTTCCATTAGTCGCTCGAAGGCGGCCGGAGCGTTGCACAGTCCAAACGGCATTACTGCAAACTATCAAAGACCGCTTCCTGTACTGAAGGCAATTTTCTCACGATCCGTACGATTTATCTCTAACTGCCAGTAACAGCTCTTCAAGTCAAGAGTTAAAAACCATTTCGCTCAAGAAAGTATATCCAAAGTGTCATCGATTCTCGGAAGTGGGTAGCTGTCCTTTGTAGTGACATCGTTGAGACGTCGGTAGTCTACAAAAAACCTCGTGCTGCCATGTTTCTTCTTCACGAGGACCACTGGAGATGCCCAGGGACTTTGCGATTCTTCAATCAGTCCCTCAGCTTTCATCTTCGACACCACTTCGGCAACTTCTGTTTGCTTTGCCAATGGAAGACGCCTTGCAGGTTGACGGATTGGTCGAGCGTCTCTGGTGTCAATGTGGTGTTGAACAATATGCGTACGTCCTTATTCTCCGTCTTGTGTAGCAAATATATCAGCGTACTCACCGATTAGTTTTTCTGCCAGATTACAGAGGCTGAGAATTTTGTTCTTCATTTCTATGCTCTGAGCTGTTACGACCGGTGTTGCACCCTTCATTTCTATTGTGGTCGATATAGCCTCAACAGGTACGCATTTTCCCATTATTTCCCCCTTTTTCACCTTTACACTAAATTTATTTGGATTTAGAATCCTTACAGGGACCATGTTGTTCTTTGGCCTCACTAAGGTCTTTCCCACCATGAAGTCTCTGATATTTTCTGGCTCCATTAAATAGAATCGGTGGCTACCAGGACCACCTTCCACAAAAATTTTTTCCGACGAAGCCTCTAGACTCTGATTTCTGCAGATGACGACATTTAAGACTGAGGTATTAGCGTTTCCATATATCATTGGTATCTCCGTGTTTCCGTATTTCAGGGTTTGTGCCCCCATGTCGACTACAATACCTTATTCTTGCCATCCATTTCTCCTTACCGCTGACTACTTCCACCAAAAGGCTTTTATTGCATCGTTTTGCCAGCGAGACTTGGATGGTGGTCCTGTGGCCGGAAACTCGTGCTACCGACGACTGATGGCTTCCGGAAGGTTGACCGGCTTCTTGCAGCTGTTTCTGCAGGTTTCTTCCCCCATTTGCCTGTCACTACAGTGATGGTTCTTTACACTACCTTTGAAGATGTCCTATTTCATTGCAATTCCAGCAGCGCATTGTTCCTCGGCACTAATTCTTGCGCAGGAGTATTCGATAGACGCTACTTCCCTGACGAAAAGTATTCCCCTGGAAACCTGATTGGCAACTTCCATCGCCAGAGCGAAGGCAAGTGCTTCAGCCAGGGTTCTTTTTCCGGCCATCCTTACTGCTGGCTGTAGCTTCGAATTTGAATTCCCCTGATGAATGCGTCCTTTGCATTCTTGAAATTATTTCGTCGATAATTTCCTGGCCAGCGGTGGCGTATGATAAATGTGCGAGTCTACTCACGTCTGCTTGGATGTGCTGCAGTGTTTCTCCTCGTTGCTACGTTCGGCTTTGCAATTGGACCTTGTAAATCTCCTGCATGTGGCTATCCCCAAACCGTATCTCGATAGCCTGTACTAATGTCACATAATCTTTATGCTTTTCGATGTCTATTGTTTGCAACAGTTCTGCTGCAGGACCGTGCAAGGCCATTGATAGGGCAAAGCACTTTTCCTCATTGTCCCAGTCGTTCGCACAGGCAGCCATTTCAAACTGCTTCTTATATATAGACCATGAGGTCTGGTCATAGAATGAGGGAGGCTGCAACTCATTTCTCTTTGGACCGGAGTTTCTCTTTTTGCACCGTGTCGAGCACTTTTGCTAGTTGCTCAACTCTGCTGTCCATTTGTTCGAATTTATCGTCAACATTCTTCTCTATTCTATCTAATTTGTCATCAACATTCCTCTCTATTCTTTCAAATTTGTTATCGATTTCTTCGAAATTTGGTGTAGATCGTTATTTTGTTCTTCCAGTTTTTGTTCTAGACTATTCTTTTGTTCGTCGAATTTTTGTTCGTCTAGATTCTTCTTTTCTTCGTCCAGCTTTTCTTCGAGGCTGTTGTTGCTTTTCCAAAAAAAGAACTTTTCGATAAAAAAAAAGAGAAATCAAAACCAAACGACTATCTTTCGGTAATTTTTACGTTATAATTCTTAAAACTGAAATCTTTATTTTAACTGCTAAAACCAATGTTATTTTTGTTCTGATTGACATTTGTGTCGTGACATTATTATGGTTCGTTTTAGTACATGTTTTGTTTGTTTTATAAATTACTTGTTAACATTTCTTTGTTTATATATCAGCATAAACTTATTTTTACAATATATTTTCAATTTGTTGATTTCCGAACATTCTCCCCGGCCGTGAACAGCGTTCGCAATTGTAAATTTCTCTGGATGCTGCCGTCTTCAGTTGTTCTGACCATTAATGGCAATTTGAAGTCGAATTCAAGTTCATGTAAAAAAGAAATGACATTAGAACAATTTACAATGCACACTAATGGACGTGAACGAGAGGACATGACAAACAAAAGAAAACTACTTTTGAGTAATGCAAATGCTACTCCCCATCTCCCTTTATAACTTTGTCAATACTACAGCTTCCGTAATTTGTGGTGACAAAATTTGTTCTATTGAGTGGAAGTGAAGTGCGCGGTAGTAAATTCGCATATTTTTTTTTTGTTTGTTGGTTTTGCTTTTTTTGTTAAAAGTTAGTTGCTGTATTTTCGGGTAAGTTGTTTTTTGATTAAATTCCATTATTTCATTGATTTAGTAATATTTTAAATGTTGTTTATTAGTTTTCGCCTCCATTCGTTTTTTTTTGTTTTGATTTCATTTTATTTGTTTTTCTTTAGCTTCAAGTGCGTAAATTATGTGTGTGTGTGCGTGTTCCTGTTTTTCAATGGAGATTTGTGTTTGATCGAGTTGCATTATATTGTTGCATTCTGTATTATGAATGGGTGAGTGGACTGTATGAGTGGGTGTGTAATGATTAGTTGGCTTGAACGAATTGAGTATTTTGTGTGGTGTGTTATATTGATTTTGCGCATGTGTAGTACGGATAACCTTAGATTGCAATGAATGATGAGTGAATTTTGTGTTTGAGTGGTTTATGTCGGTTATCTTGCTGGAGTGATTTTTTTGTACTGGGAGTGTTGCCGTTGACTACACTACTCTAAATATTTGCCCCTTTTTCTAAATTAAAATGTTTTCGTTTTCTGATATTTATTTTAAATTGTATTTTTGTTTTTATTATTTTTTTTGTGTTGTTGTTTTTAGAGTCTGTTAAACTTTGCGGAGTATTTGCGGAAGTGATTGCCTCCTGGAGATCCTACGATACTAGCGGTACGAGTACGGTCCAGGAGGGGCCATTTGGCGACACAATCACAGTTCCGCTTGAGTTGGTATGATCGTTATTATTTTCTTTGTTAAATTTAGAGTGTCGGTTCTGTGGATTTTTGTTCGAATCCTTGCGCGAGATCCCATATAGTTTTAGCGTTGTGTTGAACTTTTGTGGAGTTTTGCGGACGTGATTGCCTCCCCGAGATCCTACGTTGCTGGTGGTCCGAGTACGGTCGAGGAGGGGCCATTTGGCGACACAATCACAGTTCCGCTGAAGGTAAAATGTTTTATTTCTTTGTGTTGTTGGTTTGAGAGTGTCGGTTTTGTGGGTTTTTGTTCGTATATTTGTTCTAGATCCGCAATGGTTTTAGTGTCGTGTTGAATTTTCAGAGTTTTGCGGACGTGATTGCCTCCTCGAGATCCTACGTTGCTGTTGGTCCGAGTACGGTCAAGGAGGGGCCATTTGGCGACACAATCACGTTTCCGCTTTATGTAGAAATTTTGTTGTGTTGGGTATTGTTATCTGTGTTATAAGTAAGTCGATAGGTGGTTATGTTTGTGATGTTGTATGCCTGTTTTAAATCTGTGTTGTGTCCGCGTTTGATGTGTTGCTCGGAAGTGGGCATATCTTTGTTACCGGTCTTTTTAGTTCCGCACTATCTGTTTTAAGTGTCACTACTCTGACCAGACCATCGGGACCAGGATGAAGCTTCTTTACTCTGGCCATTCTCCATTTGAGTGGTGGTAGCCTTTCATCTTTGACGAGAACTAAATCGCCTTCCTTGATTTGGCCGTGTATTGCCTTTATCCACTTTGGTCTCTGCTGCAGTCGTGACAAGTACTCTGAACTCCAACGTCTCCAGAATGATTGCAGCAACGCCTGCACTCGCTTCCACCGCTCTAAGTGGCTAAGGTTTTGAAATTCATAGTCTGGTTGGGGTGGTGATATTATTGGGGAACCGATGAGGAAGTGGCCTGGTGTTATTGGCTGTAGGTCGTTGACGTCATCTGATTGTGGGCACATTGGTCTGGAGTTCAGACATGCTTCTACCTGAGCTAGAAGTGTGGTGAGCTCCTCGAACGTCATTGTTGAATTCCCAGCTATTCTTTTCAGGTGAAACTTCACCGATTTCACACCTGCTTCCCATAGACCTCCAAAGTGTGGGGAAGCAGGGGGAATGAAATTCCATTTTGTGCCATCGCTCGCCAGGGAATTCGCTATTGTCTTCCACTCCATTTTGGCGTCCCGAAGACATTTTTGAAGCTCTTTGTCTGCTCCAATGAAATTCTTGCCGCAATCGCTATACAGTTCCCGGCAGAGTCCTCTTCTTGACACGAAACGTCGGAATGCTGCGATGAACGCTTGTGTCGTCATATCGCTCACGAGCTCGATATGGATCGCCTTTGTCGCCATGCATACAAATAATTCAAAGTAGCCTTTGTATCGCTTTGCGTTCTTACCTCTCCACGTTTTCACCTCAATCGGACCGGCGTAGTCCACGCCAGCGTAGGTGAATGGTCTGGATACCGTCGTTCTTGCAGTTGGAAGACTGCCCATCAGCTGCTCTAAGGGTTTCGCTCTGAATTTGTAGCAAATATTGCATTTGAAAATGTAATTCTTGACGGTGGTCTTGAGACGAAATATCCAGAACCTCTGACGTATATACGCCATCACCTTTTGGTTACCTCCGTGGAGTGTTTTCTCATGCGCTTCTTTGATTATAAGCTCTACCAATGGATGTTTGTGGTTTAGCAGTATGGGATGCTTGGTGCTGAATGGAAGTGTTGCATTACAAAGCCTTCCCCCGACTCGAAGTACTCCAAACTCGTCCTTGAATGGATTTAATGCCTTTAGTCCTTTCAACTGGTCGTTTTGTTGTTTTGTAAGTTCGTCCGGAAACATCCCTTTTTGTGCATCCCTTATTATCTTCATAAGGGCAAATTCCAGTTCCTGTGGAGAAAGTACTGCGCTTGACTGCTTCCTGTGTTGGGTTTTATAATTTAAAAATCGTAGACAGTAACCCACTATGCGGGTTACTCTAGATAGTGTTGAATATTTTTGTAGTAGAGTTTCTACTACTCCTTCTTCCAGGACCTGGTGATGTGCTCTCGTTGGACGCTCTTCATGTTGGGTTCCCTGGAAATGCGGTTGCTCTGGAAACGATGCGTCCCATCGATGTCGCAAGAACTCCGGTCCCTGCCACCAAAGTTCGTTGTCAATTAGATTCGAAGCTAGGGTTCCTCTGGACGCTAAGTCGGCTGGATTATGTTGTGATGGAATATGTTTCCACATCGCGCAACTTGTGAGCCGTTGGATTTGAGAAACCCGGTTGCATATAAAAGTTTTCCATTTTGTAGGTGGAGCCTTGATCCAGCACAACGTTATGACGGAATCCGTCCATACCACCGTTTTCGTCTTGTCCAACTTCAAAATTCGGACTGCTTCCTTTAAGAGATTTGCCAACAATAACGCTCCACATAATTCTAATCGCGGAAGGGTTATTGATTTTAGTGGTGCCACTTTCGTTTTGGACAGAAGCAGCCTCATGTGAACCGTGTCATCTTCTTCAAGAACCCGAAGATAAATCGCCGCCGCATATGCCTTCTCCGACGCGTCGCTAAACCCGTGGATTTCTACCATCTTAACCTGCTTGCTTGTGTGGATCCACCGCGGAATCTGGATACGTTCTATGTTGGGTAAGTCTTTTGAGAAACTCATCCATTCTTTCACTAATTCTGGTGGTAACGGTTTGTCCCACTCCAATCCTTTCCACCATAGTTGCTGCATTATCATCTTTGCCTTGACTATACATGGTGAAACCCAGCCCAACGGATCGTAGAGCTTGGCTATTGAAGACAAGATTGACCGTTTCGTGAAGTCTGCAGTACTTATCGATGCAACCTGGAAGGAAAAAACGTCAAGTGCTGGTAGCCACCTTATGCCCAAAGTTCTGACGTTGATATTTTCATCCATTGGAATGGTAAAGTCAATTCCACGCTGATCCAGTGGAATGTGCTGAAGTACTAAGTTGGAGTTGCTGACATGCTTTCGCAAGTGGAATCCTGCGGTCTCCAACAGTTCCTTAACAGCCTTCAACTTATCCTGTGTCTCTTCAATACTGTCTCCTCCGCTGATGACGTCATCAACATATGTTTCCTCCTTCAAAACCTGTGCTCCTGACGGAAATCTATGCGCCTCGTCGTCTGCCAACTGCTGGGAAACTCTTATAGCTAGGTACGGTGCCGAAGCTGTACCAAATGTCACCGTTCGCAGGCGAAAAATCTTTATATCCTCTTCCGGTTGTTCTCTCCAGTGTATGTGTTGGTAATTTGAGTCCTGGCTGCTGACTTGAATTTGACGGTACATCTTTTCAACATCTCCTGTAAATGTGTACTTGTATGACCGCCATCTCATTATAATATCAATCACGTTCTTCTGCATCTTTGGTCCGATCATCAAGTGGTCGTTCAATGATTCTCCGCCGATTGGCTTAAACGTCGCATCAAAGACCACTCGCAGCTTCGTTGTCGTGCTGGACTCCTTGATGACCGCATGGTGAGGAATAAAATAATGGTATGGTGTTTGAAGAACCTGATCCGACTCATTTACAGGAGACATGTGACCGAGTTTGAGATATTCCTTCATGCAATTCGAATACTCCCTTAACAGTGTTGGGTTGCAGTGGAGTCTCCTTTCCAACTGTAAAAATCGTTTAAAGGCACCTTGACGTGTTGGTCCCATGGTCGGACGATTCCCACCCTTAAAGGGTAGGCAAACTTGATATCGGCCACCAGGTAATCTTATTGTGTTTTTTATAAAATGTACCTCACATTCTTTTTCTTCCTCAGCTTCATACCTTGGAAAGGGCTCTTCTTCGATCTCCCAAAATTTTCGGAGTGTTGTGTCGATGGTTGAGTCGAGTTGGCACGAAAAACTCCTGATTTGATTTTTGCTGGGTAGTTTACCTAGTAAGATCCATCCTAACTGCGTTTTTTGAGCGACTGGACTGGAATTTCCCGCAATCCTGATGACCTCACCAAGAAGAATGTCGCTATAGACGTCACCACCCAACAACATGTCCACCTTTGACGGTATATTGAACGTTGGATCCGCCAGAGGTAAGTTTTGAATACTGCTCCATTTATCGAAGTTAATGTGTTGGGCCGGAAGAAGCCCAGTCAGTGTCCTAAAGACCAATACATGCGCCTTGCCTGTATAGCTTGAGGTTAACGACTCAAGTTCCAGGTCGACGGCCTTTTGTGTGGTTCCACTGCTGACCAACCCCAGCCCATTAACCTTCATAAACGTCCTCTTTGGTTTCAGACCAAGTCGTTGGACCGCTGACTCAGTGATGAACGAAGCCTCAGATCCCGGATCTACTAACGCTCTCAAAACTAACCTGCCGCCATCTGAAGATCTAACCCTCAACAATGCTGTAGCTAACAAAACCCTGGTGTTCGTGTTGACATGGTAGCTGTTAAGATGACTGTTGTTTGTTGTGTGTGGTTGAAACTCGGACGCATTTGGATTGACAATGGAAGTCTGGTGTGGCTGATGGTTATTTGTGTGGCTGGACGTAGATGGATGAGGAGCAAATTGCGTAGCTGAAGGTGCACCGTGTGTAGCTCTTCCCATGCTGCGAGTATTTTCGTGTAGCAGAGAATGGTGACGCTGCTTACAGAAATGGCAGCATTTCGCACTGGGACATCTTTGTTTGAAATGGCTGTATGCCAAGCAGTTTTCGCATACTTTCACTCTACGTACAGTTTGCCTCCGACGCTCCACATCCATTTGCAAAAACCTATCACAATTCCTAAGCGAATGCTGACCCCTTTGACACACGCTACAGCTGACCTGTTTTCTTGTCGCCTCCTGGCTATAAAAAACATTACTCGTTCCTGTTCTACGCTGCTCGGATTTGCTACTGGAACCTCTGGGATCTACTGCTTCTAATGTACGAAACCGACACTCTAAAAATTCTACAAACTCCTTGAATGATGGCAACTCCTTACTCGAACCTAGCTTTTCTTCCCATAACTGCTGTGTATTATTCGAAAGCTTTTGCAAAATAATAAAAATTAAAATAACATCCCAACTATCTACAGGCAGGCCTAAATTCTTCAATGCATGAATTATTTCTTGTGAAGTATCGAGGATTCTTTTGATGTTAGCCGATGAATCAGAGGTAATTGTATGTTGATTAAATAAAAGTTTCAGCTGAGTATTAACCAACACTCTTTTATGATCGTAGCGTTCTGTCAAGATCTTCCATGCTGGACCATAATTGCTTTGATTTATAGTCAAGTGCTGTAGAAGACGATCTGCTTCACCGCTAACCGACGACTTCAAATAATGAAGCTTCTGGACATCACTTAAAGATTGGTTGTTATGAATCAATGCCAGGAACATGTCATGAAACGACCTCCAGGTTTCATAACTGCCAGAAAACGTTGGAATGTTGATGACCGGCAATCGCAGCTCGTTGTGGCCTCGTTCCTTGGTATCGTCCGTTGATTGAGAAGTTCTTGCATCGTATGTAACACCTTTACTAACTGAAATTTTGTCTAGACCATCTAACAAATCTGCCTTGTAATCAGCAAATAACTCGCGGATCTTATCGTATGTCTCCACTAATAAAGAAATCTGCCCAGGATCAATTTTGCTATCATCTACCATGATGTGCTCATGGTATTTATTTGCCTGAACCATTTGTTCATCTAAAATGGAAATACGGGTTTGAATATAATTCGCCCTTTTCAAACGCGCACTGTCTGCCTTCCCAAAATTCTCATAATCCTTTTTGATACGTTCAAGGACGTTTAATTGTAATTTTCCGAACGACATGATGTGAATTTTTATATGAGATGTTGAAAATTATTACACAAAACCACTAATAATATTATATTATATATATGTATATATGTTTTAAAATGTACAAAGATGTGGAGTAATAATCGTATTATATATATATATGTATATATCTATATGTAAATTTTTGTGTACAATGTAAGTACGAGTAATTATAATGGAAAGGACTCACTTGAACTTCCGACTGATGATTTCCTTTTAATTTCTTCCAGGTATGCACTTCTCCTGATGACTTTTCCTGTGCACACACACACACTTTTGGAGCTTTTTTTTTTTTAAATTTTTGTTGAAGGCTGCAGCGATGGAATCCTTGATGAATTGCTGGTTGCAGGTTTATCTTAACTTGTTGTGTTGATTTTGATAATTGATGTATTACTATTATGAGACTTCAGTGTTGATAATTCAGTGTTGATAATTTCATTTATAAATATGTATGTACGAGTATATCTATATGTAGATCCTTGTGTTGACAAATGTACTTGTACAATTTTGTGTTGATTGTATTAAAATTCTTGATTTGGCTCGAATGGACCAAATGTTGCTTTTCCAAAAAAAGAACTTTTCGATAAAAAAAAAGAGAAATCAAAACCAAACGACTATCTTTCGGTAATTTTTACGTTATAATTCTTAAAACTGAAATCTTTATTTTAACTGCTAAAACCAATGTTATTTTTGTTCTGATTGACATTTGTGTCGTGACATTATTATGGTTCGTTTTAGTACATGTTTTGTTTGTTTTATAAATTACTTGTTAACATTTCTTTGTTTATATATCAGCATAAACTTATTTTTACAATATATTTTTTATTTTCAATTTGTTGATTTCCGAACAGCTGTTCTTCTGTTCGTCTAGATTTTTCTTCTGTTCGAGGCTATTCTTTTGTTCTTCCAGATTTTTCTTTTGTTCGTCGAGACCTTCGTCCATTTTTAACAAGAGGAGTTGCAATATCCCAGCGATGTCACTACCGGTACTTACCTGTTCATCCTCGTCAACGTCAAAGGAGTATGTATCAGGATCATGCCGCTCGCTGTACAAAGCCTCCTGAAGTCGGAGGACCAAGTCACTTTTTCCTCCACTGGCGAAGAGGCTTCTCTTGTTCAACTCGGATTTGAATTGGACGAGGGTCAACTGCAATAGTTTTCGACCCATTCTAGCTTTTGCAAACAATCACAAAATTTCTTTAGTTCGTTTTTTTTTTACACACAATTAGACCTATCCCACTTCTGACACCAATGTAAAATGTTTGTGTGGGTACAACTGATACAACTTATTCTTTTCAATGCAAATCGCGTTATTCAATACAGTTACACTTCACAATTTAATCGCTCAATACAATCCACTTTGTCAACCGCTTATACTTTGCTTATGTTTTACTTAAACACTTAATCACTTCTCCTAATTAACACTTCAAATTCAACTGATGAACTTCCTTGCATACCCTTAACGCTGCTCATATTTAAATGGTTATCACAATATTAATACATACGAGTACATACGAATTATTCTTCCTAATGCGTATTTCTTTGGACGAAAAAGACGACTGAGAAATAAGTCCTCCTCACAGACGGAAAAGAGAACACTATATAAGACCCTTACAGTCCCAGTCTGACTGCGTGGTGCAGAAGCATGGACTTTATTTTTTATTTAACAATTCAGAAAAATATATTTGTTAGAAAGAAAAGAAAACAAAAACACAGTAATAACTATAAGATTTCATATAAAATAGTTAGGAACATCCGATTGCCCGATGGACAAGAGTTGGATGCGCCATTCAATGAACTAAATACAAAAGTAATTATCTATTGATGGGGATCTATTATAAAATTTAAAACAATTCTAAGAGCACATACTATACTCGTAGGTTTAAATCAAAAAAATAAATAAATACATAAAAGTTGAATTGAGAACTCAAACACTACGAAGCTAAGTTAAAAGCATATATGTACAAGAGTTCAAACAAAAATATTTAAAAAGATATTAATTTCGTTATGGTTTAAAGAAAAGAGCAAGAGCTTAACATTTTTTAAGAAAGTAGATTTCACTCTCTCGCATCTTAGATTTTCTGGCAGTCTGTTGAATAAGCGAGGTTACTGCACATTAAAGGAGTGAGAAAAAAGAGATTTTTTTTATAAAAGGTACGGTTAATAAATTCCTACTGTAGATGCGTAAATTGTGAGATCCATACAATCTTGCAGATGAGTATCCTGATTTCTCAAAAAAAATTTTCAGAACCTTATAAAAATATAAATGTTTTAGTGGAAGAATGTCTAGGTTTTTGAACAAAAGAAAGCTAGGAGTGATACGACTGGCTCTGCAGACAACTCGAATGGCGTGTTTTTGTTTGATAAGCAAAGGTGCAGTTTTATTCTGATAAGTACCACCCCAACAAGAAAGACCATACTGTAGTCTAGATTTAAATAAACCATTGTAAACCAGCTTTAAAATCGGTTGAGTAAAGACTGAGATGGTAGATTTGCCTCACAACATTGTTAAGGTAATTCTTCAGGTCAGATGTATGATCATTCCAACACATCCTATAATCCAAAATAATACCTAAATATTTGAAACTTTTAACATTCTCAATGTCAAAACAATTATCTGAACAGTTGATGTTGTCATTATAAGATGTATTGTTGTTATTATTATATATACAATTATTATTGAGAGGATATCTACAATAATTAGGTGAATGATATTTTATTACCATATCCTCATAGATTGTCCCCTGAATATTAAAAACCATAAGTTTTGTTTGTCACTTATAACAAGTTGCAAATTAAACCATTTTCGCAGAATTTCTAAATCATTGTTTATATCAGTGAATAATTGAATATCATAAGGAAGTATCATCAGCAAAGGATGTTATTTTGCCTTTAAAATGTTGAACGAAAAGCGAGTTCACAAAAATCAAGAATAGTATAGGGCCCAAAACGTTGCCTTAGGAACCCCTATATCAGTACATCTGAGATGCAGGCACCTCTGACTCATTCAAACTATCATAAATTTCGCCACATAATTTTAAGACAGCATCCTCAGTAGATCTTCCACTCCTAAAACCGTATTGGTAATCACTGAAAAATTTGGATTTCTTTAGAAAGCAAAGCATTCTAGATTTCATGTGTCTTTCACAAACTTTTGAAAAAACTGAAAGAATGGAAATGGGACGGTAATTATTTATAGTTTATCCAAGAATAAATGTCAGTACAGGGAAGATAGGACATTTGCCTCTTAGTCTGGTTGCAATAACATGCATAAATGTGTCCCTCTTTAAAGCTCTCACAGGGTTGCCATGGTGTATATGATGAATCACCACAAAGAGAAAGAGCATTACGCTTAGGGTTACCATCTCCCCATTTAAAAAAAAAAATACTGCTGAACGATATAAATTTCATTTATCTTTTTCCTCAACACCGAGCGGTGGCGCGTTTTTTTAAGGGTATCCCAAGTAGGGCTGATCCCTTTTAGTTTGATTAAAAAATAATAATTTCCGAAAACAGAAAAAAGAACTAAAAAATATATGTATTTTCATTTATTCATGATAAATATAGTAAACAAAAATATAATTCATAATAAATATAGTAAAGTATGATGTAAAAATATAAAATTTCATTAATTTAAAGTAAAAGTAACTTCATTAATATATAATATTAATCTGATGAAAAGTTAGTGCTGCTACTATCGGCATTTATATTTATTACTAATCTTTCGACTGCTTCCTCGGCGAAAACATCCATATCCCACATCTGACGAATTTAAATTTAAGATTTTCTTTTAAGATTGTATGTAAAGTTGATCTTCTTATTTTTGTAATATTTGCATTTTGTTGGGCATGAAAAACTGATGGACTATGCGCCTAATGGCACATTTGTCAAAATCATCGACCCTGCTTTTGCGACCAGAACTATTTTTCTTCTTTGAAGGCGAATTGTGGCCTTTAATTTCATTTTCCTTTAAAAGCCTATATACAGTTCGTTACGTAACAGAAAAGACATCAGCTGCTTTTCTCACGGATTCCATTTTATTTTTAAGAAGGCCATACAATTTGTTAGTTACATTAACAATTTGTTGTTTCTTTTCGGCACTTAATTCCATTGAAGACTATTTAGCCACAACACAATTGCTTAAAACTAATTAATCACTATTAATTTGACACAATATCACTACTAATACCTACGCTATTAAATATGATCACTAATTGCACAGTCAAAGAATTCTAGTTTCAAAACACCACGAAAATAATCATTTTTTCTTAAACACAACATTACCACCGACACAACACAGTAATTTGAACCACTATTATTTAACACAATATCACTAAAACGCACATAGTCCAACAATAATATGATCACTTATTACACTGCTTTGTTGCAATGCATTTAAATAGCGCGCGAATAAAATTTAAAATACAAAGTCGAAAAAAATGGTGTGACTACATTTTAACGGTTTCTCAAAAAGAGGAGAAAAAAACGCAAATGACAACACCACCACACATATTATTACACACAAATTCATTTTTGTGTTCTCAAAAGCTTCAAATCGAATAATCTCTGTAACAATAACACTGAAAAATCAATAACGATGTGCTAACATTTGAGAATGGTAACACTGCTTTGATGAGATTATTTTCAATGCACAGTCAGCAGTAATGACGAATGGTGATTTTATGATCATTCTGCCCACGGCTATCGGGCAAGCAAGTCATAAGGTGGATGTGGTTAAATCTGAAAATAATTACAACAACAATTGTACACAAAGTTCAGTGGCTTCCTTTTTGTTTCAGTGGTAATGTGCCATTGAGTCCACCTACAGGCACCACTGTTAGAAAAAAAGCTTTCCCATAAGCCCTGTACTGACATGTTTTGGTGGATAATAAATATAGTGTTGACCCCAGGCTGATTATTTTGCCCCTTGGTTGACCGTTTTAGAAGCCCATACTTCAACAGCTACTGCAGTCCCCGGACCACATACCTGTGGGTAAGGACTCCTCAAAGGCAGTACAAATTAATGTTTGTTATTTTTGCTTCGAAAGAGTTTAAAAATATCGTCTTTCATTACGCCAACAGAGGCGTATATATCGAGTCACACTTCCCTGCGCCTTTTACCGCTCTACCGACTCAAGTTTCCACGACGGTATCTACGTCAGGAATGTAACAAGAATGCTTTAAACGTATAGTTATGAATTTTAAACTTAAAATTAGATACCTCAAAACCAAAAATCCATATTTCTGAAAGAAATACGAAGTCAGGTAAATGGTCTAGCGATGCGAGATGAGCCAAGAAAACATCTAAGTTCTTTCTTAAACTGCGAATATTTTGATGAATTATTGAAACACCAGAGAATGACTCTACTTTAGGATGGTCAATACAAAAACAGTTGATATCTTCAGAATTTGAATTTGAGTATGACAAAATACTAGTACTATTACGAGGAACATCAAAAATAATATTATTTAAATTACTATTTATCATTTGAAACAATCATTAAAAGATATTAAAATCATATTTAGAAAAATCCTCATAACACCTAATTTTAATCACCTTTTCGCCTTTCTTTCTTCTGAGTAGTACTGTTGAATTTCTTATCCATACGTATTGACATTTGTTCTGTTGTTTCAGCTGTTTAGCCTTCTGTAGAAGAGATCGTGTGTGTGCAGTAAGGCTGTCATCAATGAATATTTTGCCTCTGTTGTTTTGGTGCTCTTTAAAAATGTTGGCAAACAATTTGGTTTTATTCGCCCTCAACTTATTCATTATTAAGTCTTTACGTGCAAGAGAATTAAACTTCACGCATACAATATTTCATACAGTAGCATTACTTGTGGAGACATTGCTCTTACTCTTTATGTTTTTTACATAGCAAGATACGATATCGTGCTCTCCTATTTTCTCTCCCAAACCTTCGGTTATAAGTTGAATAACTTTCTCACGTGCATTGGCACTATGAACGTTCAGGAATACCAACAATGTCAACAGCACATTGCCTTTCTCTTTGTTCCAATGCATTCAGTTTGTGGGAAACGACTGCACGGCCTAAATGGGTTGACCATTTCTGGTAACCATCTAATAGGACGAACAACATAGTAACTTAGCGAATACAACAACCCGCTATCGCTCAATCGGTTCCGGAACAGAGTAAAAGAAAAAAAATTATAAAAAAAAGAGAAAACCAAATGAATTTCCCATCCTGTTCGAAGCTTTTTTTTCCCCCTATTACTTAGTCTTTCCAACATCCTAATCGATTAGAATGCCTTGCTAATCACCGCATACACTCACAAAAATGACCAGCTGTTTGATATCATAAAGACCATCGGGTTGAATGACCCTACAAGATTCCATATTAAAGAGAGAAAAAATAACAATTATGAAAATTCGATACTTTTTTTTGACGGACGATCGTCTTTCAGTTCGGAGGAAGGTCAAGGGAGTTGTCAAGGAGGCATTGTGATTTGGATGTTTTTTTTTCAATTTTATTTTGGCGGTGATAGAGAGAAGTGTGAAGAAATCGAAAAACAGTTGGTGAAAGTAAAAAAATAAAATAATAACAGACAAAAAAAAAAAAAAAAAGAAACCAATTTTGAAAGAATATTTAAAAAGTGAACTCTACATATAAAAAGTGAACATAAAATAAAACTGAAAGTTACTACATATGTACACACTCGATTTACATGAAAGCAGAGTAAAGCATGTTTGAAAATTAATAAGATAATAAATAAAACATAAAGAAAACCAAAAAAAAGAAAACCACCAGTCCAGGATTATCAACAGCTGAGGCAATTTGAATCCAAGCCGTCACCTCTGCTGCAAGTGCTGCAGTAGTTAAAGCTAAGCCAACAGTACTATCCCCAACAGAAGTGAAACTCCCCCTTTCCATATCAAAAAAAAAAAAAAAAAAAAAAAAAAAGGGGGAACAATTCGTGCAATAGTCCAGTATAAACCAGACTGACCCTACAAGGGCGAACTCCACGATATTGGCAGTATCAGCAGCTGAGGCAACTTCAGCCCAAGTCGTCACATCTGCTGCAAGTGATGCAATAGCCATAGCCAAGGCACAGTGGTATCCACAACATTCGCCACATCAGCAACAATTTAAGCCGCCGCGACAACAACCGCAGCAGTCCAAATCACTCAACAGCTACAGCTACACTAACGGCCCACAGCTATAAGGAAGACGACGACGACGACAACCGATTCCGGAGCGACTACGCTGCCCGAGCGATCCACGGCCAGCGCCTATACCCTTCATTCCCGTCCCATCCTCATCCAAGCAGGTTGTATAAGGCTATTTTGGGGTACACATAAACCCATAATATACATACTTATATATATATCTATATATATACATATTTATTGTAGTAAAACTATATGTGTAAGCGTTACTATAGAAGAGGAGAAAGATTAATTAATTAATTATAAGGAATTCGCCAGTTCACATCAACCCGCGGAAGTTGTGCACATCCTCCAGGAGTAACCTCGGTAAGTCAGTTAGCATACTATATTATCCTAAATTATACATATTAGTGTCATCTTCTCTTGTGTAGTGACGCACTAAGAAACCTATTATTT
This sequence comes from Volucella bombylans, assembly GCA_949129095.1. Taxonomy (NCBI): domain Eukaryota; kingdom Metazoa; phylum Arthropoda; class Insecta; order Diptera; family Syrphidae; genus Volucella; species Volucella bombylans. The sequence continues at coordinate 64,655,277 of OX422142.1, forward strand.
ATGAGCGGTGTTGCTCGAGTCAGCGGATACCTTCTGTATCTAGCTGTAGTTGGATCTGAGCATGTAGTCGTACTTATGTTATAATTGTCGACTCGGATATACGAGCATAATTTTAGTATGAGTGCTAGGAATATTACAAGATTCATTCTAAGCACAGGTCAAATAACCTGGGCAAACAATGTTGGTTTTTTTTTTAGTTTCATATCTTGGCTATTGTTTAACACAACCACCCCCCTCCCTTACGAATTAATCTTGGATATAATAAATTATATTTTACCTGTCCATATCAACCTGATTTTTTTTATTACGCGGGTTGAACGCTAATCGGTTCATACAGGTTCGTGTTTTTTTTTGTATTTATGTTTTTTTCCAGGAGAAGCACTTTCCTTTCTTTTTATTTCGGTCCGAATGAGTAGCTAAAGAGGATTTAGGAGGGGCGTGACGGATCTCCAGGGGGCGAAGGATGGTGACGTGTTGGCTTTCTTCTCTTCGATTTAGGTTTGGGGTGCGATAGACTTGAGGGGATGGATGACTTTCATAGTGTAGGTTTATAATTTTAGGACACAACCCCACCAGTTAAGGACGTATTCGGGTTCTACCTTTTAGTAGTATTTACCGCTCACCTACCACATCGAGCAAGGCATGATTGAATGTAACTAAGGACGGCCTTGGTATAGCAGCAAGATCCCCCCCATTCCGGCGAGCATAGATCGGAGCTCACACAAGCATGCCTGCAGCTGCAAACGGGTCGGTCCCTCTGCTACTCTTCGCCCGGTCTGGCCTATAGAGTTGCCTGTGCTCGTGGGTCATAAGGGTGAATTGAGGTAGCAGGGAGGGTCCTTGCGAGGACTCTGGGTTAAGTGTAAACCACCAGAGCACACACAAAAACGTTACAGGTTGGCGCCCAACGTGGGGCCCGAATCGTCCTGGTCCTGACCTACAAACAATCCCCCCCTTACCAAAAAAACATTGAGTATAAACATCAACTCACTATGCGTACCCTACTCTCGTAGTTGCCCAGATACATTTCGTCTCTCTCACTTTGTGATTCAATTTGTCGGCTGAAATCCTTCTCTTGTCTCTGCAAAATCGACTCACTATCTGTCAATCTGCTTGTCACCCGTCTGGTAATTGCTCCCTTGTGTCTGACCCTGGTACGATTCGCTTGATCCGAGAACCCAGTGAATGTCTCCCTTGGCTAGATACCTTATTCGTTAAACAAAGGGGAGTTCTATCTGCAAGGCGACCTCCAAAAGCATATACCTTCTCAAGGGGTTTCCGATCAAGGATCTTTCTAAGATAGTTCGGTAGGTAAACCTCTGGAATTCCGTTTACTTACGCCCGTTGCTATCTTGTGATCAGATGCCTGACGACACCCAGCACGAGTCTGTACCTCTCTTGTAAGACGACTGGACTAGGCATATAACTTCCGAAAGTAAGGGCCCACCCTAAGATAGTCCGGTAGGCAATCTCCTAAAATTTCGTTACCTACGTCCGATGCTATCTAGTGAAGAGGAAAAAAAAAATAAAGAAAAAATAAACCTTCCGCTTTCACCTACTCCGCTTTCTGGATTGTCGGAAGTCAACCTAGTACTGAAGCTCTCTTGGTTTACGCATTACCAACGATTCTAGTATGCAGAAAAGCTGCGGTCTTAAGCTCGTAAGCAGAAGGTATCGCCGAAGAATTTTAGTCAGGTGCCTGAGGGCAACGCAAGTTACCTGCACTTCGCTACGACGACGTACCGACCTTAATCCTAGTTCAAAGAAGAGTTATTTATGTTTTGATTCGATTTCACCAACACGCCCATGTATTCGCAAACCTGGATCCTTTTCGCCCCACTTAGAAGAAATATAGTATTTTTATAGTAGACGGTCTTATAATATCTTCTTCTCTTAATATCTCTTAACCCTAATAATTAAATCTCTTAACTTTAGGTATCCATCACTTCTCATTGAATTGATAAATCTCTCTAGAATCGCTTAAAGAACTACGCACCTAACACCCTTGAATTCTTTAGGTACAACATTTTGTGATCTTCCTTCGGTCGACGTAGTCAGTGAATTTTCCGGCTGGCCGAAGTAAGAAGCGGTTCTTTTGGGTAATTTTTTTTGGTAGCTAATACGTTTATAAAATATTTGTATCCTTTTCGTACTTTCTTTCCATCGGAGATGTCTAAACCCGGCCAAACTTCGAATCGCCAATTGCGCTCCAAGAAAGGGAAGAAGGGTAGGTTAAGCCTATCCCTGGGCTCAGTCGGTCCATTACATAGGCTCTCCCTAAACCCAAATCAGTCAACTACTTTATCCGGGCTTCCTACTTCCAGCGGGACCCGGAAAGCATTCCCAGAAGACTTCCCAGCGACTTCCGACCCCTTTTCAGAAACCACAGCACATGGCCCGCCCGAGTCGGGTGGTGAGGAAGAAGACGCCGAGGAAGAACAGTTGGCGCATTACGTACAGGAAGTTGTTACGGCCACTGTGGGCCTTAGCCGGGCAGAGGATTTTCGGGCGTTAAAGGAAGAATTAGAGAAGCATCAACGTACGTTCCGAGAGGAAATGACCTCGCACATCCGGAGCCTACTAGCCGCCCCTACGCCGCCAACTCACCCAGTTGAGGCCGACACTCGTCGGAATATCCGTTCAGATCCACCGGTACCAAGCGAGCCAAATAACGTGGTCACAGGACACACAAGAGTTTCCCCTCACTATTTAGACCAACCGCCTCCGCCGAATCGTAGTTCCAATGTGGATAACTTTATTGCCCAATTAGGAAACCTAAATTTTGCAGATACATCTCCTTCTTTCCCCACAAATCGAAACACTACCCTATCCACGGCGTCCCCTAGAAATTACAACTTCCACAAATGGGGAATAAAATTTGATAATCGGAAAATGTCCGTCGATGATTTCTTATTTCGACTAAATCGAGTCAGGGAGGGCTATGGAACATCCTGGGAAGAAGTGGTGCTAAATTTTCACCAGTTCGTCGCTGGGCCGGTGGAAAATTGGTTTTAGACCCATTTAAAATCCAATCCGAATACCACCTGGCCCAGTCTCAAAGTTGCGCTGATCGAACAATTTCGGAGCTTGGAAACGGACTCCGAACTCTCAAGGAAAATGTCCGATCGAAGGCAAGGCCCTTCGGAATCCTTTGATGATTTCTATAACGATCTGGTGCAATTGAATACACGTCACAGACCGTGTCCCATGTTAATGCGATCGAACAGCGCAGAAACCCTTCAGCCCTTATTTGCTGGAACTGCAGAGTTGCCGGACACACGTTCTATGAATGTGAGAGTGCTGAGAGGAACTTGTTTTGCTACCGTTGTGGAAAGGAAAATACGCCAACTCCCCACTGTTCTAAATGTTCGGAAAACCACCAAAGGGGCAAGTTTCCGACCGGGGGATCTGGCTCACAGAAAAGGAGCCCGGCCCAAAACTAGCTTCTTCCCAATTACCTACCATCGCACCAGACGTTCTAAAACCCACCCAACCCTTAACTCTTTTTAAACGGGAGAGTAGTAGTTCGGGCTACAATACGGAGATACCACTCAAATCGGAACGGAAGTCTGAAACGTTGCATGAAAGACAACAGGAGTACTACTTAGCTCGAAGCAGAATCTTTAATACAAGCTGCTCCCCCCTGTCGGAGAAGATCCGGCTTCTTAGACACAAATTTAAAACAAAAAAACAACAATACCAAGGCATAGCCGCTACCACCTTATGTGTTCCAGAAGACGACCCTCGACCCTATGCAGTAGTGACGATTTTTGGCCAACGAATGCTAGGTCTTCTTGATAGTGGGGCAGGCATTAGTTGTCTGGGACAACAAGGGTATGAGATCCTACAAAAGGAGTCAATAAGTTTTAGGAACTTTAATACACTGGTTAAAACCGCCGATGGTCAACGTCAAGAAGTTGTAGGGCAGATTTCCACTAGTGTTACTTATAAGGGGTTAACCAAGCCATTGACTTTGTACATCGTTCCTACCCTCAAGCAACCATTATACTTGGGGGTAGACTTTTGGAAACAGTTCCAAATCGCCCCCCAAATAATATCTGGTTTGACACTAGATGTAGGTTGTAGAGAAACAGATCCTAATTCATTGCAATTGACCAGAGAGCAAACCTTTAAACTTAACCAAGCCATTATACGATTCCCTTCTTTTGCCTCTGAGGGATTGGGAAAAACAAATCTGGAAGTACACGTAATTGATACTGGAGACGCTGTACCCGTCAAACAGCGATATTATCCCGTCTTTCCAGCGGTGCAAACTCTCCTTTATGCGGAATTGGATCGCATGCTCGATCTGGGCATTATCGAGGAAAGTGCCAGCGCGTGGAGCTCCCCCGTAGTGCTTGTTCGTAAGCCGGGGAAAAACCGTTTGTGCCTGGACTTCAGAAAGGTAAATCATGTTACCAAGAAAGATGCGTATCCACTCCCGCATATAGAAGGGCTGCTAGGGCGCCTTTCAGATACCCACTTTATTTCAAGTTTGGATTTGAAGGACGCCTTTTGGCAGATACCGTTAGAAGAACGATCCAGGGAGAAAACCGCCTTCACTATCCCTGGAAGACCTCTATATCAATTTCGGGTGATGCCCTTCGGGTTGTGCAATGCGCCTCAACGCATGTGCAGATTGATGGACAAAGTAGTGCCCCATGAGTTTAGAGAGTACGTGTTTGTTTATTTGGATGACCTGTTGGTCATCTCTAGCACTTTTGAGGAACACCTTCGAATGTTGACAATCGTAGCGGACCAACTGAAATCAGCGGGTTTGACAATAAACTTAAAAAAGTCTAAATTTTGTATGAAGGAACTCAAGTACCTACATTGTAGGCAATGGCTGTCTTAAAATCGACCCCGAAAAGGTAGCTGCGATCAACGAATTCCCAATTCCCAAGACCCCGCGTCAAGTACGTCGGTTCTTGGGAATGGCAGGATGGTACCGAAGATTTGTGAAAGATTTTTCATCGATATCTACTCCCATCACAAACAACTTGAAGAAGGGCGTTAAATTCACCTTTACGCACGAGGCTATTGCGGCCTTGAATCAACTTGAGCACATGTTGACCTCCGCCCCTATCCTAGTTAATCCAGACTACTCCAAGGAATTTATTATTTCATGCGACGCGTCTGCAACTGGTATCGGATGTGTTTTATGCCAAGCTGATGAAACAGGAGTCGAACGCCCAATATTTTATTTCTCGCACAAATTGAACAGCGCACAGAGAAATTACAGCTTTACGGAGCGAGAGTGTTTGGCTGCAGTCATGGGAGTGCAAAAGTTTCGCGCTTATGTAGAGGGCCACAAATTTAAAATAATTACTGACCACGCCAGTCTACGATGGCTGATGAATAAGCGAGACTTAGATGGTAGGCTGGCCCGATGGAGCCTAAAGCTTCAAAGTTTCATCTTCGATATTGAACATCGGAAAGGATCCCTGAATGTTGTACCCGATGCCCTGTCTAGGCTATATTCGGTCGATGCCATTGATCCTCCCGATAAAATATCAAATAAATCAACCTTCGAGGTACTTCACTTAGATCTCGCAGATCCTGGCTTTAAATCGAAGGAGTACTGTGGGCTCATTAAAACAATCGAAGACAATAAAGAGGAGCTGCCTGACCTTGTGGTTTCAAACAATTTTGTTTACAAGAAAGTCAAACACCGTACGGGAAATCCACTGCATGACGATTTAACTTGGAAGCTTTGGGTTCCAGCGGAACTGACTGACCGACTTATAGCCTTGGCACATCGACCTCCCAACTCCTCCCATGGAGGCATAAGTAAAACTTTATATAGACTTCGCGAACAATTTTATTGGCCAAATATGTCAGCTCAAGTAAAATTATTTATTGGATGCTGTGACGAATGCAAATCAAATAAAGCCTCGAATTCAAAATTAACACCACCTATGGGAAAAGCATTCAAGGTCCTACGTCCATTTCAACACCTTTACCTGGATTTTTTGGGTCCATACCCTAGGTCCAAATAGGGTAACACTTCAATACTGATTGTTCTAGACCAACTTACTAAATTTGTATTCTTGCATCCAATACGTAAGGCGACCAGTCTCTGATCAGACCCACTGGGACGAGCAATTAGCCGCTATAGGGTGCGCCCTTCGATCTACAGTTCATTCAGCCCTTGGAATTTCCCCATATGAAGCCCTGTTTGGTCACACTATGGTTGAGCACGGTTCCAGTTATGAACTTCTCCATAAACTAGATGCGTTAAACAATTCTGACTTACGAGTGTTGCCAAAATCTGACCAAATGCCCATCTTGCACAATTACTTAAAAAAATCACTGGAAGCGGCCCACGACCGTTATGAAAAGGTCTACAATCTCCGTAGTACCTACAGAAAGTTTAAAGAAGGTGATGTAGTATTTAAAAGGAACTTCGCCCTGAGTGATGCTAGCAAGAAAATTAACGCTAAACTGTGTCCCAAATTTAATAAAATGGTAGTATCACGAGTAGTAAGTGACCATCTATATGAGCTAAAAGATCTCTATGGCAAGACAGCTGGAATTTTTCACCTGAAAGATCTCAAAAGCTAATTTTCAACTGGAACATAAAGATATAAAGTTAAGGTTGCGCTCAAGAATAGCTGGGGGTGGAAAATGATTTCTTCGTTTAGTCCCGTATGCCTTTGTTTCTTTTCTTCTTGTCTTCACTGGTACAGGGTACAAGTAAAAACAACAAGCTTTGTGGGAAACGACTGCACGGCCTAAATGGGTTGACCATTTCTGGTAACCATCTAATAGGACGAACAACATAGCAGCTTAGCGGATACAACAACCCGCTATCGCTCAATCGGTTCCGGAACAGAGTAAAAGAAAAAAAATTATAAAAAAAAGAGAAAACCGAATGAATTTCCCATCCTGTTCGAAGCTTTTTTTTCCCCCTATTACTTAGCCTTTCCAACATCCTAATCGATTAGAATGCCTTGCTAATCACCGCATACACTCACAAAAATGACCAGCTGTTTGATATCATAAAGACCATCGGGTTGAATGACCCTACAAGATTCCATATTAAAGAGAGAAAAAATAACAATTATGAAAATTCGATACTTTTTTTTGACGGACGATCGTCTTTCAGTTCGGAGGAAGGTCAAGGGAGTTGTCAAGGAGGCATTGTGATTTGGATGTTTTTTTTTTCAATTTTATTTTGGCGGTGATAGAGAGAAGTGTGAAGAAATCGAAAAACAGTTGGTGAAAGTAAAAAAATAAAATAATAACAGACAAAAAAAAAAAAAAAAAGAAACCAATTTTGAAAGAATATTTAAAAAGTGAACTCTACATATAAAAAGTGAACATAAAATAAAACTGAAAGTTACTACATATGTACACACTCGATTTACATGAAAGCAGAGTAAAGCATGTTTGAAAATTAATAAGATAATAAATAAAACATAAAGAAAACCAAAAAAAAGAAAACCACCAGTCCAGGATTATCAACAGCTGAGGCAATTTGAATCCAAGCCGTCACCTCTGCTGCAAGTGGTGCAGTAGTTAAAGCTAAGCCAACAGTGGTATCCCCAACAGAAGTGAAACTCCCCCTTTCCATATCAAAAAAAAAAAAAAAAACAAAAAGGGGAACAATTCGTGCAATAGTCCAGTATAAACCAGACTGACCCTACAAGGGCGAACTCCACGATATTGGCAGTATCAGCAGCTGAGGCAACTTCAGCCCAAGTCGTCACATCTGCTGCAAGTGATGCAATAGCCATACCCAAGGCACCGTGGTATCCACAACATTCGCCACATCAGCAACAATTTAAGCCGCCGCGACAACAACCGCAGCACTCCAAATCACTCAACAGCTACAGCTACACCAACGACCCACAGCTATAAGGAAGACGACGACGACGACAACCGATTCCGGAGCGACTACGCTGCCCGAGCGATCCACGGCCAGCGCCTATACCCTTCATTCCCGTCCCATCCTCATCCAAGCAGGTTGTATAAGGCTATTTTGGGGTACACATAAACCCATAATATACATACTTATATATATATCTATATATATACATATTTATTGTAGTAAAACTATATGTGTAAGCGTTACTATAGAAGAGGAGAAAGATTAATTAATTAATTATAAGGAATTCGCCAGTTCAAATCAACCCGCGGAAGTTGTGCACATCCTCCAGGAGTAACCTCGGTAAGTCAGTTAGCATACTATTGTAAAATGTTTGTGTGGGTACAAATGATAGAACTTATTCTTTTCAATACAAATCCCTTTATTCAGTACAGTTACAATTCACTATTTAATTCTTTCTCTCAGTACAATTCAATTTCTCAACCACATATACTTTTCTTATCTTTTACTTAAACCACTTAATCACTTCTTCTAATTAACACTTCAAATTCAAATTTGGAACTGATTTGCATACCTTTGGGATGCTGGTATTTATACTCGAATGACATACTTCGAGAACAATCCTCGCCACCCAGCGTCCCATACAATTTCCAATTTGCTAGAAAATTCGATTCTACTCTCCGGTCGAGACTTTGCTAATCCAGTATCGAAACCTTCTAGTCTTCGAGTTTCGACATTTTCTGCTAGATGTCGCTGCTCACATTTGAGTGGTTACCACACTATATTATCCTAAATTATACATATTAGTGTCATCTTCTCTTGTGTAGTGACGCACTAAGAAACCTATTATTTATGAGCGGTGTTGCTCGAGTCAGCGGATACCTTCTGTATCTAGCTGTAGTTGGATCTGAGCATGTAGTCGTACTTATGTTATAATTGTCGACTCGGATATACGAGCATAATTTTAGTACGAGTGCTAGGAATATTACAAGATTCATTCTAAGCACAGGTCAAATAACCTGGGCAAACAATGTTGGTTTTTTTTTTAGTTTCATATCTTGGCTATTGTTTAACACAACCACCCCCCTCCCTTACGAATTAATCTTGGATATAATAAATTATATTTTACCTGTCCATATCAACCTGATTTTTTTTTATTACGCGGGTTGAACGCTAATCGGTTCATACAGGTTCGTGTTTTTTTTTTATTTATGTTTTTTCCAGGAGAAGCACTTTCCTTTCTTTTTATTTCGGTCCGAATGAGTAGCTAAAGAGGATTTAGGAGGGGCGTGACGGATCTCCAGGGGGCGAAGGATGGTGACGTGTTGGCTTTCTTTTCTTCGATTTAGGTTTGGGGTGCGATAGACTTGAGGGGATGGATGACTTTCATGGTGTAGGTTTATAATTTTAGGACACAACCCCACCATCGTGGTCATACTTCAGTTAAGGACGTATTCGGGTTCTACCTTTTAGTAGTATTTACCGCTCACCTACCACCTAGAGGAAGGCATGATTGAATGTAACAAAGGACGGCCTTGGTATAGCAGCAAGATCCCCCCCATTCCGGCGAGCATAGATCGGAGCTCACACAAGCATGCCTGCAGCTGCAAACGGGTCGGTCCCTCTGCTACTCTTCGCCCGGTCTGGCCTATAGAGTTGCCTGTGCTCGTGGGTCATTAGGGTGAAGTGAGGTAGCAGGGAGGGTCCTTGCGAGGACTCTGGGTTAAGTGTAAACCACCAGAGCACAAACAAAAACGTTACAAGTTTGAACTCCAAGCTATTAACAGTGTCGGTAAGAGCGACAGCATGTTCTTCACGAGTTCGGATTTTTGTGAGTTCATCACTGTTAAGATTTTGCAGTTTAAGAATTGCATTGTAGAGCATATCCAACGTTATAATTTGATTTATAGGAGAGGAATTAACAGTTGGGACTGAAGTAGTAAAAGAGTCAGTTGAGTCGTTTGAAGAAGCGTCGGTGTTGTTGGGCTTGCAAGAAAGATGAGCTGCAGTAGTAGGAACATAAGTTGAACTAGAAGATGTTAACGCGTTCATAGATGATACTTTTATTGCGATAAGAGGGTAACCACATGTGACCCCATCACCACCCGCGAGAGAACAGAGCGGACAGAAATTTCTTGCCAGCTGTTATTAAAATGCGAGGCTGCAAGGTCATCTTTCAGATGAAATCATTATGCAGTTTTATATGTCGTTTCATTACACACACTATATATAAAAAAAAACACGTCTTATTTCAGGCAACTCGTCGACTAGTCTGAAAATGAAGGTTTTACATGTTTTAAAATGCTTCGTTTTCTCGTACTTAGAAATAAACAGTTCAAGCCAAGAAATCGTAAAAATAGTCAACGAAATTAGATAATTGGTAACCCGGAAGCTAAGCTGATATCAAATAACTAGCCACAATCGATCGACATATTTGCATGAACATATAACTTCCTGGATCTCAAATACATATGTCTAAAAATTAGCAATACAAGTCCAACAAGAATTTAGATGACCAACACCAAACCCTAAAAAATTTCCACGATTTTTCAGATTTCCACAAGCTGCATTGATATTTCAAGCATCAATTCGTTCCATCAAATAAAGATTCATCTTTATTTTCATTGCAATTTGTTTCGGATATTATTACTGCATCGCTGAGCAAATGTTGCGCTTCCCTTTAATATTGTTAGACAACACAAAAATACCAATAACCCAGAATCCTCCACCCCTCACCACAAGATGCATACAAAATTATTAATAGAATTATAAATAGAAAGACTATTATTTGAGCAATTCTTAATGTACACCTGTACAATTTTTTTTTTATTCCTGTAAGCACATTATTAATTAAATCGAATATTACAGAATGAAAGTAAATAGAACATTCCGTCTAAGTATTAGCATTAACATTATTAGCACATACCCAATGCATTGGAAATAAAAACGTGAAGGAATCTGTCGTATTAAGGAATATGTACGTCCCAAAGAAAAATTATTCTAACAGCATATGCCTTCAAACGTGTAATCAAAACACGTCCCAATATCCAAAGCAAAAAATCTCAGAAAAACACTAACAGGAAAAGAAACAGCAAATTAACTTGCCGAACACGATATGGAAGTTAAAAAAATATATACTCGTATTACAGTGTTTTATGACAAAAACAAAGTTCTCTTTGAATAGCTTTAATGGCTTCACTAATATTCCCATGATTTTAAAAACATGAAATATAATCGACTGTTGATGTACCAGATATGGGCCTTCAGTCAACTTAAGTGCTAAAAGGCGTCTCTAATCATTATTTCAATGAAGCCAAGTATCTGTCACCAGACATTAAACATGACATGTCAAAAATTCTCAACGAACTGTCAATTTGATCGCTTTCGGCAAGTTATCGAGCTTGTCCCCGAGAAACGTTCTTTGGATAAATGCGTTAGTGGAAAAGGCTTTTGTATTCTATGCGTCAATTGCTTGATAGAAGAAGCATTCACGATAAAATATATTTGCCTACTTTCATCTTCTTCGAAACTCTTATTACTACGTCTCGTCTATTGCAAAAAATACGCATTCTAAGTGAACCATAAGATTAAAATTAAATGGTGCGTTTTTCTCTGTTTTCCCAATTTTCGAAATATACAGCAATTTGAACTTTTTTTGTTTTTATAAAAAGAACTTAACACTCACATGGGTGTGAATACACTTATAGTGCTTCAGCAGCATGTATTAACTTTTTTGGAAAATGGGATAGAAAGAGAAAGAAAGATGTAAGTGTTTCGACAAATGCTACACCCTCGCGTAAATATTTTGAGTAAACCAATAAGCACATCACTCGTAAAATAACTCATGATTTCAATTGGCTGAAAAGAATCACCGTTTTCTCTATTGTTTTGTAACGAACCTATATGGGGCTGCAAAGGTCTGCTGCAGATTTAACGAAAAATATTGTTGGTCGGATTCGCTTTGCACGAAAATTTCCATCAGTTGGAAAAAACTTTGAGGTCGACCTTAATAAAGGGTGTTTTTGTTAGAGGTTTGGTTTTTAAACTGGCAACACTGTTTCTACAGATTGTCAATTTGACAGTTGAAAGTTGATTTGTGGTTAGTACGTTCGCCATTTTATGATGAATGACATAACAACACGTTCAAATTCTGCAAACTTATTTTGAAAACCATGGTTCGGTTCGCCAAACTTATCGTGCGTCCATCTGAGCAAGTTATTCGGAACACGATGAATCGTTTTCGCACCGCGTACACTCTAGTAGATAATACGCATCCCCAAAGACGATAAACAGTGCGAACAGAAGAAACTATTGCCGTTGTGAGCGCAATGTTGAGGTGAATCCGAATGATCCATCGTGCACAGCAATTGGAGATAAGATAATAATAAGATTTTACGAAAAGATCTTGGCTTAAAAGCTTACATGATCTAGCTCATGCAAGAGTTGAAAACGAATGACCATTATACGTGTCGTAGGTTAAGTGAATGTACCGAAAACATGAGGCAGCTTGATATTCATTTTCAATTTCGTTCTCCGATGAGGCCCATTTTTGGTTAAATGGATATTGACGAATTTGGAGCCTAAAACTTACTGTTTGGTGTGCATCGTCGGCCCATATTTCTTTAAGGACGATGCCGGCCAGAATGTTTCCGTCAATGGAGAGCGCTATAGAAACATGATTTCTGACTTCTTCGTTCCTCAGTTGAATGGTATTGACGTGACAGAGCTTTGGTTTCAACAAGATGGCGCAACATGCCATATGCCGCGCGACACAATCATAGCTCTTTTCGATAGAATGTTAGCCGGATTCATTAAAGAAGGAACGTAATGTCATGTCATGCCATCGGTTTAAGCTTATATTTTAGTCACCCTATTCGCTACGAATACATTGTAGTTGGATGGCTCTTCTTACAACCAAAATAAGACAACAGTAGAGTCTGACCAGAAATGAATTTCATAATCAATAATATCTGTCCAAGATATAGAGGCAGCAATTTCAGTTAGTAGCACTGCAGCAGATAATTCGAGCTTAGGGACAGTAAGAGTTTTCAGTGGAGAGACTCCTGATTTTGAGCATAGCAAATTACAATAGTTTAAACAATCCCATTATATTCGGTCCATATGTAAATACATACAATAGAAGCTTAGTAGCCATCACAAATTGTTTGCAGCTGTACTTATCAATTAATTGGAAGTCTGTACATAGATTTAACCAAATCGATTGTAGCCATTGTGGGAGACTTTCATCCCAATTTACTCTTTCCTTCCATAAAAGTTGAAGGAATAATTTTGCTTTTGTGATCACAGGCCCTATCAACACAAGTGGGTCACAAAAGCGAACAGCGAAAGATAGTACACTGCTATTGGTAATATTTTGGATGGAAGGAAAAGGAAGTAAGTTGTTGGTTGTGTTCGGACGTGTTTTAAAGCGATCTGTAATTTTGTGGTTCAATCATATAGTATAGTTCTATCACCTAAGTGAAAAATTATCATAAGTACAAATACAAGACAGTGACTTTATTAAAACAAGCTTCTAAAGCAATAGTGGTACAAATTCCTTTTTTTAATTTCAATTTCAATTCTGTTTCCCAATTCCATCTCCGCAATGAATGTCTGTGGGCATTGCGGTGAAAATCTCTCTGGCGATGGCGATTTCGCCGTTTGCATGATGTGCAACCGTAAGCTTCACTTCGAGTGTACAACGGTTACCGAGAGATCTTGGAGGGGTATGGGCGTTAGGAGGGATGCGTAGCGGTGTCAAGTGTGCCGCAACTCCGCAGACGACCAAGGCACTGGCTCTGCTACAAACTTAGCAGTACCAACAATTCAACCATCAGAAGGGCCGACGGTCAGGAGGGGACGTATAAACCACAGTCCAGAGCCAGAAAAAACAACAAAATCCGTGGGCGATAACAATACAGCTGTTCTGGATGAAATTCGTCAATTGAGAGCTGAAATTAAGGAAATTGCAAAAAGCTGTGATTTCCTAGGCTCTAAATACGATGATTTTAACGCCACTATGACAAAAAATAACAAACTAATGGAAACAATAGCATCTGAATTAAATGAACTACGTTAAAAAATAAGAAAAAAGATGAAATAATAGAAACCATGCAGTCGCAAATAAACACAATGGAGCAACAAATGATTAAAAACAATGTCGAAATAAAAAATATACCACACACTGCAAAGGAAAATTTAATAGACATAGTTCAATGCATAGGTAAAACAATCGATCACTATGTAAAAGAAACCGACATCACTGACATTTATAGAACAAAAACTAAAAACACACAAAAGTCGGCAATTATTGTTTCATTCGCTTCAAATGTAAACAAAATCGAATTTATGAAGAAAGCGCGAACATCTCGCCCACTGCGATTAAACGATGTCATGAAAAAACTCGATAACAAAAACAATGCACATTCCAACTCTGCGCCGACACCTGATGCCACAGTGTACGTCAACAATCAGCTGACGCGGCAAAACAAGCACCTTCTTTGGCTAGCCAAGGAGAAGGCAAAGCAGGAGAACTGGAAGTATGTGTGGGAAAGTGCGGTGCGAATTTTGGCTCGTAGAAATGAACATGTGCAGCAGCCCATAATTATTGCTACGACTAATGATGTCGCAAAAATTGCACGCATGCAATAACTGTTGCATTGTGCGTAAGTAATTAGAGATAATCAAAAGGTGTATTATTAAAATGGAAAAACCAAATGAAAAAAATTAATTAGAAATTAATTTAAACTGTAGGGTATTATGTGTTTTTAGCGTCATCAATTTTGAGGAATTGAAAAAAAGTGATTGCGCTTGCCTTTGTTTTAATATAAGATCGCTCCGTAAGAATTGGAATAATTTTCGCTTGAATATAAGCAACTTCATAGACGCATTGAAAATAATTGTTCTTGTAGAAACGAATATTGAAGACGAGGAAAAAGGTTTCTATAAAATCGATGGCTTCGAACCAGAATTTTTAAATCGCAACAAACGTAGAGGTGGTGGCATTTTATTGTTTGTTCGAAATGAGTTGGGCCATGAACGCGTCCCCTCCGTAACAGAATCTTATGAATGCATAAAAATTAGATTCACCTAAGGGAAAGTAACAACACATGTTATGGGTATTTACAGTATTACACAATTTTCCCCGCTCAAGGTTATTCGATTGCCGGGCTGCCGGCAAAACCGAAAAAAACCAAAAAAACGCAAACCAATTAAATAAAAACAAAAAAAAACCGATCCACACTGTCGGTGGTTGGGATCCGTGTGACGATCTGTCACTTCGAGTTCCTTGGGAACAGAAAATACCCTGAGGGGAAATTTGTAATGGCAGCAATATCGATTGCTGAACCAAGTGGCTGCTCAGCTGGGCTGGGTTCAGGGAAACAGATATTTTTAAATAGAGAAACTACCAATGCCTCAATAGAAAAAAAAGGTGTTAGGCGCCATGCACTTTTTGCTCCGAGTGGAAGTGCAAAACCATCTACGACTAAGACGTCGGAAGGATAAACCAATATCCCGGGAGAAAAAAAATAAACTATAAATTTTTTTCTTGTCACTTTATAATGCAAGCTTTATTTGCGGAATGGAAGTAAAACAAAGTATGGCGGTAGCCGTTAAGCAGCAACGACAAAACAGTAAATCTAATGGCGGTACTGAAGGTACCACTCAATAGACTGAACCGCTAGTTGGGAACCCGATTTCGATTGCAAAAAAAAAAGGATTCGCCCGGGGTAAATAATACTACTTATCTGTTTAGTTGATACGTTTATGCTCCTGTCCTGCCCGTCCTGATTTCGTCCGTATTTCCTCCTCGTTTTGGTATATCTTCAAGTCCTTGTTCTTTTTCCTTTCCTTTATCTTTATCCTTTTTTTTGTTTTAATTAATTTTCTTAACCTTTTTTTTTGTTGTTTTAACTCTTGTTTTTTTTTTTTTGTCTTAAACTTTTGATGGTCAACCAAGAAGTGATTAACCCTATCCCGATGGTATTAGCTCGAACCGTAGGCCTCACACATACGCTCTTTCATACATTCGTTCATACGGAAGCAACGGTCCAATTTTGGCCTTTGTGTGCAACGCTCCGCAAATTTGCTGAAGTGTGCCACCGTGCATTGGATTTCCGTTGCCTTCACTCTCTCATACACACACATTCGTGCTTCTTTCTTATTTCCCCAAATCTGGGGGAATTTCCTCCAAGATTGGGATTTCCCTTTGGTCCGAGCTAATATTTCCCCTTTACGATCATTTCTTGGGGTTGCATTCAGTCTGAATGCAACACCAGTCCTTCCCAAAAGATAAAAAAAAGGAAAAAGGTAATTTGCCAACAATATATGGCCTACTCGTATTTCTACATCCTAATCATCACCTTGAGGGCGAAACACGGAACTAATCACGAGACGGGTGCTGTCCAATGAAACTAGATATGAATAAAGACATCCCGGCGAATCCTCTTGTCAAAAATTAGTTTAATGTGGGCCGCGCAACTAGGGGTCCACTCTTTACAACACATTTTGTTACAATCTTTTTTATTTTGTTCTTTTTGTGTTTAAGGTGGTGACCGTCCGTCACCAAGTATATTATCTGTGGCAGTCCACCTGGTCCTATGGCTTTGTGTATTTTTTTGTACGTAGAGGGTTCCAGACCGTCCATCTGGCTCTAGACGTACCGCGTTGGGCTTAAGGTGACCGTCCGTCACCCCACCGAGACTCCCGTCTCTTCGTCTCGTGGATCTATTGGTTGTCCCCTCCGACAAGTATAAAAGCAGAAGGACAGAGCTCAAGAGCCCACCAATTCTTCCCGCTAATATACTTCTCCAAGGAGACAACGGACATAAAATGAACGGGTGGGGCAAAAAGCGGATCGGGCAGGAGAGACCGTGATGGAGCGGAGATGCCTTGTAAGGCTAAGGGATCTACCCGACAGGAGAGACAACACAACACAAGGGCAAGAGCCGACGACTTTGTGAATGGCTCTTGTTTACTACAACGTTGGACGCTGGTCTCGCTCCTTCCTCCAAATGGTTGCTTCAATGGACCGTCCGTCCTACCTGCTGTGGTTGATCCTTCAAGATACTAGGAGGGTGCACCAATGGCTGATGGACCCATGGCTGCCCACCACCCTTCTAGGATTTTGAAGAACCAACGGAAAGGAATGTGGATGAATGAGACCGAAGGGAAAGGGAGAGAGTAGAACTTGTTGTGGTAAATTTTACCGCAACAAACCCCACCCTTACCTCCAAGGAAATGTACTTACTTTGCAAAGCAACTTAAGTCATTTCCAGAGGCTTCTTTGGCTCAGGGATGAGAAGAACATCAGGGCCAATAAATCGGTCTTAATCCCATATTAAAATACGATTTAACAAAAAAATATGCAGACCTTATCCTTTAAAAACGCGAATGTGAACCTAATCTATGCAGCTCAAAATTGTCAAAAATTTTAGAATTACCCTTAATTTAGGATTACTTTGTTTGGGGCTTTCGATTTAGGGATCATTTGTGTCATAGTACGGTTTTAGGTCCTTACAATGCCACGTGCCGCGTTCTTTCCCGGTCTCGTCTGCTAAGACATATGTCCACGGTGATACTCTTTTTACGATTGTGTAAGGACCTATGAATTTAGGAGCTAACTTGGCTGCATAGTAATTGGCGGCATCTGAGAGAACAAAGTTTCGTCGCCATACAATCTCATTCGGCAGGTACTGTGCGTCTCTACGTCGGAGATTGTAGGCCTTCGTAGACTTCTTGGTTGCCGCCTTAAGTTTGTCTCCTATGTCTTGCCTAAGTTTCCTAAACCTTTCTCCTAACTCTCCCAAATCTAAATCCCTATTCGTTTGATGATCACTAACGGTTGGAACCTCCCTACCGTGAGTGACCATATCCCTCCCAAAGTTAGCGTAATAAGGGGTAACGCCTAAAACCTCATGTTGCGCGGTTCGTATCGCGCAGGCAACTTTCGAAAGTTGGGTATCCCAGACTCGATGATTCTCGGAGACGAATGCTCTTAACGTAGTTTTTATTATTTGGTTAATGCGCTCTGCAGGATTCGCTTGTGGGTGATAGTGAGCGGTAAATCTAAGTTGGGACCCGTAGGTTTCGCATAGCGCAGCCAGTTCCTTACTCCTAAACTGGGGACCGTTGTCACAGACACAGGCTGAAGGGACACCAAAAAGAAGGAACACATTATCCTCTAACTCCCTACACACCGCTTTTGCTGTTGCGGACCTCAACGCGAAGAGTAAAGGAAATTTTGTAAAATAATCAACGACGGTCAGTATATACATATGACCCCTATTCGATTTTGGGAGTGGGCCTACCAAGTCAACCGAAATCATTTGCCAAGGTTTTGAAATACCTATCCTCTCCGTCATAAGACCAGCCGGTTTCTCATTCACTGGCTTCACCTGTTGGCAAACTTTACAATTCTTTACATACCTCGTAACATCGCACCTCATTTTCGGCCAATAGTACTTTCCTAATACCCTAGCGTAGGTTTTTCTAACCCCCATGTGTCCTGATAGCGGGCCATCATGACACTCTTTCAAAATCCCTAATCTAGCTGATTTACCTACTACTAACTTCCATTCTTGACTATCTTTGTGTACTACTACGTGGTTTGACTTCACAAACTTAAAGAGGTGACCATTCTCCACTCTCCACGCTGGGAAGACTAGCGGGTTTGTCTCAACTTTAGCCATCATTTTTACCACCCAAGGGTCCGGTTCCGCTTCCGAGATCTCGGCCACTGCCGGGACTCCACGCGATAACATGTCGGGTACCACATGTTCTTTACCCTTTCGGTGGACGATGTCAAAGTCGAATTGTTGTAGCCGGACTGCCCAACGAGCTAATCTACCCTGCGGGTCCTTCAGATTGTTTAGCCATACCAAGGAGTAGTGATCAGTCACGACCGTGAATCGAACACCTTCGATGTACGGCCGTAACTTTTCAACCGCCCATAGCACAGCTAAACACTCCTTTTCTGTTGTCGAATAATTCCTCTCACATCTGTTCAGTGACCTGCTCAAGTAGCACACAACTTTCTCTCCTTCTTCGAAGTTTTGCGAAAGCACGGCTCCTATCCCGTAGTCCGAAGCATCCGTCTGCACCACAAAAGGTCGCTCGAAATCCGGACACGTCAATACGGGGGCCGTTACCAGACACTCTTTTGCTTTCCTAAAACTTTCTTCACAATCTTTTGTCCAAGAAAATTTCCTACTCTTCTTTAACAAATCTGTTAAAGGCCTAACTAAGCTCGCAAAATTTGGTACAAACCGTCTGTACCACGACACTGTCCCTATGAAACTCCTAACTTCCTTCACGTTTTTCGGTGCAGGAATCCTAACCATGCCTTCCACCTTTTCCGGATCTACATGTAATCCGTTCCTATCGACAACATACCCCAAGAATTTCAAGGACGGCCGACAAAAGTTGCATTTTTCCCGTCCAACTTTCAACCCTGCTCCACACAGCCGTTTAAAAACCTCTTCCAATATTTCAAAATGTTTTGCAAAAGAATTTGTGACGATGATTATATCGTCTAGATACACAAAGACGTGTGGCTCGAGATCGGCACCGAGGACGCTGTCGATGAATCTTTGCCACGTCGCAGGCGCGTTGTGTAAGCCGAATGGCATTCGCTTGAATTGGAAAAGGCCTCTATTTGGCACCGTGAAGGCTGTGAGCGGGCGAGATCCCTCTTCAACCGGGATCTGCCAGTAGGCCGACTTAATATCCAAGGAGGACAAGTATTTGGCGTCTCTTAGTTTGTCTAACGTTGTCGATATGTATGGCAGTGGATAAGCATCCCTATCTGTCACCCTATTCAATTTCCTATAGTCTACGCAGAACCGAAATGAACCGTCTTTCTTTTTAATAAGGACTATTGGAGATGCCCAAGGACTGTTTGATTTCTCAATAACTCCTGCTTCCAGCATCTCCTTAAGTTCCTTATCTATGTGTACCTGCATTGCTGGTGAGACAGGATAATATCTTTGTTTAATCGGTTCTGCGGACGTCCTAATCCTATGCTCTACCAAGTTCGTGCATCCTAAACCCTCCGGCATTGCTTCGAACATCTTGTCTAACACTGCTTCCAATCTCCTCAATTCGGTCTGGTCCAGCTCTGACTTTTCCCGAAGAGCCGATATCGAAGCCACAAACTCTTGGCTCGAAAAGCTCCACATGTTAGATCTTAGATCCGGGACTATTCCCGACAGTGCCCAAAAATCTGCACCTAATATCATAACATGTGGCAGTGTAGGAATGACAAGACATTCTACAAGCACCGATTTCCCTTGCATTACAATTGGTAGAGATACGACCCCTAAAACTTCTATAGTTTCCCCATCTGCTAACCTAACTGAACGAACTTTGCTTTTCCCTAACACTATGCCTACGCTTTTTAAAATATTCCAACCGTCCCTACATACTATTGTGCGCGATGCTCCTGAGTCTAATAGACCTACCAATTTCATTCCGTATATACTAATCCCTAAGTATGGCCTATTATCTTTCCCGTTTGCCTCTAAGGTGAAACCTACCCGAACTCCTTCCGCCGACTGGTCACCAGCAGGCGACCTACCCCCTACTTCCGACGGCGCTCCTGTCCTGCTGGCCCAGGAGTCCGACTTGCGTTTCCCGAACAGCTGCTACAGTCCCTACGGCTGACCCCCTGTCTTCCGCAACCATAGCACCGCCTTGGAATCGTACACCGATTTGCGAAATGACCGCCTTCCCCACAATTAAAACAACGAATGTTACTACTACTGGGGGCTGGGTTGGTCCTACTAACAACCGCAACCCGGGCTGGTTCTTCCACCGACGCGTAAGCCAAATCAGGTTCAAGTAAGTGTCGACCGCGGACGCTTGGAGGCGGAGCAAAACTTTCGACGTTGGCTCTCACGGTCTCCAGTCTTCTGCCTAACGCCACCAAGTCACTGACCGATTTTGGATCGGACAGGCCCAGTTGCGTTTGGTAGAACGGCGCTAAATTCCGTTGAAGGATAGATAATTTCCTTCTTTCAGATAGAGGATCAGACAATCTGCGAAACATGTTTTCCATCGTTGCGGCGTATACACCGATCGTTTCTTCTTTTCCTTGGGTCCGTCGTTTGATTTCGTCTAAGAGGAGATCGTCGTAATTCGGTGGAAGAAATTCTAGTTTGAGTTCCCTAACCAACTCCTGCCAATTCCCGACATTCGCCCTAACCGCCCTAAACCATAGAAGCGCCTTCCCAGTGAAAAGATCCACCGCTGCTCTAAATAGGTGTGTCTCAGAAACACCTCGCGCTTCACGAAGCTCTTCGACTCGTTCCAGGAATGAGTTCACTGAAGACCCACACCTTTCTCCAGTGAACTTTACACCCCACTTCTCGATTCGCTCCGGGCAACGCTCGATTATCTGATATTCCACCGCCGGGGGTAACTGACGAGGTTGGGGGGTGGGCGGTGGTCGAAATATAGTTCGCGGGGACGGGATCGGAGTTCTGAAGTTCCCGACCGAGTTACCCTCCTGGTCTTCTTTTTCCTCTCTGTTACCTTCCTCATCCTCTTCCGATGTCAAACGACCTAAACACAGAAGCAACTCGTTCTTAACATCGCCCCTTTCAACAAAATCCTCTTTCGATTCTGCATTCGCTCTATCCATTCTCGCCATGGCCCATTCTATCTTCGTGAGAACCTTCAAGTACTCCGCAGACTTCGGATCTACTGGTGGGTCCTCAAGAAGATTTTTGATTTCACCTAGTTTGGACCTAACCGCTTTGATATCTTGTTCGAAGGTAAATGGGTAATCCCTTTGGGTATTGCCCATCGACCCCCGACGCTCCAGAAGCCGAACTGACCTTAAGGACTTCCTCATCGCGTCCACGGTTCCTACCGTCAGACCGCGAGCCTCCATCTCATAGGTCAGCTCCTCCTGTGATAACCGATTGATCTCCATTCTTTCTCAACAAAACGCACAACACAATGATTTTAAGTAGTCACACTCGACTAAATTCGCTCAACCAACACTCGACCTAAATGAAGAGAAGGTTACCAATAAAAGCGAAAGGGAATACCCACTTGCTGCAACAATTCCGATGCCACAAAAAATCAAAATGAAACCACGGAAGCGAAACCGACTTCAGTAAAAAAAACAAAAGAAATCAAAAGAATTCCACAACGGAAATCATGAAATAATTCAAAAAAAAATTGTAACAAAACAAAGAACCAAAATATAGTAAGAAACAATATGTTATAATCAAAATAATATACAATAATAAAATCAAATTAAGTACAATATGTAAAACAAAAAAAATATGTGGTATATGTCAATGTAATAGAAATAAAGGAATAAATTTCAAAAACAAAACGATGGTCACACTTTTTAAATTATATTTTAATTCAAGCAAAACCCCCGCAAGAAAAATCACTGCAATTACTGTCTGTCTGTCCGTTAAGTGAATATGTATGTTTGTATGTACGTATGTATGTATGTCAACGTATGTCTGAACCACTAATCAAAATGAAAAAGTCTCACTTACTTGGAATCCCGTCGATGCTACAACAAGTATCTTCCAGTTAAAAGCGGTGGGGTAGAACCGATAAAAGAAGTTTCTAATGATCCTTCTCCTTCTCCTAAAAAAGAAAGAAAACAAAAGTAACCAGGGTCACAATAAAAAGTATAACACTTCCCTGAGATACAATATGCACCACACGAAACAATGGAAAAATTTTCCTCCTACTTTTTTTTTTTTTTATTTTTATTTTTAATCTGTTTTGACGGCCCCACGTTGGCCGTCAAAAATATTACACAATTTTCCCCGCTCAAGGTTATTCGATTGCCGGGCTGCCGGCAAAACCGAAAAAAACCAAAAAAACGCAAACCAATTAAATAAAAACAAAAAAAAACCGATCCACACTGTCGGTGGTTGGGATCCGTGTGACGATCTGTCACTTCGAGTTCCTTGGGAACAGAAAATACCCTGAGGGGAAATTTGTAATGGCAGCAATATCGATTGCTGAACCAAGTGGCTGCTCAGCTGGGCTGGGTTCAGGGAAACAGATATTTTTAAATAGAGAAACTACCAATGCCTCAATAGAAAAAAAAGGTGTTAGGCGCCATGCACTTTTTGCTCCGAGTGGAAGTGCAAAACCATCTACGACTAAGACGTCGGAAGGATAAACCAATATCCCGGGAGAAAAAAAATAAACTATAAATTTTTTTCTTGTCACTTTATAATGCAAGCTTTATTTGCGGAATGGAAGTAAAACAAAGTATGGCGGTAGCCGTTAAGCAGCAACGACAAAACAGTAAATCTAATGGCGGTACTGAAGGTACCACTCAATAGACTGAACCGCTAGTTGGGAACCCGATTTCGATTGCAAAAAAAAAAGGATTCGCCCGGGGTAAATAATACTACTTATCTGTTTAGTTGATACGTTTATGCTCCTGTCCTGCCCGTCCTGATTTCGTCCGTATTTCCTCCTCGTTTTGGTATATCTTCAAGTCCTTGTTCTTTTTCCTTTCCTTTATCTTTATCCTTTTTTTTGTTTTAATTAATTTTCTTAACCTTTTTTTTTGTTGTTTTAACTCTTGTTTTTTTTTTTTTGTCTTAAACTTTTGATGGTCAACCAAGAAGTGATTAACCCTATCCCGATGGTATTAGCTCGAACCGTAGGCCTCACACATACGCTCTTTCATACATTCGTTCATACGGAAGCAACGGTCCAATTTTGGCCTTTGTGTGCAACGCTCCGCAAATTTGCTGAAGTGTGCCACCGTGCATTGGATTTCCGTTGCCTTCACTCTCTCATACACACACATTCGTGCTTCTTTCTTATTTCCCCAAATCTGGGGGAATTTCCTCCAAGATTGGGATTTCCCTTTGGTCCGAGCTAATATTTCCCCTTTACGATCATTTCTTGGGGTTGCATTCAGTATGAATGCAACACCAGTCCTTCCCAAAAGATAAAAAAAAGGAAAAAGGTAATTTGCCAACAATATATGGCCTACTCGTATTTCTACATCCTAATCATCACCTTGAGGGCGAAACACGGAACTAATCACGAGACGGGTGCTGTCCAATGAAACTAGATATGAATAAAGACATCCCGGCGAATCCTCTTGTCAAAAATTAGTTTAATGTGGGCCGCGCAACTAGGGGTCCACTCTTTACAACACATTTTGTTACAATCTTTTTTATTTTGTTCTTTTTGTGTTTAAGGTGGTGACCGTCCGTCACCAAGTATATTATCTGTGGCAGTCCACCTGGTCCTATGGCTTTGTGTATTTTTTTGTACGTAGAGGGTTCCAGACCGTCCATCTGGCTCTAGACGTACCGCGTTGGGCTTAAGGTGACCGTCCGTCACCCCACCGAGACTCCCGTCTCTTCGTCTCGTGGATCTATTGGTTGTCCCCTCCGACAAGTATAAAAGCAGAAGGACAGAGCTCAAGAGCCCACCAATTCTTCCCGCTAATATACTTCTCCAAGGAGACAACGGACATAAAATGAACGGGTGGGGCAAAAAGCGGATCGGGCAGGAGAGACCGTGATGGAGCGGAGATGCCTTGTAAGGCTAAGGGATCTACCCGACAGGAGAGACAACACAACACAAGGGCAAGAGCCGACGACTTTGTGAATGGCTCTTGTTTACTACAACGTTGGACGCTGGTCTCGCTCCTTCCTCCAAATGGTTGCTTCAATGGACCGTCCGTCCTACCTGCTGTGGTTGATCCTTCAAGATACTAGGAGGGTGCACCAATGGCTGATGGACCCATGGCTGCCCACCACCCTTCTAGGATTTTGAAGAACCAACGGAAAGGAATGTGGATGAATGAGACCGAAGGGAAAGGGAGAGAGTAGAACTTGTTGTGGTAAATTTTACCGCAACAACAGATCGCCCGGTTTTAATAAAAATGCATTCATTGACGAGTTTCATAATAATGTGGGGCAATTAGGTCGAAACGAAGAAATGATTGTGATGGGTGATATAAACATTAACACTCGAGATCTAGATTCTAGCTACACAAAAAATTATTTAGAAATGCTTGCTTCATTGAGACTGATGAACGTGGTAACGGAGTATACCAGAGTTGATCCAGATAGTGGAGCTAAGTCCACGATCGATCACATACTTGTGTCCAGAGCCGATGTGGAAATAAATTCTGCTGTGATTGAGTGTGGGATAACTGACCACTACGCAATTATGTACTTTACAGTAGCCAATGAAATATCAGAAGAGCGACAAATCAATGCTACGTACATATGCAACACAAGAGTTAACCAGCTTATTTGTGAATCAGATTGGGATGAAGTCATGAGACAGAACGATGCTGAAAGCTCGTACCAAAAACTTGTGGAGATATTTGAAGACATTTATGAAAAAGCTACGAAAATAAAATCAACAAAGAAAAAACGAAAACCAAATGCCTGGATGACGCCGAATCTGGTTGTCGAGTGTCAGCGAAGAGATGAGCTGTACAGGAGATGGAAAAATAATTGGATGAATAAGGGCAATCCAAGTTCAGTCAATTAAAGAGAGACCCGCGTAAAACATGGGGTCTAATAAACGAAATTCTTGGAAAAAAATGCTGAGTATAGATGAAAACATTGCCAAACATTTTTCGACTGAAACTAAGACATTGGCCAACGAGTTTGCGCATCATTTCTCTGTGCAGACGTCGAATACTCTACACAACTGTGACACGATCACATCGAATCACAATAACATCGTCATAACGGATACAATGTTTGCGAATGAACCAAATATTTGTGAAATATACGCCATCATTGGATCACTGGGAGGAGCTAAATCCGCAGGAATAGATGGAATTCGAGCTGTCGACATAAAAACCCGTGCCAACATTTTTGCTCCCATCCTTTGTAGGCTGATAAATCTGAGTCTCGCGCAGTCGAAAATTCCGGCAATGCTTAAAACCGCTGTGGTTAGACCAATATATAAGGGTGGAGCTAAAAATGAACTAAACAACTATCGACCAATATCGATACTGCCGGTAATTGAAAAATGCCTGGAAGGAGTAATTGTTAGAAGATTGCAGAGCTTCATAAAAAAGCATTCTATCATTCACCCAAGTCAGTACGGTTATCAAAAAAACAAAAGTACGGGAAAACTGCTAGGCGAATTCGTTAACTGTGTTAATGAGAGTCTGAACAAAGGCCACCATGTCATAGTTTTGTTCATGGATTTTAGCAAAGCATTCGAAACGTTAGACCATGCAAAGCTGCTTAAAGCACTTGGAAGGCTCGGCATAAGAGGGGTCATGCCGGACTGGTTTGCAGAGTACCTGCGTAACAGATTGCAAAGCGT
Source organism: Volucella bombylans (assembly GCA_949129095.1). NCBI lineage: Eukaryota > Metazoa > Arthropoda > Insecta > Diptera > Syrphidae > Volucella > Volucella bombylans. Next base: position 64,681,414 of record OX422142.1, read on the forward strand.
TATGATAAAAAACGTATTTAGCGAAAATAAGAATGTGAAATACGGTGTCCCTCAAGGTTCAAAGCTCGGTCCAATCCTCTTCCAATCCTCCAATCCTCGTCACAGATGCCTAGAATCTGCCTTGAGAATGATGCAGGAAGAGTTTAATGCTGCTGTGAGATGGTGCCACGATAACGGTTTGGTGATCAATGCTGAAAAAACAAAGATGATGCATATTCGAGGGCCTAGCTTCAAAACTACACCAAACAGAATCTACTACGAAAACGATGCATGCCTTAGTACGCCCAGAAAAACTATAGACGTAGTAGATAGCTATAAGTATCTTGGAGGCATCATTGACTGTCACTTTCTCTGGGACAAGCATGTTGAAAAGCTGCGTATGGACCTGAAGAAAGCATTGTTTGCGGTAGATCATCTTCGACACCATGCTACTGTGCCTGTTCTGAAACAAGTCTACTATGCCTTAGTGGAGTCAAAGCTGCGGTATGGTATACTTGCGTGGGGAAACGCTGCGAAAACACACATTCAGAAGTTACAGAGGCTGCAAAATTCTGTACTGAAGCAAATTAACGTCAACACTCAACGGGGTCACGAAAGGAATTTCGATGTCCTTAAAGTCGACCAAATTTTCAAGATGACACTGGTTTTGGAGTATTTCGATGATAGCCGTTTCATTCGCCCACTTGATCATACGGTAAATACACGACGTCGTGCCCATGGTATGCTGCAAGTACCCAGATCCTACAACAACTATGGTAAACGACAACTGTTGAACAGCGTTCCAACAACTTTAAACGAACTACCTCGAGAAATCGTTAACATTCAAAACGTAACAATGAGAACAAAAAGCATTAAAAACTATTTTTTAAACTCAAATAACACTTAGTTACAAAAATTAAAAATTCTTAAAGTAAATTTCATTTCAAATTAAATAAATGAAAACCTAGAAAAAAAAAATAAAAATTATAATTTAAAATTAGCTTAAATAATTATCCTTATGTATCTAGAGCAGCTTACCTAGACTTTTTTAATATATTAGAAATACAATCTTCTGCAGGCATGCCACGGCTTCGCAGAAATATTTAAATATTGTTAAATCGCTTATGAAAAAATAAAAAGCTCTTTGAAATTGAGCTCTTTGAAAATGGACGAAAACAAGAAGTTGTCTGACTAGTCCTACACTAGTCCAAGAAATGTTGTGACATCACATCCGTCATGAAATTTTAGGAACTGCTCTGTGTCTGTTTCTGCGACGTCTGTAAGAACGGTTGGATCATTTGAACATCACTTTAAAATGCCCTTTGCGTAGTAATTGAGTCATTTGCTGCATAATTTCGAGGACTTCTTCTGTTGAATATCTACCAGATATCAATTCATCAGCAGATAATTGATGCATTACCCGAATGGCAAGAAATGCAGCTGGTTTGGTTCCATATGTAACAGTATTAAGCTTAAAAATCTGGATTGAATCCTTAGGATCGTCTCCCCCCAATATGCAATGAAAATAGCTATCAGGGTATGACATCTTAACGCATCGATACATTTTACAAATATCACCGGTCACTACAATTTTAAAAGAATCACTACAGAAGAATCTGCTTGACCTATGCCTGAAATGAATGTTTTTGATTTTTTCCTCTTAAGTTGTAACCGATTTTCCATTCGACTTGTAATACAATGAATTTGCGAAGCTGAATCGAGAATTGCTCTGCAAGAAACCAATGTTCCGGCTCTATTCCTTACGAAAACAATAGAAGTGGCAATGAAAACGCAATTTGCTGGCAGTTGTGGTGCTTTGCTGGAAATCAAAGCAGATTGCGAAGATGGAGAAGTGTTAGCAGTGGTTGCAGGATTCAAAGCGGTGCAAAGAGTGGTGCACAGAATGGTGTTTTGATGGACAGTAACGGCAACATCTTGACTTACAATTGAAAAGTAATAAACGAATTACAAAAAAAAAAACAGATTTTACGCACAGTTCTTTTATTTAAGTTCTTCAGGCTACACACGCTACGTGTATGTGACGACGACTGATCCCGTGCGCTTGGTGTCGCGTTCTTTTATATTCCTCATCGCACGATGTAAATGCTGTATCGCGTGTTCTTGTCACGCCACTCAGTGTCATGGGTGGGTGTGTGCGTGTTTTTTTTTTTTATTTGTTGATGGGTGAATGGATATATTGTACGAGTAGCATAATCTTTCACCATATGTACCTTTTTAAAGCAATTAAGGCATAAATGAAATTGTTTGCATATTTGTATTGTGAGAATTGACAGATTTGAGAATTGTTGGCAATCTTGAATAGCACGTTCGAGAGAATCATAAAATGTACAAAAATGCCAGAAATACCTTTCGCCTATTGTTAGTGTTTTGAAGTTATTTTTTGCTCACCTGTTTGCTAGGTGTTTCAGCACTTTCCATGTTCTCTAGCATTTGGCATCTCTTTCCTAAAAATATTGACATTGACTTCCAGGTAGGTTTGCGTTTGCTCGTCCCATTTTGTTTGCGATGTTATATCAAGTTTGTGACCAATAAAGTGTATAAGTAGACAATCTGATAGTGTCCAACGCTGAGGCCCTTAAGCTCGACCGAAGATGCTAAAACTCCTCGATTTTGTTTAATTCATAATCATTATCAAGGAAAGTCTGGAACATTGAATAGAAATCAGGCCATTCAGTGTAGTCCTCACTAAATTGGGGAATCTGTAGAACGGGTAACCGCGATTTTAGCTGCGCCACGATAAACGAAGGATGAAACTCGTCTGCTGAAGAATTCCTCACCGCAGTTGAGTTTGCATAGAACGGCATTGCCTCAACTGACGAGAAATCGCTGCCTTAGTTTCTATGAAAACTGTAGAAAAATTTGCACGATAGCCGCTATCAATTTCATTTAAGTCTTCCTTTTCCAAACTATCTTGACTGGTTTCGAAATATGTTTGCATGATGCCCAAGGATTCGGCCCTTACCATAAGCGCAGCTTCATCTAAGTCCTGAAGATATTATGCTGTGAGCAAATTCTTCATATCCATTAGCCGCCTTGTAATTAACGAACACTTGCGCTTAAAAAATGAAGCGCCTAACGAAGGTTTCGATCCACCAGTCATTTTGGAGGTGACACTGGTGCAGAGAATTCGAGCAAGTGAGAAAACGAAAATGTGTAGCTATGGCAAGGATATCGAAAATATTGTCTACGGGAGCTATTTACTTTACAACAACGAATTTGTAAATCAGCCTGGCAAGGAGTAAAAACCGGAATTGACGATATAAACGAATGCCGCGAATGTAACTGAAATGATTTAGCTCTGTTTTACGCTAAATTTCGATTTTCAAAGAAAAAAGAATACTCGTCAAACTACTTTTTCGACAATTCTATTTTTATTGGAGCAACCACGAACTAAACATGAAGAAAGCTAATATGCATCTGACGGCCTGCTACAAACTGTCTACGTAGAAAGCGGAGTCTACGATTATACCATGGAGGGGATGTAGAAGATGTTTTATGGCGAATTATATGGAACATGAAGGGAGATGTATTTCAATATTTCTCTGTAAAAAATGGAGGGCAGCGACCGGAGATAGATTGGTAAACTCGGAAGAAGCCCTGCTTAGATAGGCATTGATTTAACGGAAATTTGAAAATTTTAAGAAGAGATAATTGAGTGGTGAGGCGACTGGAGGGGAGAGTTGTGGAAAAATTAAAGAAGAAGAAGAGGATGGGATCAGTTGTGAAGATAGGGTCTAATTGGTTCTCCATATAGTTGGAAATGCCAATGAATTACATACGATAGACTAGAGTCTGTTAACCGATCTAAGAAGAGACATTCCTTAGTAGAAATGGGATTAGAAGAGAGAGTCCATTTCAGGTGAGGCACTTTAAAATCGCCGAAGTTAATGATATCATCAAGCGAGTCCGGTAAATCAATCAAAATGCCAATTGCATCAATGGCAAGTTGGGAGGATTCGATTCGGAAGAATGTAGCAACACATAACATACAAGCATCTACGAGTAAGTGTTATTTTAACTTACATAAAGTCGAGCTTAGAAGAAGACGAAGTGAGTGAGTGAGTCAAAGCTGTTGTGAATGGCCAGGTGCAAAACGACTTAAGTTTAAGAACGCAGTCTTCTTACGTTGTTTTAATAGAATTTGAGAGGAAGGTTTTTGCATGAATTCCTAGGACTCTTTAAAGAGTGTACATAGTGGTGAAGAGCATCTACAACTTTCCTCAGACTGGTAACATCGGTAGAGAGGCCTTCCTCCTAGATGGAAACCAGGACACTTGTTTTACCTTCTTAGCACACCGAGTCAGATTTTTCATGTAGATAGATGTACTCGTATATTCTCGTATATCTGAGATGAAGTTAGGATAGTGTGCGTGTGTGTGTCGACCGCGTTGGTAGGCATATTGCGTAGCAGACAGAGGATGCATTCGCAATGCAGTTTTGCGCACATAGATCTCGAGCATTCTATTGATGCTTTTGAACATGAAGGAAGTTAATCCTTTTATCCGATTTTCAGTATAAATGTTACTCTGTCTGCTGGATAGGGTTCCGGTATGTGTGCTAGTGCCGGGCTAGCAGTGAAGATTCTCTTCAGACTTACCAGCAGCTGATAGATGCCTTTTTGTAACATAACTGAGTATATGCCATCGGTGCCAGTCCACTTGATGCAATCAAATGAAGCAACAGTATGTTTAGTGATCTCGTCCGTTATCACAATCGACGAGATATGCCAGCTACGGCGTGTTGTGTTATTCGGCTGACTAGCAGCTTCGTTAATAAGAGCTGGTTGTGTGCTGGTTCCGATTAGGTTACCTGGGAAGTGAGCCTTAAGCATAAGACAGAGAGTCTCTGCTGTCGACTCAGTAAAGGTACCATCGGATTTTCTGACAGGTTCCAGCCTGGTTGATCTTCCAATTTTGAGGATTTTGACCGGTATACTGGATTTAGCGACAGTTTCGAACTATTCGTGTTAATGCTCTAAGTCACAGTGAGATTGTACTAGCTATAAATGATGTTGATATCAACTCCAGTCAAAAGGGCATGTAGTAGAGATCCTTGTATAGATAAAATACGCAATGATTTGCAATTAGGAGACGTGAAGTTTTTTGAATTAAGGAATTTGCTTATTTATAGAAGGGATGAAAAAGAAAATTTGTACTTTTATGTTTCTACAGAAATGTAAAAGAATATGATAAGGTTCACTAATGAAAAACTAGGTCATTTGGGTTTACAAAGTGGTGTGACCAAATTAAAAGACAGTATTGGCTCCCAAAAATTAAAAGGAAAATTGGGAAACTCATAAGAAACCGTCTAAACTTCATACTGTATTCAGCTCCGGCGAGATCTAGGCAGCGAAATTTACACAGCATTCCGAAGAACCCAATGCCATTTGATACCTTGCATAGTGACCACTTTACCATCTGTTCAGGTCAAAATGTAATCTTACCTTAAGAAATTGTAGTTTATAGTTGTAACACTAAGATGTCGCATCAATTGATAAAAAGCAGTAATATAACAATCTAATCGGAATTCATGCTTCCATATTTCATAAGCCAAATCTGCCTTCTTCTTGTATAAACAATCAACGAGGTAAGACCTCTCCCTAAGACCAAATAAAGTTGCCTCCAATCAACCGATTTGTTTCATATTTTTCTGGGTAAATACCCTACATTATCTGAGCAACCAACTAGGGAAAGTCTACCCTCCAACATTTGGTCCTAGCTTTCCGGATAATATTTATAAAATATTATTTAATTACATCCACAAAGTTCTTGCATTCTATGGAGTTTTTTTTTCACCACCAAACGGCGATCATCATCGGACAGTTCAATCGTCTACATCTCGTCCACCCTTTACCCGGAAAATCATCAATTTGAAGACGTCACCAGACGTTCATCGACAGTACACTTCAAGCAAGATCTCTGCTTCTTGCCCTACCTACTTATTGTCAGCGTCCCCGTCAATCAACAAGTTCAAACGCTCAGCGACAGCAAAGTTTCTTGCTCACCAATTGTCAATTGCCATCGTAGACCCGGAAGAAACTCCACACGATCAGTAGCTGATTCTCAGCGAAATCATCGCAACTCGCTCAGGCAATCATCATAACCATACTTAAACGTATTTTAAGACGATAGACTACGACACAGCATGAACTCTGCACTTGAAGATAAAAATTTTATCCAGAAATTCACCACCGTCCCACTATACCTCGAAGACATAACGTCAAAGATCACCAAAAGTCATAATTTGCTCTGGCTAGTCGACAAGTAGTAGTACAGTGATGATGCATCCGATCATAAGAAGCCTCCTAAATTATCAAATCATCTGTACAGCAGAAGAAGCCAAATCAACTAGTCAACAAACTTACAGATGCGTACAATAATTTTAAGGTTGGTGCAATATTGATAAGCCATTTATTTATTTCTTTTACAATAAATTTCATTCGTCAAGTATAATTGAGTTTATCAACATTTTAACCGCAAATGTTGAAACCAAACAATTGATTTGAGTGTGCAAAGTTTGTCGATTTAACATATTTATTTCATTTAATACAATACAAAATTTGTGATTCGCGCTTCGTCTTCCCTTGGGGTTAGATTTTTTCGTGTAAGCTTCATTAGGAGAATTTATTGCTGCTGATCAACTAACACAATTTCAATCAGCCTTTCAAGACATTCCTATCGTTGATTTGTCTTTAACCTATTTAGAAGCATCTAAATATGAGGTAATGGATCTTTGGTCTAAAATAAACAAACTATTATTACATTTTCTTACGTGAGGATAAGGGTGAAGATCTTGATGCAATCAAATCGAAATATCGATTGTCGTCGACTAAGTACATAAATTGTTTGAGTGAAATAATCGATCCTGCAAATAAACTGGATGTAAAAAAGGATAACGATAAAATAAATTCCATTACACCCCCTAGTATTCCCAGTACGGATCAGTGCATAAAGGTTCCACCTTGTGATACCGCAACATTCTACGGTGACTATTTGACGAAGCCTTCATTCCAAGACATGTTTACTGCAGTTTATACAAACCATTCAAAATTATGCTTGGTTCAAAAACTGTTCCATCTTCGTTCGAAGACTCAAGGTGAGGCTCACAATATACTCGTAGCTTCTAAGTTTCCCCTCAATTCAGATAATTTTGAGCTAGCTTGGAAGGCCCTTTCACAACAATATGAGGACAAAAGAATATTAGTAAATAATCAATTAAAAAATCTCTTTAATTTGCCCATTATTTCGTCCGAGTCCGAGAAAAGCATCAAAAATCTCCAGGGAGCGATTAATGACTCCGCAGCAATTCAAAAGGTTCATAAGGTATCCATTGATTCATTGCGCTGCCTGAAATAACTCTCTCTCTTTGGGAGCAAACGATTAAAAGTCCATGAAACATACCAAAGTGGGAGGAAATGGATCTTTTCCCTACCAGCCGATATAGAGTTCTTGAAATGGTATCTGACCTTAAGTTCTCATCAAAACCGAAAACTCAGCATTTCAAGACTCACTACACTAATAAAGACAGGCAGAAAGCTTTCCACTCAAAGCTTTCTAGTTTTAATTGCAAATTGTGCAAGGAATCACATTCAATTCGGCAGTGTCCCATATTCTTACAAATGAGTATACCAGAAAGAATGTCTAATGTAAATTCGCTTAAAATTTGTAGAAATTGAATCTAGAAAAAGGCTGCAAAAGCGTTCATGCATTAATGCAGTGTAAAAGGAAGCAACATACTTTGTTACATAAATCACCTGATTATCTAAGTCCTTCCACTTGACAACAACAGCCTAATCAAATCCACAACCTGGAGTTGAAAATTTAAAGTCCCCTACAAAGTTTAGCCCTTTACAGTTACAAACTTATTTTTCTCGCAACAACAATCGAATAGTTTTGGCAACAGCTCTCATCGATATTCATTATTTGGGAAGCAAGTTTACCTTGCGAGCAATTATAGATAGTGGGTCCGAAGTAACCTATATCTCGGAGGGAGCTTAGCGGAGATTAAATCTCCCAGTGAAGTCGATTCATGCCCAAATATTCGGTATGAGTGCAGTCGTAACAGGAACTTCATCAAAGATGTGTTCCATGTGCATAGGCTCCAAAGTGGTTCCATCGTTCACTGCCATTGCTAACGCAATCGTATTGAAACGTCTTATTGATGATTTGCCTTCTTGTTTGATAAGTCGTGAAGAGGTTTCAGAACCAATTGATTTCGACCTAGCAGATCCATTCCTTTATGAAAGCTCAAAGATAGATGTTGTCATCGGTTCTGATTGACATTCCTCCATTATTAAGGACGGTCTTCGGTCTAATGTCTTTGGTTCACTTGTAGCACATAACACAATATTCGGATATCAGGACCACTCTCTCGAGAAAATGTTAGTTCTTATTCAACCTTCTTGCCGCATTCTAGCGAAGCTTCAAACAATGAACAAATTTGAAAATTTTGGGAAGTTGAAGAGATCTATAATGATAAACCTCCTCTTTCTGACGAAGATGAATTATGCACTGTTACCTTCTGCATCTGGCTATCCAAACCCTGTACAAAGACGTAAAATACACTTCACGCACTTCTGAAATTCTCGAAAACGATTTCTACGTCGATGATGTTCTTTCCGGGGCCCATGATATTGAAACAGCTTTACAAGATCAACAACAATTATCCGAGGCCCTAGGCTCTGCAGGATTCGCCCTTAGGAAATGGACATCTAACAGCATTGATTTAATTAAAATGATTAAAATTCTCTTCTTCGCATCTATATGACCAAGACTTTCTTCGATTGGAAGATAAAAGTATCCCCAAATCTCTAGGAATATAATAGATTCGTTTCACTTTTTTTCTGAAATATTAGAGGAAGATCATGAGTTAAAAAAAAGAGCAGTAATCTCCGTTATTGAAAAACTTTTTGATCCAGCTGGCTAGCTCCAGTAATCATCACTGCAAAGATCATAATGCAAATCTGGCGTGATGGGACGTCGTGGGACACCTTGTGCCCCTAACGTGTCAGCGCTGGAAATCCTTCCTCACTGCTCTTCCCGACATCCAGCACATCCAAATTCCTCAGTGGATGAACTACAGTCCAAGCGATTCAATACAATTGCATGGATTTTCTAATACCTCAGATTAGCTTATGCGGCGGCTTTCTATTTGCGTATTCAGCACAGTGCCAACAATTGTTCCTCTCATCCACTATGCGCAAAAAGCAAAGTACTCCCCGTAAAACAGCTAACTCTACCTAGAGTTGAACTACGTTGTGCTCTTCCATTATCAAAATTATTCAAAAGGGTAATTGCACAGCTTAAATGTGCGGCCTATAAATTATTTCCCTGGACAGATAGTTCTGTTGTTTTGGTGTGGCTAAACAAGCCTCTTTGTGCACGGAAAGCGTTCGTGGGAAACCGGGTCTCGGAGATTCAAAATAATGCTTCTAACACTGAATGGAGCCATGTTAGATCTGCGGACAACCCGGCTGATTTAGCCACACGAGGCTTATCGCCTATAGAGCTACGGGCAAATAGTCTATGATGACACGTCCTACGTGGCTTTGTCAATCTTAGTCTATGTGGCCTCAAACCATTTTGCAAACAGTGGACAATAATTTTCTTGAACAGAGACCTATTAAGTCTCTTTTAACAAGATTAACAATATAGAAACAATTGTAAAGAGATTTTCATCTTAGTCTAGAACCTTACATGTAGTTTGTTATATTTTGCCTTTGTTTATAGAACCCATCCTCGGTATATACACATATTGTAGTTAGGACCAACAATTGAGCAATTCGTTTAACTCAAGCACTTTACTCGTACTTTCAAAATGAGTATCAAGCTCTGTTAAAGAATGAACCTATTCTAAAGAAAAGTTCTTTGATCAATCTCAACCCAGTGATGGATCCGAATCAAATCATTCGTTCTGACGGCAGGCTTACTCTCCAACATTCAATGAGAGATATCCAATTCTGCTTCCATACCAGGCTCACATATCTACTCTACCTGCGAAGTTCATTCATGATATAACAATTCACGGTGGGAACGTCTCATCAGATGTGAATTTTGGATACCGAAGGTGAAGAACTTGGTGAAAATGAACATTCGCTTGTGTAAGACTTGTGTAACACACAGAAACAAAATACAAACACAAATCATGGCAGCGTTGCCAACAGAAAGAACACTTATCTCTTCTCCCTTTACAAATACGGGTATTGATTTTGCCGGTCCATTTGTTATAAAAAGTTTTTCGGGGAGAAATTGTAGAATAACTAAGGGCTATGTTTTTTTTTCAATTCAATTTATTAAAGTATTAAGGGTACAATAATAAATACGTTTTTTATAGTACTAAGTTATAACAATTCAGAAAAGTATACAAACAGTAAGTTAAGTAAACTAATGGGAGGGATAAAAGAAGGGAGGATGAGAATTTAGGAAAGGGAAAGAACGGTAAATTTAAAGCGTTTGGCATTAATGATTGTTCGTATCGTTAACGGCAGAGAGTTCCAAAGTTTAATGGCGTGTATGTAAAAAAGGCGCGATGAATTAGTAAAGCTATGACGAGATGGTGTTAGGGCATGTATTCTGACCAATAGAGAAAAATTAAGTTTCTTAAACAGATATGTACATGGGAGACTTATTTACTATAATATTATGTAAGAATATAAGATCTGGCATCCATGTAGTGGTCTAGAGAAGTTCGGAGTAAGCTTTTAGAATATTGAGATACATGATCAAATCTACGTAAGCCATGAACAAACTTGATAGCATCATTAAACGCTACCTGCAACTTTTGTTGTGACAAGGAATCAACTTTACAATAAACAACTTCAGCATATGTTATCAATGGTAGGATGATGGTGGTAACAAGCTTTCTGCTAGTATCGATTGGAGTGTAATTAGAGGTCAACCACAACTTCCGCAGGCATCCATAAATACGTCTAATTACGTTATTTGTGTGGTCATATCCGGACCATTTGCTATTAATGATAAAACCTAAACTGGTGACCTTATTAACGATTTCAAGCTTATTACCAGAAAGTACGATATTGGGCAAAGAGAGAAAGGACATTGTAGAATTTGAAATAGGAATTACCTGCGACTTCTTCGGATTTAAGGTTAATCCATTTGTTATAGACTAACTGTGAATATTGGAAAGCTCAAAATTTGTCAGATTTATAAGATCACCCATCTTGCTAGAATCATTGGTTAAATACAATTGAACATCATCTGCATATAGGTGGACTGTGGAATGTTTACACATAGGCGGAAGATCATTAATAAATAATGAAAAAACATAGGTCCCAGAATTGAACTTGGTACGCCTTGGTTGACTGGTGAAAGAGCAGAAAAATTGTCAGAGTTAACAACAACTGTCTGGAATCTGTCAGGAAGCTGTAAAGTCTCACTGCACTGTCACTAAGTGAGAAGAGATTTCTCAACTTCCAGCTAAGTATCTTGTGTTTAACTTTACCAAAAGCCTTCGCGAAGTCAAGTAGACAAAGAAGTGAGACACCAAAGACACCTTTTATCAAAATTCTTTCTGATATCTTCTAGGATGTTAACCATAGCAGTGGAAGTACTATGGTTAGCTCTGAAGCCAGACTGAGCTTCATATAGTATTATTCATATAGTTATTAAGACACAGGTGTTTTAGAAGCTGTTTAGCTATGAGTTTCTCTAAGACTTGATAAGCACGGAATGATACTGATGGGTCTAAAATCAGAAGCGGAAGTTGGATATGGTCGTTTTGCAACAGGTATTACACGGCCTATTTTCCAGGATCGAGGAAATGTAAATGTAGACTATGAAATGTAGGATTAACTTAACAAATTTCATAGGTACTCCGTCCTCCCCAATGGCGTTAGATTTTATTTCCCTAATTGAATTAATTACTTCAATTTCGCTAACCGTTTCCACCTCAAATTGTCTTATGCTTGAAAGAGAGTGATCTTCAACAAAGTTGAAACCACATTCATCAGACTAACTTTCAAGAAAGAAATTGTTGAGAATGTCGGGATCAACTTCACATTTGCAATTAAGTTTTCTATCGGAGACCCCAATGCTACGTAGATTATTCCAAAGTTTCTTTGGTGAAAGTGAAGTGCTCAACTTGGAGGCATAAAAATTCTTTTTAGCATTGCGTACAGCAATGGCCGATCTATTAGGCATTACCTTATAAACATGCCAATTTAAATCAGAAGGACTTTTTTTCAATTTACTGTAAAGCCGGTTGCGTACTTTAATAGTGCTCATAACTTCAGTTGTGAACCAAGAACAGCAATTGTTCCGAAATTCGACAGTCTTTAAGGGTACAAATTGTCCAAAGAGATCAATAATTATATTTTGAAAACTGTTGAGCTTCTCATCTAAGCCTGAACGCGAACGACAATACATCCAAGGGGCGTGGAGAGCCCTGTAAGTAAAAGTTAAAGGAACAACTAAGTGGTCAAGCTTTATGTTATAAGTGCAGAAAATGATCGAAAAGAAGAACAAATGATGGGTCTCACCCTAAAGCCAAATCAAGAAGACTTGGATTATCAACTTTACCAAAACGCGAGGGGTACGTAGTGTTATAGATTTGGAGCCCAAGGGAATGAGCACAATCTTTTATATGAAGAGCCCGTGCATCGTTTTTAAGTAAATCAGCATTAAAGTCACCACAAACAATAATGTGTTCATACTGAGCAGCAAGGCTAACAAAGAATGGTTGGATAGAACAACCGCGGTCTGGGGCGTAAGCGCAAGCAACTACACATTTGGTTGAACCATCATGTAACTCAGCAATTAAAAATTCTCAATCTGAATCAGTCGATTTGCTAATGATATTACATTTAAGAGAAGACTTACAATAGAGAGCAATAACACCACCTCTCGTAAGTTTCACAAACAAGAATTACATCTACACAAGTATTAGAAAAAATATATATCAATTTGCATTGATTTAGACTACGAGTTAAGAATTAAGAAAACATACCCTATGACCACATTGGAAAGAATATTTACCATAGTGTGCGTATTCGGATCCATTCCGGAGGTTGAGAGAAGTGCGGAAATAAAGAGCAAGGTTGAGTGGGCTAAAAACATCCTAAAAGACGGATTTCCCACTGCTTCCATTGCTCCCAAAACGTCAAAAGACTCCTCTAAGCGTCAGAGATCGTTGGAGGAAACCGTACCGGTTTCCAAGAGGCCCAAAACACACAGTTCCACAACCCCTGGGCCATCCAACAGCAGATCTCTGAGGTCTTATAATGAAGTCCTAAAGGACGCATTGGTGATCGCGGTGATCGACAGGAGCGATACCGATGGTTCCATTACACCGGAACGGTGGCAATTGGTCAAGTTGAAGCTCTCGAGCAACTTCCTGGCCATCATGCGGGAAAACCCAGGACCACCTCCTATCACAAGCGACGCTGGCTGGCACCAAGGCCATGTCAAGCTCATCGCTTGCTCCAACCAGAGATCTCTCGATCTCTTCACCAAGGCCATCGATGGTTTAGGAGAGGTTTGGCCAGGTGCAAAACTCGAGGTCGTATCTAAGGAAGACATTCCTAGTAGACCTCGAACTCGCACCTGGATTCCAGCCGAACCCTCCTCTCCAGAAAATATACTGGAAATCATCCGGCTCAGCAACCCGACTCTTCCGACTCATGACTGGAAAGTCGCGAAACTGGAGGAACTAAGGGGTTCTTATAGATGCGCGTTAATTGTGATCAATAAGGAATCCCTTAATCCTCTGGCGCAGACGAAAGGCATGATTCGGTTCGGATTCGAGTCCATTCACTTAAGGGTGTACAAAAAGGATGAGCTGGATGCTGATAAGCAACCTCCTCCTCCTTTAACACCTGACATCACAACCTTGGATCTTGGAGCGTCGATATCCTTTCCAGAATTGGATAGCGAGGACTCCAATCTGTTCGAGGTGACTACCAAGCCGTCGGTCTCCTCTTCTGACACACTGTCGGAAATGGAAACCGATGACGAAGTAATTAGAGGTTCTACACGATCAGAGATAGAAGATGAGCTCTTGGGCACATCTTCAGAATCGGAGGACCTCAACAACACCGTGGTGGAGGCGACTCTGGAAGACTCTAGCAATGATACGGTTTCTCCAGATTAATCTCCACCACTCAAAAAAGGCTTCGGCCGCACTCATTCTGCGTCTTTCCAAAAGCGCAGAAGACATAATTCTAATCCAGGAACCATGGATTGCAGAAGGCGTGGTTCGTGGACTTAGGACACCCTCATACGTTCCGCTCTATACAAGAGACAAAGGTAAGATTAGAACTTGTATATTAGTGAAACGTAGCCTTAATGTATTTCTACTTCCCAACCTCAGTGACCCCGACCTAACCGTTGCCAGATTAGAGACTGCCAAAGGCTCTTACTGGCTGGCATCGGCTTACCTTGGCCACGACCAAGTGGGCCCTCTCCCTGGTGATAACCTAGAAAGGGTGGTACTGGAAGCGGGAAGGCAAAAAACTGGCCTCATAATCGGATGCGACGCTAACGCACATCATACGGTGTGGCGCAGTACCGACATCAATGATAGAGGTGAGTCACTTTTAGACTATATTTTAAGTACTAACCTCTTAATTTGCAATATTGGCAATGAGCCCACTTTCATAACAAAAAACCGACAAGAAGTATTAGATATTACTCTTGTCTCCGACAGCATCACCCAAAGGCTAACAAACTGGATGGTATCGTCTGAACACTCCTTTTCAGACCATAGATACATCCAAATCAGTCTGAGTGATGCTCCCCCCGCCAACCAGCTTTCCGGAACTGCCGGAAAACTGATTGGACAAAATATAGAGGAATACTGTCGGAAACGATATCCTCTAAACTATCAAGTCCCCCACGTGACACCAATGAGCTCGACATGAAAGTCAGGGAATTTACTCTGACTCTCAATAAGGCTATGGCCGCTTCCTGCCCTCTTATTCAACCAAGAGGCAAGAAAAAGCCACATTGGTGGACATCGGCACTAGGACTGCTCAGAAACACCTGCAGAAAACTTTTCAACGCAACAAAAAGCACAAGAAAAGTGACCGACTGGGACTCATATAAAGAATCCCTCAAATTATACAAAAAAGAACTGAGGAAGGCAAAGCGACAATCCTGGAGGTCATTCTGCGACAAAATTACAGAAACCTCTGAGACTTCGCGGCTAAGAAAAATCCTCTCCACAAATCCTATGATGCCCAGCTGTTTGAAAAAAACCGATGGCTCTTGGACAACCTCAAGTGATGAATCACTCAACCTGCTTCTGGACACCCACTTTCCAGGTAGCTCCCAACTCGCGGCCAGTAGCAGCCCAAACAAGCCTACTGCAACCGTGACCAAAATTCATAGTCTGATTACGAGAGACAAACTGCTCTGGGCACTACATAGCTTCAAACCATACAAGTCTGCTGGTCCGGACGGTATTATACCTGCCGAGCTACAGAGATCCTCAGATATTATTCTACCAGTGTTGGAAAATATTATGAGGAGCTGTGTAGAACTTATCCACATTCCACTGTTATGGAGAGAAGTCAATGTAGTATTCATTCCCAAAGCTGGAAAATGTTCTCATGTGGTCCCAAAGGACCTCAGACCCATAAGTCTATCGTCATTCCTTCTGAAAACTTTAGAACGACTGATTGATATCCATATTCGAGCTAAAGTTGATCCAAGACTTCTGTCTACGGCTCAACATGCCTACTGTAAAGGAAAGTCGGTGGAAACGGCTTTGCACTCTCTGACTAGCCACATCGAACGATCCCTACAATATAAGGAGTACACAATGGTTGCTTTCCTGGACATAGAGGGCGCCTTTAACAACGTCAACACATCCGCAATCACGACTGCGTTGTCAACTCTGCAGGTAGACGACTCACTTGGGGAGCTGATTAATCTAATGCTGACAAGCAGGATAATCAACTCCAAACTGGGTGAGACTTCTGCTAAAAGATATGTCAGTAGGGGTACGCCGCAAGGCGGTGTCCTCTCCCCCCTTCTTTGGAACTTAGTGGTTAACGAACTACTGATATACCTGGAAGCGGGGGGTAGCAGAGTGATTGCCTATGCGGATGACGTTGCCATAGCCGTCTCAGGAAAACATTTAAATACCATTAAAGAACTCCTCCAAGTAAATCTTAACAGATTAACCTGCTGGGCAGATCGCTGTGGATTGGGAATAAATCCCCATAAAACTGATCTTGTCCTCTTTTCTAGGAAATATAAAATTCCAATCATAGACCCTCCTTCAATAAACGGTACCAGTTTAGCTTTCTCCGATACAGCAAAATATCTGGGTCTGATTTTTGACAGGAAACTAAACTGGAAACCTAACATTCAAGAAAGAGTCAATAAAGCTACAATAGCTTTATTCTCCTGCAAGAAAGCCATTGGGAACAAATGGGGCCTTCAACCTCGCATAACCCACTGGCTATACATCTCGGTCATAAGACCGATACTCACTTACGGGGTGGTTGTCTGGTGGACGGCCTTGGAAAATGCAGTCAACTGCACTAAACTAAGCAGAGTCCAAAGAACAGCATGTCTATGCACAAGCGGAGCCTTGCGGTCTACCCCCTCTGCGGCATTAGATATTCTGCTTCACTTGACACCCCTCGACATTTTTAGCAAGCAAGTAGCTGCGACTGCAGCTATTCGCCTTAAAGCGACTAAACAGTGGACAAATAATTCATTTGGCCACGCCAACATTCTTAATACATTAGGAATCCTCACAGAGAACACCGATTACACCATACCTGAACTTTGGTTTGACAAAAACTTACATGTAAGCTTCCCCTCTAGATCATTCTGGGAGGAGGATGCTTTCATGGAGGACAAGTCAATTCATCTCTACACAGATGGATCTAAAACCGACAGCGGAGTTGGTGGCGGTGTTTTCTCAGATAAGCTAAATCTAAGCCTCTCTTTCCGCCTTCCAAATCACTGTAGCGTGTTCCAGGCGGAAATTTTGGCGATTAAAGAAGCTCTGTCCTGGCTGAAGAAAAACGTGATATCTGCAAAGGATATCCGCATATTTTCGGATAGTCAGGCCGCCATCAAGTCCCTGGACTCGGTCTCATTGTGTTCTAAAACTGCCCTTGAATGCCGATCATCTCTCATGGAGATGGCAGAGCAGTTCAACATTCACCTCTGTTGGGTGCCGGGCCACAGAGACATTCCAGGGAACTGCAGAGCCGATGAACTCGCCAAAATTGGAACCACTCTACCTATCCTACCGGACAAAGGTAGTATAGGTATACCAATCGCTACGTGCAAACTAACACTAAAGCTAGATACCAATAAAAGAACGGATCTTAGGTGGACTGCTGGACAAACATGTCTAGCGACCAAACAGATCTGGCCAAGGCTGGATCTGAGTCGATCTAAGTGTCTGATCCTTTTAGATAGGAAACATCTCAGCGCCATAATAGGTGTAATTACCGGACACTGCCTCATAGGCAAGCACGCAAGAAGGCTTGGCGCTTTTACTAACGATTTCTGTAGAAGCTGCATGGACGAGGAAGAGGAGGAGACAATCCCCACCTACTCTGCACATGCCCAGCTCTCTCTCAGAGAAGGAAGCTTCATCTAGGAGCTTTCTTCTACAACGACCTAAACGATCTAGAAAAAATAGACGTTAACAGTCTCCTACGCTTTATTATAAGCTCAAACTGGTTCCAGTAGTAAGAAGATCATAGATCCACGTGGCATCACAATGGGCCAATAGGCCTAAGTAGGTTGGTATTTCCAACAGCCACTCTTACCTAACCTAACCTAACCTAGTGTGCGTAAATTATTCATCCATATTGTAGAAGTTAAATAAATAGTGCAATAGAGAATAGAAAATATAGGAACAGGAGACAGAAATAAGAGAAGGAGAGAGAAGAGAATTTGAATAATAATATTAAAGTGAGAGAATACAAATAAAAAAAATAAAAAATGTCTATCTATTCATATATTTTGCAACAAAAGCAATCCATTTGGAGGCAACTAGTGACCTGACAACTCAATCTTTTTCACGGGAAGAGGCATGTCTAAAACAATGTTTTCAAATAACGGAAGTATTTCTTTATCCGAAGATGTATGTGCAATAAATTTATTCCACCAGGGGCTCCACACATGGGTGGGTTATGAGAAGCTGGGGTCAAAGGATTCAAGGCTCAGTGACTAATAAGCTTACTTTTGAAGAGTTCTCCCTCCGCTCATCTTGCAAAAATCGAAGGTTGCCTCAATTCTCGACTGATTTCTCCCATATCGGAAAACATATCTGAAATCCCTTCATTAACTCCAGGGCATTTTCTTTGTGGCTGTCCATTTTTAGCTCCCCTAGAGCTTGCACCTGTAAAAAAATCCATGAGCTGTGTAAAACGATGGGAAAGGGTTATGATATTGCCACCAATTATGTCATTGTTGGAAAGATGAATATTTAAAGGAACTTAACAAACGCTACAATTGGAAGTATCCTCAGCGAAATGTATTTTTAAACGACCTGGTTGTTATTAAGGACAAAACCTTTCCCCGAATGAATGGCGTCTGGGTTGCGTAATCAAAATCTATCCTGCAAGGCGGCCGGCAATGTTCACGTCAAAATGCAATCTTACCTTAAGAAATTGTAGTTTATAGTTGTAACACTAAGATGCCGCATAAATTGATAGAAAGCAGTAATATAACAATCTAATCGGAAGCCATGCTTCCATATTTCGTAAGCCAAATCTACCTTCTTCTTGTATAAACAATCAACGAAGTAAGACCTCTCCCTAAAACCAAATAAAGCTGTCTTCAATCAACCGATTTGTTTCATATTTTTCTGAGTAAATACTCTACATCATCCGAGTAACCAGCCAGGGAAAGTTTACCATCCAACACCACCCATAAAATCCAAGCGTAAACATATAGTTGTTGTGATAGATGCATTCACGAAATTTGTGAAATTGTATTCAGTAAATTCAACAAGCTCAAAAGAGATAATTTGTTCACATATGAAATACAATATTTATATATGACAGTCAATGGAGGTTTCATCCCAAGAAACCTCAGCAGAATAAAAAGTTTATCCGGAAAACTTTACAGTCCAGATAAGGTTAAGTGGGCTATCAAATCATTTAAACCATACAGGGCATCAGGTATAGACACTTGGAGGGAGGTCAATGTAGTTTTTATCCCCAAACCAGACAACAAGCGTTGTGAAGTACCTAAATCATACCATCCTATAAGCTTGACATCGTTTTATCTGAAAACAATGGGAAGAGTTATTGACCTTTACATCAGATAAAGATTAGAAAATAGCTTGCCCCTTCGCCCATGTTAATACGTGTATCAGAAGGGTAAATCGAAGGAGCTCTGCTAAAACTGACAGCTGAAATCAACTCCTTCCGCCGTAAAGACATTGCACGGTGTTTTCGACAATTCTGGCTCTGACTCCATTTCAAACGCTCTGTTCCATAGAAATATTGATCAAACTACTATCAGCTGGGTCAAAACGATGCTTGAAAGCCGGCTAATTACTATCTGATCAGGGCCAATTTCGGTATCAGCATCAGCCGTAAGGGGCTGCCTGCAGTGAGGCCTATTATCGCCCCTCTCGGCTACAATACAATTGGTTATGCCGATGAATTAGTCATAATGATTATTGGCAGAGAGGCTAATGAATACACTACACGTATGTAAAACGCCTTTAACATAGTCCTAGACTAGTGCACCGAGGAGAATAAACCCAACTAAGGCTGTCATACAATAGTTCCATTCACTAGAAGAAGAATATAAACCTAAAAACAATAATTTTGGCTAGTATTATATATATTAAGATTAGGAGGATATGGATTATTACGAGTTATATTTTTTTTTGAACTATTAGGGGTTCAATATAATTTTATTTTTGTTAGTATTAGATTAGTTGAGTACTCCGGCGATATCAAATATCTTGAAGAAATCCTCGATAAAAGGCTCAATTGGAACTCTCACTGCCTACCTGCCTGGGCCTGTCGTCGCATGTATGGCAGCACATGGGGGATCTCTGCAAAGATCATTCAATGGATTTACACAATGATGTTCAGGCCCATCGTAACATATGCTTCTATAGTATGGTGGACTAAAGTCACACAAAAGACAGCTATTTTATAGCTCAAAGGAGCACAGCGTCTTGCATGTTTGGAGCCCTTTCGGACCTGCCCCACAACTGCTATAGAAGCAATAAAAGTACTAACGCCCTTACATTTATATGTATATTAAAAAAGTACATTTATATGTGAAAATCAAAGAGTTAATTCTTAGGGATCACCCGGACCTAAGGACCGTGCTTTCTGAAATATCGGAACTTGATATGATCTGCGCGGTAACAGACCGCTTTAAAAAACATTATGCTTTGATAAAGTATTCTCCACGGAGATACCTAACAAAGAAGCATAGGTTAGCAATGACCCACCAAACAGCCAGAATGGTATAAAGTGGTATGCGGATGGTTCTGAAATGTAATCGGGAGTGGGAGCTGGTAAACACGGACCAAACAATATCACCTTAACAATCGCAATAAGCCCCATTGTATTTCAGGAAGAACTCCGCGCCAATCAAAAATGAGTCAATCATATCTACCACTCTGATATCAAAGGTGCAAATATCAAAATATTCACGGACAGTTAAGCAGCTATAAATGCCATTAGCTCGCATATCAAAACATATCGCATATCCAAAAACTTAGCACAAGACTAAACTATGGTGAGTTCCTGGTCATGAGGGCATTGATGGGAATAAAAAGGCTGATGAGCTGGACAGAAAAGTCTGAGAAACTCCCTTTAATGGACCTGAACCCTACTTTTCTAAATTAGAAACTAATTCAACTATTAATTGCTGGGAGCATTCGAGATGCATCTCATATTGGGAGAATAGCCCAGGTCTAAGACAGGCCAAACGAGGCATCCTGCCCTTCAATAAAAATGCCAATAGATATCTAAATCTAAGTCGGCATGATATCAAAAACTTAGTAGGTCACCTCAAAGAACATGACGGTTTAAGATATCACCTCAACAGAATGAAACTAGTCTTGCAGAATACGAAACAGCTGAACACATTTTATGTGAATGTCCAGCCGTCAACGGAATTAGACGGAATATTATCTTCAAGGCACAACTCGATACCAAGAATTAATAAATTCCTCTACTGGTACTGTTATCAACTTCATTCGGAAGGTAGCAAATCTACTAGCCTAACTACAGCTCTCACATCGCAGCACAAAATATCTTTAGGTCAGCTCAGTCGTACTCCGCAATTGGCGAGTCAGAAATTAAAAAAAAATTAAATATCTTGAATATTATAGCAGACCTGCGAGGATAGTGTCCGATCGGAGTTTAGTCCTTTGAGTTTAGTGAGTTTCTTGTTAAGATTAACATAACTCATATTAAGATTGCAACGGGACGTGCGATAACTCCAATGCTAAGTAAACTGATCGAGCCAATCGAGCACTTAAATTGGTCCAGTAAACTTTAAGAAGTGGAATTTGCATTTAACAATTCCGTTCATAGCAAGACTCGACAGAGTCCTTCCGAAGTTCCGTTTGGTTTTAAGCAAAACGGGACCTTCTTAGATTGGCTGTCTGAACACTTGGATGAGAATAGTACTATTCGTCGGAACTTTGATTCCTCTAGACTGACCATTCTTCAAAATATACAGTCCTCTCAGGAGTATAGCTAACGATATTTTAAAAGCAGACATAAACCGGTTCAAAGCTTCGAACGTGGAGACTACGGGGTGATTAGACACATCCTCAGGCAACAAGAAGAAATTTATACACAAATTTAAGAGGCCATACGTTATTCATAAAAATGGACATCGAAGACTGTCAGGTCTCCCGGCTTTCATATAACGGAATTATCGAGGCGGAATTACGGAAGGCAATATAAGTAAAACCAATAAAACAATTACGTACTACCTACTCGTATAATATTGTAGATGTAATAATCAAATAATCAAGGGCAACAAGTTTCTCAGGATGGCCGAACAGCAAAGAAATAATACAAACAAAATAAATTGCCATCTGCCAACGAACACTCGCATCAAGAGCATTGTTGTCCGAGCCTCGGCGGTGTACTCGACATCTGATGGTTAACACAAGAACACAGTAGGCAGATTATGTAAAATTCAACGAATAAATTTGGGAAAATATTAACTAATTTTCAAATAAATTTCGTTAATTATTTATAATTATATTAATTATTTATATATAATTATTGTGAAATAAATAAATTAAATTACAGTATATTTTTTTTTTTTCCAACTATGTGCTTTTTTCACTTTCTTTTTCTTTCACCCCTATTCCCGTTGTCGTTTGTCGTTAACGACACTAGTCGTTTGTCGTGTCGTGTCGTTTATTAATCGGTATTCTATAACAATTTCGACACGACAAATTTGTAGTAGAAACGTCAACGACGAAATTGTAATAAAATCTCTAAATACATGAAGTTGGGTAGGTCTTGTTTTAAACGTCAGTTTATATTTATTTGGAAATTATTTCAAAAAGTTATGTTAGCATTGAAAGTTAAATAACAAAATAAAGATTAAAATATGGACAGTATTCCGAGTTTTTTTTCTTCTTCATCTTCTGATGATGAAAATCATGAGTGCCAAAAAAGGAATTTGACAATTATCCGAAAAAAAAATAAGACAACACTCGAATCCTTTTGATTTGCCTAATGAAAAGTAAGTTTAAAAGCTTAATTAAAATTTGATTTTTTTAATAGATGAATTCGTTTTAGGTTTATACAATATTTCCGGTTAACCAAGGAAGCATTTCAAAGTGTGTTGGAGGTTGTAAGTAACAATCTTCCAGGCAGTCTGCGATCATCATCGGTACCTCCTATACTGAAGCTAGCAACAACATTCAGGATTCTTGCTGAAGGTTGTTACCAAAGCGGAGCGGGCAACGATTTTAGCTTGGGACTAGCTCAGCCAACAACAGGCAAAATATTTGGGCAGCTAATCACAGTTCTTGAAGCCCATATTTGCCCTCAGTGGATCAAATTTGAAATGACAGAGGAGGAAAAAAACCAAACAAAATAGATTTTTTTCCAAAGAACTGACTTTCCTGGAGTAATTGGGTGTATTGATGGCACCCATATCAAAATCTTACAGCCGAAAAAAGAAGAGCAGCACGAGTATTTGAATAGAAAAGGATTTTATAGCCTAAATACAATGATTGTAAGTTGAGTTTTATTTAATTAAACTTTTACAATATGTATACCTATATTTATTTTATTTGAGGTTTGCGATAGTAAAATGTCTATCAGATATATTGACGCCCGACAGCCAGGTTCCTGCCACGATGCTCTGGTGTGGAGTTGCAGCGAACTAAAACAGACATTAAACGCCAAATATGAAAGCGGGGAAAGAAATTCTTGGCTTCTAGGTAATTATCATTTGATTGAAAAAGGTAATCTTGTCAAAAACTAAATGTTTTTAAACTACTCAGGCGATGCAGGATATCCTCTCTAACCTTTTCTAATGACGCCGTTTAAATCAACGCAGGTAGGAAGTCGCCAAAGCAAATATAATGCAGCGCATGCAAAGGCGAGAAACATCGTTGAAAGAACGATAGGAGTTTTAAAAAAACCGCTTCCATTGTTTAATTGGTGCTCGACAAATGCACTACAGCCCAAAGAAAGCTGCGCAAATTACAAATGTATGCGCAGCTTTGCATAATATTTGCATTTACCATAGAACTGATATTACTGTGCAAAGTGTAAATAGCATCGAAATTGAAGAAACTGCAGAAAATAACACCGAAAATGAAGAAGCCACAACAATTAGAAACCACATAATGAATTCGTTTTAAAAGTTTTATTTAAAAAAAATCCAATCAATTCATTTAAAAAATATATACTAAAAACTACTCAAGAATGCGTTTGTATCACTAACATCACAGAAATAAAATACATATATAGAAAAAAAAGTTAAAAGTCGCCTTCATTATGTCTAGCTTTTAACTCAAGCTGTTTCGTCTTCAAATCTAGTTTTCTTCTTTTCAACTCCAACTCTTCTTGTTTTAATTTTATTTCCTCCATTCGCAGTATTTCGTTTCTTTTTAAATCTTCTTTATACACCTGCAGTTTCTCTTCTTCTAATTTAAAAATTTTTCGTTGGTGTCTCCCAGTTTCCCTCATATAGTTTTCAATACACCGCAAGCTTCCTTTTAATTCCTTGTACAGATCGTCCTGTATATTGATCTGTCTTGTCCAAAGTGCCTCTTTATTATTTTCTTCAAATGCACGCTTCTTGGAGTGAGATCTATGTAACTCCGGTGCACACTTCGAAACTGCTCGGCACGCGTCACTGGATGGTTGTTCGATTTGCACCTCATTTACAACATCCTCTACGGGAAGATTTTCTGGTGGAGCAGAAGCAGACAATCCAGACGATGACGGGAAAAGTGAGGCTGCCGATGTTGATGGAATTGGTGAGAAGCCAAAAGCTACACCTTGTGGATTTAAAAATTTTTTAAATTGCATTAAATCAGCAACCGTACAATGGAGAGAGAATATGTTGGTTGATTTTTCCTCCTCCTGTTGCTTTCATTTCATTTTTATTGTGGATTAATTTTTTTTTTACTTTGAACTTCATGTCAGCCCAAACCTATGAAAGAACAACGATTGAAATTGTTTTAAAAACAAGGTTTTTTTACTTACTTTTTGCTCATCGGTGGTCCTAGGCTGTTCAAATTAGTTGCTACGGAGTCCCATTCATTTTTAAAATTTATTTTATTTACTTCCTTGCTAAATCCCCTAGCAAGGTAAGATTTTTCCTGCATTACGGAAACAAGATATTCAAATTGTTTCTTATTTGTAATGTTTGTCCTTAAAAATTCAAAATAAATTGAGATTTGAAATAATAAATAAAAATATGAATTTTACTTACATTTTTCCAGCCATCTACCTCACCGTCGTCAACTTAAATGCGAACGGCGAAAATAATCGTTTTTTACGACCTTTGTCGTCTCATTTTTAATTACGGAATACCGAATAATTGCCGAAAACCAGATTCTACTACAAACATGGCGTTGGAAATTTCCTCACGACGCTTCTCGTTTCGTTTCGTTAAAAAACGACAACAGGAATACCGATTTAGTCGTGTCGTTTTCTTTGTTATCGAAAACGACAACGGGAATAGGGGTGTTTATAAAATGTTCTTCGTTCAAATTTTCTTTTCGCTTTTCACTCCTCTTTTTTCTTTTTCACAGACTATGTATGCAATAATTAACTTTCTGATAGGGAAGTTCTTGTATTCACCTCGAAAAACGAAAAGGAAAATGTTGTGATATTTTACATTTTAAGGTGTTTATAATTTTGATATTGCGCCATCTTAGTGTGATGTTCAACACCATCTGTTCTATGATCCTATTACATTGTTCTATTACAATTGCTAGTAAACATCTGTCTAGTATAAACAAAAGAATGTATGACAACTGAATAATGGAAATAAATCACTTCTTGTTTAATCACCAAGCCACATACATTGTAATAATGTTTTAAATAATTGTTAAGGAGATGGCTGTGTAAGTATGGATATGTTTATGTTTTATTTTTTTTTAACGAGGACTCAAAAGCATCGAAAGCCTAAAGGTCAGCGTGGGACTCTAACCGCACTAAAATCATGTCCACGTCGTCCGGACGGGAACTTTCTCCTGGAACCACCGTTAGGTATTTCGTCAGAAGGATGTCCTGAGCAAAGGCTGAAAGCGTTCGTCTAGTAGTCACTGTCAAGTTTGTGGAGAAGTTACTGGAAACGCTCACACTCTCCCGGCGGCGTTCTATAGCTCTCAGCTCCATCATCAATGTCACGATTGAGTCTTCAATAGCCTGCCATTTCCTAAAACATACTGGGGATCAGGTATATCGCTGAAGCTGGTTCTCCGATCGCTTCGTTAATGGAGCTCCTGATGTGCTCGAATCTCGGGCACGAGAAGGGAACATGCTCCGCATACTCTATTGTTCTCTCACAGTTTGGGCAGTGAGGATCATCTTCAACGCCGAAACGGTGGAGTCAGCCTCTAAAGCAGCCATGTCCACTGAAGACTTGCGTGAGGTAGTAGTTTACCTCTCCATGCCTCCTCTGCAGCCATTCATCGACGGTGGGGGTTAGGGCATACGTCCCTCTGCCGTTTTGGGAACGGCTCCATCTACTTTGCCATGCATGAATTGTATACGCCGGACATCCTCTTTTGGCAGGTTATCCTGTCGGATCTTCTGCAGCTCTTCCGCAATCAGGTCGATCGGCGACATGCCGGCCAGGATGCATGCACCGTCATCAGAGACGGTCCTATATGCGCTCACTACACGGAGCGCGCTCAGGTGGTGTGTGGAAGTTATTCCGGCCGCGTAAGAGCGCTTAGCCATTGCCGATGCCTAGATGGGAGCCGCGTACAAAATCACCGAACTGGTGACACTTGCTAGCAGTCTTCGCTTACTAGACCGGACGCCCGATGTATTTGCCATTATCCGGGACAGAGCCATCGTGATCCTGTCGGCTTTACCTCCTTAAAGCAGATCCTTGTGTCTAGGAGGACTCCCAGGTATTGCAGGAAAGGTTTCGATGAGACCGTAAAATCGCCACTATGGAAGGAAAACACTTCTCTCTTTTTCCTTGTGGTCAATAGGACTGCTTCGATCTTCTGTGGCGCCAGGTCCAATCCGTTTCTTTGCAGCCAACTGGTCAACATGCCGACCAACTCCGTGCTTCTAGTCGTAATTTCTTCAATAATCTTGGCCACAACTACTACGGCCAGGCCATCCAGATACCCCACGAACGTGCACTCCACGGGCAGTGCAATCTCGACCAGGTTGTTGTACGAGTACATCGCGTTCCAGAGGGTGGGGCCCAGCACCGAGCCTTGGGTGACTCCGCATGTCACTCTGTAACGCTGTACACCGACATCCGTTGTGTATTGCAGCCTTCTAGCCCTGAAATAATCCAGCACGATTCTCTGGAGGTAGTTTGGCACCCCAAGGGCCTCCAATGCGTGTACGATACGGGATCATCTGGCTGGGTTGAAAGCGTTCCTAACGTCTGATGTGACTACAGCAGCACAGTATTTCTTGGAACCGCCTCTCCATCTTTCTCCAGCCGTAACGTCTCAAGTTATGTTGACGACCATCTCGATGGCATCCAGGATCGATCTGTGTTTTCTGAAGTAGAACTGCCGCTCGTTCAGACCGCCGGGGCATTCCAAGGCTTCATTCAGACTATTCACCATGATGCCTTCGAATCTTTTTCCAAGTTCGTCCAAGAGTCAGATTGGTCGATATCCCGAGGGATCTTGGGGATTCTTGCCTGGGTTGCGAATCAGGACCAAGTTCTGCCTCTTCCATTGCTTCGGGAACGTGCCTTCCTTCAGGCATGCCGTACATAGCCTTGCAAAAAGCACCAGATTTACATTTATGGCCAAAGCGAATTCCACGCTCGGGATGTCATCTGGGCGGGAGCATTATTTGGCTTAAGCCAAATCATCGCCATGAGGACTTCCGCTATACTAGCTTCAGAGATTGGACCCTGCGGTAACGGGGTGTGATGCGGGATTCTTTCCACCGTCCTGGGGAACAGTGTGGCAAAAATTTTGTTCATCAGAGGAGGTTCATGGGTTGCGGCGAAATACGAAATACTTACGGTGTTTACAGCTATCTTGTAGGGCATCCCCACGGGTCCATGTCCGCGCTTGCGCAGTAGTACTTAAAAGACCGCTGCTTGCTACGCTCAATAGCCTTATTTAAAGCACGTCTGCTGTCCATGTATATCTAATGGCGCTGCTGTCGGAGGGTTTCCTCCTTGGTGCGGTGTGCGCACTCATTCCACCAATAAGGCTGTTTCCTCATTGGTCTCCGGGTCACCCACGGCAGTGAAGCGTCGCAGACCGTCACCAGCTTAGACACAACCGCCTGGGCCATATTGCGGACAATTTCTGGGAGCCCAGTCTCATCACACCACATACCATTTTGAAAACTTCAGTATCAAGTAGTCGGTGTTTCCACCCTCTTCTGCAGACGTGGCCTGAGTTGCTCTCAGCGGTTTGGGCAATTTCAAAAAGTATGGCCCGGTGGTCACTATTCGAGAAAATACCTCCTACAGACCAAGAGGTAAGTAGTGAAAGTGTATCGTGGACCCAGGTGAGGTCGATCGCCGAACGGTTCGGTCCCGCTTCGAATGTGTGTTCTCCGTTGTTGAGAACTACCACATTCAGTGACGTGGACCATTCCTGCAGCGATCTTCCTCTGCCATTTGTCTGATGCCTCACGTAATCGACCACGCGTTGAAGTATCCCGCGATGACCAAAGGTGACTTCGAGCTGACTTCCGCGACTATGTCCCGCATCAGCTGCTCAAATTGCTGCTGATCCAGGCTAGGAGGGTAGCACGAAAAGAAATACACTCCCTCCACCTTCGCCCACGTGAACTGGTTGTGCAGATTTGGAGCGGTAGACTGGAAGGCATTTCCGTTAGCTATCCAAATCGTTGCCCTCCCTGTCCCTTCCGACATCCATGATGCGTTCTGTTTATTGTGGTGTTGCTCACACAGTATTGCCAAGTCAATGCTGTGCTCAAGTACCCTCTAGAGGAGCAGGTCTTGCGCCGCTATGCAGGGGCCCTAATCGCCGCATCTCCTGCACATTTTCCTTCGGTCCACGACGGACTTGCTGGTCGGGAGAATGTGGTCGTACTGCCAGCACTTAAAGCACCTGCCGGGCTCTATCTACTCTACGATACGGCCGTCCGTCCGGCCGATACGCATCTTTCCTACTTTCAGCAGGGTATCAGCGTCTGCTACCGGCAGTCTGATGAAGGCTCTTTGGAGACCTCGCTGTTACTTCCCTGAGAAGCGAACCGCAGTCTCATCTATCTTGCGAATGTCCCCCTTGGATGGAAGGGCCTCGCAGATTTCTTCAGCCGACGTCACCTTGTCCAATTCCCGGATTAGGATGGCCTTAGTCTCTACCTTAATATCAACTGTTGCCGTGTCACCGAGGACGCTCCCAATCGCTGCCGCGTTACTATCGGGGGCCCTTTTTAGCTCTAGGAGCAGCTCGTTTTTGGCCTTTTAACATTGCCTCCGAGTGACTGTAGAGATTTATCCGTCCTGATGGACTTCAAAATATCCGCGTAGCTCGTTTCCGCCTGTGTTTTTATCCAGTGGAAGGTTTGTGACGCGGAGTTCGAAGTGACACGTCCACCATCTCGATTGCCACCAGATCATAGAGCAATCTGATACAGTCGATGGTGTCCCTTTTTGTTTGTTTTGTCCATTTTTTATTTGTGTTTTTGGGCCCCCTCTCGAGTTCGATATCTTCTTACCGGATGTGCAGTTACCTTAATGTGATCCTATGGTTGTCTTTGCGCTGCAGGAAGTGCCATGCAAGCATTGACGTACCTCCTCATGAGAGGTACGTTCAGAGCCGGATCGGTATTAGTCAGGGATGTATTCAATTGAGCCTGCACCACCAACTCAATGGCGGCGAATAAGAAAGCGTTCCTCGAGTCCTTACAGGGCTTTAACGAGACGAAGGCAGGTATGCCATAAGCCCAGAAGCCATTTCGCTAGAATGTCACTTCTAGCTACTGATGTTCCAGAATGACATGCCCACCAGCTCAAAACCAATAAACATTTTTAGGGTATCCAAATTGTAGTCCATGTGTGTTGCGGGTACATATCTGTAGGCCACTCAGCTCGGCCCCATGTATATGTGCAGCTGTTCGTGTATGTGTGTGTGCGTGTTTTGGTTCCGCCAAGGGATCTGTGTAATCTTCATAGTTATCAGTAGCGCGGGCTACCAGCATGCACGATTCGATAGCCTGATTTTCGATTCCAAGAACACGCTTACGTTACTGTTGGGATGTGTAGGGTTTTTCTCCATTTTGTACTATGTGTGGGGTTAAAGAAATGGGATAGAAAAATGCGGTTATATAAAAAATACGTCTTTTCTTCTTAAATAGTTACAGCAAAGAGACTCTTTTTTCTTCTCCGGAAATTACTTCCATATTTCATTTTTACAATAAGTGTTATACATACACTACTAAAAATCATAACCTTACGTTACGTTTAATTGTTTGCATTAGAGTTTCAATTTAATTTAGCTTAGTTTTAATATAGAGTGCAATTTCAATTACGAAAAAAATTTATTATTTTAAAATGAAAATATATCACAATTGTGTTCACGAACATCCTCCCGCCCGGTGGACGATTTTCGTCCGCAAGTGTCTTCAATCATGTATCTTACTGTACCCAATTGCAGTTGGAGTATGTTGTACTTCTTTTCACATAAAAGTTGAGTGTTGTGTAAGTGCAAGTGTGTTGACTATCTTCATGTAAATGAAACAAGATCGTTTAAGTTAATAAATTGAAACATGACATGTAGGTGACAAGGATGACGACATAACAAACGGGCAACAAAGGGAGATGAAATGTGCCATTTGCTTTGTTTGCAATAGTGCAATAGTTTGTTTTGATCGTTGGACAAAACTGGGAGTTAAGGAAATCCTTTAAGAGGATTCCAAAAAAAACGCGAACGTCAGCCCAGAGGGCCGACCCAACTGTTCGACTTACATTAAATAAAACAATACTTCTAATCAAGTTTATAATTTAAATTTATTACTTTAACCAATAGTCGCGGTTGCCGTCACGATTACAACTAACTGCCCAATCCATTCCCATCTAACTCCAAAGCTTTGCCTCTGTCCAATTGTTCCCATGGATATCTCCTGACTCGTCACTTTTGATATTTCGCATGCATCCCATCCGGTGTCAAGTAGCTTGCGCGTGCATAAACTTCCATGGGAATATTTGCAAGCAAATAATATGCTGACTCAGCTGGGAACCTGTCTGTGCATGTCGAACCAAGTGTAAGGCGATGCATATTGGGTTGTGATAACTCCTCCCCCTTTGAAAATCTACGCCTCGTAGATCCTTTGAAGGCCTGCAGGTCAGGCTATTGCTTGTGGTAGGTTGGGGGATGAAATTGTGGGGATGTTTGGTCTTCCGTGTATTTTCCGCCAAATGATGAGAACAACAGATGCCACACATAAGAAGATTGCCATCTCAGTAAGTATAGAAATTTTAAATTCCTTAGTTAAGCTTCGTAGACGTTCTATGTTCTGAATGCTGAGTCCATGTATGTATCCCAAGTCGATCATGTGGTTGCGGTTTATGATGTTCATCAATGCCGGGGGAAGGGCTTGCAGGACTGTGGCCGTGGAACTCGTAAAGGTTCTTCCCTTCAACTGGACCGTTTCGTTGTGTGTCTGGATTCTGTAGGTACCCGAAAGGGGCCTCGAAATGTTGTTAGAAGTTAAATCGCCTTTAAAATTGGTGACGAAAATGGTGTCGTCTTTAATGAGTTCCAGGATTTCTTCGGTATTAGTTTGGAAGGTGTAGGTTGTGGGTCCTCCTTTAAGTAGCCTTGCCACGCAGCTTTCCTCAGGAATTATCTCTAGTGCCTTATCCTCACAGATCGTCGAGTAGTTAATTGATAGGCAATTAGACCTGACACCGTATGTTACCCTATGGTTGATCAGAACCTTCCTGAATTTCAGATCAATCTGTTTTCCATCTATTATTGATGGTCTAGTTATCAGTAAATTATACTCCTCTTTTCCTACTTTTGGCATTGAAATAACATATAACAGCATGGAGCCATTTGTGAAAATTGATGGTGTGACATACTCGATGGCCTCTATTTCATTAGCGTACGGTAAGGTTTCCAGCTCATTGATAACCATGCTGATTTCCTCTGTGTCCAGGAGATTTGTATTAATCAAACCGCTTTTAGCCATTTGACAAGCTCGAACAATTTCATTTATTTCTCCTTTAACGACCAGTATTTCGTCCAAAATATCCCGCTCAAATCTTTCGGAATTTGAGTCCTTAATGCCGTTCTCGTATGATTAAGTTGATCTTCTGTGCTATTTCACGCGTGATGCCAAAGAGCTTCTCGTTGATCTTATATTGTTGATTACTGTTTTCAATTATAGCTTCCTCACTCCGAAGGATTTCGCTCCAGTCAGTGGCATCGGGGTTGCCAGCTACCCACTTCCAAGCGGTTCCCAACCAATTGATGGATCTTGCCTTTCTCGTAGATTTACCCTTCAGCGAATAACGACGTCCTTTTGCTTGCCGTAAATGAAATTCTATTATGCGTTTTCTGTCTCCGTCCTTAATGCGGTTATTTGTGGCGTTGGCCACTTCAGCTAACAGATGTTCAAATTGCGCTAGGTCAATGGTATGTACCAGCTTGAAACTGCCATCAACGATCCAGACCTTACTCTCTTTCAGGGAAAATATAGGTGCTTTGTAATTGAAGATTTGGAACCCCTCGGTTACAGCTAAGGAGATTAACAGGAACAAAAAGCACATATTCCGTTCAACTACAGGTTGAGATCCGCCGATGATCTAAAAGAGATATCGATTCTAAATATTACTACGGGATTCTCGTTTGAGACAGGTTTAGCGGAAGGATCGTGGTGTCCCCGTTTAATCGCTATCGTTAATAATGGAAAGCGATCTACTAATGGCACGATTACTTCACGTATATATCCTTTAGTCCTTTTGGCAATCTCCACTGTGTTCCCATGGTAACAGC
Organism: Volucella bombylans; assembly: GCA_949129095.1. Classification (NCBI taxonomy): domain Eukaryota; kingdom Metazoa; phylum Arthropoda; class Insecta; order Diptera; family Syrphidae; genus Volucella; species Volucella bombylans. The sequence goes on from OX422142.1 coordinate 64,714,009, forward strand.
AGAATGTGACAGATAATTAATGGATTTTTATTAAGACCAGAAAGGCCGTTGTGTTCCCATGGTAACAACTGCATTCACTCCATAGAGAGTACTGGTCTATGCCCACTCAAGGACATTATTAATTTATTCTGCCACAATTGCTCGGACAAAAAGGATATACCTTTTCTAAACCTGTCCCTGCTCGGGCGCCAGTTAAGGAAATCCTTTAAGAGGATTCCAACAAAAAACGCGAACGTCAGCCCAGAGTGCCGACCCAACTGTTCGACTTACATTAAATAAAACAATACTTCTAATCACGTTTACAATTTAAATTTATTACTTTAACCAATAGTCGCGGTTTGGCGTCACGATTACAACTAACTGCCCAATCCATTCCCATCTAACTCCAAAGCTTTGCCTCTATCCAATTTTTCCCATGGATATCTCCTGACTCACTTTTGATATTTCGCATGCATCCCATCCGGTGTCAAGTAGCTTGCGCGTGCATAAACTTCCATGGGAATATTTGCAAGCAAATAATATGCTGACTCAGCTGGAAACCTGTCTGTGCATGTCGAACTAAGTATAAGGCGATATTGGGTTGTGATAACTTGGGTCAATTTGCGTCGCTAGTGTTTGGTTTTTGTTTAGTTTTCGTTAGTTTTTTTTTCTTTTCTGGTAATAAAAGGTAAGTGTTTTTATCTAATTATTGTTATCTTATCTTCTCTGCTCCCCTTCTCGATTTCCCCCTTCGATTTCGTTTTGAAGTGTGTACAGCGGCGCGAGTACGCAATCGTATATATGTACATACGTGCGTGTATACATATTGATGTACATCGATTGTTTTCGGTTTCGCGAAAGTGACATTCGTGTGCAAGTGCAAAAAAAAATAAAGAAAAAGAAAGAAATGGGAAAGTGAAAAAAAAAATTTTAAAGATAATTAAAATAATTTTCCAAATAATTCCCTTACAATTTGTGGTGTTATTTTGTAGGTACGATAACTGTTCTCAGCGTACACATTTTTTGGTTGTACAGTGGCGATGGTATGCGACGAAATTTTAACGAACGGTTTGTGTTTTAATGATGGCCGAATTAGTTGTCTTAGTGTGTGTGATATTTATATGCCTAAGAAAATACTACGAATCCACCTTCCTATTGGATTGTTGTTGGAATTCGCACAACGTAAACATACATCTGCTGTAAGTTTGTTTATTATTTACGAATTTATTATTATTATTTATTTTCTTTTAAGATAACATTAGTTTGTGGTATTTAGTATTACAATATAATGTAGCATTATATGTTAGTGCTGTAAACTTTAGAATATTTAATTTAATTGATGTCTGTAAAGTGTTGTGTTTTGTTTTTTGAGTGGACAACGTTGAGTGTTAAGTAGGAAGCTTCAAATGTCGGGGTTTTCATGCTCCCATTCCCGTCGGCATTTTGGATTTCGGAACTCCGCAACGTTATTTGGAATGAATGATTTTGTGCGGCATAGAGTGGACTGTATGTATGTGTATTGTGTTGTGTAGGGAAAGCTAGGATAAGTAGTTATTAATTTGTAATTATTTGTATTTCTTTTAATGAAAAGAATGCCTTTAACTTTCTATGTAATTTTATTTAAAGGGTGTGTCTTGTAAATTGTATGTTGTTATTTTAAATGTTGAGTTGTGTTGTTCAAATGTAGCAGATTTTCCCGAGTGACCTTTTCAGTTATTCGGTTTTGGTTCGTACCGTAACCACTCGGACAAGTGCTTTTTTTTCGGGATATGTGTCGAAATCCGTTGGAGTCGCCATTGCAATGCCGGTATTTTCTCATCCTTGAAGAGAATTAAGTGTCCGCGTTTTGATCCCGGCTTCCGTCTCTTCCCCTCTGGGCGCTGTTTCATCCTGAACAGGTATTCTTCGCTCCACTTGCGGCAAAAGTAGTTGGTTATCGTTTTGTAGATCCTTTGCTCAAGGTAACTTACCTTCTCCACGGCAGTGTCTCCTTGAGGAATTTCGAATATTCTTGTGCCGATTGCGTCTACCTTTAGTGGACCTCTGTCTCTTTTTCCAGCTTGTGCCCGGCAGTTTCGTACAAGTCGTTTGTAGTACGCAGAACTGCGACGTAGTTTCGTAGTTCTGGATGACTTATTCGGTACCACATGATGAGGAGCAAGGAAATGGTGTGATGTATCCAGTATGGTGTTCTTTTCGTCAACCTCTGTCATCTGACGAAGCTCCTTGCATTCCCTTAAAAACTGGGAATTCTCCTTGTGCTGTGTAGGGTTTTCCTGGAATCTTCCTTCCAGTTGATGAAACCTACGTATTCTTATTGTGTTAATATTATTCTTTTCATAAGTTTTCTCTTCCGAAGTTTCCTTAGATTTCAAAGGTAAGTCCTCCAGTTCTCAGGACCTTCGCAGTTGATTCTCGTTATCGAGAACCTTTAAGAAGCTGTGGACGGGTTCTTTATTTTGCGAAACTGCCTTTCCAAGGAGAACCCAACCTAACCCAACTGTTTCCTGTGCAGTTGGCGATCTTTCATCATCACCGCATATAATGGATCCTAAAATAAATTTCGGAGTAAACGTCGGCTCCCAGGAGAATATCAACAGTCGCAGGCTTATCAAATTGTGGATCAGCTAACTTGAAACCTTGGATATGTTCAAAATTTTTCAGAGCTAAAGGTTTTGACGGCAGAAGACCAGTCAGAGACTTGAACACATAGGCTGGGGTATTTGTCTCGAAAGGTGTTACCAGGGACCCAAAGGTGAGACTTACATACCGCTGACATGAACCACTACTAATTTTCCCCACTGCAGATACCTTAATGAGTGTTCGCCGTTGATGAAGCCCTGGCAATTGAACAGCTGACTCAGTAATGAGAGTTGCCTCAGATCCAGGATCGACTAATGCCCTAAGATGCAAATAATTACCATTTGACGACCTGACTCGAACAACTACAGTTGCCAGAATTGTTGCCACTTGGCTGATGTACTTCGGGAGAGACAACTTTAAGCGGGTTGAATTTTGATGTTACGTGAAATGTTTGTGTACCTGTAATTGTATTTTTATAATCCCTTATAGGTTTAGAGCTGATACTCGTATTATCAACATGTAGCAGAGAATGGTGTGCCTGCTTGCAGTAATAGCAGTGCACACTGTTTTGACAAAGGCTAGTCTTGTGACTATTCGCCAAACAGTTCCGACAAACCCCGATTCTGTCCACTGCCTTAGATCGTTCACAGATCTCCATGACAATAAACTTCTGACAAGTTCGAAGGGAGTTCTGACCTCTACCACACACCTGGCACGAAAACTACTTCTTCCCGACGTGCAACATCGGTTTCTTCTTTACAGCAACAGCTTTGTGTGAAGAATAACCGCTGCCCTTTGTGCCACTCGTTCCAGCTACTGCTTCCAAGGTTCGAAAAGGTGTTTCCAGGAACTCTGTAAATTGTGTTATCGTGGGCAACTCCTTCGAACTACCCAACTTCTCCTCCCACAAACGCTGAATAAAAGCAGGTAATTTCTGAACCTGTACTAAGTGCCAAGAACTAACCAGCAATCCTAAGTTTCCCAGAGCGTGGAAACATTCCTGGGACGTGTCCAGTAGAAGCTTTATGTTACTTGCAGTCTCCTTTGCCAACTGCTGCTGTTCAAAGAAAAGTTGGAAGTGAGCGTTTACCAACACTCGCTTGTTGTCGTATCTGGCGACCAGCAGTTCCCATGCTTTGTCATAATTGCTAGCATATAAACCTAAATGCTGCAACAAACGAGCAGCTTCACCTGTAAGAGATGATTTTAAATAGTGAAGATTTTGAATTTCACCCAGCCTTTTCTTTGTGTGGACTAAAGACAAAAATACATCATAAAAAGCCCGCTATTTTGGTACGAGCCCTTGAAATGCGGTATTTGAATTTGGGGTAACGCAAGCGCATTACAAGAAGCACCCATGGATTCACTTTCCACATTCTTCTCCTTAGATGCTGACTTGGCATTGTCGATAGAATCGACCAATTTCCGACGGTAAGTGAAATATGTTTCTTGTAAAAGGTCAAAAATTTCATCAAATTCTTCCTCTTCCAGGCCTTCTTCAATTTCTCCTCGTCGAATCTTCGTTTGAAGACGAAGCGCGTTCTTGAAGTTCCCTTCTAAAATAAGAAGATGACCTGACAGATAGCTGGCTGTACGACGTGATGCTCCAGTATTTTTGAAGTTGGAGTGGCCACGAAGATTCTGCTCCATAACACCTTTTTGATCTGCATCCGTGGACAATTTCGACATTTTTAAAGATTTTTATTTGAAAATTAATTATAAAGCAATGTTTGTATGTATCAAGTACAATATTTATTAAATTATTAGATACAGTGTTTATTGAAATGATATTAAATAATTAATATTTTATTTCAATCACTTACGACCTTTGGTTAGCTTTGCCCTGCTGTTGACAGTTGAGGTTAAAGGTGATAATATTTATTTTTTACACGGCGCGGTACATTTTCCGCTTTATGCACAACCACCGAAAGAGTCTGTAAGTCTTTAAAAGGAGCAAGACAAGGGGTAAGACACCGACCGCGAGGGAATATATGTATGTACTTTATGTTTTATATACATATACTCGTATCTATATATATATTTTTAATTTTTTTGTACACTTGCAGTTTGCACTTGCACTTTGTTCTTGCACTAGCACTGCACTTTTTATTTTATTTTCTTTTAAATGTTTAATGTTTTGTGTAGTCTATTAAGTATCTTTTTAGATATATGTATATGTATGTGTGTGCGTTTGAACCTTGCACTTTCACTTGCGGACTTGAATATTTTTTATTTTATTTATTTTGAAACAATATTATCCGGCTCGTAAGGACCAAATGTTGTGGTGTATAGGGTTTTTCTCAATTTTGTATTATGTGTGGGGCTAAAGAAATGGGATAGAAAAATGCGGTTATATACAAAAACACGTCTTTTCTTCTTAAATAGTTACAGCAAAGAGACTCCTTTATTCTTCTCCGGAAATTACTTCCTTATTTAATTTTTACAATAAGTATTATACACTACTAAAACTCATAACCTTAGTTACGTTTAATTATTTACATTAGATTAAGTTTCAATTTAATTTAGCTTAGTTTTAATATAGAGTACAATTTCAATTAAGAAAAGAAATAATTATTTTAAAATGAAAATATATCACAATTGTGTTCACGAACAGTTACTAAATCACACGCCACACATTTCGACTACGGGATTGCCGTTAAATATAACTTCGCGAGGCTGGTGCGCAATCTATGCTATATCATCTATGTTTGGTGCATCAGCACGTCTTATTCTCTCGATCATTTTTAGCTCGAAGTGGTCTAGATACTTTCGATACCCCCGCGACCAGATAGGAACTGCGTAAGATGGTAGTTACAGTTTCCATGCCTTCGGTTTGTCCAAATCAATCTGCCCTTCGTAGTGGTATTCCACCGAGCTTGCCACCTGGTCATTGAATTCGCTCTTTCTTTTCCCTTGATCGTTTTAACGCCTACCGCTTCTTAGTTACTATAAGTTGTCTTATTACAGCCTCTCTGCATTTCGTCCGCAAAGACATCGATAACAATAAACCCGGGTATAACAAAAGCTGCTTCGTACGAAATCTTTTTAAGGTCACTGATTACTCTTTGATGATAACTTTTCCTTGCCTCCCGCTAGGGCCACCACCCAAACTGGGGCGGAGTACCGAGTTGACCACCGACGAGTTCACAAGTCAACCATTGCACTCGCAAATTATCGTGTGCTGTGCCCAGAAACTGAAAAAAAAACCTCCGCGCGCGTGCGCAAAACAAAATTAATAAATAAATAAAAAAAAAGTGCAGTGAAGTGAAAAAAAAAATAAAAATGTATATAACACACTGCGGATATCCCACCTCTCCCGCTCCTGGTCGAAGTACTGTTGCTTGCACTCAACCACTGCCGTTACTGTATTTACCATACGGTATGTAACAACTGATGGATAGCGGGTTGTGAGTAAAAATTTTGTTGGTGCACTGTTTCATATTGTTCTGAGGGCATACACCTAGAGCAATTTGGTTCAGTAAACCTACGTTTGAATTTTCACTTCGCAGCCTTGCTGCGGTGTTTGTGTTTTCTGTGTTTGTCTGTGATTATGACTAGGGAATTCAGGGTACACGTAGCCAATATACGCGGGCTAAAAAGTAATCACTTTTCTGCGTACGTCCACGCCTGTAAGTACAGACCAGCTGTTTTTGCACTTAGTGAAAAACAGGTAGATCCCCGCCCACACCTCTCAGATCATTCTGATCTGAAGCTACCTGGCTATGAACTAGTGCCATTATTCTTCTCTCACCGCGGTCTCCCCATTTACGTGCGTAGTGATGTAGTGATGATCCATGTCCCAATCCGGAATTCAACTTCATGGGTTTAAAATTCCATCTCCGTAAGCAAATTATCCACTACTGCTTTATTTACAGAAGCCTCAAACTGGAGAGCAATTCGATTTTTAATGAGTTTGGTGCGCTGTCTGACTCCATTCAAAGAATTGTATCCCTGTGTATACACAATTCTGGGTGGCTTCGACATTCTGGACAGACAACACCCGAAGGACGGTGTGTTGAGATTTTCGCTGCCTACAACAACTTAACGCAGCTTGTAAATGAGCCCACGCGAATTCCACACGTTGATAGTCATCCCGCTAACACCCTGCACTTGTTTTTAACTTCTCATCCGATAAGTACACCGTTGGTCTGCTCTCCCCCTGGGCTCGTCGGACCATTGTGTCATATCAGCTAATTTCTCGAACACCGACCACACAATTAGAGAAAAAATTCCTAAGAGAACCGTACGGCAATACGAGAAAGCCAATTGGAGCGGACTTAACAGCTTCTTTAGGAATTTTAACTGATATTTATGTTTTATCGATAACGACGTGGATGCCCCTGCTGATATGATCACAGACACCATTCTCTTTGGAATGAGATCCTTTATCCCTCGTCGGATGAAGAGTATCAAACCAAAAGAAAAGCCATGGTACGACTCAAGCTGTAAAGAGGCTATCAGAGTTAGAGAAATGTTTTTTTTCGGTGCTTCAAGACCAATCCGACCGAGGAAAACCGAAAAAAGTTTAATCGAACCAGGAATAAGGCAAAAAATACTACAATGTCTCATAGGTAGTAAAAACTTTTGGTCGTTTGTCAAAAACATTAGAAATTCTGCCTCACCCTCCATCCCAACACTCATTTACAATGACATTAAAGATGCCAGCTCTGGCCTTGTCCAAACCAATCTGCTTGCTGCACACTTTGCGGCCACCTCAACACTACCAGATTGTGCTTCTATTTGTCCTCTATGGGACAAATCCTCTTCTCCACTCTTGTAGTAGCAAGAGTACTTAAAGATCTTAGTATATATAAATCCGCTGATCCAGATGGTATATCTCCCCTTTTTCTGAAAAGGTGTTCTTCCTCGCTGGTAAAACCATTGCGTAGGCTTTTTCATCAATAGGATGAAATTATTATCATCAAATCAGGACTCTTTCCAAATAGATGGAAAACAGCATTTGTCCAGCCGGCTCCTAAAAAAGGCGAATCTTCCTCTCTCTCTCCACCTACAGACTCATTGCACCTACGTCCCTTCTTTCCAAAGTCATGGAAACGCTGATAAATCGTCAGATAGTGAATTATTTCGAACCACGGAAACTTCTTAATAACTGGCAGTATGATTTTACTAGCAACAGGTCCACTGGTGATGTGGTGGCATGTCTCACCGAAAAGTGGAACCAAAGCGTACATCAATCTGGCGAAAGCAAGATAGTTGCACTTGCTATTTCTAAGGCATTTGACAGAGTTTGGCATCAGGCTCTTTTGTCGAAAATGCGTGTTTTTGGGCTCGATGACTCCCTTTTGCAATAGATTAGAAATTACCTCTCGGAATGTTTAATTCATGTTGTCTTGGACGGTTTCAAGTCTGATACTCACAAAATAAATGCTGGTATGCCCCAGGGCTCTGTTCTGTCTCCGACACTCTTTTTAATTTTCATTAATGATCTCTTGTCTGCTACTTCTAATCCAATATATTCCTTTGCTGATGACAGTACACTATGCTTTTCATATTCGTTCCCGGACTCAAGGCCCTTCTCTTCGGTTGTAGAACGAGAATGGCAGCCTATGCTAAGCTCATTAAATTCCGATAACAACAGCATAACCAATTGGAGAATCATCAACAGAGTGGAATTTAATGCTTCCAAAACACAATGCTGTCTGCTGTCGTTAAAGCGAAATGTAAACACCCCCTTATCCATGAATGGCACTTGCATCGTCGAAACCGAAAAACTTGACATTCTTGGTATGTGTGTCAATGACAACTTACGTTGGAATGACCACATATTTGATGTCGCCAAAAATGCCGCGAAATGTCTAGGTTTTCTCAAGCGACGTAAGAAATATTTTACCCGGTCCGATCTAGCTTCAATATATAAGGCATTCATCCGCCCAAAATTGGAGTACAATGCCCGCATCTGGTCAGGTGCTCCTAAAATACCTCTGCATCTGCTAGATAGGATTCAAAACCGTGCGATAAAACTTATAGATGATACTAATATCAGTCAATCAATTGACACCCTCGAACACCGACGTAATGTCTCCTATCTCACTTTATTTTATCTCCATTTCCAGCACCAGTGCTCCACTGAAATCGCCAGTAGCATTGAATGCTCTCGCTATGAATGCTCATCAATAAACCCTCAAGCCCATTTTTGGATGTACTCTAAAATATAGTGATTCGTTCCTAAGCCGTACAACTCGCTTATGGAATGCTCTGCCGATCTCTGTATTTCCTGGTTGTTATAACTTGCAAACATTTAAAAACAATGTACATCGGTATCTCTCTTACCTTGCTCCCTAAATTTCCTTTGCCCGAGCTGTGAACAAACATTTTAAGGGTTCACAATCCCTTGAGCGCGCGCTTATTATAAAAACAAAAAATATAACAGGACTGCGTTTGCTACCTTGGATATTAAGATTCTTCTAGCATATCCGGGTCTTCCGATGTTTAGCAGTATTCCAGAAAGTGCTTCTGGAGATGTGACACCGACCAAATAGTCGATGTGAGGCATAAAGCTTTAGTTTGTTGCCAAGTGTTACTCCTACATATTTTATATAGTCTTTTGGTCAAATGGTTTGACTTCCTATCGTTATGGTTATTAGAATAGCTTCCATGTTGTGATCTGCTAATTCTAAGTCGGCGGATACTAGGCAGTGTTTGATGAGGTTGGTTGCATCGTTCGTAGCTGACTCTATCTCGCAAAATATTATTTGCAATGGTAAAAACGGCGACGTCGTCAACGAATCCGATTACTTTTACTCCTGGTGGCAACGTTAATTGCAGAACTCCGTCGTACATAAGATTCCAGAGTGGTGGCCCCAGTACCGATTCTTGCGGGACCCCGCAACCTTATATTGGTGAAGTAGCTGGACACAATCTTTAGCAAGTAATATGATGTATTCATTCTGGCTAGTGACCTTCTTACAAATGACCAATTTACTGAGTTAAAGGTATTTTGATTTCCAGCGTCACCACTGCACAATATTTCCTTGTTCCCCATCGCCATCTTTCTCCCTTTATTGCTTCGGCAGCTTTTCTACCACCGGTTTTATGGCGTCGACGGTGGAGGTCAAACCAACCGCGAACGAGCTCTCTCAGGCGCTTTGGCTCGGGCTTGTTATACTTAGCCTTACCCAGGTATGGCGGCGCTGCCTGGGCTGACCTTTTATTTCCGGCCATACTCGTGGGAACCAGATTAAATTTTAAAATAGAAAAACAAAGTAGACAGACCATCGCCGTCTAGGAAGAGGTAAGGGAAATGGAAGAAGTGTCTAGCGTTAGTGACGTGTTCGAAAGAACAGATAGTGAGGTGTTCGAAAGAACACCTCCAAGAGGCAAAGAAATGAGGGGAAAGGCTGCGGTGGTGGAAAAAGTGGAAACAGCTGGCTCAGCCGCTGTGCCTGCCTCCTTCAGCAGCTTAAGCGAATGGGAAAAAGCCGCCTTATAGAAAGCGAAGGCCATTCTGGCCAACGGCGGCATGCAAGGGCGATGCAGCTGCAAAGGCGAGAGAGGAAGCCGGCTAGGTGCCCTCTACCCCATAGCTACCTCAGGAGCTAGTGTCTCTGGAAAGAAGGCAAGTTTCAGCAGGAAGAGGAGCAGATCTGATGACATCGGGGGGACGAACGATGCAAAAAAGGTGAAGGCTGGTACTTCATCCACATTGCGTCGTAAGCAAAGTGACTCGAAAGACGAGCTTCCGGTTGCCGTGATTAACGAGCTGGAGCCTTGCGGTCGTCTAACAATCGATCAGTGGAAAAATGTCGAGGAGAAGTTCCAAGAAGTCCTGTGGAAGGAATTATCCACCACAGGAAACAGGAAACTTCAATTCGATGGCGCTGGTTGGGAATGCGGACGCAAGGTTGTAGCTTGTGAGAATGAGTCTACTGTGGACCTCCTTAGACACTTCAATTTGGAAGTATGCCGCGATTGGGAAAGCCTTAAGCTAAAATGCACGATGGGATGCAAATGGGACTATTCCATCTATGAAATCGGGAACTAAAAGCCGATACATAGAGAGCAATTAAGTCGGCCCTTAACAGCGATTGCTTACCGTACTTTGAAAAATTGAAAGGTATGGCAAGGTACTGCATGGGTAGGTTGATGGTTAAGCCATCGACCAATAGAAAGGACGAGGAGGAACGCCCCCCCCCGCCCCACTAACAATGGCGTTCGAGAAGGATTGCCCGTCTAACAAAACACCTAAAAGGTCTCAACAAAATGGTGGAATAGGAAGACAGGTTTAAAAAGGAAAGAGGTTAGGAAACTATAATAGGGCGAACGTTTTCAGAAGTGACAACACTTTGAATGAGTACTACGAATGTAAGGAAGAATTCAAGTACCTAATTAGAAAGTCAAAAGGTCTTCATGGCAGAAGTACTGCGAATCTATAGCGGTAACAGACGAGGTTTCAAGGTTACGCAAAACGCTTTCAAAGGAAGCGAGCGTTCCTAGCTATCTCAGGATCTCAATGACGGAAGCTGGGCTGAAAGGAGCCAGAAGGTTCAGGCAATACTGGTGGAAACCCAGTCTCTGGCATGCTACAGCACACTGAGAACATTGATCTCTCTATAGGAAATAGGTTTTCTTATTAATAGGAAAAAATTACTGTGGGCAATTTAGTCCTTTAAGCCGTACAAATGTCCCGGTCGGGATGGTATTCTACCGATTATGCTACAGAAAGCACCGGAGGTAACAATTGAAAAAATTATGGAAATTCTTAGACACAGTCTAAAAATAGGGTACATACCCAGGTGGTTTTTATACCTACAGCTGACAAAGAGGGGCATATAACAGGAATACATTTCAGGCCAATAAGTCTGGAGTGATTATTGAAGATTCACATTAGGAATAGATGCAGTAATGGCTTTTTGACTGACTCACAGTATGCATATATGAAAGGAAAATCTGTAGAAACCGCCCTATAAGAGTTAGTGGGCAAAATAAAGAAGAGTCCACACTTCGGAGAGTTTGCGATGGCGGTCCTTCTCAATATTGAAGGAGCCTTCAATAACGTGGAGTGCACCGCCATTAAAAATGCTCTAGTAGACGCTAACATTGAACAGGGCATTACAAACTGGGTTTGCAACATGCTTGCAAGGAGGCAAATAAACTCTTCCATTGGGCAGAGCTCGGTCAGAATGTCAGTAACCAGGGGAACCCCTCAGGTGGAGTCATATCCCCACTCCTGTGGGTGCTGGTTATCAATGACACCCTCAAGACGCTTAGTATAATGGGTATAAATGCCACGGCATACGCAGATGACGTGGTCATAATAGTGCAAGCAAAATACTTATACATTTTAAGCCTCATTGTGGAGGTTGCTCCCAAACTCAACGGAGTGGAACTGTCCGTTTCGCACAGCGCGAAGTATCCGGGTGTGATTCTGGACAAAAACCTGAATTGGAATCTTACTGTAACCAAAAAAGCATGTAATGTTCTTTTTATCTGCAAAAAAACAGAAGGAAAAATTAATTTAATAAATACAAATACAAATATGGTGATGGTGATGGTATCCATACGTACATACGGCGCACAAGTAAGGCGGAGAGCAACAAACAAGAAAACGGTTTACGGAAAATAAGCGGCGGTTCAAAAAACGGCTTCCATAGCCATTACAGGTGAGCTTCGTACCACCCCTACGGCAGCATTTGACACATTTTCGCACCTAACACCTAACTTGCTGGCAACAGTGCGATACAACTCACTAATCTGGGTTACTTCAAGAGCAGTAGTTTCGGACATGACACGGTACTAACGGAGCTACTGCCACTTGGCATCCAATTCTAACGGATGAAATTCCTTCACTGGTCAACTTCGACATCCCGTACGATATAATTCATCCGGAGAGGGAGGACTGGGAAAAAAATGCAATAATCTGGTCGAATGAAATTGTAATCTTCACAGATGGCTCAAAAACCGAGGAAGAAACAGGTCCTGGTATCTTCTCCGAAGACCCAGAACTAAGAGTGTCTATAAGACTTCTGGATGCAAGCAGTGTCTTCCAATCAGAGGTTCTCTGAGCTGAGCTAATACAGATGAAATCGGTATCCGAAAGAGATATCGCTATCCACATCGATAGCCAGACCACACTTAAGGTAATGGAATCAACCAACGTCAACTCTGATACAGTCAGGGGCTGTCGCATAGTGCTTAAGGCACTATACAGTCGGAACCGGGTAAGACTGTGCTGGGTGCCAGGACACTGCGGTATTAAAGGAAAAAGGAGGGCTACTCGACAATAGTGAGGTTGCCAATATCAAACTACCCCTTTGCTAGTGAGGGGCACTATTGAGGAAAAAATCACAAAGACTGCCAAACTAAGGTGGTAAAGCTTTGAAGCACAGAGGGTATCCAAGGCTCTTTGGCCGAGTACTAATTGCAACTTCCACAACTCTGGGTAAAACCCCTCTTTCCGACAATTTTGCAGCGTTGTTATAAACATGTCAGGTTATTTTTTAACAGCGGTTTTCACTGCCTTATTTGGGACTAAAAAACTGATTGCGTTGAAAAGTTCGTCTGGTGTTATTATATGGAACTGTTTTTGTGCTGGTTTCTCTAATTATGTTGCACAGAGTTGATGGTCTATGTGGGAATAGTTGCTCTACAGGTTTTCGCTGGCATTCATCATTTCATCGAGCATGTCCTTGTCGAAGAGATTACCGATGACTGACCCCATTCCGGCTTTCCTAAAAGTTTTTGCTTGGCCATTATTTGCACTGCTTACATGCAAGGACGCGAATGTTTCTATTAGGATATATCCTCTGGCAATGGTGAGTCCGCTACCCCACTCTGTTGCCCGGGGATTACAGTCTCCGCATATAACCACTGGAGATGTTTCACGTGCATCTGCACTTACGCTTTGGCCCAATTCAAAAATGCAGTACTACGGCAGCGCTGCGGTAGTAGTAAAGCAGCAAGTTCAAAAATGCAACACTTTGGTATTACTGTTCAAGTCAAAAGTTAATTTTTGCAGTTGTAAAGCAACTGGAGGTCAAAATTAAGTAGTTGTGCATTGATAATTTGTCTATTGCAAAGCAAATGTTTAGCGGTGTCAAATGGAAGAAAGGTATATAAAAAAGGTTTTTGTTTACAGTATTTGATTAATTTAAATTGTTTTACCACAGTGATCATAACAATTGGGCAGATAGCCAAATTAAGTTATTATTGACTATGCGGCTTAAATATGAAACAGAATTCACCGCAGGCAAAAAGAAAAAAGTAACAATTTGGAAGAAATGTTGGAAGTAGAACCTGAATTTCCTTTTGCAAGAGAGGTTATCTGCCGAAAATTCACGAATTCAATAATAACATATAAATGAATTAAAAAGAGAAATAAAGAGACTGGACGAGACGCGACGTCATGGGACTACTTTGGCATTAACGACCAGAAGTACGGGTCGAAGCATTCCATAGAGCCGCCACAAGAACATTTAATATCGGCGTTCCAAAAACAATGGTGTAATTTACATAAGTGACCAACCTGGAAACTGTTCTACAGCCATAGAAGATATTACAAACAGAGAAACGCCATCAAATAAAGAAAATGCACTAACAACGACTTATTAGAATTCCTTAAAGAAGAATCAATAATGGATGATGAAGGACATTAAGATTTGATTGCAATCGAAACTGAAAGGATTAAAATTGACGGAGAAAGATTAAAAGAAATGCGAGATCTCAAAAGCATGCTAAACAATATGAGAAATCAGTAATGTAGCAATGTAAACATATAACTACGCAATAAATTCAGAATGAATTTAAATATATTATGTTACTTTTTTGTTTTTTGCCTCTTTATTAAATAAAATACATACATTTGCATATCAGTACAGGAATACGTTTGTTTTAATCAAGCAGAAAATAAGGTTGTTAGATATCTCCTCTTCATTGTTGGTTTCATTTCCATTTGTTTCCAAGTCGGACGAACTATTTTCAATAATTGAAAGCTCATTATTATAATTAAGTGAATGTCCTCTTCTAATAATGAAATTATGTAAAATTGCACTAGATATAATTATTTTTGAAATGGCTTTCAATTGTTGCCTCTGGGTCGTCGAGAACCAGCTGTGTTTAATCATGTTTCGAACTTTAATTACCATAGAATGAGTTCATTCGCTCGTTCGTCGACCCATACGATGGGGATTTGTTTACTCTCGTTGTGGTGGTGTAGATCTCTTTGCATTCGTCATGAATGATTTTGTATTGACGTACCTATACATTGGGGAGCATGCATAAAAGCAAAGGTGATGTGGGCAATGTTATCTTAGCGAGACAATGCCTCTACTGAGGTCGGTATTGGTCGTGATTCTGGTATGTGGCGGATGGATGGTGTTGGCTTTGGTCCTGGTATTTGGTTGGTTGAATGCGGTAGGCATTTAGGCCTGGCTGGAATGAGGAAGGGAAGTCAACGATCGAGTGGATGTTGGAAGCTGAGTGAGGGCTTCCTTGGACTGCGCAGTGCAGTTCGGCGGTCCTTTTGCTTGTTTGATATTTTGTAAAATTAATTTTTGCAAATTCACTTGTTAAATAAAGTTTTAAGTTTTCCTAAATGGTGGCTCGACCGGGACTTCACCGGATAAAATTAGAAATCTCGTACTTTCCCTCAATGAATAACGACGGCTGGTAAGAAGAAAAAGTTAAGATATAACAAGAAAAACTGTTGCAACTCCCGGGGGAGAAAAAAATTAGTTAATGAATTTAATTTAATTAGTGAGAGGGTGCCGGGCTACCGGCAACCAAAACCAAAACGCGAAACTATAAAACTATATCAACAAAAGAAAAAAAAACCGCAACCACACGGATGGTGGTTGGTAATCGAATGGAAAAGAATACGCAAAACCGAAAACAAGCCCAAAAGGGAATCGCAAGATAACCGGAATTGCAACCAACAGCTGGTTCCAAGCTGCGCACACCGGCTGCTCAGTACGGGGGGGTTCGACAAAGGCGGAAACCAAACGTAAACAATGTGTAATTGGACGCCACCCGATTTTTATGGAAAATCGGGAAAACAAGATCAAAATAAAACGAATAAATTTTCCCTGATGGGGATTTAAATTGTGCCAGTTTATTTATTTCTTTTTCCTATTAAACGGGGGTACAAAAGGAAGAACTTGGTATAGGGTGTCGTGTAGCACCAGAGGGGTTGCTCACGTTAAAATCTACTCGAACAAAACACTCAACTTAGCGGCCAACAGAAGGCCCACGAATCCGTACGATCACAAACGGGGTGACTCACTAGGTGGTAACGGGGTCGCGAACGTTTTAAGAGTAACCGCTAAATGGTTACGGGGTTTGCCGCGAAAACGGCGAAGAGCCTTACGGGACTACTCTATAACTCACAAATAACCCCAACTGGGGTAAATCACACAAATGAAAATATATCAAAAAATTAAGAGGGGTACTTATCTCTTTTCCTTTCTTTTACTTGGGGTCGCTCCTATCTGTTTGTTGGGGTTGGTGAGGGGAGTGTGTACTTCCCGCCGCTGTCACTCTCGTCGTAGGTTTCGTCCGTTGGTTTCTTATCTGTCGGGCTTCCGTCTTCCTTTCTTGTTGGGTTTTTTTTTGTTGTTCGTTCGTGGTGTAATTTTCCCTTAGTTTTCCGCCTTGTTGGTTTCTTTATGTTTGCTCGTTCGTCTTGTGGTTTTCCTTTAGTTTTTTTCTTGTTGGTTGCTTTTGTTCGTTCGTTGTGTAGTTTTAATTTCTTTCTCTGTTTTATTTTTATTTTATTTTTTGTTCGGCTATCGTCTTTGTCTGGTTTCTTTTTCTTTTTATTCTTGGGGTACTCTCTGCTATGACGGCTAGTTCTTAATTACCTAGCCGCGCATTTCGGCTAGTTGCCTCCCTCACACACGCACACACTCATGCATGCTTCCACTAATCCAGCTGTCAGAACAAAGGGACTCACTTCCAGAGCTCTGACAGCCTCCCCATGGAACCACCCAATCACACCAGTCGATGTTTTGTCGTGTTCGTTCTGTTCGTTCTGTCTGTCGAGTGACTGCTTGGGTCCATATTACACCCTCGGATCCGGAACACTTTTGGGGACCAATTAAGGAGAGCTCAAATGGTGACCGCCAAGTAGGAAGGAAACATTTATTAATAGAAAACTTTTACTGCGGGGCCCGTAAGTCTCCTTGCAGACACGAATGAGGGGAACGGATCGTGGGGAATCGTGAGCTTTCTTCCACAATTATTGTTTTTTTTTTTGAATTCGGGGTCTTGGGGGGTTTTACAAATTTATGTCGCTGGAAGCAAACAATCTCGTATTTAGGGTGGGCTGTCGACCATTGCTGGGGTGTCGACGTCTTCGGGCATCAAGTGAGGGGCAGACCGTCCGTCCGCTACAGTATCCAGGCCTTCCGCCTGGCTCTATCCGGGGTACCTATATGGTCATCTCTGGAGCGGTAGGCTGAGGGAGGGAACTGGATCCAAAGGATCCAGTAAATCCCACCTGTACCGTGGCATCCAGAGCATGACGGGAAGAAAAGAACGGGGACGAAACAAGAAAAGGCAGGAGGGCAGAGGGGTGAAACAGACAAAAACAGGACCAAAGGGAATGGAGGATTTTTGGGGCGTGATTTGCACGTAGCAAAACTAAGAAGATAAAATAAAGTTAAGAAGATGCAGTAAAGCTAAGAAGTTGGAGAAAAGCTAAGAAGATAGAAAGAGCAAGTGATACGAGCACCAAGAAGTATTGAAGTATAAAGTGAAAAAAGTTCAGAAGAACAGAAGTGGTTATTACACGAGGTGAGTGGATGATTTGCAGACATAGAAGTAAAGGACTGTCTTATAGATACAACGTTAAAACTGCTTTAGTAGATTTGATTCGCGATAGGTCTGAAGGGGGAAGTGTGAAGGTAGAGGACGTATGAAATACTATAAGCGAATAAGGGACGAAATATCTGACGCGGTCAACGACCAGTCAAAAAATAAGCGACCAAAGCAAGGAAGTCCGGAAAGAAACTGTGGAGGTAACGTCTATAAAAGCCAACTTCGTTTACCGAGACGTCGAAGAGAATCTATAACAGTTCTCGGAAGAGGGAGCAAAAGATTACGCCAATTGGATAACAGAATTCAAAGAAATAGAAATATCGTGCGAGTGGAGAGATGTGCATAGATATAATTACCCGTGTAGGTTACTGAAGAGCGCCCCAAAATGGCAGTGAAGGCGACGGAGGGATTCACAGACTGGACCAAACTAAAGGCACTACTGGCAAAGGAGTTCGGGAAGAAAACATCAAGCATCGAGATACAAAAAAGATTAGAGTCTAGGAGAAATAATCCCTCCGAGACTCTATTAGAGTGTGGTAAGACCGATGTAGATAACTCACTGCGTGTGTACAGTGTGTAACAATACAGTACTCTATGAAGCGTCAACGCTGGAGGAGTTAAAATCAAAATTAGAGGTATATAAGAGGATACAACGACAGATGCCACAACAATGAGTTGAGGCCAATATAGCTATCATGTCCAGTCCCATGGGGGACACCTTCCATTTCACCTAAACGATGTCATAACCAATAACTTGATTTTCACACACCTCTTCAAAGTGAACGAACAAACGTGTAGCGACAATGTTGCAACGATATCCAATATCACACAGCAAGTCACCACGCGCATTTCCGAACTAGCTGAGTTAGCAAGGTACGAATAGATATAATGGAGTGACAGATTGTCACCCAGTTAGTTAGTAAGTTGTGTAATTGAAGTTCATTTGGAACAAAAATAAAAAATAATTTTTTTCGCTCGCAGCGAATTGAATTGTTTAATTGGCGAAATTATTTAAATCCCAATGGTGCTCAGAAACAGAAAAACGCTCATATCCTTAAAAGTGTGTAAATCTAACTGTGTACCAAGTATAAGAAGTGAATCTTAAAATTAAAGCAAAAGTCTTTGTTGGCCCGCAGGAACAGTAAGATAGATTCCCTTTCCAAAATAATATCGCCAAAACTTGGTACAAATGATTTTATTTCTATAAAAATTAATAATATTTAAATCCTTACAATGTTTCATTATGAATTCAACTTACATTGGTAAGACTTCAATCTTGCTGCGGCTCAACGTGGTGGTGGCTTGTAACAAAGAAAAACTTATTCTTCAAAATCCTAACGTGAACAATTTGACGTTAAGTGAATGTGCGGAAATAATGTAATAGAAGGAAAGAACAAATTCACTCACGCACCACGTTGCCCGCACAATTTTATCAATTTCGAATTTAATCTTATTTAAAAAAAAAAGGGTTATCTTCTTGCGCTCGATGACATTCCCGGGCCCGTCTGAAATTATAAGTTGAAGACACCAAATCCAAAACAGCGAGCCTTCCAACCGACCTTTTCCTCATTAAAAGTCCATTCGTCACCCGTACATCTGCCGTCCTGACCACCCCATCCGGACCTGAGTACACGTTACTGACTCTCCCAAGCTTCCACGCTGCACGAATTTCATTCGGTTCCACCACTAGGACTATACTTCCAACTTCCACCGGCTTCGTTTTCTTGTTCCATTTGGATCGCCTCGTTATCTCCGGAAGATACTCGGTATACCAGCGTCTTGAAAACTCTTTCATCAAGTGTTGTGCTCTCCTACTATACAATCTGCTCCACTGATCTTGATCAACAAAAACTCCAGGCGCTGTCACATCTCGATCGGCCTCTCCTAAGAGTATTGAATTAGGCGTGAGTGGCCTTGGGTCTTCTGGGTCAACAGGAATGTGAGTCAGCGGTCGTCTATTAATCTGACCTTGTGCTTCAATTAAAGCGTTTAGGAGAACGTCTTCCCGAGGCGTCACACCTCTTAGAACGAATTCCACACTAATCTTGATGGACCTGATCAGACGTTCCCAAGCCCAGCCCATCCACGGAGAATACGCTGGAATGAAACGCCAAAGAATTCCCTAGTATTTTGAGCAGTACTCACCAAGTGCGACCTCCATTTCCTTTACGTCCTTCTCTAAACGATTTTTCGTGCCAACGAAGTTAAGACCATTGTCGCTGTAGATGAATCGGGTGACAACGCGGTTTATGAGAAATCGACGAACAGCCATGGTACATTGGTCCAGACTAAGATCTTGGAGCAGCTCTATGTGCACAGCCCTAAACGTCAAGCAGGTGAAAATCATTCCATATCGCTTAGTTGTACCTCTGCCAAACTTAACACACATCGGGCTGAAGCAATCGACCCCAACATGAGTGAACGGTCTTAAGTTGAAGGCTAGCCGGCCTTCAGGAAGTTGACCCATTAGTGGCATTACTGGTCTCGCCTTCAGCCTCTTGCACATAAAACATCTCGACTTGACTCGGCTTACTGCACAAATCTCTCTGATTTCCGAAATTGTTGTGGCTGTACCTGCGTGTTGATTAACTTCATGGTGATGCTGTATCAGTAAGTCCACTAACGGGTGGTTCTTTGGAAGTATCGCCGGATTGCGTGCAGCGTAAGATATATTCGCTCCCTGCGCTCTTGAGCTCAGCCGCATGGTTCCCTCCTCATCAATAATTGGAGACAATTTTAGAAGTGGGCTCATTTGGGAAAGCCTCTCCTTGGATTTTTCTGAACAACCAGTTCTCTGCACGAGCGATTTCAGCCGGAGTAACAAAACCTTCCTTATCAGTCTTCTTCCTTCTTAAAATGTCTCTGAATCGAAGTATCAGGGCTAGAACTCTGACCGCCGAGAACCATCTTGCGCGAAACCTTGGCCTCAACATATCAAAAATCCCATAAGAACTGTTTTCCTGATGCAAATTCACCAAGAATTTAGGATCTAAATCGAGTTCAGTTTCATTAGTAGTGGTAGCTTTCCCTGGTGTAATTGGCCAAACAGTCGGCGAGTGTTGAAGGAAGTCCGATCCCGTAAACCATCTCCTACTTTCGATGCCGCTTAAAGACTCGGTCCATCTAGTACCATCGTCCGCGACATTATCCGCAGATCTAACAAACCACCATTGATTTGGAGTTGTGCTTTCCAAAATCTCGCCAACACGTACAGCCACGAAGGTTGGGAACTGGAACTTGGACGAGCTGCTCCATGAGAGAACCGTCTTAGAGTCAGACAGAAACATTACCTTGTCCGGATTAATGGTGTGGTTCTTCTTCACAGTTTCCGCAATCCGTACACCCAGCACTGCCGCTTGCAGCTCCAACCGTGGCACCGACAATCTCTTGACTGGAGCCACTTTACTCTTCGCCATGGCAATTGCTGTCTCCACTTTCCCGTTCTGTTCGAAGCGCCAATATGATACGGCAGCAAAGGCTTTCTCCGAAGCTTCTACGAAAACAATCAGGGTAATTCTTGAATCTTGGGGTGAATCCATGGGTTTTGGAGGTACCTTATTCTGGTTTAGCTCAATGAACGTTGGGGCGTACCAAACTCTTGCCCAATCGCGCTTTAACTCCTCCTCTGACGCGATCCTTGCATAGCCCTTGTTAACCAGATCACACATATGTCGTCTCTTCCACTCAAGCAAGTCAGGATTCTTCAACAACGACCTCTCTAATATCACAAGACTTCTTAGCGCCATATGATAGCTGTCCGGAAGTGTAACTTTATCCGAACTCCACAGCAACCCTATCTCGTACTGATCTCAAACTTTACGCAGGGTCTGCTCCATGACATTCTTGCCACGGATGTCTGCCTGACAAACGAAGTTTCCCCTGGGAGGTCGCACTCCAAATTCTTCAGTTGTGAAATGCCGCTGGACCAGATTGTGTAGTTCTTCGTTCTCCTTAATACTGTCGTGGAAAAATAATCTTGAAAATCCTTTTGGTGGGTTCACACAAGAGACGTTGGACTTAGAACCTGAATTTCTGAAATCGGTTCAGCCGAGAAGAGTCTTAAGAGCATGTGGATCTTTGTCTTTCCCAGACCGTTGGCCTCGTCCAACTAAAAACTTGATCTGATCCATCCCTAGCAAAATTTTCGGTTTCGCATCGAGAAGATTCGGTAACGGCAAGTATCTGAGGTGGGGGAACATCTCCTTTAAAGCCGAAGTGCCGATATCCTGGCACGGCAACCCTAGATTTTTCACCGTGTATATGTCCCTTAGCATATGTCGGTTAAGCTTATTCACCGCCGAAATATGTAAGCTGGTACGAACTGAGTCCTCAACCCTCAAGACCCCCTTCGTCCACTGGAGAGTCAGCTGTTCCGGTTGTCCCTCTAACTCGAGTTCATCGAAATCATCATTCTCTCAATCATCGTAATCGAAGAACCATCGTCCAGAAAGGCGAAGGTGTCCACTATCTTCCCATTATTCCCATGTAAGCGAATAGGAACGACTTTAAAAAGTATTGGCATCTTAGCTCCTACATGCGCTGAATGAAACTGCGGTTATGGAACATACGGTTGGGCAGATGAATTCAAAGATGACCTGGACTCTGACGAGTGGAGTAATTTATGATGGCGTTTCGGACAACCTCCAACTCCGCATGACTTGTCTCGGGAGCACCCCCTCCAATTATGAGGAGTTGAGTCCAAACATCTGAAACAAATGCCCTTGTCCTTGCCGAAAGTGAGTCTTTGATCTGCAGGCAAGGCCTTAAATTCCCTGCAGTCACTTAAAACATGTGGATCTGAACACTTAATGCAAACACCACTGGAGGTTATTGGTTGATGAGTCAGCACCCTATGGGACGAACTGGAGCTGCTAGTAGTCCTTTCACCTAATGTGTGTTTTGGAAGCTTCGATAACTCCGGTGGCAAATCAAGAAGCTTGTCGGTGAGAAAAACTGCAAAATCTTCAAGGGTCGTACAAATCTTCATCGATTTGTGCTTCTGCCATTCGTGATACAAACCAGAATATAATTTTCCTGCGAGATCGGTTAAAACATAGTTGTTGACGAGCTCCGCTTCCAATCCCATAGCCTTGATATCTGCAACGAAACCGTTCAAAGTCACAGCCCACTGACGAAGCCTAAAATCACTGCTGGAACTCAAAGCTGGCAGCTTCAGAAGGTCTGCAGTTAGACTGTGCACCAAAACATCGGGTCTGCCATAGATTGCGCGCAGTGAATCCATGATAGGAACAAGATCCGTTGCATACCTTAAGCGATCGCTTACGAGATGATATGCTTCTCCCTTCAGAGCCTTTCGTAAACGTCCAACGTTTTCCATTCCGCTGTATCGCCCCTCCAACGTGGTCGATTTAAACACTGACTCAAAATAGGGCCATTCCCTCTTGTCATTACCAGAAAAAGACGGCAGCTCCTGAACCTGGTTGCGATTAAGTATGGTTAGTAAATTCGCCATGTCTGACTGATGGCGCGAATGGTCCGGGGGACTCTTCTGGTGGTCAGGCTTGACGTACGTTGGAGTGGAATGAGTAGCGTTAGAAGAACTTACCAAAATTTCCCATTGTCTGCACTTGATCTTACGAATAGCTTTCAGTCTGGCGCTAGTCAGCCTCTCTGCTTCTGTCGCCTGAGCATTATCCCTAACTTGCTGAACTGAAGCTGAAGATGCTGCTACCAACTGAGTGCGAAGCCTTTCCATTTGCTCCCTTAGGGTGGCGATCTCCCCGTCTCTTTACTCTACAGCTGACTGGGCCACCTTTGCCGCTTCAATTAGATCGTCAACTGAAGCTAACACATCAGCATCGGTATTCTTGGCAACAGTATCGTCACTTTGACTAACAGGAACGCAATCCTTCAACTGGCAAAACCAAGGGATGGCGGTGTCAAACAAAGTAGGGTTAAACGCACACATGCGTAGTGCCACCCACGCCTACACGTTTCGCACGAAACCATGTCGTCGTCATCGGGCAATTGGCAACTAGCTTGAGCACAGCTCCGATCTGCGTCTGTGGACATTGTTAACACAGCACAATCACTCTTCAATAAATAAAATGATGTTGGCCCGCAGGAACAGTAAGATAGATTCCCTTTCCAAAATAATATCGCCAAAACTTGGTACAAATGATTTTATTTCTATAAAAATTAATAATATTTAAATCCTTACAATGTTTCATTATGAATTAAACTTACATTGGTAAGACTTCAATCTTGCTGCAGCTCAACGTGGTGGTGGCTTGTAACAAAGAAAAACTTATTCTTCAAAATCCTAACGTGAACAATTTGACGTTAGGTGAATGTGCGGAAATAATGTAATAGAAGGAAAGAACAAATTCACTCACGCACCACGTTGCCCGCACAATTTTATCAATTTCGAATTTAATCTTATTTAAAAAAAAAAGGGTTATCTTCTTGCGCTCGATGACAGTCTTACTTTGAACCCGTTCAAATAAAAATCTTTTAAAAGAGTGTAAATAAAACTGTGTACCAAGTGTAAGAAGTGTCTCTTAAAATCAGAGCAAAAGCTGTACTCTGTACCCGTTTAAATAAAACCTTTTAAAAGTGTATTAAATAAAACTGCGTACCAAATGTGGAAGTGCATATAAAAATCAGAACTAGAAAGCTCCACACTAGACTCATTAAGTTAAACTTTATTGGACTAATGAAACTAAAAATCAATTACAAGGATAGCTAAGCGAAGAAAAAGCTATACCAGTTACGAACTCAAAGAAACGAAAACAACCCAAAGCCACCACCATTCAGCGGAAAGACAGAATCTCAAAGTTTTTCGAAGAAATTATCAGAAAGGAAATGGATGCAGTACTAATGGAGCTACTCACTGTAGCGCTCGCTGTAGAGGCACTGTCTAGCAGCAATCCCGCACAAAGTCGGGCTGTAACAATAATGAGGGAGATTGCGTACGTTAAAAATTCGACGGCAACCGAGAACAGTTAACACAGTTCATAAATGTAGTGCAAACACATTTAGACGCATTGGACGACAATACATAGCAGGAATTGTGGTAAGCAATTTACAACAGCAAGGTGTGGACCAGCAAAGGAATTACTGCTCAACAATCAACCAGCTGGCTGGAACGAGGCAAAGCAGCTCTTACAACAGCACTTCAGACCAGCAGTGAAGTAGTCATTTAAGGGTAAGTTGTATTTATGACTTAAACTATTAAATTGAGAAGATTATAAGAAAAATAAACACTTTTGCAACATACGATAAAATATCTAAAGAAACAAAACCACACTAGATCTTCGCAACAGTTTTTTTCGCGTGGATTTGGCAGCAAGTAGCAGAAAATATACCGTATGACTCCAGACGGCCAGTTCGAGTTCTTGAAGGTTCGGTTTGTTAATACGGTCTTTCGAGACTTAATAAGGCAAGACTACTTAATTTTGTATTTGAATGACGTTATTATCGCCGCAAAAAATGAGGAGGAAAATTTGCCAAAGATCACTGTCGTATTGAAAGTAGCAGAGGAGAGTGGTTTGGTGATTAAGTGGAAAAATGCGATTTCCTCAGCAGATTTAGTAAGTTCCTTGGGCGCGTG
Organism: Volucella bombylans; assembly: GCA_949129095.1. Lineage (NCBI taxonomy): Eukaryota > Metazoa > Arthropoda > Insecta > Diptera > Syrphidae > Volucella > Volucella bombylans. Next base: position 64,738,916 of record OX422142.1, read on the forward strand.
GTGGATAACGGGAGTTGAAAAGATAAACGCTGTGAGAAGTTTTCCGAGACCGACTAATGAGAAGCAAGTGCAGATTTCTCTTGGGCGGACTGGATTCTTCCGTAAGTTTGTGTCTAATTATTCTGTTTATCCAAAGCCCCTTTCAGACTCGAAGGAAAGGAAGGAGAGCGTAGTTGTCATAGGGCCGGACCAGACCATCGCATTTGGACCCCTAAAAGATTGACTGTCTAAAGAACCTGTCCTTAAACTATTCAACACAATGCTCGAGACGGAGCTGCATACGGATGCAAGTATTATTAGGAACGGTGGAGTTCTGCTTTAGAAACATGAATGTCAGCTGCCTACTGTCTTCTACATGAGCTTTAAAGCAACTCCAGCTGAAAGTAATTATACCAGCTATGAGCACGAAGTTTTGCCTATAGAAAGATTTGTCAAGATGCTACGCCCTTACTTGCTGGGAATGAAATTCAAATCTAAACGGACTGCACGGCATTTCAGACCATGATGAATTAAAAGAGTATTCTTGTGAGGTTTTGCACCTATCAGAATCATCCATGCGTCACGTGGATGCACTTAAGAGATACCCAGCGGTACTGTGAATTGAGGATGACATCGCCAAGAGGTTACAAGGTAAAGATGAATTCTCTCAATTAATCATGGATATTCTCTCGGCAACGGGAACTTACAAGGACTACGAAATAAGAAACGACCTACTGTACAAATTTATAGAAGGGACCCATTTGCTTACGGTGCCTAGGTCTATGCAAAAGGAGATTCTGAGAGATATTAACAGTGGGTCACATCAGCGCGAAACGAATTGAGGCAATCTGTAAGCAAGTTTGTATTGAAGCTGTTACTCGTATATCCAACTGTGTTCCGCGTATATTGTCTGCGAGGAAAAACAGGAAAGCGGAGGGGTTTCTACATCCTATCGAAAAATACGACGTACCTCAACATACCGTTTGGATCCGTTTCCTTTGGCTAAAAATTTTTACAAATATCTATTTGTAGTTACTGATGCTTTTACTGAGTTTGTTTCAGCACGTATTATATCGGACCGAGGGACAGCATTCACCGCTAACATATTTAAGGAATACTGCGAACAAAATTAAATTCATGACATCCTAACGACAACGAGGGTGCCGCGAGTTAATGTTGTTGGTTGAGTAAAAACATTATATATTTTATGTTACGCCGTCCTATGCGTGAGAGCATATTGATATTCTTAAAACCAATAACAATATAAGATCTTAATCCTATTTATACTATTGATGCGGCGGTTGTTATCATAATGGAATATTCCGTTGTATGTTGTTTACTATATGGGTAGTTAAATGTTTAGATAATGCATTTTAGGTGATGCCGGTGGTAATGTTGTTTACATTCCTAAATAATGATATAATCTGGTGTACATGTCATAAGAATGACGGAATAGGCAGAAAGTGATTAAGTCATTAACTCGCGCGGAGACGAACAAGTCGAGAGAATAAATCGCATCATAATATACGAGGGGCGTTCAACATATTCTCGGTATCGGGGTGAAGCTGTGGTTTTATATATAAATTGACTTATCAAGTATCAAGTAATACTATTATTTTAGTGCATTTATCTAAAATTTAATATAAATGTGATTATTAATTCGCGTTTTATCTCTAGTTAAACAGAATCATAATGGCAACTGAAACGATGATGGTGAAAATTGAGCATCGCGCTGTAATTAAATTTCTCACTAAGAAAGGAAAACGTCAAAAAACTATTCATGAAGAGATGGTGGCTGTTTACCAGGGTTCCGCACCTTCATTATCAACTGTGCAAAAGTGGTCAAGTGAGTTCAAGAGAGGCAGAGAGAGCATTGAAGACGACCCCCGCTCCGGCGCCCCGGCTACTGCTTGTACGGGAGAAAGCATCAAAGAAGTCGAAAAACTTGTTCTTGAGGATGCCCGAATAAAGGTGAAAATGATGGCAGAGATCACCAAGCTTTCAATTGGTACCATTCACACCATTCTTCATGACCATCTTAACCTTTCAAAGGTCAGTGCAAGGTGGGTGCCGCGAATGCTCACAGCGCTTCAGAAAAAAGTGAGAATCGTATGCTATAGAGAGCTTTTGGAGATGTGTAGTGAGAACGCGGACGGTGTTATGGATCGAATTGTTACTGGGGACGAAACATGAGTCCACCACTATGACCCTGAAAGCAAACAAGAGTCCATGCAGTGGCATAAAAAAGGAACAGACCCCCCGAAGAAGTTCAAAGTCACTCCGTCTGCCGGGAAGCTCATGGCCACAGTTTTTTGGGACTCAAAGGGAATCTTGCTCATTGAGTACAAAAAAAAGGTGAAACCATCAACGCCACATCCTACGCTTCCACTTTGCATAATTTGCGGGAGGAAATTAAAAAGAAAAGACGGGGTAAACTCGCAGCGGGTGTGCTGCTTCTTCATGACAACGCTCCTGTTCACACGGCGCGAGTTTCCAAGGCTGCTGCGCGAGATTGTGGTTTCGAAGAAATCCAACACCCACCATATAGTCCAGACCTTGCCCCTAGTGATTATTTCCTGTTTCCGGATTTGAAAAAATGTCTTCGTGGAAAAAGATTTTCGGATGATGAAGAACTCAAGTCGGCAATAAATGGGATTTTGCAGAGAAAGAGGAAATTTATTTTTTTGAGTGTTTAAAAAAGCTTATCTCAAGATGTAACAAATGCATTGATGTTAGAGGAGATTATATTGAAAAATAAAAACAAATTTAAATTGAATTCGCATTTTCCTTAATATCGATACCGAGAATATATTGAACGCCCCTCGTAGATGCTTACCAAGGTGTCAGTAGAGGATCCTACGAAGTGGCTCAGGACGTTCAATCCGAATAGAAAGGCATCCAGATGCTACCAGTTGCATAATCTAGTGGCCATCAAGAGAACGCAGTTTAGGGTTGGTCTTAAAATACACATCAAATTTATGGGGGCTTACGAAGTGTCCAATATCATTTTTCATTTCATTTCATTTATTTAGATGCACAAAACGGCAAGTTTAACGACAAAAGGAGCCGGTTAACATTTTGCAAACCACTAATAATGAAAATTGTCTTACAATGTATTATGTATGTAATAGCTATTTAATTGTTTTGGGATAAAAATATCAAATCCCAAACAAATGAAAAGGCTGGTGGAATTAATGGTGTAGAATATTTCATTAGCAACCAATATTAAGAGAGGTGTTTCTCAAACGGTTGACACAAAAACTGGGTGGGGAGAAGTGACTAAGACAGCCTAGGGACATCAGGCAAGTGAATCACGTTCACCAAATGAGCCGAGACCAAAAGAACCACTTCGTTTTCAATCAAAAAAGGCAATGCTCACGGTTTTCATGGATTAGAACGGTGTAGCGCATCATGAATTTTTGCCAGAAGGCCAGACAGTACACAAAGAGTATTATTTTGGCGTTATGAGACGTTTACGTGAAGCAATTCGCCGAAAGAGACCAGAATTGTGGGCAGAAAACTCGTGGATTTTGCACCATGATAACGCACCGTCGCACAGTGCCATCATTATTCGTAATTTTTGGGCGAAAAATGCAACAAATACCATATAACAGCCACCAAATTCACCTGATTTGGCTCCCTGTTAATTCTTTCTGTTCAATGGAGTTAAAAAACCACTACGGGGAACGCGTTTCAGCAGCCGAGAGGAAGTAATGGAAAAATCGCAGGAAGCACTGAAAACCGAATATAAAAAATGTTTCGAGGATTGGATCAAGCGCTGGCATAGGTGTGTTGCAGTCGATGGAGATTACTTTGAAGGGGACAATATAGATTTAGATGAATAAAGTATATGCAAATGGAGAATATGAAGAAAAAATAATCAAGACTTATGTATGTTTTATAGGTTTAGTTTGATCTGAAATTTGAAGTAAAGAAGAAGCTCATATAATAAAAAAAGAGCAAGAAGCTATTTGAGGAAGACCGTACAAAAAAACAATGTAACAATGAAAGTGATGAACGATTTTGGAGAAACAATTACAAGTGCAGGAAAGTTTGTATAATAAAGTGAAGGATTCATTAAAAAAAAATCAGTTTAATGAAAGCGCCCGACATGACAGAAAGTGTTTTACTTGGAAGAAAAAAGATGAAAACTGTATGAGCTCCAAATTGAACGAGATGAGAAACAAAGGATAGAAGAAATTATTTATTTAAAAATTAAAAAGAGACAACTAGATATAGAACAAAAATAAATGCACATTGAATCAGCAAAGGAAAATGAAAGTCCAAATCTAAATGTCTAATACTGTATATATTATATTATTTAATCTTAACTAAAATACAATTAAATATTTATTGTAGCAATTGAACTTAACATTTTAAATAAATTATGTTATTGAATTACAAAGATTGTTTCGTATATTTACAGAAACTTCATCATGAATGGTATTATCATTTGTCTCTATATTAGAATTTGATGGATTTTTAAATTCAATTATTGGTGTGTCTGATTCGTAATACACGCAAATGTTTTGTAAAGCTGCACAAATATTTACAAGTTGAGTAGCCCTATAAGGAGTATAATTTCCTTGCACCAAGGAGACATCTGAATTATTTACTAAATGAACACCAACCTAACAGCCAAGTATTTCTTTCGCCTCTCTAAAAGTTTCGTTTAAGCGTTCCCCGGAATACACAGGAATTCCAAACATGAGAGTCAGGACCGACGCCGGGATGCCTGGCATCAATGTATGTATCTTATGCACATTTTATGATCACAAACCTACAACAACTGCTTAATATAACACACAAACAATTTATTAATTTTTTTACTACAGTCATAGCGTTTAAACTGAAAAATCCATTCCTATTGTATAATAATATCTATGTTGTTCGGTTTTTTTTTTTTGAGCTAATATTTTTATGTGGATCGTGACGATGTGACATCCAATACTTTTAGTAAAACTGCGCTTTAATTTGGTTGTTTTCTTCGTCAGTGTTTTCAAACTTTATCGACTGTGGACAAATAAATTCCTCCATTATGTAATCATCCCTCCGATAATTTTGCTTACGGTTGGTTGTACTAAACCTAAAGCAAAATTCGCTGATAGCCCATTTCAGCACAAAATCTAATTGTTGCGGCAAGTCTCAAAACTATTGGAACAGCACATTCATGCTTTATATCTGGAAGCTTATCCTCGACTTCGTGCAATAAATAAACGAATGCCTGTTTAATGAGTCTAAACAGTAAATCAACACGCGTTGATTTATTTTATCGTATTAATTCTCTTTTATTGGATTCCTGTTCATCATCATTATCAGTACTCAATGCTATGAACATTTCTATGCTGTCCATATTTATATTTATATTTATATTTATAAATCGAATTTCAGCTAACAATCTGATTTAAAGGTATAAAATCGAAAGGGCAATTTGGAAATATCGCAACAAAACAAACTGTCATCTGTGGAATCATGTGGAATATAAATGAGTCGAGTCGTTTAAGTTTCGTAATACCGACACTAAAACGACTGCAAAATGAAGTGACTCTCTAAATGACACGAGTCGAACAATTTAAACGACTTTCGTATCACGGGTGATTATTTTAATTTTTTATTTTTTTTATAACTTTAGTTTTGAGAGAGAAACAATTCTTTTAGGACTTTTTTTTCTAGTTTTAAAGTTTCTGCTGTTGAAATTAGACTGAGGAATTTAATTTAATATAGTAGGAACACTATGCTTTAGCTCCCTCTTGCCCTAGATGTTGTAGATCATAAGTATTTGGCGCAGACCTCTTGTACGCCTTACTTGTATTTTTTTGGTGATCTATTTGTTTCTTGCAACGGCAGTCTTCGAAGTATTCCAGCGAAATGTCATCCTGCGCTTTTAATATTTTGAATTTTTTTTCTTAGTCTGCTTTTACACGTCGCATGTCTAGTTATTTTCTTTGGAACTGTCATTCAGTGAGGCGCGCAATTTTACACGAAAGCCTTTCCCCCTTCTTTGGGTTTTCATGTTATTTGACAGCTCTCTTTCATTTCATTTTTGGCGCTCAGTGTTTCATAATTGAAAATGAGCTCGCTTGTTAATTCTTTGGCCCATTTCAGTTCATCCGCCATACTGAAATGTTGTGCTCGTAACAACAGCCAAAGAAATAATGAAGCAAATGCGAAAAAGAAAAAAGGAGAAAAAGAAATTTTTGACATTTCTTGCAATGAAAATCCTACCCACATGCAGTGGGAATATGGTTAATTGGGTACTTTTTTGTTTCATTATCCCTCTCTTTTGCACTCATTTGAATCTTTCGAAACATGCGACGTGTAATAGCGGACTTAGGGGTGACTAATGCTTTTCCGCTGCATATCTTATTTATGATGCTTGATTGAAGTTTTTGCAGCTTATTGATATGAGTAGAGTAACCGATGCGCTTCCTCATGAAGTATCACGTATCTTAATTTGGATTCCACAAGAGCAAAGTACGTATGTATAATCATCCAATTTTGTTTTTGAATTACTTTACTGAATAAAAAAAAATCATTTTAAGGGATGGAAATCTTTATTTGGACCTTTAAAATTATTTCTGTTAAGTGGAAAATATGATATCCGCCAAGTGGTTGAAGCCACGTTGATACACATTCGCGCCCGTTTTATCGCATTTTCCATGACTTTCCACAAGATTTCCGGTGATAACTGTTCGCATTCCTGTCGAAATATTCTCCTTAAGGGCTGAGATTGTCTGAGGCTTGCTGGCATAAATCCGCGACTTCAAGTAACCCCAAAGAAAAAAGTCTGGGATGGTTAAAACGGGCGATTTTTCTGGCCATGCTAAATCACCAAAACGGGAAATTACCTGACCAGGGAACGCTTCCTTCACAATATCCATTGTGGCTCGTGCTGTGTGTGCGGTTGTACCGTCTTGTTAAAACCACATGTTCACCAAGACCCGCTCATCCAATTCCGGCAATAAGAAATCATTTATCATGGCCGTGTAGGGTTGGCCAGTAACAGTGAGCGTATTGCCGATGGCGTCCTCAAAAAAATACGGCCCAATCACTCCTCCCGCGTGAACACCGAGCCACACAGTGGCTTTGAGTGGATGTAATGGCTCTTCGTGCATCACACGCGGATTTTCAGTACCCCAGAAACGAAGACTTTGCTTATTGACATAACCGCTTAAGTGGAAGTGCGCCTCGTCGCTCATGATGATTTGCAAAACAAAATCGTGTCAAAAACATCGACATAATTATTCCACGCTCTTGCGGAGTATATCGCTCCATTGCTCGTCTATTTGTATACTGCAGCTGTCTAGTTTACAAATTGACGTACGAAGCCATTTGCAAAAATTATACCACCTTCTGATAGGGTGATTAATTTTGCTCCACCTTTTATATCCCATGTAAGGTGGCTGTCGAATATCACTCCTAGGTATTTATATCACTTTACAATTTTTATAACCTGCCCAATAACTTGGCAAATAATGTTTCTGGAAAATGATTCGCTGATCTGTAGCTTTGTGATACGGGCCACAAATGTGCATCATCTTTGTCTTAGAGGCATTTAATATAAGACCATTGTCGTGGAACCACCTAACTGCTTTGTCAAATTCCTCTTGAAGTGTCTGCATTGCGGTGGCAGGACATAGATGTCCGTGTCGCCGTATCGTCAGCAAAAGACGAAAGGATGGCTTCCTGTAAAGACACAAAGTAATTCACTTGTAAACAATATGAATAAAATTGGGCCAAGTTTTGATCCATGCGGCACTCCAAAATGTGAGTCTTATTCGTTTCTATAATGGTTCTTAATTTATACCCGAAGAGAGAAAAGGTAATTTCTAAGTCAATTTAACAAATTTCCCCCGGATTCCAATTCTCGTAATAGCTTATCGTGATTCAGTGTCGAATGCATTGCTGAAGTCCATGAACAGCAATAGTGCATGGTGGTTCTTGTTTAGACTTTCATTTGTTACGCTGGTGAATTCTCCTAATAGTTGCGCAGTGCTCTTATTTTTTTGAAAGCCACATTGTCTTTTATGGATAATAGAATTTTTTTCTTCAAACTCAAGTAGTCAACTTCTTCCAAGCACTTTTCAAATACCGAGATGATCGATATACGAGTAGGTCTTTAATTGCCTAGAATACTTTTCGTCCCACCTTTGTAAATCCGTTTTAATATAGCTACTGTAAGCTGTTTAGGTATTTTGGCTTCATCTACACTTTTATTTATTATTGCAGCAATGATTGACGCAATTAAGCCCGTATACACCTTGATATTTCGTGCTCTTATACCGTCGTTTCCTGGTAATTTGGTAGCGTCGAGCAGTTTTAGGATGTTATACGCCTCTTCGTTGCTAGTTTCTACAAGAAAAATAGTGTGCTATAGCTGAACATCTACGTGTTCATCTTTGACATCCACATCGCACACTTATGTGCTAACTTACATGTTTGTTCTGCGAAGGATGTGCTATATTTATTGGACAGTATTGTTAGACATTTTTTTTTGTCGGAAAGATTCTAACTATAGTTTCATCTGCATTTGGCATTTTTTTTCCCATGATCTCGATTATTAACGCCCATGTTTTACGTGGGTCCTCTCTTGCCTGCGGAAATTTGGTTTTGAAGTAATTTGACTTTTTGTTTGAAAATTTCCTTATTTTATTGCGGAAGATTTTATATTTTATATTCGTTTGTCTGTTGTTTTTCCAATTTCTATAGAGTGCGTTATTCCTTTTAAAATTAAGGGAAATGTCAGCGGAAATCCATGAGTTCTGTTTGCGTTTTCTCTTCCATGAGTACCTATCGTGGATTTCAGATAGATATCATTCATTTTCTTAGAAACATTGATGTATATTTCATCTACGTCATCTTGAGATGATAGAAATTGCCAGTTTGTGGTGCTTATATATTTACCCAAACTCTATTACTAACAAACGACACGTAAGACCCTGCTGACTCCCTGTAAAGTTGAACAATGTTCAGACACATCGCTTTCAGATACTGATGAGAGAATTGGGCTGCTCGGATGTTTACTGCAATGTGGTCAATTGGTGCTAATATTCCTCGGCTAAAATCTCAGTTCGTGCTATCTTTGATTGCGTTCATCTGATAGTCATATTTTCAATAGTCATTATTTTCGTCTCGAATATTTACGCTCATGTCACCCATTAAAATAATATCACATTTTTGGCGTGTGCTTGTTGTCCCAGGTTTTCTCCAAGTTCGTTAATGTTTTGTTTTACGCTGAATCCCGGTGATCTATATGTTGCGTTGATATTAGTATATTTGCATTTTGATTTTCACAATCAAACATTCGTATGATGTGCTAATCGGGAGATCATATTCTAGATCGTATTTTATAAATATTGCAATGCCCCCTCTACGTTCCCATCTGTTTAAAAATTCTGGAGTAAATCCATCTAAATTATATTATATAATTTATTTTCGTTCTCTAAACTACTGAAACTATAATTTTAAAAAACTTAAGATTCCATTTATGCTAACACAAAAGGTATTCCAATCTTTTCTCAATGATCTTATGCTAAAGCATAATCAACAAAAGTTAATTTTTTTAAATGTCTCTATGTTGATGTCGCTAAAATAGTACATCAGCTTAAAATTCGTGTCAACTAATAAAATACGATTTTTATGTGTGTGTTCCATTTTGTAAGACAGCATTTTTTTCTTTCTTAGTGTATTATGCGCACACTTAGCACACATAGTATATGAGTTTACTGCATGCGCGAATGAGAAATTTTACTCACATCGTCAACAGTACCGATCACAATCGCTGGCGTGCAAGCACCCTTCCAGCATTCTCCCAAACGAATTTCTATTTAACCTGTTTAGCCTTTTCCTTCACCATCCACAGAATATTTTTGTCTTGTCTTGTCATATGGTTGTTTATGTATACGGTGGCATTATTAAATTTTCTGTTTGAATGTGCAGTTTTCTAAAACTCTACTCAGAGCAATTGATCGATATGATCGTGCACATTTGATAAAGTTTGATTTAGTTACGTGTGAAGAAAAAGTTGCTATAATTGGCGTATATCGCCAGCGTTCAACATATTCTCGGTATCGGGGTGAAGCTGTGGTTGTATATATAAATTGACTTATTTATCAAGTAATACTATTATTTTAGTGCATGAAGAGATGGTGGCTGTTTACCAGGGTTCCGCACCTTCATTATCAACTGTGCAAAAGTGGTCAAGTGAGTTCAAGAGAGGCAGAGAGAGCACCCGGCTACTGCTTGTACGGGAGAAAGCATCAAAGAAGTCGAAAAACTTGTTCTTGAGGATGCCCGAATAAAGGTGAAAATGATGGCAGAGACCACCAAGCTTTCAATTGGTACCATTCACACCATTCTTCATGACCATCTTAACCTTTCAAAGGTCAGTGCAAGGTGGGTGCCACGAATGCTCACAGCGCTTCAGAAAAAAGTGAGAATCGCATGCTGTAGAGAGCTTTTGGAGATGTGTAGTGAGAACGCGGACGGTGTTATGGATCGAATTGTTACTGGAAACGAAACATGAGTCCACCACTATGACCCTGAAAGCAAACAAGAGTCCATGCAGTGGCATAAAAAAGGAACAGACCCCCCGAAGAAGTTCAAAGTCACTCCGTCTGCCGGGAAGCTCATGGCCACAGTTTTTTGGGACTCAAAGGGAATCTTGCTCATTGAGTACAAAAAAAAAGGTGAAACCATCAACGACACATCCTACGCTTCCACTTTGCATAATTTACGGGAGGAAATTAAAAAGAAAAGACGGGGTAAACTCGCAGCGGGTGTGCTGCTTCTTCATGACAACGCTCCTGTTCACACGGCGCGAGTTTCCAAGGCTGCTGCGCGAGATTGTGGTTTCGAAGAAATCCAACACCCACCATATAGTCCAGACCTTGCCCCTAGTGATTATTTCCTGTTTCCGGATTTGAAAAAATGTCTTCGTGGAAACAGATTTTCGGATGATGAAGAACTCAAGTCGGCAATAAATGGGATTTTGCAGAGAAAGAGGAAATTTATTTTTTTGAGTGTTTAAAAAAGCTTATCTCAAGATGTAACAAATGCATTGATGTTAGAGGAGATTATATTGAAAAATAAAAACAAATTTAAATTGAATTCGCATTTTCCTTAATATCGATACCGAGAATATATTGAACGCCCCTCGTAGATGCTTACCAAGGTGTCAGTAGAGGATCCTACGAAGTGGCTCAGGACGTTCAATCCGAATAGAAAGGCATCCAGATGCTACCAGTTGCATAATCTAGTGGCCATCAAGAGAACGCAGTTTAGGGTTGGTCTTAAAATACACATCAAATTTATGGGGGCTTACGAAGTGTCCAATATCATTTTTCATTTCATTTCATTTATTTAGATGCACAAAACGGCAAGTTTAACGACAAAAGGAGCCGGTTAACATTTTGCAAACCACTAATAATGAAAATTGTCTTACAATGTATTATGTATGTAATAGCTATTTAATTGTTTTGGGATAAAAATATCAAATCCCAAACAAATGAAAAGGCTGGTGGAATTAATGGTGTAGAATATTTCATTAGCAACCAATATTAAGAGAGGTGTTTCTCAAACGGTTGACACAAAAACTGGGTGGGGAGAAGTGACTAAGACAGCCTAGGGACATCAGGCAAGTGAATCACGTTCACCAAATGAGCCGAGACCAAAAGAACCACTTCGTTTTCAATCAAAAAAGGCAATGCTCACGGTTTTCATGGATTAGAACGGTGTAGCGCATCATGAATTTTTGCCAGAAGGCCAGACAGTACACAAAGAGTATTATTTTGGCGTTATGAGACGTTTACGTGAAGCAATTCGCCGAAAGAGACCAGAATTGTGGGCAGAAAACTCGTGGATTTTGCACCATGATAACGCACCGTCGCACAGTGCCATCATTATTCGTAATTTTTGGGCGAAAAATGCAACAAATACCATATAACAGCCACCAAATTCACCTGATTTGGCTCCCTGTTAATTCTTTCTGTTCAATGGAGTTAAAAAACCACTACGGGGAACGCGTTTCAGCAGCCGAGAGGAAGTAATGGAAAAATCGCAGGAAGCACTGAAAACCGAATATAAAAAATGTTTCGAGGATTGGATCAAGCGCTGGCATAGGTGTGTTGCAGTCGATGGAGATTACTTTGAAGGGGACAATATAGATTTAGATGAATAAAGTATATGCAAATGGAGAATATGAAGAAAAAATAATCAAGACTTATGTATGTTTTATAGGTTTAGTTTGATCTGAAATTTGAAGTAAAGAAGAAGCTCATATAATAAAAAAAGAGCAAGAAGCTATTTGAGGAAGACCGTACAAAAAAACAATGTAACAATGAAAGTGATGAACGATTTTGGAGAAACAATTACAAGTGCAGGAAAGTTTGTATAATAAAGTGAAGGATTCATTAAAAAAAAATCAGTTTAATGAAAGCGCCCGACATGACAGAAAGTGTTTTACTTGGAAGAAAAAAGATGAAAACTGTATGAGCTCCAAATTGAACGAGATGAGAAACAAAGGATAGAAGAAATTATTTATTTAAAAATTAAAAAGAGACAACTAGATATAGAACAAAAATAAATGCACATTGAATCAGCAAAGGAAAATGAAAGTCCAAATCTAAATGTCTAATACTGTATATATTATATTATTTAATCTTAACTAAAATACAATTAAATATTTATTGTAGCAATTGAACTTAACATTTCAAATAAATTATGTTATTGAATTACAAAGATTGTTTCGTATATTTACAGAAACTTCATCATGAATGGTATTATCATTTGTCTCTATATTAGAATTTGATGGATTTTTAAATTCAATTATTGGTGTGTCTGATTCGTAATACACGCAAATGTTTTGTAAAGCTGCACAAATATTTACAAGTTGAGTAGCCCTATAAGGAGTATAATTTCCTTGCACCAAGGAGACATCTGAATTATTTACTAAATGAACACCAACCTAACAGCCAAGTATTTCTTTCGCCTCTCTAAAAGTTTCGTTTAAGCGTTCCCCGGAATACACAGGAATTCCAAACATGAGAGTCAGGACCGACGCCGGGATGCCTGGCATCAATGTATGTATCTTATGCACATTTTATGATCACAAACCTACAACAACTGCTTAATATAACACACAAACAATTTATTAATTTTTTTACTACAGTCATAGCGTTTAAACTGAAAAATCCATTCCTATTGTATAATAATATCTATGTTGTTCGGTTTTTTTTTTTTGAGCTAATATTTTTATGTGGATCGTGACGATGTGACATCCAATACTTTTAGTAAAACTGCGCTTTAATTTGGTTGTTTTCTTCGTCAGTGTTTTCAAACTTTATCGACTGTGGACAAATAAATTCCTCCATTATGTAATCATCCCTCCGATAATTTTGCTTACGGTTGGTTGTACTAAACCTAAAGCAAAATTCGCTGATAGCCCATTTCAGCACAAAATCTAATTGTTGCGGCAAGTCTCAAAACTATTGGAACAGCACATTCATGCTTTATATCTGGAAGCTTATCCTCGACTTCGTGCAATAAATAAACGAATGCCTGTTTAATGAGTCTAAACAGTAAATCAACACGCGTTGATTTATTTTATCGTATTAATTCTCTTTTATTGGATTCCTGTTCATCATCATTATCAGTACTCAATGCTATGAACATTTCTATGCTGTCCATATTTATATTTATATTTATATTTATAAATCGAATTTCAGCTAACAATCTGATTTAAAGGTATAAAATCGAAAGGGCAATTTGGAAATATCGCAACAAAACAAACTGTCATCTGTGGAATCATGTGGAATATAAATGAGTCGAGTCGTTTAAGTTTCGTAATACCGACACTAAAACGACTGCAAAATGAAGTGACTCTCTAAATGACACGAGTCGAACAATTTAAACGACTTTCGTATCACGGGTGATTATTTTAATTTTTTATTTTTTTTATAACTTTAGTTTTGAGAGAGAAACAATTCTTTTATGACTTTTTTTTCTAGTTTTAAAGTTTCTGCTGTTGAAATTAGACTGAGGAATTTAATTTAATATAGTAGGAACACTATGCTTTAGCTCCCTCTTGCCCTAGATGTTGTAGATCATAAGTATTTGGCGCAGACCTCTTGTACGCCTTACTTGTATTTTTTTGGTGATCTATTTGTTTCTTGCAACGGCAGTCTTCGAAGTATTCCAGCGAAATGTCATCCTGCGCTTTTAATATTTTGAATTTTTTTTCTTAGTCTGCTTTTACACGTCGCATGTCTAGTTATTTTCTTTGGAACTGTCATTCAGTGAGGCGCGCAATTTTACACGAAAGCCTTTCCCCCTTCTTTGGGTTTTCATGTTATTTGACAGCTCTCTTTCATTTCATTTTTGGCGCTCAGTGTTTCATAATTGAAAATGAGCTCGCTTGTTAATTCTTTGGCCCATTTCAGTTCATCCGCCATACTGAAATGTTGTGCTCGTAACAACAGCCAAAGAAATAATGAAGCAAATGCGAAAAAGAAAAAAGGAGAAAAAGAAATTTTTGACATTTCTTGCAATGAAAATCCTACCCACATGCAGTGGGAATATGGTTAATTGGGTACTTTTTTGTTTCATTATCCCTCTCTTTTGCACTCATTTGAATCTTTCGAAACATGCGACGTGTAATAGCGGACTTAGGGGTGACTAATGCTTTTCCGCTGCATATCTTATTTATGATGCTTGATTGAAGTTTTTGCAGCTTATTGATATGAGTAGAGTAACCGATGCGCTTCCTCATGAAGTATCACGTATCTTAATTTGGATTCCACAAGAGCAAAGTACGTATGTATAATCATCCAATTTTGTTTTTGAATTACTTTACTGAATAAAAAAAAATCATTTTAAGGGATGGAAATCTTTATTTGGACCTTTAAAATTATTTCTGTTAAGTGGAAAATATGATATCCGCCAAGTGGTTGAAGCCACGTTGATACACATTCGCGCCCGTTTTATCGCATTTTCCATGACTTTCCACAAGATTTCCGGTGATAACTGTTCGCATTCCTGTCGAAATATTCTCCTTAAGGGCTGAGATTGTCTGAGGCTTGCTGGCATAAATCCGCGACTTCAAGTAACCCCAAAGAAAAAAGTCTGGGATGGTTAAAACGGGCGATTTTTCTGGCCATGCTAAATCACCAAAACGGGAAATTACCTGACCAGGGAACGCTTCCTTCACAATATCCATTGTGGCTCGTGCTGTGTGTGCGGTTGTACCGTCTTGTTAAAACCACATGTTCACCAAGACCCGCTCATCCAATTCCGGCAATAAGAAATCATTTATCATGGCCGTGTAGGGTTGGCCAGTAACAGTGAGCGTATTGCCGATGGCGTCCTCAAAAAAATACGGCCCAATCACTCCTCCCGCGTGAACACCGAGCCACACAGTGGCTTTGAGTGGATGTAATGGCTCTTCGTGCATCACACGCGGATTTTCAGTACCCCAGAAACGAAGACTTTGCTTATTGACATAACCGCTTAAGTGGAAGTGCGCCTCGTCGCTCATGATGATTTGCAAAACAAAATCGTGTCAAAAACATCGACATAATTATTCCACGCTCTTGCGGAGTATATCGCTCCATTGCTCGTCTATTTGTATACTGCAGCTGTCTAGTTTACAAATTGACGTACGAAGCCATTTGCAAAAATTATACCACCTTCTGATAGGGTGATTAATTTTGCTCCACCTTTTATATCCCATGTAAGGTGGCTGTCGAATATCACTCCTAGGTATTTATATCACTTTACAATTTTTATAACCTGCCCAATAACTTGGCAAATAATGTTTCTGGAAAATGATTCGCTGATCTGTAGCTTTGTGATACGGGCCACAAATGTGCATCATCTTTGTCTTAGAGGCATTTAATATAAGACCATTGTCGTGGAACCACCTAACTGCTTTGTCAAATTCCTCTTGAAGTGTCTGCATTGCGGTGGCAGGACATAGATGTCCGTGTCGCCGTATCGTCAGCAAAAGACGAAAGGATGGCTTCCTGTAAAGACACAAAGTAATTCACTTGTAAACAATATGAATAAAATTGGGCCAAGTTTTGATCCATGCGGCACTCCAAAATGTGAGTCTTATTCGTTTCTATAATGGTTCTTAATTTATACCCGAAGAGAGAAAAGGTAATTTCTAAGTCAATTTAACAAATTTCCCCCGGATTCCAATTCTCGTAATAGCTTATCGTGATTCAGTGTCGAATGCATTGCTGAAGTCCATGAACAGCAATAGTGCATGGTGGTTCTTGTTTAGACTTTCATTTGTTACGCTGGTGAATTCTCCTAATAGTTGCGCAGTGCTCTTATTTTTTTGAAAGCCACATTGTCTTTTATGGATAATAGAATTTTTTTCTTCAAACTCAAGTAGTCAACTTCTTCCAAGCACTTTTCAAATACCGAGATGATCGATATACGAGTAGGTCTTTAATTGCCTAGAATACTTTTCGTCCCACCTTTGTAAATCCGTTTTAATATAGCTACTGTAAGCTGTTTAGGTATTTTGGCTTCATCTACACTTTTATTTATTATTGCAGCAATGATTGACGCAATTAAGCCCGTATACACCTTGATATTTCGTGCTCTTATACCGTCGTTTCCTGGTAATTTGGTAGCGTCGAGCAGTTTTAGGATGTTATACGCCTCTTCGTTGCTAGTTTCTACAAGAAAAATAGTGTGCTATAGCTGAACATCTACGTGTTCATCTTTGACATCCACATCGCACACTTATGTGCTAACTTACATGTTTGTTCTGCGAAGGATGTGCTATATTTATTGGACAGTATTGTTAGACATTTTTTTTTGTCGGAAAGATTCTAACTATAGTTTCATCTGCATTTGGCATTTTTTTTCCCATGATCTCGATTATTAACGCCCATGTTTTACGTGGGTCCTCTCTTGCCTGCGGAAATTTGGTTTTGAAGTAATTTGACTTTTTGTTTGAAAATTTCCTTATTTTATTGCGGAAGATTTTATATTTTATATTCGTTTGTCTGTTGTTTTTCCAATTTCTATAGAGTGCGTTATTCCTTTTAAAATTAAGGGAAATGTCAGCGGAAATCCATGAGTTCTGTTTGCGTTTTCTCTTCCATGAGTACCTATCGTGGATTTCAGATAGATATCATTCATTTTCTTAGAAACATTGATGTATATTTCATCTACGTCATCTTGAGATGATAGAAATTGCCAGTTTGTGGTGCTTATATATTTACCCAAACTCTATTACTAACAAACGACACGTAAGACCCTGCTGACTCCCTATAAAGTTGAACAATGTTCAGACACATCGCTTTCAGATACTGATGAGAGAATTGGGCTGCTCGGATGTTTACTGCAATGTGGTCAATTGGTGCTAATATTCCTCGGCTAAAATCTCAGTTCGTGCTATCTTTGATTGCGTTCATCTGATAGTCATATTTTCAATAGTCATTATTTTCGTCTCGAATATTTACGCTCATGTCACCCATTAAAATAATATCACATTTTTGGCGTGTGCTTGTTGTCCCAGGTTTTCTCCAAGTTCGTTAATGTTTTGTTTTACGCTGAATCCCGGTGATCTATATGTTGCGTTGATATTAGTATATTTGCATTTTGATTTTCACAATCAAACATTCGTATGATGTGCTAATCGGGAGATCATATTCTAGATCGTATTTTATAAATATTGCAATGCCCCCTCTACGTTCCCATCTGTTTAAAAATTCTGGAGTAAATCCATCTAAATTATATTATATAATTTATTTTCGTTCTCTAAACTACTGAAACTATAATTTTAAAAAACTTAAGATTCCATTTATGCTAACACAAAAGGTATTCCAATCTTTTCTCAATGATCTTATGCTAAAGCATAATCAACAAAAGTTAATTTTTTTAAATGTCTCTATGTTGATGTCGCTAAAATAGTACATCAGCTTAAAATTCGTGTCAACTAATAAAATACGATTTTTATGTGTGTGTTCCATTTTGTAAGACAGCATTTTTTTCTTTCTTAGTGTATTATGCGCACACTTAGCACACATAGTATATGAGTTTACTGCATGCGCGAATGAGAAATTTTACTCACATCGTCAACAGTACCGATCACAATCGCTGGCGTGCAAGCACCCTTCCAGCATTCTCCCAAACGAATTTCTATTTAACCTGTTTAGCCTTTTCCTTCACCATCCACAGAATATTTTTGTCTTGTCTTGTCATATGGTTGTTTATGTATACGGTGGCATTATTAAATTTTCTGTTTGAATGTGCAGTTTTCTAAAACTCTACTCAGAGCAATTGATCGATATGATCGTGCACATTTGATAAAGTTTGATTTAGTTACGTGTGAAGAAAAAGTTGCTATAATTGGCGTATATCGCCAGCGTTCAACATATTCTCGGTATCGGGGTGAAGCTGTGGTTGTATATATAAATTGACTTATTTATCAAGTAATACTATTATTTTAGTGCATTCATGTAAAATTTCATATAAATGTGGTTATTAATTCGCGTTTTATCTCTAGTTAAACAGAATCATAATGGCAACTGAGACGATGATGGTGAAAATTGAGCATCGCGCTGTGATTAAATTTCTCACTAAGCAAGGAAAAAGTCAAAAAACTATTCATGAAGAGATGGTGGCTGTTTACCAGGGTTCCGCACCTTCATTATCAACTGTGCAAAAGTGGTCAAGTGAGTTCAAGAGAGGCAGAGAGAGCACCCGGCTACTGCTTGTACGGGAGAAAGCATCAAAGAAGTCGAAAAACTTGTTCTTGAGGATGCCCGAATAAAGGTGAAAATGATAGCAGAGACCACCAAGCTTTCAATTGGTACCATTCACACCATTCTTCATGACCATCTTAACCTTTCAAAGGTCAGTGCAAGGTGGGTGCCACGAATGCTCACAGCGCTTCAGAAAAAAGTGAGAATCGCATGCTATAGAGAGCTTTTGGAGATGTGTAGTGAGAACGCGGACGGTGTTATGGATCGAATTGTTACTGGAAACGAAACATGAGTCCACCACTATGACCCTGAAAGCAAACAAGAGTCCATGCAGTGGCATAAAAAAGGAACAGACCCCCCGAAGAAGTTCAAAGTCACTCCGTCTGCCGGGAAGCTCATGGCCACAGTTTTTTGGGACTCAAAGGGAATCTTGCTCATTGAGTACAAAAAAAAAGGTGAAACCATCAACGACACATCCTACGTTTCCACTTTGCATAATTTACGGGAGGAAATTAAAAAGAAAAGACGGGGTAAACTCGCAGCGGGTGTGCTGCTTCTTCATGACAACGCTCCTGTTCACACGGCGCGAGTTTCCAAGGCTGCTGCGCGAGATTGTGGTTTCGAAGAAATCCAACACCCACCATATAGTCCAGACCTTGCCCCTAGTGATTATTTCCTGTTTCCGGATTTGAAAAAATGTCTTCGTGGAAAAAGATTTTCGGATGATGAAGAACTCAAGTCGGCAATAAATGGGATTTTGCAGAGAAAGAGGAAATTTATTTTTTTGAGTGTTTAAAAAAGCTTATCTCAAGATGTAACAAATGCATTGATGTTAGAGGAGATTATATTGAAAAATAAAAACAATTTAAATTGAATTCGCATTTTCCTTCATATCGATACAGAGAATATATTGAACGCCCCTCGTATTTGGATTTTTAATATTGTAAAATCTTTGTGTGGGTTCAAATGATAGAGCTTATTCTTTTCAATACAAATTGCTTTATTCAACAAAGTTACAATTCACAATTTAATCGCTCATCTCAATACAATTCAATTTATCAACCGCTTATACTTTTCTTATGTTTTATTTAAACCACTTAATCACTTCTCTTAATTCAGATTTCAAATTCAAATGATGAATCAAATTCAATTGTGAATGCTGATATTTATACTCGAATGACATATTTCGAGAACTATCCACGCCGTCCAGCGTCCCATACCATTTCCCATTTCCATTTTGCTAGAAAACTCGATTCCATTCTCCATTCACCAATGGTTGATGCTTCTGCTATCGAAGTATCGAAATCTTCTGCTATGGAAATATGTTGTAGATGACGCTGCTCACATTTAAATGGATATCACACTGCTCCCTTCCTAAAGTTGTTCGTGCCGAACAACTTCATCATTCATCGTTCAGTTGAAATGACACTTTCTATCCAAATGAACCACCTTAAATTTTCCTCGATTCCCACGCTGAATCCGAAAGACAACGTCATTAAAGCGAATTATCACCTTGTATGGACCTTTCCAATCCTGTTGCAATTTTGGTGATTTGCCTTTCTTACGCTGAGGATTATACAAACAGTCTAGATCTCCTTCGTTGAAGCCAGAAGATTTCGCCTTGATTTCATACCTAGTCTAGGAACATGTTCCTGCTCGATAGCTTCATTTTTTTTCTGGTGTCTTCATGCAATTTGCGAATCCTGCTCGCTTTGGGCTCCGTAGGTAGGAATCCGAATTTTGCGTCACTTGGCAACCGACCTATTTGACCAAATAAGGTTCTCGGATGGTGTGTGTCCTGTTGAACTATGGACCGCGTTTCGGTAGGCCATTCAGAAGAGGGGTATGTGTCGATCCCAATCCCGCTGGCAGTTGCTGACGACCTTAGATAGATGCTCATTCAAGGTTCGATTGAATCGCTCGACCATTCCATCAGATTGAGAGTGTAGTGGCGGTCCTTGTTTTCCTCATTCCCAAATATTGGCACACTTCCTGGAAGACTTTTGATTCAAAGTTTCGCCCTTGATCAGAGTGTAGCTCCATTTTGAGCCTAAATCTGCTCACCCAGTAATTGACTATCTGTCCGGCTACGGTCTCAGCGTCTTGCTTTGGGATGGCAAACACTTCTGGCCACTTACTGAAGTAATCGATGACCACAAGAGTATATCGGTTGCCATTAAAGGTTTCATGAAACGGCCCGGCGATGTCTATGGCTATTCGTTCGAAAGGTGTTTTACTTTTGGACCCTTGAGAGCCGCACACCTTATGCACTTTTTACCGATTCTCGATGGTCTGATATCTGCTGCTGGCTTGGTCTTTCCTCGTGTTCCTTCCATGCCAATATTGGTTTGATGCTATTGTCTGCCTGTTGGGAGGAACGGATTTCGTCTATATTCGAAGCCTCTATTGGCTGAGTCCTGATCATTTGGATAGTGGCCTACTCTTTCGCTTCTTTACGGTTGCAGTGTTCACATTTAACTCCACACGGTCGACGAGAGAGAGCATCAGCATTTGAGTGGTTTTCCTTTGCGATGCTACACTTCAAAATCGTAGCCTTGCAACTGCTCGATCCATCTTGCAATTTGGCCTTCAGGGTTCATAAATTGGAGATCCCATTTGAGAACTGCGTGGTCTATCCGAAGAATGAACTTTTTTCCGTAGAGGTAAAACCACCTTCTCTTGGCCCTCATGAACTTGTGAGGTCACAGCTCCGACCCCAACTTTGCTAAAGTCTGCGTCCACGATGAACATTTTTTCGGATGTGGGGTAACCCAAGATGTAGGCATTACACAACTGTTGCTTCAGTTCTTCAAACGCTTTTACACACTCTCCAGACCGTTCAGGTGTCGGCATTTTTCCGTAAGTTGATGCAAGCCCCTTGCAATACCAAGAAGATTCTCAGTTTGTGTTTATCTTTTGGGACAGGAAAATTTTTCGCAGCCTCGATTTTGTCGGATACATTCTTAGTCCTTCCGCTGATATAATGTTATCCAGATATTTTACTTCCGGATGGAATAAGGCATACTTTCCTGGATTCAGTTTCAAATGAGCAATTCGTAGCCTCTCAAACACTTCATTTAGATTTTCTCGATGCTCCTCGAACGTATTGCCTATGACGATAATTTATCTCTATCTGCCAGTAACCGGTCTTCAAGTCAGAATTTGAAAACCATTTCGCTATAGAAAGCATATCCAAGTGTCATCGATTCTCGGAAGTGGGTAACTTTCCTTTTTAGTGACATCGTTGAAACGTCGGTAGTCTACACAAAACCTCGTGCTGCCATCTTTCTTCTTCACGAGGAACACAGGAGATGCCCACGGACTTTGCGATTCTTCAATCAGTCCTTCAACTTTCATCTTCGACACTTCTGTTTGCTTTATCAATGGAAGACGCCTTGCAGGTTGATGGATCGGTCGGTCGTCTCTGGTGTCAATGTGAACAATATGCTTACGTCCATATTCTCCGTCTTATCAGGGTACTAACCGATTAGTTTGTATGATAGCTTTCGCTGCTCTAGATCCAAATTACAGAGTCTGAGGATTATGTTTTTGAATTCCATAATCCTCACACTTGCGACCGGGGTTGCACGACTTGTTTCCGTTGTGGTTGATATAACCTCAATAGGTGCACATTTTCCCACTAACCCTCCTTCTTTCACCATTACGCTGAATGTATTTGGATTCAGAATCGTTACAGGAAAAACGTTGTTTTTGGTTCCAGTAAGATCTTTCCCACCATGAAGTTCTTCCTATTATCTGGCTTCATAAAATAGAATCGGTCGGTACCAGGACCACCTTCCACTTTTGCCCAAACAATTGCTTCCGAAGAAGGCTCTAGAATCTGGTTTCGACAGATGAAGACTTTTAAGACGGAAGTGTTGGCGTTGCAGTATATCATTGGTATCTCCATGTTTCCGTATTTCGGGGTTTGTGCCCCAAAGTCCACTACTAGTTTATGTTCTCTCATGAAGTCTGTACCAATGATGCACTCGTCATATATGTCAACCACCAGAAACACGTGCGAGAACGTTATTCCGGCAAGTTCGATTTTTATGCGGACTTCACCATATACCTTAATCGTTGCTCCTGTAGCTGTTCGCAAGCTGCAACTGCTAGTATTAGGCAGCCAATACTTTTGCACAAGATTCCTCCTGATGGTTGAGGCCGTGGCACCGGTGTTTATTGTTGCCATTTATTTTCCTCTTCCACTGACTGCTTCTACTAGAAGGCTTTCATTGCATCACTTTGCTACTTGGATGACGGTCCTGGGACCGTCGATTCCTGCTACCAACTTCTGCCCCGTGAAGTTGGTGCTAAAGCATTTCCCAACTGATGGCTTCTTGATAGCCGTTTCTGACAGTTTCTTCCTCAATTTGCTTGTTACCACATTGAGAGCAGCCTATTTCTTACAGTTTCAAGCAGCGCATTCTTCGTCTATCCCGTGGAGTATCTCGTTCCTCGGCACCAATTCTTGCACAGGACCATTCAACAGATGGTGCTCCCTTGTTCCTTTGGAAGCCTGATTGGCTGCTTCCGTCGCCAGAGCGAAGGCAAGTGATTCAGCAAGGGTTTTCTTCCCGGCCATCCTCACTGCTGACTGTATCTTCGAATCTGCAAATCCCCTGTTTAATGCGTCCTTTGCCATTTGTTCGATAAATTCCTGGCCTGCGGTGCGGTATGACACATGTGCCTATCTACTCACGTCTGCTTGGAGCTGCTGCAGTGTTTCTCCTCGTTGCTGCATTCGGCTTTGCAATTGGACCTTATAAACCTCCTGCATGTGGCTATCCCCAAACCGTTCCTCGATAGTCTGTACTAAAGCCACATAATCTTTATGGTTGTCGATATCTATTGTTTGCAACGAATCTGCTGCAGAACAGTGCAAGGACATTGTCAGAGCAAAACACTTCTCCTCATTGTTCCAGTCGTTTGCGCAGGCAGCCATTCCAAAAAGCTTCTTATAACTAGACCATGAGGTCTGGCCTTCGTACGAGGGAAGTTACAACTGTTTTCTCCTTGGACCGCTTAAAGAACATTCTCCGAGTTTCTGTTTTCGCACAGTGTCGAGCTCTTTTGCCAATTGCTCAACTTTGCTGTCCATTTGTTCGAATTTTTCGTCAACATTCTTCTCTATTCTATCAAACTTATCATCAACAATCTTCTCTATTCTATCAAATTTATCATCAACATTCTTCTCTATTCTTTCAAATTTGTCATCGATTTCTTCGAACTTTTGCTGTAAAACGTAATTTTGTTCTTCGATTTATTGTTCTAAACTATTCTATTATTCGTCGAATTTTAGTTCAATGCTGTTCTTCTGTTCGTCTAGATTCTTCTTTTGTTCATCCAACTTTTTCCGAGGCTGTTCTTCTGTTCGTCTAGATTTTTCTTCTGTCCGTCCATTTTTTGTTCGAGGCTATTCTTCTGTTCGTCCATTTTTTGTTCAAGACTATTCTTCTGTTCGTCTAGATTTTTCTGCAGCTCAAATTCGAACCCTCTTCCTTTAAGAATTTAAAATGGGACATTGGCAATGAAAAACATTAATGACGCATTTGAGGATATAGGTAAAGGAATGCACTATACCACGTTGGTTTGGAAAGTTCCGTTCGGGAGATTTCCGTTTCGAAAATGAACCACGTGGGAAGCCGTAAACGTTAGTTGACTACGATGTTTTAAGCGTTAGTTGACTACGATGTTTTAAGAGCAACAGTGGATGCGGAAAAAACAAAATCGGTGCGGGAGATTGCACAAAGCATGGGAGTATCCTCAATGACAATAAGTCGACACCTTTCTCTAATAGGACATGTATGTAGTCATTTCATGTGGTACAACCTAATACTTTTCTTATGTTTTACTTAATCCACTTAATCTGTTCTCGTAATTCACATTCCAAATTCAACTGTTGAACTGACTTCATACCTTTGGAATTCTGATATTTATACTCGAATGACATAATGCGAGAACAATACGTGATATCCATCGTTCCATACCATTTCCATTTTGCTAGAACACTCGACTCCATTCTCCATTCACCAATGGTTGAAGCTTCTGCTAAGTATCGAAATCTTCTGCTATGGAAATATAGATGATGCTGCTCACATTTAAATAGATATCACAATATATATGTCGGAGGTTTCAGTTTCTTTAGCTAATTTGCTTGCCTACTGCTTTAATTATTTCCAAAAGGTCTTCGTTTGGTGTATGTGGAATATTTTTTATTTCGACATTGTTGTTGATTTGTTGTTGTTCCAACACATTGAATTGGGCTCACATGTTTTTGATAATTTCGTCTTTTTTGTTATTCTTGTCTCTCAATTCTGTAATTTATCTTGTCATGTTTTCACAAGTTATAGGCCGTTAAAGTGAGAAACCTCTGATTTCGAGTTAAAACTTCTTAAAAGGCCGTAGCTTTCAGCTTAAGAAACCGTTGTGTACTTTTGAAAGAGAATTGTGCATAAAATACTAAAATTTCGTCGAGTTCAATGAACGCAAGTCAAAATTATGGCATTTTAAAGCCAACATTTTGAAAAATCGTTGGACCAATTTCATCAGAAAAATGCGTTTATCTCGAAACTTTCCACTTTCAGGTTAACTTTTTTTATCAAAACTTTTGTATTCTCTTTATTATCTACGATTTTTATGTATGACTTTTCTACCTACGAACAACGGAAGTTATTGCAAACCTCTATTTTATTCATGCAAATGGGTCACAAAATAAATTTAATCTCCCCTATTTTGCGTTCAATGTTGGCTCTGAGCTCTTCCAACGTCGTCGGCGTGTTGGCATAAACCAATGACTTAACGTAGCCCCACAAAAAATAGTCAAGTGGCGTTAAATGGCACGAACGAGGCGGCCAATCGACTGGCCCATTTCTTGAGATAACACGCTCACCATACTTACTCTTCAATAAATCGATTGTAGCGTGTGCTGTGTGGCTTGTGGCATCATCCTGTTGAAACCACATGTCGTCCAAGTCCATATCTTCCAATTTGGGCCAAAAATAATCGGTGATCATGGCGCGATAACGATGACCATTCACAGTAACGTGACGATCGTTATCGTCGACGAAAAAATATGGCCTAATAACGCCGCAGGCATGCAAACCGCACCAAACCGTTATTTTTTGTGAATGAAGTGGTGATTCATGAAGCACATGTGGATTTTCACCCGACCAATAACGCATATTTTGCTTATTGAGCTAAAAATGAGCTTCGTCACTGAAGATGATTTTGCGATGAAATTCATCATCTTTCCGCATCTTCTCCAGAACCGTATCGGAGAACGTACGTCGCTTCAAATGGTCCATCGGCTTCAATTCTTGAGTCAGCTTGATTTTGTATGGGTGTAAACCAAGATCCTTACGCAGAATACGCCATAATGTGGTCTGAGCGATGCCCAATTCATGAGAACGCCGTGGAATTAACTGATTTGGATCGTTTGCTACGGACGCCAGCGATATTTTCGACTCTTCGACCAACCCGTTGGCTCACTGACACGGTAACATCACACAACGAACATGTAGACCCAAATTTTTGCACTAAACTTGTTATTGCCTGTCTACTAGGGCGAGAATTATGACCGAAAATTGGAGTTAAAGCTCTTAAAGTTGCAGTCACCGACTCCGAATTTGGATAGAAAATTTTTATAATTTGCAGACGTTGCTCGTTCGTGTACTTTACCATGATGAAAATGTTGACTTTACTGAATAAATTGCCAGTGGCAATTTGATGATTAGTGAAAGAGTGCGTTCACAAATTAAATTCAAAGTTGCCAAGTCCCTATTGGAAAACCCTTTAGTAAATTTTCCAAATGTTGCCCGTGCCTTTGGATGCACGTTCTAGCACGTTTAATAGAAATCGAAGTATGATTCTCTACAATCGTCCGGTGACTGGTCGAAAGTGACTAGGCTTACTGAGGAAGGATCACTGGACTCTAAGAAAATTGAGTTAAACTAGTTGCAGTCTATATCATCAAGAGTTTTAGGCCTTTGTTTTCCTAACCCAACTTCACGGATATGTTTCCAAACCTCTCTGCCTGAGGAACAGCTACCAAATTTCCTATTCTTATTTTAGAAACCGTTTTATTGCGGAGTTTGCGAAATTTATTCAAAAACTCATGCATTCGGTATTTCTTCCAGCTTTTATAGGCATCATCACGCTTTTTCATAAGCTGTAGGATATTAGGGGTAAGACATTGAAGGAAATGGAGCTTGGCAAGTTTTGGTTTTAACGGCACATATTTGTTGAAGAGGAAAGCAATATTTTCCTGCAGAAAGTTAGTGTGATCATCAATAAGGGGCTTCCGGTATATACACTCTCAGCATGTGTCTATAGTACCTGCTTGCAATTGGGCATAATTTAGGTTATGAAAGTCTCTAAACATGACTTTAGACTCAGCAAATTCGTTTTTAGCGTGGTAAGTTAGATACATCAAGTCATGCTTTGAGAATGCAGGTGCTGAGAGTTGGCTATACAACAGGACTTTCCCCATATCGGATACAAAAATTTAATCGATAAGAGTCGAAGCAGTGGTCGTAAAGTGGGGTAGACGTGTTGACCGGATTTAAATCGAGCGATTTCATATTTTCCAAAAAGCCTATGGAGCCGGATATATCTAGCAGGTTACAATTAAAATCGCCACATATAACTATGTTAGTGGCAGTATAGCCTATCTCCTCGAGGATGGCCTAGAGTGGAGCAAAAGAGATGGAGTTATTTGGTCTGAAGACTACGCCGATCAATATTTTCTCATGACTACATTTGGTGCTTAGAAAATAGCATTCGAGAGGGCAGTACTTGCTTGATTTGCATATAAAGTTAAAACCGAGTGTGTTCCGTACATATGTTACAATGCAGCCCCACCTCCGACGCGACCGACTCTGTCAGATCGAAAAAGCGCAAAACCTTCTACTTTATAAATTTCATCAGATACATCAGCATGAAACCATGTTTCAGAAACACATATGACGTCAATTTTAGAGTCTACGAAAATATGCCTAAGTTCGTCTATTTTAGGGTACAAATGAAGGCCCTTGTGTTGTGCCTGGAGAACACGAATCATGCCAACAAGATATCCGTTAGAGGTAAAGTTTCTCCAGTGAGACTCCTTTGTGCTGACAATGAGACTTTCATACTCAGCGAGCCCTCGCCGAAAGGCAATGCCCAACTGAGCCAGGTTCTCAGCGTTGGCCACCCTGTATTTGCGGTAGAGGCTGGCTATAAAAACCCTGCCAAAAGCGCATTCTACGCTTACGGAAACACCTCTTTCGCTGGAGGAAACAGGCGCACAAACAAAATTAATATCCCTCATAATAATTTCAGCATTTCCTCTGGTATCAGGGAAGACCCGCATTCCTGCAGGCAAACCCCTACCACATACATTAGATGTGTAGTGTTCCTGAACCAGGGCAATACTGTAGCCCTGCCTAACCATTCGAGCTTCTAAGTCGACCCCTACTGAAAAAGAACCCAGACAATTTTGTTGAACGATCTTCATCGTTCTTGCTGCCAACCTTGCCAACGCAGCTACATGCGTGGGGCAATCGGTTGACCCCATAAGGTGATCAGCCGGTCTTCCTCTTGCAGCACAGTTTCTGCACCGCATTTTATATAGCACCTGCCACTGCTACGTAAGGCGTTTATGGACGCAGCTGGGCTTTCCAGTACCACGTTTGTTACAGCCAGGAATTTACTGGTGTGTACTCCGTGTACAACTACCCTATTACCCGGTGTCTCGGGAGTACTGGTGTGTACTTCGTGTACAACTACCCTATTACCCGGTGTCTCGGGCACTGCCACTTCAAGGTCCATGTCCTTGAGTTTGCTGCAACATACAATTTGCTGCCTTACGGCAACCGAGGGAGTGCGTATTACTACGCCCGCATTTTTAAGCGGTCTGACCGCATTTACCCTAACTCCCAGGGTGGGGGCGATTTTTTCCATTATTTTTAATACAACTTCCATGGAGGAAACAGCCGCCTTCTTACTGCGGAATACTACCGACCAGGTGGGTAACGGTGCCTTCACTGGTTCATAGTATTCATAGTAGAACAGTATAAAAATGTAGCGGCAGTTAGTTAGTTATATTCAATCCTCTATTTTTCGACACACTGATACAACTGACAGGTACAGATTAACACACTATAAACAGTTCCATACGAAATTGAGCAACTGTGAAAGTTTGTTCAAAAGTATTCCTACAATTATATTGTAGTAGGGTACGTTGAACACACTTATCCAGAACACTTATGAGAGCACTCTCCTTGAACGATAAAAATAATAATGGACAGTATGATGCATACCTTGGTATCAACACAGATACAACAAAGACATTTTCCATAATAATTGACGAACTGCACCAACACTGAAGTCGACTGTCAAGACCAGAAACCTTGGACAGACATAGCTCCGGGCTCATGACACTGAAGTCGTCGATCAAAAACGTCAAAATATTAATAAAAGAGAATTACAGGGCTTCTGTAGATTTGCATCGGAACAATAAAACTCGGGTTTTAAACTAACCAAAAGACCTTCCATGTGTAAAGATCGCCCGAATGACAATAAACAAAAACTTCTAACAAGAAGCATAGATCCAGGAGATGTCGGTGATAGCAATTTCAATGTGATCGAAAATCCGCAGAATAAGTTAGAGGTCACAGGAGCGATGGCATTATCCAATGCATTGGAAGACAGCCGCGGTGCATCCCATTCCCAAAATGGATGAAAACACATCCAATCCGGCGAATCTTCAATCGATACGATCACTTACAACTATTTTTTTTTTATTTAATTTTTTATTCTTATTCCATAATTTTGCACTTCACAAATCAAATTACATATACATTTCTTAGGTGTCATTCTTTAGTCTTAAGAGAACTAATGATCCATCAGCAAAGTTAATAATAATTTCATATGTGTGGGGTAAATGTAATTAGATTTACTCGTATATTTTACTCGAAAAATTAAAAGATTAAGAAAAAACAAAAATTTAATAAAAAGATAAATAGATTTTAGAAATAACTCCCTCGTGCTACACCTCCGTCAGTTTTCATCGATTTCATGAGAGACTGTTTAATGATCATGTCAGACCAAGTTCCACAACTAACTTTATCACTGCGTCGAGCAGTGAAGAATCCCGGAATAAACTTCTGAAAAACAGGTGGATCCATAGATTGCTCTAACTTCATCATATCTTGGAGATATAAGTGTGCGGATTTAGAATAAAGATAATGGCCAGATGCATGAAAATATGGATGCATTTGTCTAACGCTATTTAAATGTGCTTGCCAATCTCCCATTCGTTCAGCTCTTATATACTCTTTTGCAATTGACACCATACGAAAATATTGTACCCATAATTTTGACGTGGAACTTTTTCTTCATATCCTTGTAAACTTTTAATGAATTTATTAAGTAAATCTTCAGCATTATTATCACAATTTTCAATGTCATCATAAGACACAATTCCGTTCATCACATCGTCGATGGTAGTACGAAGAGTCGAGTCCAAGTCTTCATCAATAGTGTGATAACCACTTAAATGTGAGCAGCGACATCTAGATTCACAGACCAGAAGATTTCGATACTGGAATAACAAAGTCTCGACTGGAGAGTGGAATCGAATTTTCTAGCAAATTGAAAATTTTATGGGACGCTGGATGGCGAGGATTGTTCTCGAAGTATGTCATTCGAGTATAAATACCAGCATCCCCAAGGTATGCAAATCAGTTCTAAAGTGTAATTTGAAGTGTTAATTAGGAGAAGTGATTAAGTGGTTTAAGTAAAAGATAAGAAAAGTATAAGTGGTTGAGAAATTGGATTGTACTGAGAGAAAGAATTAAATAGTGAATTGTAACTGCACTGAATAAAGGGATTTGTATTGAAAAGAATAAGTTCTATCATTTGTACCCACACAAACATTTTACATTGGTGTCAGAAGTGGGATAGGACTTATTGTGTGTAAAAAAAAGTGTTTTCTGACTATTTGAAAAAGCTAGAATGGGTCGAAAACTATTGCAGTTGACCCTCGTCCAACTCAAATCCGAGTTGAACAAGAGAAGCCTCAGCGCCAGTGGAGGAAAAAGTGCTGGTGCTCAGACTTCAGGAGGCTTTGAACAACGAGGGTCATGATCCTGATGCATATTCCTTTGATATTGATGAGGATGAACAGACAAGTACCGGCAGTGACATGTCTGCGATGATGCAACTCCTCTTGCTAAAAATGGACGAACAGAAGAACAGTCTCGAACAAAAAATGGACGAACAGAAGAAAAATTTGGATGGTCTTCAACAGAATCTGGAAGAACAAAAGAATAGTCTCGAGCAAAAGCTGGATGAACAAAAGAATAGTCTCGAACAAAAGTTGGATGAACAAAAGAAAAATCTAGACGAGCAGAAGAGCAGCATTGAACAAAAATTCGACGAACAAAAGAATAGTCTAGAACAAAAACTGGAAGAACAAAATAACACTCTCCAGCAAAAATTCGAAGAAATCGATGACAAATTTGAAAGAATAGAGAAGAACGTTGATGACAAATTTGATAGAAAAGAGAAGAACGTTGATGACAAATTTGATACAATAGAGAAGAATGTTGGCGAAAAATTCGAAGAAATGGAGAGCAAAGTTCAGCAACTTACAGAAAAAGGCCGACAGTTCAGGTGGTCTGGAGGATGCGAAAAAGCATTTCAAGAACTGAAGCGACAGCTGTGCAATGCCCCCATCTTGGGTTACCCGACGCCCGGAAAAATGTTCATCGTGGACGCAGACGCTAGCAATGTTGGGGTCGGAGCTGTGATTTCCCAGGTTCATGATGGTCAAGAGAAAGTGGTCGCATATTACAGTAAAGTACTCTCCAGACCTGAAAGGAACTACTGTGTAACCCGGCGCGAGCTTCTGGCTTTAATTCTGGCTACGAAGCATTTCCATAAGTACCTCTACGGACAAAAGTTCATTCTCCGGACAGACCACGCAGCTCTGAAATGGCTATTCCAATTTAAGAACCCTGAAGGCCAAGTTGCAAGATGGATCGAGCAGTTGCAGGGCTACGACTTTGAAGTGCAACACCGCAGGGGAACACTCCACTCAAATGCTGATGCTCTCTCTCGTCGACCGTGCGGGGTAAAATGCGAACACTGCAACCGTAAAGAAGCGAAAGAACAGGCAACTATCCAAACGATCAGGACTGAGCCAATAGAGGGTTGGAGTATAGACGAGATCCGTTCCTCCCAGCAGACAATGACATCGAACCCATATTGGCCTGGAAGGAACACGAAGAAAGACCAAGCTGGCAGCAGATATCAGATCGGAGCCAAACTCTGAAGGCACACTGGGCACAGTGGGACTCGCTTTTTGTGCAAGATGGATTGCTGAAGAGAAAATGGGAAAGTGCAGATGGGACAACATCTCGTATGCAGCTAATTGTGCCACGGTCCAGAGTCAACCAAGTACTCCATGAAATACATGACGGAATCTCAGGAGGCCATTTGTGAATAAACAAGACTTTGGAAAAGGTAAAGGAACGTTTCTATTGGCTAAGCGCTAAACAAGATGTCGAGAATTGGTGCAAAAAGTGCATAAGATGTGCGGCTACCAAGGGTCCAAAAGTAAAGCCACATGGACAAATGCAACAATACAATGTCGGAGCACCTTTCGAACGAATAGCCATCGACATCGCTGGGCCGTTTCCCGAAACTTTTAATGGAAACCGATATACTCTCGTAGTCATGGATTACTTCAGTAAGTGGCCGGAAGTGTTTGCCATCCCAAATCAAGAGGCTAAGACCGTAGCCGAACAGATAGTCAACAACTGGGTGAGCAGATTTGGGGTCCCAATGGAGCTGCACTCTGATCAAGGGCGAAACTTTGAATCAAAAGTCTTCCAGGAAATATGTCAATATTTGGGAATAAGAAAGACAAGGACAACGCCACTACACCCTCAATCTGATGGAATGGTCGAGCGATTCAATCGGACCTTGAATGAGCATCTATTTAAGGTTGTCAGCAGCTGCCAGCGGGATTGGGATCGGCACATACCCCTCTTCTTAATGGCCTACCGAAACGCGGTCCATAGCTCAACAGGGCACACACCATCCGAGATCTTATTTGGTCAAACAATTCGGTTGCCAAGTGAAGCAAAATTCGGATCACCACCGACGGAGCCCAAAGAGGTGAACGAGTACGTGAATGACTTACGCAGCAGGATTCGTAAATTGCATGAAGACACCAGAGAAAAGATGAAGCTAGCAAGCAGCCGCATGAAAACTAGGTACGATATCAAGGCGAAATCTTCCGGTTTCAACAAAGGAGATCTGGTTTGGCTGTATAATCCTCAGCGTAAGAAAGGCAAATCACCCAAATTGCAACAGGACTGGGAAGGTCCATACAAGGTGATAACCCGCATTAATGACGTTGTCTACCGGATCCAGCGTGGGGATCGAGGAAAATTGAAAGTGGTCCATTTGGATAGAATGTGTCATTTCAACGGGATGCTGAATGACGAAGTTGTTCGGGACGAACAACTGTAGGGAGGGAGCAATGTGATAACCACTTAAATGTGAGCAGCGACATCTAGATTCACAGACCAGAAGATTTCGTTACTGGAATAACAAAGTCTCGACTGGAGAGTGGAATCGAATTTTCTAGCAAATTGGAAATTGTATGGGACGCTGGATGGCGAGGATTGTTCTCGAAGTATGTCATTCGAGTATAAATACCAGCATCCCCAAGGTATGCAAATCAGTTCTAAAGTGTAATTTGAAGTGTTAATTAGGAGAAGTGATTAAGTGGTTTAAGTAAAAGATAAGAAAAGTATAAGTGGTTGAGAAATTGGATTGTACTGAGAGAAAGAATCAAATAGTTAATTGTAACTGCACTGAATAAAGGGATTTGTATTGAAAAGAATAAGTTCTGTCATTTGTACCCACACAAACATTTTACAGCAGTAAGATCTTTCGATATAATTATTGCGAAAGCCAAATGGATTAATGAATGACCTCTGACAGCTCTAGAATAAGCATGCCCATTCAAGATTTTGTCAACAGAATTAGGTGCATA
This sequence comes from Volucella bombylans, assembly GCA_949129095.1. Taxonomy (NCBI): domain Eukaryota; kingdom Metazoa; phylum Arthropoda; class Insecta; order Diptera; family Syrphidae; genus Volucella; species Volucella bombylans. The sequence continues at coordinate 64,772,669 of OX422142.1, forward strand.
AATAATGGAAAGAGCTTCTTTAAGTCCACTTCCTTGCATAATATAACCAATCGATCCTAGGTAAGACATAATTAAATGAAAACATCCATGTTTCACAATAATTTTTGATAATGGTAATTCTTGAGAAGCTGCTGCAACAATTTCCCGTGCCTTTGCTTATAAAGGCTGGTCGAAAGTAATAATGCATTCTTCGTGGCCATATTTTTTTGCATTCTCCAGGCCGCATAGTAATGTCGAGTAAACAGTATTATAGTTACTTGATGGTTGATGAAGAAATGGTAAAAAAAAGAATTCGAGATGTAGAAAAATTATGATTTTGCAACGTTAAACGTTCTATATGTCCACTCCAACCTGGCAGCTCTGAGATATTACTCTATTTTCCGTACATCCACAATATATCAATCTTTCGAAGCATAGAAACAGTTATATTTTCGTCCAAAATACTTTCCACCGTAATTTTACTTAATCCTATAACACCTTTATTTTCATAAATTTGCACCGGGACTTTAGCCTTTGCCGCAATATCGCTTGCACTGGGAATGACATTAGAACGTGCTATTGGTGCTTCGGCTGCAATTGCACTAGCAGGTGCTAAAATTTGAATTATACCCATTATATGAAGAGTGTTATAACCATCAAGTGTATAGACATTTATATCAGCATTATCAGCAGCACTGAACAAGATGTACATATGTATTGTACACACATGCACACATTTTTATAAATAATTAGCCATAACTAAATAGGGACTACTATAACTAGGATTGGGCCAGTAGCGCACCAATCAAGTTGGTAGCGTAGTGCTTGCCCTACCTCCCAGTGGTGGTCCCCGGTAACTGCATGAGCAAATCCTTACTCATACACCCTATACGGAAGAGATTGAAAAAATGTGACGAACTAGCTAAAAGCCTGGAATAATAACGAATTCACTGTTGCCGATCATGGCAAATAATTAAAGGACAACTATCTTCGGATCTACATGTAGAATGCTCGAACCTTTAACACACCGAGTGCAGCCGAAAAACTAGCGGAGGTTTTGAACTGCTACAAAGCAGACATAACCACCGTCGAAGAAGTGCGAAGTTACAGACAACCGGCACGAAAAATACAGCAGATTCGCTGTAAGAGAAAGACTTAGGGATTAAGCCTTGAGTTTCAGGCATGTAAGCGAGCGACTGAAGGCGATCCGCATAAAGTTTAAATTCGCCCCAAACTAGATCTAGACAAAACCTACGAACAATGCTTAGGGATTTTAATGCAAAAGGAGCAACTTTAGTAATACATTGCGGAACCATAGCCTTCCCGATCGAGCATCCCTTAACCTTTCGAGAAATCCGATGCCACCAGCATCGAATGTAGAAGACCAGGGGCATCACTGCCAAAGAGCAATCAGAGAGGCCGCCTCATGTACTTTCAACGCGGCTCAACAATTAAACCCCTGGCTTGATTGTAGACAGACAAATCTGCAGAAAAAACGAGAGCGGCTCGCGAATTACAAGCTGAAGAAAAGGGAGGAACATGGGCTCATCAGGAAAAAAAGAGCACGAGAAGCGCTCGATCGAGGGCTTAGAGAGGTGCTACCAAAAGATTGAAGTTCGGAAGTTTCTCAAAAGAGTAAAGCGAACATGTAAGTTGAAATGCCCGAACAAACATCTGTAAGAATGAAGAAGGAAGTAGAACCATAGTCGGCGCTGAAAATATGAGAACATTATTTCTGCAAACTGATAAGCGGTGATGACGAACAACATCCCACCGTCAAATAGAATAAATCACTTAATCTGAAGCAGACAGACAACATTTCTATAATAAAATACGGAAAGCCACTTCCAAGCCTAAGCCCAACAAAACCGCTGGACAACATTAGCATTGTATGTCCGATCCTAAAGAAGGGTGATCTCAGGCACTGCGCCAACTACAGGGAGCAAGTCTCCTTGCCATCGCATGTTAATTTTTCTTATTCTGTTTTCCTTATTGTAAACGTAGTCCAACGCTTCTTCCATTTTAAACGATTTCTGGCAAAGGTCAAACGATGAGGTAAAGCTGATTTTCTTTTCAAACGCTCTTTTTTGAAGATGCTACGCTTCAGCTAAACATGCTGGAAAATCGTTAGTTTTCTGTCCACATTCGAAATCCCTGCTGATACTGCGATTTCCCTTGTTGTTGCTGTAGAATTTGAAACTTCTCTTAGTAGGAATCGTCGATTTTCTGGTGTCAAGCTATATTTTCGCGCAGGTACGAATCTTTTCCCGTAGTTTACTGGATCTTTTAAATAATTTGAAACAACTGTAGGACTGTGATTCAAAAGTTTTGCAATTTTTTGACAGAATTTCCCTCTTGGTGCATTCTTTCAATGTTTTGGATCTGCATTTGATTTCCAGATTCCATTTTTAACTTTCCATCTAAGACCCCGTTTAAATACTTTCTTTTAAATCAAATCACTAAAACTGACTAACAAGTAACACTGCAAATGAAAACCGCAACTTATCTTCCAAAGTATCTGTACCCTGTCTCAACCACTTGTCGCGGGAAATTAGGGACAAATTACAAATTCAAAGAAAATTTATGGAAAAATTATGGAAAAAAAGGATTTACGGTGATTAGAATTTTCTTAGAAATTGGCAATGACTACCTCTAACAGTAATATTTGAAGCACATACGAAACAAAATTATCGAGAAACACCGAAATCATAGAGGGGTGTCTCAGCCAGTTGTCGAGGAGTGTAAATATATTGGGTGATGGATCAATAGAAAATGTATCGTCTTAATCAAAAGATAAGCCTAAAAAGCTTCTCAAATTGAAATAGGAATCGTACAAATAACCAAAGAAAACGGTGACCATCTCACACACACACATGTAAGGTAGCTCTTACCGTAACTTAAAATAATTTTTTCTGCAATAATAGAACATTCTTCTGAAATGGTGCAATGTCACTGCACACTAATAATATTTTTGAAGTTACTACTCAGCGGGGAAGATTGTAAGATTATCGAAATATACATAAAGAAGACAATCTCATAAAAAAAACAGCAAAATTTCGTAGACAAAGTCTTAATCGCAAGCAGACAATTATTAACTTAATTTCAAAATTGCAGAAGCCGTTGAAGACATCAACTTCAGAAGATATTCCCGTCTTATTACTAAATCATTTGTAAGAAGATGTAGAGTTTGCATTGCCGCTGGAGGCAAACAGTTTGAACTTTTGTTGAAAGATACTAGATCGGTAGATGGCGTTTAGTCGCGCAACAAACAACAGTTGTATAAAGCGATCCTGAGAATATACACCAAGAGAACGTAGTGTTCTATGTGTTGTGTGATGGGAAAAAATTAAATAAAATGACAAGGGTGGCATCTCTATCTGTTTCACTCACACTAGTCGAAATGGCGTGTTTATCCGTCTCAATCACGGCGTCACGGTCTATCTCGCTCACACTCGGTACTCATTTTAACTTATTAAAAAGAATTAACTATGAATCGGGTTTCTTTAACAAAATATTTATTTTTGTCCTCAATTAAGCGTTTGTATAGCAAGTGTTATACCATTTTGGAATCCAAACTAAATACGCCATCATTTAAAGTTACTTGCCAATATGGCATAGTACATTTTTTTGTCAGTACAGTCAGTTCAAGTTGGGTGATTAATGATTTTCAGATACTTGGATGGACAAAAAGGAATATTTTAGTTAAAACCGATATAGTTATGTTTCAATTTTGCCATAATTTACAGAAGAGTTATTCAGGGTTACGAGATTTTTTTGTCGTCACAGGGTGTAAGATATCTAAATTTTTTTTGAGGGCCAATAATTTTAAAATTACATGACTTAGATTTTTTTTTATAATTATGTGATAACCGACACTACTTGGCCTATCACCCGTTTCGGACTTGACATTGATTTTTGGGAGACCCTGTATGTATATCACATATTGCAAAGAATCATCTCCAGCTTAGCGTAATTGGTTGTTATTTGTAGTTTTTTGAAGTATTTTATTTTTTTAATTTTTCAACATGATTAATAATTGCGTTAAACTTTTATTCATTTTTAAATGATATTTGGCACAGTTATTGGCAGATTATTGCAGATTAAATATAAAGCAGTACATGATGGTGACCACGAGTCATTTGGAAATTAAAAATCTAAAGCGTCAAATTACTCAATGGTTATAAAAAAACCTCATCAAGTTTACACTTGAAGTTTGAAGAGAATATGCGACATATATTAGAACTTATAAAAATTCGAAAATAAATTGATTTTTCCAAATTTTAGCAGGTCAAACCCTTTCATTATTGATCCCGCAACAATACTCATGAATTATTATGATAAAAGGAGAGAAGATGCACAGCAGTGTTGTTTTAATTTGAAACGGTTTATTCATCTATGTTAACCTAATTCTGTAAGCAAGGCAATTATAAACAAATAAGTGTTTAATGTTAAGTTTATTAATCTCCCTTATTAACCATAAAATCATGATTTTGATGCGCAAATGTACCATCTAGAATTTGTTTAATTATGCAATCCCCGCATAAATTGACATCGCAGCTACAAGTACTGCAGGTGCATGGATATTCCCTAACTGATGGCTCAATACAAATATTACATCTCTTATCAAAATTTGCGGACTGTCTAGCAGTACACAATTTTCCAGAACGTGTTACTTGAAGCATATGCAGAAAAAACTTTTTAAAACTTAGGCTTTCCTGTTCTGTAAAAGTTTCAAATATAGTGCTATAATCGGACGAGTTATTAGCATAGGGGTCAATATTAGAAATATCATCATCTGGAATATTGACAGGTACATTATGCGCAGGAAAAAACGTGGAGCGCCGATATAAGTTTTTATAAAAATGTCTCGATTTCGTAAGCATAGTTCTCTTATTTTTTGGAATTCTTCCTGGAACAGGCATTCCAACGGACTGAAGTTTCTTAAAAAACTTTTGGACTCTGCTGGCAACTTGTTGTGGTGTACGATTGCCAAGTGCAAGAGCTATTTTTGCAAAACGACGCATTTCCACTGGTTCCACTGGGTATTCAATTAGGAGTTGCTCTAAACGTCGTTGCTCTTCACATGTCCAAAGCTAAAAGAAGAAAATTTGTTGTTGTTAAATTGCAATCTTTAAGTATTAAAGGTATAAATTTATATTTTATCTAATTATCTACTAAAACAAAATTCAAGTTACGAATATTTCTGCCCAGATTTTTGCTATGAAATTATCAGCTCTATTCTGCTATACGCCGGGGGAATGTTTATGTCAAATATGAGTTTTCCGATCCTGCTATCCGTTAAAAGTGAAATACTCACTTTTCGGTAACACAGGTCGGTATTCCACTATACGCACGAATCGAATGTCTTCATAAAAAGATTCACTCACTGGTGAAAAGTAAGTAAAAGCTAAATAGTTTTTTTTTAATGTTTCTAAACAATTACTTTCAGGAAGCGAACAACTGATAGGGATCAGTTTAGTGCCATGTTTGATATTATGAAAGAAAATTCCGACAGCCAGAAATTGGACAAAAAAAAAACACAAGAAGATGTTCGTGACTTTTGTTAAGTGCTAAAAATTAAGCTAAACAGCTTAGGTCCACCATTGAACGAAGTAAGGTAATTATTTCGTGATGAAGTGATTTGTTTTTGTATGTATTTAACAGGTTTCGAGTGATTACAAATCGAATTTAAAAAAGAAGCTTTCACATAACAAACGCGAACTAGGCTGTACGGGCGGAGGGCCGAATAAAACGCATATATTTAGTGCTGAAAAAGAAGAGGTAGGCTGCTTTCCAAAATGCAGTACTGCCTGCTTTTCGCATTAGCAACCATTCCGAAATGTAAACCCAAACTGGTGACAGAACGCAGTACGTTCCGCAATTCATTGTGAATATATATACTGCGCAAGGAAAAACAAGCAGCGCATCATGAATTAGCACGATGCAAATGCCAGTTGTTTGTTTGGTTTATGCAATCTGATGTATAATGGAGAATTCCGAGAAGTAAATTTTCTTTTAAATAAATAAAAACATTAAACTATATTATTATAATTATTTATATGCAGAAATCAATGGACAAAAAGCGAGATTTTACACTCAATTACAACGAGGCTGCAGTTTGAAAAGGAATTCAGCTTTAGCTGAATTTTAGCTTTAAAATATATTTTGTGAATATTCCGTTGTCACAAGCACCACAATTATTTAGTAAATAATTAATTATATGAATTCCAATAAATTTTTTACACATTGTTTTACGTTTAAAAAAATAAACACTACGCATCGCGTAACATTCCAAAACATCATGATTCGTAACGCAACGGGATACGCATCGCATCATAAAAGCATCGGATGCTTGCATAACAGATGCGAGGTGCAGTCAGAATGCGCATTTAGTTTGAATTTTGGAAAGCAGCCGTAATAGAGCTCATTTGCTTAAAGGACTCTATAGCTGTCCAAAATGCGCAGGCTTTCGGATGCCCCAAAAGGAAAACACCACCCAAAGAATCGGAATGTCAAAGTGTTGAGACACCTTCAAAACTGACTGACGAAATCCAAGTTGAGGACAACGATGATTCAGCCTTGCTTGCTTGCTATTCCAAGCCAATCCAAGCGAAAAAAACAGCATCCACAACAGCAACAGTTCCTTCTGCTAAACTCGCAAATCGAAATTCAACGTGACTTATACAAGACGATAAAAACATCCCTTGAAGAAAACAAGAAAAATAATAAATCGACGCAGAGTAGTCTTAGAAGACCGTGGAGTAGTGGTACTAGCAATCGCTTCTCACTCATAGAGTCAAGGATCGAATCCTACTCATGACAAGTTTTTCATTTGTGTAATTGGAACTCAGTCAGACAAATCTGCATGTGAAGGCATAACACTGAAATGTACATTTGGCTGGTGTAGAGTTTCAAACACAAAACAAGCGTGAAAATTGAAAACCTTCGAATCATTGCGAGCGAAGAAAAAACTCTCCGTCCTATTCGGACTCCCACCCCCGGAGGAGAGCTAATATCGAAACCAAATATACCTGAGTTTCAAACCACTACATCACAATTTTTTCCTTTCTCCTCTTTCTATCTCTCCGCCCGCGCCGAGGCAACAGTAAAAGGGTATCATAACCCCTCAGGCGCGCGTAAATTATAAAAAAAAAATATATATAAGGCATTGGAGGAGGTAAGCAATCAAAATAACAGAATGTTCAAAGAACAATATAGGTACAACCAAGCTATAGAAAAAATCATTTAATTTTTATAATTTAGTGTTAAGTTTTTTTAAATACAAACTGAATTCCTGTTTTTGTTTTTAAATTAAATAAATCAAGTTACATAAATTCAACATAATTTCATTTCTTATATTATTACCATCTTGTGAATATTCTGAATATTGTGGCTGGGAGTCATCATGAATAGTAGAGTCATTGTTTGCTTCATATGGTTCTTCCCAACACACATCAAAATGTTTGCAAATGTTGTGTAAAGCACGGCATACATTGACAATTTGTATAGACTTGCTCGGTTCATATAGAAGAACTCTAGATGAATGCAAACAACGAAATCGGTTTTTTAACACTCCAATAGTTCTTTCCACTATGTTACGCCCCAAACTATGATGTTTGTTGAAGTTTGCTTCACGGGAATTCGCTTCAGCAGCTCTATAGTGCGTTAACATACATGGTATTAGAGCGTAGGCTGCGTCAGCTGTAAGACTAAATTTTTATTATTAATTGCATAAGATCCTAAAATTGTACTCTCTACTTTCGTATGCATCGCGGAAAAAGCTACTCGCATCTGAAGTATTCCAAATGAGGGAATCATGGTTGATCCCAGGAAATCGTGCATCGAAAAAAAGTATCCGTTGCTTGTGGTCACAAATCTGAAAAACATATTTATAATAAAGATCAATTACAAATTAGTTTAAAAAACACTTACTAATACGGTGTTAAGGCTATAGTAGCCTTAGAATAAAGATGCAAGTTTTCAGATGGAGTTTTTATAGCTATGTGTGTTCCATTAACACACATAACTATTCTGCTAAAGCTTGATTGGGCGATACATATGTCGTGGTCTTTTCCGATTCCAGGCTGAAAACTGGCTTCGGCGAAAAATCGTAGGCATGCGGTCAACTTTTCTTTAGTCCTCACGATTGAAGGAAGTTCCGTTTCCAAACTTTCCAACACATATGGAAATGCAGTTTTGTGTAGCCGAAAATTTTTTACAAAGCTAAAGGGTTCGTAAAAATAACATTATTTTTAACACAATACTACACAAGACACTTACGTTTCGTCTGTCATTTCCATAATATACACTACACTTTTTCGTTTCAACTTTCTAATTTTTTCTTTGACTAGAATCTCTTGTTTGCGGGTCAAAATTGAAATAAAGTGATACTCTATCCATATTTGTTTTTCTTTCCACACAAATTACACAGTTGCAATGACACTTTAATTTCCAAACGGGTAACGTTTAAATATTCGTTCGAAACTTTGAAATAGAAAATGGTAAGGCAGTTCACCTGCCGTATAGCAGAATTCCGATTCGAAGTGAAAGTGAATCAAATAAGTGAAGGGGACGTTTGATCCGCACGTATAGCAGAATAGGGGTGTATATGCATAAAAACCTATGCATAATAGTATTTATTTTTTTATATTTTGTATGTACATATCGTACAAATCGAGATACTAATACCATAACATGACGGTGGCAGCAGAGTTAAGTGGGCATTCGCTTTCAGAATTTTCAAAAAATCGATTTTTTTGTTTTTTACATAAATGTGTTCCTTAACATTACAGAAACACTAACATTAACGTCGTTCCTAACATTAACAACGTTCCTGATTTCATTTCAACAGCATATTGGCCTTCATCCTCACCCGACCCCAACCCGATGGATTTCGCCATATGGGGCATTTTGGACAGCAAGATTAGCAAAAAAAAAAAAAGAAATAGCACTAGTCCGCGAATGGAACAAAATTCCGCAGTGTCATTCGAGACTCATGCAATGCATTCGCCTATAGATTGGACACTGTGATCCTGCAAACTTATTATTGATTTTTTTTTTGTTACTTTCATAAGAAAAAAATGTTAAAACGTTATGTTAATTTGGCACTTTCTAGAGAAAACTGACCTCAAAATCAAAAATTAGCATGGGCAATGAAAATGGAAGAGGCAGGCTTAGAAATGAATTATCTGAATTTAAACACAGTTACAAAGGATAGTATTTCTTCTAAAAATAAAGTCCTACATGAAGTCTCTACCATTAGTACTAACAGAGCAATTTCCGTTAACATGGGTCAGGGACCAGGGTACATCAAACTAATCCTTTTTTTTTTTAAATCCTCGATAAACGCTGTCAACATTGGAGATAGACCATTAATGTAGAATGATTTTTTTCTTAGAATATGTATGTACAGGAATCGTTTCCCAAATTATGGTTGATGAATTAGGGAACTCCCTGTATATACAAGGTAGCGCCAAATTAATCACCCTATCGGAAGATGGTATATTTTTTTGCAAATGGCGTCGTCGTACGTCGTATTTGATATTTGTGAACTAGACAGTATACAAACAGACAAGCAATGGAGCGCTATACTCCGCAAGAGCATTGAATAATTGTGTTGATGTTTTTGACCAATAGGTCGGTGGTGTTAGCGCAGCGTGAATTTCGACGTCGATTTCCTAATCGTTTCGCGCCAACTGGGCAAACATTCCGGCGCTTAGATACTCGACTCGAACAGAGTGGAACCACATGAGACAATGCAGGGCGTGGCCGCCACCGGACTGGTCGTTCGGCTGAGAATATCGCGGCTGTGGCTGCCGATGTCGCTGAGAGTGAATAAAAATCAACCAGACGACGGAGTATCACCAGACGGACCCTACAGCGAATTTGAGCGAAAGACTTACACATGTTCCCGTACAAAGTGCAAACAGTACATCGGTTTATGTCTTCTGACCGTAAGTAGCGTGTTAATTACTGTAAAGCCATCCTCAATCGCAACAACGAAGAGGACGATTTTGTGTGGAAAATCATCATGAGCGGACGAGGCGCATTTCCACTTAAGCGGTTACGTCAATAAGCAAAATCTTCGTTTTTGGGTCACTGAAAATCCGCGTGTTATGCACGAAGAGCCATTACATACACTCAAAGCCACTGTGTAGTGCGGCGTTCACGCGGGAGGAGTGATTGGAACGTATTACGTATACGGTCACTATTACTGGAGAACGCTACAGGGCCATGAAAAACGACTTCTTACTGCCGGAATAGGATGAGTGGGGTGTGGTGAACATGTGGTTTCAACAAGACGGTGCAAACCGCACACGCAACGCGAGCCATAATGGATATTGTAAAGGAAGCATTTCCTGGTCGCGTAATCTCCCGTTTTGGCGATTTGGCATGGCCATCAAGATCGCCCGATTTAACCATCCCAGACTTCTTTCTTTGGGGCTACTTGAAGTCGCTGGTTTATGCCAACAAGCCTCAGACACTCGCAGCCCTTAAGGAGAACATTCAACAGGAATGCGAACAGTTATTACCGGAAATCTTGCGGAAATTCATGGAAAATGCGATAAAACGGGCACAAAGGTGTATCAACACTGGCGGCAGCCACTTAGCGGATATCATCTTTCCCACTTAACAGAAACAATTGTAAAGGTCCAAATAAAGATTTCCATCACTCAAAATCATATTTTTTTATTCAGTAAAAAAGTAATTCAAAAACAAAATTGGATGATTAATTTTGCGCCACCTTGTAGAAGGAAAATAAAACGAAAATAGTTTTACTAATAAAAATACTGTAGAATGTTTGTGTGGGTACAAATAATAGAACTTATTCTTTTCAATACAAATCCCTTTATTCAGTACAGTTACAATTCACTATTTAATTCTTTCTCTCAGTACAATTCAATTTCTCAACCACTTATACTTTTCTTATCTTTTACTTAAACCACTTAATCACTTCTTCTAATTAACACTTCAAATTCGACTTTGGAACTGATTTGCATACCTTTGGGATGCTGGTATTTATACTCGGATGACATACTTCGAGAACAATCCTCGCCATCCAGCGTCCCATACAATTTCCAATTTGCTAGAAAATTCGATTCTACTCTCCAGTTGCTAATCCAGTATCGAAACCTTCGAGTTTCGACATTTTCTGCTAGATGTCGCTGCTCACATTTGACTGGTTATCACAATACGAAATGGAAAGCGAGAAGGTGGACGAGAACAAGAGAGCATTTTTATCGTTCAGAATTTAAGTCACTTAATATTTTAATAAAAAATCTAATTTTATTTTTCAGAAATCGGGGCTGGAAACAAAAACTGCACATTCTTTTTCTGAAAAATTTATACTTTAACGATTTACCAACATCACGAATTCGGTTTTTCCAAATTGTATTCAACTGTTATTTTAAGTCAAGCTTACTTACTTCTTAAGGTGGCGCTACAGTCCGGAGTGGCCCTGTGCCTCAACCAACAATCGTCTTCAGCAAGCTCGATCCTTAGCTAGCTGCCTCCAGTTTCGCACGCTAAGTTGGCTGAGGTCCCCTACCAGCTAGGTCGTCGTCTACTGCGTTGTCCCTTGGGGGCGGATTCGAATACTTTTCAGACCGGAGCATTGATGTTCATTCGCTCCACATGACCTAGCCTTCACTCTTCTGACTAAGTCGATGTCGCTCTACAGTTCGTCGTTGTTTTTTTTTTTTTTTTTTTTTTAAGAACTTAACACTCAAGTGGATATGACTACACTTAAAGTGACTGAGCACATGTTAAACGGCTGGTATTGAACCTCGAACAGTTCGATTTGGAAGCCAATACACTACCACTTGAGCCACGGCCACCGACTGCTCCACTCCCCGTCTAAGCAGATGGGACACAGAAAATTTTACCTGAAGAATTTTCCTCTCAAAGCCGCCAAGAGTACTCTCATTCATTTTGGATAAAGTCCATGCCTCTGCACCATAGAGCAGAACTGGGACTATTAAGGTCTTATATAGGGTAACTTTTGTTGTTCGAGAGAGGGCTTTGCTAGTCAATTGCCTTCTTAGCATAAAGAAGCAGCAATTGGCAAGAACTATTCTTCGTTTGATTTCAGCGCAGATGACATTGTCTGAATTGATAACGGAACCTATTTAGACAGAGTGCTAAACTACCTCAACGTTGTTTGACATCATATACTTAGCCTTGTCCTCGTTGACCGTTAAACCCATCTTCGCCGTTTCTGTCTCAATCCTTGCGAAAGCGCCACTAACATCACTTCCTTCCGATTATGTCAATATCATCGGTGTATGCGAGTAGTTGTACGGACTTTTGAAAGATTGTGCCTCTTGTGTTGATGCGTGAGTTTTGCACTATTCTTTCAAGAATGATATTAAAGAAATCGAATGATACCGCACCGCATTGTCTAAATTCTTTTTTGACATCAAAAGTCTCTGTGAGTTTTTTACCAACCTAAATGGAGGAGCGTGCATTCTAAATCGCCATCCTGCACAAACGGACGAGTTTGGCAGGGATGCCAAAGCTAGATTGCTCTGTATAGCTCGTGTCTATAGATGCTGTCATCAATGAATGGGTGGTGTTTATCGATTTGGAGCTCATGTGCTTTTTTTAGGATCTGGCGTGATGCGAATATTTGGTCGATGGCGGACTTTCCCGGCCTAAAGCCACACTGATATGGACCAATCAGGTTGTTGGAGAACGGCTTCAGGTGTTCACACAGAGAGAGGATCTTATAGGTGATGTTAAGAAGACTGATGCCTCTGTAGTTAGCGCAATTCAGAGGGTCTTCTTCTTCGGACAAACCATGCAGAGGATCCATTCATCGGGCATACTTTCGTCCAACCATATTTTACAGATGAATTGCTGTATGCTCCTTACCAAGTTATCATCTGCCGCTTCGAAAAGTTCGGTAGTCAAGCCGTCCGCTCCAGCAGCTTCGTAGGATCTAAGCTATGATATTGTGATAACCACTCAAATGTGAGCAGCGACATCTAGCAGAAAATGTCGAAACTCGAAGACTAGAAGGTTTCGATACTGGATTAGCAAAGTCAGTCGAGGAGAGTAGAATCGAATTTTCTAGCAAATTGGAAATTGTATGGAACGCTGGATGACGTGGATTGTTCTCGAAGTATGTCATTCGAGTATAAATACCAGCATCCCAAAGGTATGCAAAGCAGTTCCAAAGTTGAATTTGAAGTGTTAATTAGAAGAAGTGATTAAGTGGTTTAAGTAAAAGATAAGAAAAGTATAAGTGGTTGAGAAATTGAATTGTACTGAGAGAAAGAATTAAATAGTGAATTGTAACTGTACTGAATAAAGTGATTTGTATTGAAAATAATAAGTTCTATTATTTGTACCCACACAAACATTTTACAATATGAATATCTTCACTTCATCCAAGGTTGAAAGGTTCATCGTCATCGCCGTTATACAGTTTTATTCTTTATTATTATTCTTTAATTCCGTTACTTTATCAATGAGAAACATCTTAATATCATGCATAAAGCTGTATTTTTGTATTTTTTGTATTTTGTATGTATTTATTCATTATCACCTTAAAACTAGCTAACAATAGATAGTTCTTTAATTTAGGATACAAAAAAATTATTCTACTAGTAAAAAATGATGAACAAATTGAAGATCCTTCTAAAACCTCAATTTGTGTTGAAAGATCCATGGAAAATATATGAATAAATGTGTATGCAAGAATAACTGACGTGGGGCACCATCAGGTGTTCTTTAGTTACAACTTTAAAAATTCAAAAGATAAACCGAAAAAAAAAATATAATAATTTCAATGAGAGAAAGAAAAGAAAAAAGATAATTATTTCAATGAGAGAAAAAAAAAGAACGAGAAATAAAATTGTTATAATTTTCAACAGTAGCTCCAAGCTTAAAGGGTCCATAGTAAAAAGCCAGTCTTTAAGTGGTTTTAAAAAATAGTGAGAGTTTTGTTTGGCTCGTATAGACATAGGAAGTTTGTTAAACATTCTACGCGAAGTAGAAGCTTTGCTCACTCTCATGCTCAGGTGTTTATAGAGTGTTATAGTGAAATAAAAGTGAGATAATTATTTGTAGCAAATATGTCAGAGTATGCTGTTGGTAAATGTTTTTAAATTCAGAGTATTTTTATTAAAAAATAAGTAAGGCTCTGCCACTATGAGCTAAATGTGTTGGTACATTTTTTTTTTTTGGTAACGAGCTAACTTTTTTTATTTCTTGGTGCATAACAAAAAAAAGTGCGATAAAATGATATTGTAAAACTTTTTTTCATTTGAAGATAGGATTATTACCTTTATTACCGACACTCAGAGCAACATTCTTTTTTTCCTCCTATCCGGTATCAATCCGCTCTTTTCAGGGCGACCATTCCCTTTTCGTCAAAAAGTTTTTTTTGTTCATTCAGAGTGAAAATCTAACGGTAAAGATTTGTGTAAGTGCTGTTTTGCAGTACGTTATATCAAAAAAGTCAATAACCGTCCTTGATGAAGCTGCTCATAAAAAATGCCTCGAATACAGTAAAACTTTCGTATCACACCTTTTTAAAAAAATTAAAGAAATAAAAAATTTCACCACAACGATTTTTAAACGTTTAAGAGTTTTAGCTTCAAAAAGAGTTCCTAATTCCATTGGCTGAAATTCATGTACCAACAACTTCTAGACAAGGAAGACAGGAAAAGGAAAACAACTCCAGGAAGAGTTGTAGAGTGTTCACCTAAAACACTTAAAAAGCTTAAGAAACCCGAAACTCCGAATACGAGCAAGCCATGTACACCAGAAGAAGCCCTAGCCCTTATATCCGATTCGAAACTGACAAAACATCAATATAAGCAACTTCAAAAAAGCGCAAAAGAAAGAAATGCTAATAGTTACCCAGCCTACGATGCTATTTTAGAAGTAAAACAACCGTGTTATCCAACAAGTAACATTTTGACTATAACCGAGACCTTATGTGAAGTTAACCTGCAGCCATTTTTGGACTTGACACTACAACGTTTGTCTGCTGCACACTTTAAAACTTTTGAGAACCGGTTAGAAAACGGTGATACTTTACTATGTTCGTGTAAATGGGGCTCTGATGATAGTGGAGGGCACTCGCGTTATAGGCAAAACTTTTTGGTAAATCTTGATGCAAGTGGAGGGCTAACATGCTAACATATTGTGCTAACATTCATAGTGTTGTGATCGTGAATAAGACACTCTTTAATTACTGAGAACACTTTATTATTTTAGTAATTTGGCTAAATATTTCAGGGTAGTGGCCTGTTTGGCTTACAAGGTTTAAGTGAGAGAAAACCCCGGTTCAAGCCTATTACATTCTTTACTAAACGGAATACAGTACATAAAGAGATGATCATGTACATAATTTACATAATGTAAAATCGTAAGTTAAACGTACATACACTTGCGGTCATAAAAACCGCACCATATCAAAATGATTGAAAAATTGTTAATAACTACGATGATAATTTTTATATTGAAATGAAATTTTGTTGAGTACTCCGCAGTATTTTATAAGTATTTCTATCTAATTTCCATCTGTTTATTGAATGTTTGAAAAAAGATATTAACAAAGAAAGAAAAACCAGTTAATTTTCTTATTTTTTTAAAATATTTCAATACAGTCATTGGTTAACAAAATCAAACAATACATTTGTTATGTATGTGTATATAAAATGTTTAGATATGCCATTTTTACCAAAAAATTATCAATACCGAGTTGCTCCTCTTTTGGCGGTCATAACCGATTTTATTCTAGAAGGCATCGAGTTTACTAGAAGTTCAGTAATATCCCTTGAAATTTCAGTATTCCATACATGTTCCAGAACTTCATTTAGCTTATTTTTACTCTCTGGTTTATGTTCAGCCACCTTACGTTTCATTGCATGCCACAAGTGTTCGATTGGGTTTAAATCGGACGAATTAGCTGGCCAGTCTAGTCTGGTAATTCCGAGGTCATCAAACGTTGTCTTGAGCTGAAAGTTATTGAAAGACTCTAGTTACTTGTCTGTTTATTATTTATAAAGTAGACATCTAGAAGTTGATCTATAACACTTTACTTACGGATTTGGCGCGGTGGCAAGGTGCAAAATCATCTTGAAAAATGCACTTGTCAGTATACGAATGATGCTGTTCAATTGCTGGTACCAAAAACTCCCTTACTACTTCTCCATACTTTTGAGCGTTCATAGTTCAATTAACAAAGTGCAAAGGGCCCAAAACGTAAAAAGAAAAACATCCCCAAACCATCTGGCTTTGAGGAAACTTCACTGTTTTGACTATGCACTCGTCCTTGAACCTTTCACCTGCTGACCGTTGTACGTATGGCAAATTGTCGGCACACAACAAATTAAATTTACTTTCATCGGACCATATCACACATCGCCAATCATCCTGCGTCCAATCTTCGTACTTTTTTGCCCACGTCAAGCGAGCTTTTTTAATTTTTGTGGTTAGGAGGTTTTTTCGCTGGTCGTCTTCCATATAAACCTATCTCCCGTAGCCGTCGGCGTATGGTTTCGGCGCTTAGATCAACTTGATGAAATTCACTCAGCTCTGCTCTTATACGGACAGCACTTTTAAAGCGATCTTTCATGCTAATTCGTTGTAATACATTGTCCGTCTTCTGGGTTGTTTTACGCTTTCGTCCCGAGCCTTTTTTCCTTTCCAGTGGATTCAAATTTTCTTTTTTCTTCATCATTCGTACGATAGTTGAATGACAGCATCCTATTTTAACCGCAATCTCACGATAGCCAAGCCCTTCTTCGACTAAAGTCAATATTTGAACTTTTTCGTCCCGAGTCAGTTGATGATATTTACCAGACATTTCACTTTTTTTACTTGTCACCGTCACAACTCAATTCAAACTGATTTTTTTTGCACTGAATACGAGGCCGAACTCCGGTTTGGGTATACCCTTCATTAGTATGGGAAAAACCCGATCTGATGTAATTAGGCATTTTTTGAGAACTCATATGACCGCAAGTGTATGTTACACACAGTACCTTTAGAAATAAGTAAACCCAAGAACATCTTCTCCAAGATACTGACGTTCAGTAAGTTTCGAATTCGCAAAGGAGTTCAACCATATGGAAGCCGCAATAAATTGTCTAGAAGCCACAAGGCTAACCTTTAAAGACAAAACTGTTTTACTTAATCATACTTTGTTCAAAACAATGGTAGATGGCAAAACATGTAATACTTGCAATGTTTGCATCTCCTACGGACATGAACAATATTGAACTTTGCTTATAAAAACCTTCTGACAGCTTACAAAGTCTTCATGCACACATTAAATTTACGGAAGCACTGCTACTGCAAGCAAGACGAGCTGAAGAGAAACTAGCAGTTAAAAATAGAAAAGAATTATTACAAAATAAACTTAGATCTGAATTGGGAATCTTAGTAGATTTTCCAAAACAAGGTGGAGGAAATAAGGCAACACGGCGCAAAAATTGTTTAGGATCCAGCAAAAACTGCTGAAATAATAGGCTTAAACCCGAAACTGGTAAAACGTTTGTCAATTGTTTTAAAGACATTAACTTCGGTTTCAAAATTGATACCAATAAATTCCGTACTTACTGTTTGGACACAGCAAAATTATTTGTTTCCAAATACAATTGGTACAAAATGCCTGTAAGTGTCATCAAAATTCTGTTGCACGGTGCTGACATCATTGAAAGTTTTCCAATCCCTATCGGACAGCTTTCGGAAGATGTCTTAGAAGCCCGTCAAAAAGATTACAAAATTGTTCGAAGCGCGTTTTCAAGAAAGATGTCCCGAATCGCAGCAAATAATGATGTGCTCCATACCATGTTAATATCTTCTGACCCAAAGATAAGCGAATTGCGGCATCTACCAACCCGACAACACAAGATACCACCCCCTAAAGTCATGGAAATGATTTTAAATTCATTTATAAAACACATTTCCAGTCAAACATAATAAAAAGATTAAATCCGAATTAAATCCAGCTAATTAACCCTTAGTTCAACCACTGTTCGGCGGCACATCCTCCAACCCGGAGGTCCAGTTTCATTATAATACGAGTACCCCTAGGACGAGGAGTCGGTTAAACCGAAGCCAGCAACCCGTTCGGAGATTTGAACGCTGCCGTTAGTCTACTAAAGGTTCATCGGCCACCATCTTTTTTTCAAGACCCTGACTTAGTCTCCGAAATTCTTACCGGTCTGAGCTACAAATACGTCGGAATAGCTCGGAAAAGGTTTTATTCCGGGATTTTACTTCACCGTTGATTCCATCTGGGGAATTCATCCGCGGTCCCGTTCATAGTGCTGCTATTTTTGTCTGCTGGTCAGCACTCGCGCTTATAAGTTTGGCAAATCGAGTACTGATGGGCATTGACCACTACCCGATGGTTAACACTTTGAAGTAAAATAAGCACAATTGATGTGTAGAAACAGTTGCAATACTAAGTATCCCCAGGTTGACACCTATCTCTACAGCACATAACTATCTTCCGCTTCTTCCCGAAGTATAAATCTATAAGATTGTTAAGTTAAGCAAGCGTTTTGAACAAATTATTAAAAGAAGAAGAACAATTCGGCTTTTCAGACTACAGCAGTATAGCACATCAAGTACATTGCATAACCAAACATATAAAACATAATTTAAGGCGTGGAAAAAAAATTAATTTAAAATAAAATTTAAGGTTTTTGTTAACAGTTGGTCGTCAGAAACATTCAATATTACCGCAGGTGTGCCCCAAGCGTCAGGGCGTGGAAAAAAAATTAATTTAAAATAAAATTTAAGGTTTTTGTTAACAGTTGGTCGTCAGAAACATTCAATATTACCGCAGGTGTGCCCCAAGCGTCAGGTTTCGGGGACGATCCATGTATTTACTCCTCAGATTCAGTTGGATTCAGCAATCTGCTATTGCAATCTACAGTCTTCCATTAATGTAATAAAGGACAATTTTAATAAATGCTTCAAGGACTCAGGCTATCTTTTTTACACGAAAAAGAAAATCATGTTTCTTACCAAGCAATAATGTTCATATAAATGGAATAAGCACGGAGTGATGTACAAGTGCTAAGTAGTTTGGCTTACATCTTAAAAAATGTTAAATTTTGGTTTACATATACGAGGGGCGTTCAACATATTCTCGGTATCGGGGTGAAGCTGTGGTTGTATATATAAATTGACTTATTTATCAAGTAATACTATTATTTTAGTGCATTCATGTAAAATTTCATATAAATGTGATTATTAATTCGCGTTTTATCTCTAGTTAAACAGAATCATAATGGCAACTGAGACGATGATGGTGAAAATTGAGCATCGCACTGTAATTAAATTTCTCACTAAGCAAGGAAAAAGTCAAAAAACTATTCATGAAGAGATGGTGGCTGTTTACCAGGGTTCCGCACCTTCATTATCAACTGTGCAAAAGTGGTCAAGTGAGTTCAAGAGAGGCAGAGAGAGCATTGAAGACGACCCCCGCTCCGGCGCCCCGGCTACTGCTTGTACGGGAGAAAGCATCAAAGAAGTCAAAAAACTTGTTCTTGAGGATGCCCGAATAAAGGTGAAAATGATGGCAGAGATCACCAAGCTTTCAATTGGTACCATTCACACCATTCTTCATGACCATCTTAACCTTTCAAAGGTCAGTGCAAGGTGGGTGCAACGAATGCTCACAGCGCCTCAGAAAAAAGTGAGAATCGCATGCTGTAGAGAGCTTTTGGAGATGTGTAGTGAGAACGCGGACGGTGTTATGGATCGAATTGTTACTGGAAACGAAACATGAGTCCACCACTATGACCCTGAAAGCAAACAAGAGTCCATGCAGTGGCATAAAAAAGGAACAGACCCCCCGAAGAAGTTCAAAGTCCCTCCGTCTGCCGGGAAGCTCATGGCCACAGTTTTTTGGGACTCAAAGGGAATCTTGCTCATTGAGTACAAAAAAAAAGGTGAAACCATCAACGACACATCCTACGCTTCCACTTTGCATAATTTGCGGGAGGAAATTAAAAAGAAAAGACGGTGTAAACTCGCAGCGGGTGTGCTGCTTCTTCATGACAACGCTCCTGTTCACACGGCGCGAGTTTCCAAGGCTGCTGCGCGAGATTGTGGTATCGAAGAAATCCAACACCCACCCTATAGTCCAGACCTTGCCCCTAGTGATTATTTCCTGTTTCCGGATTTGAAAAAATGTCAAGTCGGCAATAAATGGGTATTTTGCAGAGAAAGAGGAAATTTATTTTTTTGAGGATTTAAAAAAGCTTATCTCAAGATGTAACAAATGCATTGATGTTAGGGGAGATTATATTGAAAAATAAAAACAATTTAAATTGAATTCGTATTTTCCTTCATATCGATACCGAGAATATATTGAACGAATCACCAAAACGAGAGATTAGTCGACCCGGAAATGCAGCCCACAGAATTTCGGTTTTGGCTCCCAATTCAACCAATTGAGGAGCGAAAAACTCACTGATCGTGGCTCTGTAACGCTCAAGATCCACAGTGACAGTTATTAACTTTTAATTTTAAATGAAATAAAAAAAAGTTATTTTGAGACAGATGTCTCGCTTTATTCGCTCTACTTAATAATCTAACTACAATTTCGTCTTACAGTACTATTTATAACATTTTTCTGTGGGAAAATACAAATTTTGATGATTACATGGAGTCAGCATTAATACTTAAAATACAGAAATATTTCAGAGAGATATCTGATCCATATCCGCTGGATATGCATGCAGGTGTTTGGCGCGTGTGCTGACTAAGCTGGTTCGTGTGTGATAACTTGACCGTTTGACCCGGCAGCGCTCTCGAAAAAAGAAACTCCTCCAGCGTAAACAGCACACCATGCTGTGTCTTTGATTGGCTGTAATGATTTTTCGTGCACTACTGGCGGATTGTCAGTGTTCCAGAACCGCAAATTTTCTTTGTTCTCGTATCCCCATGGACGGAAATAGGCTCCGTAAATGCGCCAAAATCGATGACGAATTGTTCATCAAAAACATCGTGACGATTATTGCCCGTTCTGTAGGAGTATAGGAGTTCATGTTGTAGTGACACCCTATACTTAAAAAACATAAACTTAAAAAACTATGTATAAACACATCTACATGGATACGCATACATTTATGTTGACATACGTATGCTTGTTAGATTAAGTCTAGTTAGTAAGTTAAGTGATCTGGCGCGAAGCAGATCAACAGAAATAAAAGAAAAATAAAAGAAATAAGTGTGCGCGGTTAAATCTTGGAAGATATATATATATGCCGCATATTGGTGACCCCGACGTCGACAAATTAATATTGCTAATTAGCATCGTGTTAAAGTTTGCATAGCTCCGTGTACCATTATACTTTTGCGCTTGAATAAAAACGTTGTCGTATCTATTGTACAATGTAACAACGAAAACTCGGAAGTGTACAAACTTAAGTGTAAATAGATATTAACTTTAAGATATGCCAATTGCTAGTTGTGGCATTATAAAACAGTTTATCTTGAATTAACCAATATTAGAGACTTATTATTTAAAAACCAAAAGAAATACCTTATTTAATACATGGTGGAATCAAATTATATACATACGAGTACATGCATAAACCAGCATATATGTACATCTGCAGATTGAAGCTGTCAACATTGGTAAATATTGGCTCATATTTCTTATTGCATGGAATACACATATGTACATACATACATACATATATGCATGCTGCGGGAGACCTGAGATGCTGATTTCGTTTCTTCACACCATTTGATATCAATTTCATTATCAAAAAAAAAAACGTTATGTTTTTTGCGACATGTGATGTGAAACTACATACATATATTTGCATACAGTTACATTTACCGAAATCGTTCGAGTGGCATGACTAGTTTTTAAGAGTATAATTGTGATTCTAAAAATTAATTACATATAACTATGTTAGTTAAAAGCCGTTATTCTTAAAATCATCCTATTTTAAATTAAACATAAAATTTGAAAAATGTTAACTTTACTTGAATTAAGTTATTTTGAATTATTTTTAATTTTGAATTGGATTACCTTTTTTTTCATTTTTTTTTAATATTTGTTAATCTGATTTTTATATACTGTATAATCTTTGCAAATATGCGTATATATTATACAACATATATCAGCCTAATTATAGTATATCTTATCGCTTAATATTACATTCAGATTTATTTTGTTAAATAAGCTATAAATCTATCCTATGTTACGAGTATACCTGTATTGCGTTCATACATACGTGTACAACATACATTTAATCCATAGATACATATATCATTGTAAGTCATTGAATCATTCACTTTCCAGTATATCTAGACGTATGCAGGGAAATACACACAATTCAAAACGCGTTGCTCTTGTAGTTAGGTTATTGAGTTCTACTTAGAGTTAATATTATAATCCATTATGACTGATGATCAGGGTACTTCAGACACTAAGACCACTAGTAGTAGTCCTCGAGTTGATGAACCAGAAATTGGTCGAATACAACTTAGGCTACCACCTTATTTTCCAAATTCTTTAAACACGTGGTTTATACAGATCGAAGCCCAATTTAATATATGTCGTATAACTAGTGATGTAACCAAATATAATCACCTAATCTCGGGACTCCCTCAAGAAGTCGCAGAATCCCTTATTGATATTTTTGAGAGTCCGCCATCCTCAAACCTTTACGAACATCTTAAACAAACATTGCTTAGTCGACACTCCTTAAGTATTGAGAAACGGATTAAGAAACTAATTTCAGATGAGGAAATGGGTGATAACAAGCCTAGTGAATTTTTCAGAAGATTAAAAGCTCTGGCGGGAAACTCAGGTACAGTGGGCGAGGAATTGATTAAGAAATTGTGGTTTTCTCGTCTACCTAACTTAATAAATATAGCTCTTATCCCCCAAGGTGATTCTGATTTCGATAAGGTCTTGGACACAGCTGACAAAATTCACGAATCAATTCAATCATCTAACAATATATTTGCTATCAACGTACCCAAACATTCTCCCAACTCACTTCAAATAAATACAGACATTCAAGACGACAAGCTTAGAAAATTAGAAAAAGAAATTTCCTCCTTAAAACAAATGATTTCTTCATTGAATTTCGGAGGACATCGATCTCATGAAAGTAACAGGCAACGATTTAATTCTCGTGATAGGCTACGATCAAATTCGCGATCTAGGACTAGATTACGCGCTGTGCAGAACAAAAATCGGTTATGTTGGTACCATCACAAGTTTGGTAGCAAAGCGAAGAAATGCATTGCACCTTGTGGTTATGGGGAATCGAAAGATACCATTTCAAATAATTTTGATCCAACAAACTAAATTCGTCCACTGTCGCAGCGGCAAACAGTGGGTCGAAGAATTATAATAGCCGCTTATTTATTAGAGATAAGCTAAGCAAGTTGAATTTTTTAATAGATACGGGTGCTGATCTGTCTTGCATACCGGCGAATAAATACGAGTTAAAAACAAAAAAACAGAGTCCGAATTTTTGTTTGGCAGCAGCTAATGGAACACACATTCCTACCTATGGAAACAAGTTATTGGAGTTAGATTTAGGTTTGCGTCGAAATTTTAAATACAATTTTACAGTAGCAAAAGTCAACAGACCAATTATAGGTGCAGATTTTCTTTCCAAATTTGGAATTACAATTGACTTAAAAAGAAAGAAAATCTTTGACACAACCACTGCACTAGCAATCGAGACATGTAGTGTAAAATACGACACTCCGACTCCAATTACTTATCTAAAAGACAGTGAATATACTCAACTTCTTAAAAATTTTCCCAATTTAACTGCAGCTCCTTCCTTCGATACACCTGCTCGTCATTCTGTAGTCCACCACATATTAACAAAAGGTCAATTGCCTTGTTGTAGACCACGTCGCCTTGATCCAATCAAACATCGCACAGCAAAGCTTGAGTTTGATCACATGGTGGAGCTTAACATATGCCGTCCTTCATCTTCGCCAGTCTCTTCTCCACTCCATTTAGTACCGAAGAAGGATACAGGGGACTGGCGGCCTTGCGGTGACTACAGACGTCTTAACGCCATTACCGTCCCTGATCGGTATCCAATACCTCACATACAGGACTTTACCATGCGACTGGTGGGATGTGAAGTATTTTCTAAGATTGACTTATTCAGAGCTTATCATCAAATCCCAATCGCCAATGAAGACATCTATAAAACAGCCATAATAACCCCTTTTGGACTGTACGAGTTTCCGCGCATGGGTTTTGGTCTTCGGAATGCGAGTCAAACCTTTCAGAGGTTTATGAACGAAGTTACTTGCGGCCTAGACTTCATTTTTGTGTATATTGATGACATATTGATTGCTAGTCGGAATAGAGAAGAACATAAAGAACATTTGAGGCTAACATTTGAAAGATTATCAAAGTTCGGGCTTACAATTAAGCCATCAAAGTGTATTTTTGGCACCAAGACACTCGAATTTTTGGGTTACTCCATTTCGAAAGATGGTATTCTTCCAGCAGGAAGCAGAGTCAATGCCATTCTGGAACTTAACCAACCCACTTCAGTCAAATCAGTTCAAAGATTTATTGGTATGGTAAATTACTACCATCGATTCTTGCCTAATCTTGCAGAATTATTAACCCCTATCTATTCTCACCTATCCGTTTTACAAAAACTTCCCAAAGTAAAGACCACCTTTACTTGGCCAAATAATTGCCAGCAATCTTTTGATAAGATTAAGGAAAGCTTGGCAAATGCTACCTTATTAGTACACCCTAAGGCTGACGTACCTTTAAGTATAACCACAGATGCGTCAAATGCTGCTGTGGGAGCGGTCTTGCAGCAATATTTTGAAAAAAGCTGGCAACCTTTAGCATTTTTCTCTAAGAAAATGTCTCTAGCTGAAGTAAAATACTCGGCATTCGACCGCGAGCTTTTGTCCATATATTTGGCAATAAAACATTTTAGACATTTTGTTGAGGGACGATACTTCGTGGTATACACTGACCACAAGCCTCTAACCACAGCTATTAATTCAAAAACAGATCGAAGTCCGAGGCAGACTCGTCACCTTGAATACATCGCGCAGTTCACAGACAAGATATATCACATTAGCGGAAAGCATAATGTGGTGGCCGACTTGCTTTCGCGTCCATGTGAAAATTCTGCAATCAATAGTGATATAGATTTCAAGAAGTTTATATTAGAACAGAAGTCGGATGAACAAATAACAAAGTATTTAAATAATAAAGGAAATTACAATAATATTGAACTTGAATTCATTACGTTTCCTATGATAGACGAAAAAATGTTATGCGAGAAAAGCACTGGGAAATTAAGACCATTTGTTCCGGGCTCAATGCGGAAGACTGTATTTGAGAAATTACACAGCCTTTCACATCCAGGAATTCGAGCTTCACGGAAATTAATAACAAATCGCTATTTTTGGCCCAGTATTAACAAGGACGTAGGGATTTGGGCCAAGACCTGTATGTCCTGTCAAAAGTCAAAAGTTCAAAGACACACTCGAACCGAATTTCAAAAATTTAACATCCCCAGTGGTAGGTTTGAACATCTTCATTTAGACATAGTTGGACCCCTTCCATTATCTTGCGGTTTTCAGTACATACTTACAATAGTAGATCGGTTTTCGCGATGGCCCGAAGCCTACCCAATCAAAGACATGACAACCGAAACAGTAGCTAGGACTTTTGTTTCTCAGTACATGTCTCGTTTTGGTGTACCATCATCGCTGACAACAGACCGCGGCTCGCAGTTTACCTCCAGATTGTTTTCTACAATCACAAAGCTATACATCACATTCGAACGACTGCTTATCACCCACAAGCTAACGGGCTGGTGGAGCGGTTCCATAGGCACTTAAAGTCGTCCCTGATGGCCAGATGTAATACTTCCAATTGGAGTGATGAACTCGCTTTTGTTTTACTTGGAATACGCGTAGCACATAAGGAAGACTTAAAATGTTCACCAGCTGAAATGCTATATGGACAAACACTGCGAGTTCCGGGTGAAATGTTCACAAGCAGTTCCACAAGGGAAGCGGATTCATATAAGCTAGTAGACCGTCTCCGCGAATTCATGCGAAACATTCAAACCAGTGAGCCGAAAGTAAGAAAGCAAACGGACATTTTTATTCCTAAATCATTAGAAAATTGTACTCACGTTTTTGTTAGAGTGGAAAGCGTCAAACCTCCTCTTCATCAGCCATATGACGGACCATTTTTAGTAGTCAAAAAGCTACGTAAATATTTTGTCGTAAATTTAAACGGAAAACATTCCTCAGTTTCAATCGACAGATTAAAACCTGCATTTGGAATACTTTGCAATGAAAACACGATAAAGAACCATCATGTTAGATTCGTATAAAATATTTTTTTTTTGTTTTTTTTTTTTTCTTGTATCATTCATGCGTTATTTACAAGACTATAAAATAAAATTATTGTTTTCAATACTGGAAAGGGGGTGATGTAGTGACACCCTATACTTAAAAAACATAAACTTAAAAAACTATGTATAAACACATCTACATGCATACGCATACATTTATGTTGACATACGTATGCTTGTTAGATTAAGTCTAGTTAGTAAGTTAAGTGATCTGGCGCGAAGCAGATCAACAGAAATAAAAGAAAAATAAAAGAAATAAGTGTGCGCGGTTAAATCTTGGAAGATATATATATATGCCGCATAATGTCTTGTTGACGTGTATTTTATATCTGTCTACTTCACAAATGTCAAATTAGAATTGACATCTGCCGCCATTTGCAAAAATTATACCATCTTCCGAAAGGGTGATTAGTTTTGCGCCACCTTGTATTATTATTATTTATTTATTTATTATTGTCATTATTATTTATTTATTTATTATCATTATTATTTATTTATGTATTATTAGGTTGTACCACATGAAATGTCCGATTTTTTTGTAAAAAATTATAAGTCAAATTTCTTTTTTATATATTTTTTATTTAGTCAAAATTTGAACCATTGACATCTATAACCTTCTTCCATCGTGATTCAAGGCCCATTATTCCTTTTTTATAGAATGCTTGATTTTTTGACGCTAAAAACATTTTAAAGGCTTCTATGACCTCTGCTCGATTTTGGAACACCTTTCGCCGACAAAATGACTCCAGACTGCGGAAAAGGTGATAATCCGTTGGAGAAATATCAGGAGAGTACGGTGGATGCGGAAGAATTTCGAATCCCAACTGTGGCAACTTTTGCACCGTTACATGTGAGGTATGGGGTCTAGCATTGTCATGCAACAGGATTGG
The DNA here is from genome assembly GCA_949129095.1 of Volucella bombylans. Classification (NCBI taxonomy): domain Eukaryota; kingdom Metazoa; phylum Arthropoda; class Insecta; order Diptera; family Syrphidae; genus Volucella; species Volucella bombylans. The sequence continues at coordinate 64,799,913 of OX422142.1, forward strand.
ACCATATCTATTTGCCAACGCAGGCTGATTTTCAGCCAATTTCGTATGCATTATGTCGATTTCCTCACAATATTTGATTGTATTTATCGTTTCCCCTGTTTGAAGAAATGAAAAGTGGATTGCTCCTTTCGATGTCCACCAGATTGTCTCCATAACCTTTTCTGGGTGAAGACCAAGTTTGGGGGTGTGCTTTTGGTTTTCGTCTGCATTCAACCACTGCCCAGATCTTTTACGGTTGTCATACAAAATCCACTGTGATGAAACATGTGATTATACGGTGCATTTCGGTGTCTTAGACTCAGTGATGCACAGGTTTCTAAACGGCGTAGTTTTTGGGCCTCGTTCAATTCGCGGGGTTGTTGGGTCTTCATCCACAGTTTCTCGTAAAATGGCGTCGTCAATTAACGTTTCCGGTTTCCCACGCGGTTCGTTTTCGAGGCTTAGATCTCCGGAACGGAACTTACCAAACCAACGCCGAATGGTGCGTTCGTTCACCGCTATATTCTCATATGCGTCACTTATGTTTTTGCCTGCCAGAGACGCATTATGTCCCAGTTTGAACTCGTAAAGGAAAATAGCACGAATTTGAACTGTCGACAGCACGATATAAAAATTCCTAGAAAAAAATAAACTGTACTTGCAACGGACCCTAAAAATCACACACATCAAACACACATACCAGTTTAACTTATAAAAAAAAAAATACTGTGTTGTACAGATGTTCACTAGACAGCTTCGACAATAATTGAGGACTAAGTGAAAAATCGGACATTTCATGTGGTACAACCTAATTATTATTATTTATTTTTTTTATTATTATTATTTATGTATTATTATTATTATTTATTTATTATTATTATTATTTATTTATTATTATTATTATTATTATTATTTTTTATTTATTATTATTATTATTATTTATTTATTTATTTATTATTATTATTATTTATTTATTTATTATTATTATTATTATTATTATTATTATTATTATTATTATTATTTATATTATTATTTATTTATTATTATTTTTATTTATTTACTTACTTATTTATTTATTTACTTATTTATTTACTTATTTATTTATTTCTTTATTTCTTTATTTCTTTATTTATTTATTTATTTATTGATTTATTTATTTATTGATTTATTTATTTACTTACTTATTTATTTATTTACTTATTTATTTATTTCTTTATTTCTTTATTTATTAATCTCTTTTCCTATATTAATTTGACTAATTATCGTTCAATCTATTCACTTATTAATTTATTAAATTAATGGAAAGTTTTTTTTTTGTTGTTTTTAATTCTTTATTCTCAATTCGGTAATCTATTTTAATTTGCTAACACCTCTTACTATGCATATATATCCTAATTTGGAGAATAGTTAGTGACATTTTTATTTAGTGAAAATAAATAGAGAGAAATGCCACTTCAAAGTTTACACTGTGGGGTGGACTAGCATTTTTTTTTATTTTTTTTTTAAATTCAATTGTTTACAAAGAAATATATACCATATATCAAAAAGAGCTAACATAAATTCATAAAATTAAAAGTTAAAAATTAAGAAAGAACTCAAATAATGAAGTGTAACAAAATTTCGATTTCATTGTGATTAATCGCAAGAAGCCATGATTTTACTTTTTTTTAGAAATACAGACGCAGTTCTAATAATTCGTATATCCTCGGGTAGACTATTAAATAGCTTGCAGGAAACAATTGAGAAGAAGTTCCTAAAACTTGATGTATGAAAAGGTGGAATATGTAAGACGGTACCAGTATTGCTTCGTAGATTATGGGTGTCAGATATAGGGCTCTGCATATAGCCACCTCTTATGAAGAATATTTTGAGGACTTTAAAAAAATATAAATGTCGTACAGGCAGGATATTCATTCTTCTAAGTAATTCTATGGAGTGGGTTAGGCGAGCTGATTTGCATACTTTTCTTATTGCGGACTTTTGTAAGACATTCAGCTGCTGTAGTTTATTGAGGTATGTACCTCCCCATGCGCTTATTCCATACTGAAATCTGGAGTGAAAAATCCCAAAGTAAATTGTTTGTAGGGTCTGTGTAGAGCAGTAATTCCTAACATGGTAAAAGATGCGTAGAGAAGATTGCAGATATTTTTTCAATCTTGAGATGTGTTCGCTCCAACTCAAATTTCGATCAATAATAACACCTAGATATTTATAGTAGTCAACTAATTCTATTTGGAAGCAATTCGAGCTGCAGCTAATATTTTCGTCATATAGGACATTGGAATTTTGCACATCATAAACACAGTTTAGCACGCTATGTCTACAACAGTTAGATGCATGAAATACAATGTCAAAGTCTGGGGAATCTTTCACTTTTAAACTGAAATACATCAATTTTGTCTTATTGCTTACTACTAACTTGTGTTTGGTGAACCAGAGTCTTAGCAAGTGAACGTCGTGGTTTATGTCAGCAACTAGATTCAAAAGGTTGGTTGATCCAAATGCAAAATCGTCGGCAAAAGCCTTTACATTACCAATAAATGGGATTGTAAAAATAGAGTTGACATATATTAGGAACAAAATAGGTCCAAGAACGGATCCTTGGGGTACACCTACATTGATTATTTTTGAAATACTTAAATTATTCCCGATTTTTACCTTTTGCGTTCTTTTTTTGAAATAATATGCTAACCAATCTAATATAAAACCGCGAAACCCCGCAAGAGAATTTCCAAGAGAATGGTGTGGTCTACCATGTCGAAGGCTTTTGTAATATCTACAAAGAGTCCGGCGCAACATTTTTTAATATCAAGTCCTTTGTAAACAACTGCACGAAAGTCTAGGAGAGCATCTTCCGTAGAGAGGCTTTCTCTAAGCCCAAACTGCCTTTCGCTGAAGAATTTTGTATCATTAAGATACTTCAGAACTGTGCTTTTAACGGTTTTCTCAAATATGTTCGATATTGTAGGGAGTAAGGAAATGGGTCTATAGTTGCTTTTCTCTTGTCTGTTGCCCTTTTTATAAATAGGAATTATAATGGCACATTGTAACAAATCTGGAAAATTTCCAGAAAAGATACTAAAATCAAAAATATGAGCCAAAATATCAACGACATTAAGGGCAATTTGTTTCATTACAATGTTAGAAATACCATCGTTATCACAAGAATTTGAATTGTTGAGACGGTTTATTGTTTTTAACAGCTCAAACCCTGTAATGGGTTCAAAGAAGAAGCTGTTCCTTACAGGTGTGTGGTTCCCAAGGCCAGATGCAGAGCAACAGCTGCAGACGCTTGGGAGGTCTGATGGGAAAGATGTTTGTCCCACTGAAGCAAAGTAGTCATTAAACTCGTTAGCAACTGCTGTGGGATCTGTGATTTCAACATTCTCATTTTTTAGAACAATTGATTTAATATAGTTTTTAGCTTTGCGATTAATAATGCTATTTATAACCTCCCATTCTTTTTTAAGATTTCCTTGTGAATTTCTTATTCTACTTTGATAGTAACTATCACGGTAGACTTTAATTTCGTTATTACTTTTTTGACACATGTGATTGTAACGTCTTTTCAAAACAAGGTTATGAGGGTGTTTGCAACATTTATTACGTAGATTGTGCTTAAGTTTAATTTTTTTGAGAAGAGATTTGTTCATCCAGGGTTTAAGTTTGGTTTCCGATTTTCTGTGCTCGATGGAAAAACTACAGATACGTATCAATATGACCAACTAGAATTTTTAAGAATTGTTCACACGCCTGTGGAGCATTTTTAATGGTGTAGACTTCTTCCCAACTTTCACGTAGCAACTTACGTTAAGTTGCCTGTAGTTTATTTCAGTTACTTTAAGAGGAGCGGTAACAACAAGAGCGGTAACTTGTTAAAGATACTTAACACTAAAACGGTCAAACAATGATCAGTAATTTTCAGATCAAAGTTAACTCCCGCGCAAAGATTGGTTTCTAATTTCTTAAAGCGACCAAATACATGATCAAGGCAAGTATTAGAAATCGGTCTTGTAGGTTCATTAATGAACGATGTTAAATCGTGCTCTGCCATTAAGAATTCATATGTGTCAACTACCGCGTTACAACTTAAAGTGTCCAAATTAAAGTCGCCAAAAATTATAAGATTCGCCGCATTTTCATTGCGCAAAAAAACTGTAAACTCTTCTAAAAACAATTGTAAAGACATAAACTGAACTCTATACACACAAATAATGTTAAAATTTTCCTTGCAAATGACGCAGGAGATTTTTATGATATCAGCACTATTCAAACTATAACAGTCAACCTTAAACTCATCATTACGCAAATATGAATTACTGACGAATACGCCTACACCTCCCGCAGAATACGAATTAGTGTTAGCGTAAAACTCGTAGTTTGGAATTTTGTAGTCTTCTTTTTCGCATGAATAAATCCAAATCTCGGACAAAAAAATAAAGTCTGGCAAATTCACAAAACCTTCAATATTACAGAGTAACAAATCAAAATTTTGTCGCATACTTCTAATGTAACTAATGAACAATGAAAACTGGTATCTCATTCTTAGAATTACAATAAAACATACTATCATAGATACTATTAATGGTTTTAATGGTAATGTTGTCGTTTATAAGATCAAAGCTATTATTCATGATGTTAGTTTTCAATTGCTGTTAAATCGTCAAAGGATCTTATAACGACAACCTTACCATTATCAACCTTTCTCATCAAAATTTAAAATTTACTAAACCATAAGTATTTATATTGTTTTTCTATTTTAACTTTTTTCGCTGCCATAAACAAAGTCCTAGTATGTTTCGTGAAATAATGATTAATATATATACTTTTTCTGCTACCATCACCAAATATGGAAGTGTTAAGAGCTTACTTCGCGGTTTTTTTGCTTCTCATAATCTTCTGCTTGACTTCGATAGAGGATAGATGGATACATAAAATATTTCTTTTCGTCTCATCGGGATTCGAAGTTGCATTTATATTGTTGATGCGTTTAACATAACAGCCTTGGATTTCATCACAAGAGACAGAAGCATTCAAAGCGTCACAAAAGATTTTTTGCGCACTCTCTACAGCATTGTTGTTACTCGTATTTACCTCAGGCACACTAACAATTTCAATTACGCTCTCCATCTGCTTCTGCTCTCTCCAGTTCAGTTTATTTTCCAAGCTCGTAATCTTCGCTCTCAATGTGGCATTTTCATATTCCAGCTGTTGTACTGTATGGAGAAAGTCAATGTTAATTTTTTTTAGATTTAGAATCTCTTCATAAAGCAGTTGAAGGGTTATTGGACTGCTGCTCCCGCTAGTATGTTGTGTCTGCTCCACAGTAGTTGCACTTGCACTTGTCGTTGGTTGCTTTACTGCTCTCGATTACAGTTTAGTAGCTCCCACATCTATGTGTTGCTGTTTTGGCTGTGTTGGCACTGCTGCTGCATTTTGTTTAGCTAGTGGTTATTGTAACTTAAAAGTAAGGTTTGAATCAAGAACAGCCCTTGTCTCTCTATATAACTCTTAAGCGCCCTGTAAACTCTAAAACATTGTACTAGTAAACATGTAAAACAAACCAAGTTTTAGCTGATGTTGATCGTCTGCGGGCTGGTACGCGTACCAATTTTTTGGTCTCACCAACATCAGAATTTGGTCTCACTAAAACAAAACTGGTTTGATTTTTGTCGATGTTTGTGGGCGGAGTTTTGTGTTGCTGATACTATGTTTGAGTGTCTGCGCTTTCATCTATCAACACACAAAATAATTGGGAAAAAATCACGAACATTCCAAATACTGATGTTTGGAAAGAATTTTTCAACAACTTTTGATAAATGGAGAGATGTGTTCAATTATGTTGGAGTGAATTGGTCTCAGCGTCTGCGGGTTTTAGTGGTACGTTTACTAGTACCATGTTTTAGCGTTTACAGGCCGCTTTAGATTGAAAACACACTGTATCTGTTAAAACGCTGAAACAAAAACAGAAAAATCTTTTCATTTCAACACAGACCAACCCTAACGCAATGTAACAAAGAAAATCATTTCGCTTCGCTGTTTCGTTTGTCGACTTTTACATGCGACGACACTCGAATGTCTTGGTAAGGGAGGGGAAAAGTGGAGGGGGTAGATCCACTCGGATACGATTTTCCGTTTTCTCTTTTATCTTGTTTCGTAATTGTACTCGTATTAGTTTGTTTTATTCTTGGCCTTGTGTTGAATTCGTGTCGTGCGGAAGAATTATTTAAGTGACTGTGTTCAGTGTGTGTAATTACAATTATGGAAAGTTTTAACTGGTCTCATGACTTTATAATCTGACTCATCCAGATTATATAAACAGGATTAGGCGAGCAAATTAAATTAATGAAATTTTAATTGAACTGAAAACAACCACTCAATATGCAAAAAAAACATAGGAAGATTGAAAATTCAACAAAAACAAAAGCACAATCGCTGCAGATGAAGCTTAACAAAATTTTGGTGCTAAGAGCAACTGAGTTTCCTAAAAACTGATTCCAGTGCAGTTGGAGTTCACTTCTTAGATTGCTCGACGCCTACTTAGGGCTGTGATACCTCTTCTAATTCCTAAAATAGTGCCTATGTATAGGGTTTTCCAATAAGGACTTGACAACTTTTTTTTTTTAAATAAAACGCAAACCATTTGAGATACTTCAAACATGTTATTATCGCCTTGAAGTACAATCAAAGCATTTATGAATGGAACTCGACATCGTTCATATGGCTACCGCGGGCACGTTTGCAGCGGTCGATTCGTTGGACCCAATTTTCAATGACTCGGCCGCTATTTCGCGTTCAATGTTGGCTCTGAGCTCTTCCAACGTCGTCGACGTGTTGGCATAAACCAATGACTTAACGTAGCCCCACAAAAAATAGTCAAGCGGCGTTAAATGGCACGAACGAGGCGGCCAATCGACTGGCCCATTTCTTGAGATAACACGCTCACCATACTTACTCTTCAATAAATCGATTGTAGCGTGTGCTGTGTGGCTTGTAGCATCATCCTGTTGAAACCACATGTCGTCCAAGTCCATATCTTCCAATTTGGGCCAAAAATAATCGGTGATCATGGCGCGATAACGCTGACCATTCACAGTAACGTGATGATCGTAATAACGCCGCCGGCATGCAAACCGCACCAAACAGTTATTTTTTGTGGATGAAGTGGTGATTCATGAAGCACATGCGGATTTTCACCCGACCAATAACGCATATTTTGCTTATTACGACCGAAAATTGGAGTTAACGCTTTTAAAGTTGCAGTCACCGACTCCGAATTTCGAGAGAAAATTTTTATAATTTGCAGACATTGCTCGTTCGTGTACTTTACCATGATGAAAATGTTGAGTTTACTGAATAAATTGACAGTGACAATTTGATGATTAGTGAAAGAGTGCGTTCACAAATTAAATTCAAAGTTGTCAAGTCCCTATTGGAAAACCGTTTATGTATGTGGAGCCGGCCCTTTGAAATAACAACTGCAAAGGGTTTTACACTACTCTTACATTTTTCTTTGAACTTTTTCCAAATGCCTTGTTTTTTTTAGGAAAAGATGTTTAGGTTCAGTAGCTATTTTATTAAATGGTTGGCAGCCATGAAAAAAGGATGTATTCCGGTCGTGAATCAACATATTTGCGTTTGGTTTCAGGCGCTACCGTATGCAAGCAAGTGCCGCTCTTGGTTAGGAAATAGCGTATTTAATATAACGCGGTTCGTGTTCAATTATCAGCTTTATTGCCATTAGTCGCTCGACAATTTTTGATACGCTTATAATTTTGTCTGGAAACTCAGTTTCATGATGATGGGAACTGCGCTCATGTTTTGTTCCGTTTCATTATAATACATTTTTGCACGGTTTCGTTTGCAAGTTCAACTGGCAGGCCCTGTTCCCAAAATATATTCATTATAAATAAAGATTTTTAAATCAAACTCAAATCCAGCCATTATTGTTTGAAAAAAAAAGTCCGATTGTTTCTTTTTAAGTTATCATTTCAATATTTTATTTAATAAATTCGCAGAATTCTTTTCTGAGTTGCCTGGTACGTGCATTTGGGTGATTTTGTTAACCACATTGATAATATTTCAATTGAGGTTAACATACTATGTAGGTATTATACATACGAGTATGTTACATATTGTGCATCTTCTAGTGTTAAATATAGAAGACACCTCCTTATAACGTTTATCATTTTTATTTCATCACTTTGGATATTTGCACTTAAATGTGTTAAAAAAACACGATTTTTTCATGTTCATTGCTATCGCACAATATTTCGAGTTCTTCAAAGTTATTTACCAGAGATTAAATATTTTCTTATTGATTTATTGAATTTAATTGCTTATAACCTATCCTTTTCTTCTTAGATTTAAGCTTTTTCAGATATAAAGAGTGACCAGATAAGAACGATGGCCTCGAGCTTGTGGCTTGTTAGCGTAAACTAAGGACTTGACGTAGCCCCAGAGAAAACAATCGAGTGGTATCGCGGCAGCCAATTGATGAACGCTCGCCGTGAGATGACCCAGTTTCTCCTTCACATCTTCGAGCGCTGCGTCGCTTGTATAGCATGTAGCGCTGCCTTGTTGAAACCACAGCTCGGATATATTGTGTTGTCGAGCTCTGGCCACAGTAAATCGGTTAACATCGTTCTATACCTGAGATCATTGACAGTAATGTTGTCTCCTTCCTCATTTCGAAAGAAATACGATCCGATGATGCCGCCATGCCATAAACCACACCAAACAGGCAATCTGTGTGGATGCATTGATGCTTGACCGAACCCTTGTGGATTATGTTCGCTCGCTCCAATAACGGCAATTTTGCTTGTTGACAAATCCAGATCTCCGTCCAACATTCCCAATTAGCGAACTCACGGCGTTCTCAATGTCGTCCGCCTTCAATTCATGCAGCAGCACAATCTTATATGGATGTAAGTCCCAATTCAACCCCTTTCTTTTTGTTCACTTTCTGGCAATGATTCAGCTGATCGGCGCCGAATCGATATTTCTGGGTCTTCTTCAATACTGACCGGTACGGCGGCTATGTTTTCTTCATTTCACACCAATCTCTGGTTGGTGCCTTAAGACCCAAAAGAGTGTACTCCCGCTCAAACTTTTCCACCGTGCGACGAATTGCCTGAACACTGAATCCATAATGACGACCGACCTCACGACGAAATTCACGCTGCGTATTTACAACAGAGCCGGAATTTCGATAATATTTTTTAATAATTTCCGCACGTTCGGCAAATGTAAAACAATGCATAATGAAATGACGAAACATACTGAATATTTTGATAGCTATCACAGATGTCATTGGCAACGTTGATAGCTACTGAAACATAATAATTAAAAAAAACTTCATTGCTACCTGGTCACCGTATATTACACATAATTTTTTACATATTGCGTGATTCTCGCCCACTCCTTAATTAAGTTTTTCGCTTACACATTTCTAAATTCCTTCTTTTTCGCACTCGTGAATTTCATATCTCTGACTCAATTCTTTTTCGATGGCATTTTTAACTTTATATTGTACCACATGAAATTTCCGATTTTCGCTCAGTAGGAAATATGAAATTCTCGAGTGAACATCTGTGCCAGAACGTTATATTTTCTGTTTTTATAAAATAAAGTGGTACGTGTGCTTGACGTGTGAGAATTTTAGGGTTCCTTACATTTTTTTTCTAGGAATTATTTACCATGCTGTCGGCAGTTTAAATTCGAACCCTCTTCCTCTACGAATTTAAAATGGGCCATAATGCGTCATTGGCAATGAAAAATATTAATGACGCATTTAAGGATGTAGCGGTAAACAAACGCACTATACGACGTTGGTTGGGAAAGTTCCGTTCGGGAGATTTCAATCTCAAAAATGAAGGAAATATTAGTTGACGTCGATGTTTTAAGAGCAACAGTGTAAAATGTGTTTGAAACATCAAAAGTAACAAGAAAAACAAAACAAAAAAGAATTTGTAAAACAGGAGAACGATTTTTAAATTGGTTATTATTACTATTTTATTGATGTAATATGCGTTTATTGAGTTCTATTGTATTAGGCGAACAATTCGCTTCAATATGAAGCTTTTTTTTCTCCTATTTCTCCATGTCCAAGCCATTTTTTGAGTTAATTTGCATAAGATTGTCGCAGTTCACGCAAATTAAAAAACAATTTACGAATTTGACAGTTCTTTTAAGATTTAATTCATGTGACGTTTTCGCAATTTCTGCCCAAAGAAAAATTTCGTGCAGATATTTGTAAGAATTGGCAGGGTGGGGAAATGAATTACTCTCCTGAAACAGACATATTAATTTATTGTGCACACGCATAAGTGTACTTGTGAAATAGGATCCTCGAGTGGAGATAAAAAAACGACAGCGCGCGAGTTAATGTTGGTGATTGAGTAAAAAGAGTTAATGTTGGTCGTTGAGTAAAAGGATTATTTATTTTGTGCTACGCGGATATTGGTGCTCTTTATTGATATTTTTTAAAACTAACCACTATATAATATCTTAATATTATTTATACAATTGATCGGACGGCTGTTATCAGCATGGAATATTCTCCCTTGTTTGTTGTTTTATTCCGTTGTTTGTTGTTTTATTGCGTTCTTTGTTGTTTACTATTATTTGGGTAGTTAATTGTTTGTGTCGATAATGCACTTCGCGATAATGCATTTTAGGTGATGTCGGTGGTAATGTTGTTTGCATTCCTAAATGATGATGTAATCTGGTGTACGTGACTTGATAAGAATAACGGAATGGGCAGAGAGTGAGATTACGTCATTAACTCGCGCAAGAGAACAAAAAATAATAATACAAAAAAAAAAAAACCAAAATCACTTCTGGGGGAAGAAAAAAAAAAAACCGCGCGAGTGCAGTGCAAATAACATCTACAATGGGGACATCCCGTCCTCCCTGTCCCTAGTCATACTGTTGCCTGCCCACAGTCGCTGCCATTGCTGTATTACATTCTCATACAGCGTGTGCAGTGACTGAGTTGTGGGTATGAATTTTGTTGGTGTGCTGTTTGCTATTGTTGTAAGGGCACAACGCCTACAACAATTTGATTCTGAAAACCAACTTTGAGTTTTTATTTCACAGCTGCGTTTAGTATCGTCGGTGTGTTTTTTGTGTTTGACTTTTTTTTATAATAACTCGGGAATTTAGAGTGTATATAGCCAATATTCGCGGGCTTAAAAGTAACCACTTTCCTGCCTACGTCCACGTCTTTAAATACAGCTGTTTGGCACTTAATGAAACACGGGTAGATCCCTGCCGACACCTCTCAGATCGGAAGTTACCTGGCTACGAAGTAGTAACATTATTCTTCTCTCACCGCGGTCTCGCCATTTACGTCCTTAATGATGTAACTTACCAAACTCCAACACAATGTAGACCCTGTTCCATTCCGGAATTCAATTTCATGTGGTTAAAATTCCATCTCCGTAAGCAATTTATCCATTATTCCTTTATACAGGTGGGTGGCTTCGACATTCTGGACAGACAACACCCAAAGGAAAGTGTGTTGAGATCTTCACTGTAGAAAATTACTTAACCCAGCTTGTAAATAAGCCCACACGAATACCAGATGTAACTAGTTTTTAACTTCTCACGCTGATAAGTACACCGTTAATGTGCTCTCCCCTCTAGGCTCAAGGGACCACTGATCACAGACACTACTCTCTTAGAAATGAGCTTCCTTATCCCTCATCGGGTGAAGAGTATCAAACCAAAAGAAAAGGCGTGGTACGACTCGAGCTGTGAAGAGACTATCAGGGTTAGAGAAATGTTTTATCGGTCCTACAAGACAAATCCGACAGAGGAAAACCGAAAAAAATTCAAACGAACCAGGAATGACTGCAACGCCTTTCGTGTGTGTGTGAAAGCGTGTGAAATTCCAACACGACCAAAAACTGAGGCAAAAAATATTACAATGTCCCAAAGGTAGTAAAACTGTTTGATCGTTCGTCAGAAACATTAAAAATTCTGCTTCATCCTCTATCCCAACGCTAATTTAAAATGGCATTCCAGCTGTCAGCTCTTTGAACAAAGCCAATCTGCTTGCTGCAGACTTTGCGGCCGGCTCTACACTTCCAAATTGTGCTTTGTCCTGGCCTACACTTGAGTGCGTCGAATCTTCAGTGGGACGAATCCACTTTCACACTCGTGTAGTAGCATGAGTACTTAAAGGTCTTAATATACACAAATCCGCTGGACCAGACGGTATAACTCCCTTTTTTCTGAAGAGGTGTTCTTCGGCGCTGGCAAAAGCACTGCGTAAGCTTTTTCGTCAATCCTACTGTTAACTTAACTTTTTCAGCGTAGCTGGTATAAAATTTGAACCACCTTTTATTGACAGTGGTGGCAGGCATTTTGAACCACACATCTTTTGCTGTTTCCTAACTATGACAAAGGTTTAAGAATTGTACCATGCATCCTATCAGCATTAATAACTTTTCTGTTTTGCATTCCATTTTATCAGATGTTGCTTGCGTTATAAATAAGACACAATTTATCGCAGTATTGTGAAAGTAGTTAGATTGTGATCAACATAATACTTTCGACTGCATTGTATCCGATTGTTTATTCATTTCGTTTTGAAGTGAAATTTTTTTTAGTAGAAAATATTGCAACTGGTAAGCATTTTGCTTTTTTTTTCCTTAGGATTGCTTAGAGCATGTCAGTTGGGATTTTGCATACTACCCGTAAGCAACAATATTATTGATTTTGATAATACTACGGATTCATTGTCGAATCGATACCGTTGTCGAAAATTGTTAATTCAGCTATTGAGGAAGAGAATATTATGAACGCCAAACGAATTTGGGGAAAGAATTGTAAGTCTTCTTCAGTAGGTGAGTTTACTGGTTCTCAAGGTTTAACTGATTATGTTTTGCAACTATCTGAACAACCACCCATTAAACTCTTTCATCTGTTGTTGACAATAAGTTTTGTAAGTCACATAGTTTTCAAAACAAACCCTTATGCTGAACAGAGTTATCACGTGTCCGGAAGAAAATACCATATACCCCAACCAACGTTGATGGGATGAAGGCTATTGCCACAAATTTATTGATGGGAATAAAAAAGTCGCCAGGTTGTAAGGACTATTAGTCAAGTGAACCTAAGTTACGGGACAGTTATATCTCCTGTATAATGAGTTTGAAGAGGTTTGAGTTTCTACTCTCAAAATTTCATCTAAATGATAATCCCGTAATACCAGCAAGATCAAGCCCGTCATTGACAAACTCTACAAAGTTAGGCCTTTATTGAATACTATGGTGGAGAATTTTTCAAAATGCTTGCATCCATGAGCGAAAATAGCTGTCGACAAATCAATAATTAAATTTAAAAGGAGAATTACTTTGAAGCAGTACATGCCAAAAAAGCCTATCAAAAGAGGGTACAAACTTTGGATATTAGCCGATAAGAACAGGTATTGTTGGAAATTCGATATCTATGCCGGTAAATGGAATTGCAGAAAGAGACTTTAGGGCAAGGATAATAAAATCTCACAAGCTAACAGCAGAACTGGCAAATAAAAACAATATATGCTTTTTTGATAACTTTTTCACGAGCATGTGGTTGATGGAAGATCTAAAAGCAATAAAGATTCACGCATGCGGTACGGGGAATATGACGCGAATATTTTAACCAAAATTTAAGCCTGATAGACAGTTGTAACGAGGGGAGTATGATTGATATACCACCGACACGTTAGTTGCAATCAAATGGAAAGATAAGAGATGTGTGCATTTGCTATCAAATTACCATGATCCGGAACAATGAACTCAGCTACAGCGAAGAGAGAAAAGCGGTCAAATAATTAATATTTCGTCTACTCAAGCAGTGAAGGATTATAAAAATAATATGAATTTTGTGGACCGTTTCGATCAGTTGTTGTCTTCGTATAAAATAGATAGAAAGAGTCACAAGTGGTGGCACCGAGTTTTTTTCTATTTGGATGCTTGCGTTGTCAACTCGTTCATTTTGTATAAGTTAACAGGAATAACACTAGCTACATTAAAAAAGTTTCGGCTTGGAGTGATTGAAGGCTTACTGGCAGATAGAATCGCCGACAGAAATAGTAGAGTCCACAAATCTCCATCGCCAATACCTGTTATTGCATTAAAAAAGTCAAAGCAGCTTGTGCGACTTGTAATCATGACCACTAGTTCTTCTCATCAGCCGGTACGTAGCACTCGCCGAAGATAAGCTTTATGCAGCTCCACGAAAAACCAGATACGCACTGATTGGATTTGTGGGCTTTGCAATGTACCACTTTGCTAGGAAAATCGAAGGGAGCAGCGAGACTGATTTATAGTAACTACCACTTGTTTTTACCTCTTTGTAATACCAAATGAATGTATATTTCTTCTTTTTATTTATTTCTGGTTAACAAAAAATGTGTTTCTTTTAAATAAATTACTTTTTGTAAAAAAAAATGTTTTTTGCCACATTAGGCGGTATATTTTTTCCAAGTCGTCTTCGCTGAAAGAGTTAAGGACTCTTTCCGAGCCGATAGAAATTTGTCCAACCAGTCCCTAAATAAGGCGAATCTTCTCTCTCTTCCTACAGACCCATTGCACTTACGTCTCTTCTTTAGATGTTCACAGAAACGCTGATAAACCGTCAGGACAGGAAATATCTCGAAACGCGAAAACTTCTCAATGATCGGCAGTATGGTTTTCCTAGCAACAGGTCCACTGGTGATTTGATGGCATGTCTCCCCGAAAAGTGGAACCAACGCGTACATCAATCTGGCGAAAGCAAGGTAGTTGCACTTGATATGTCTAAGGCATTTGACAGAGTTTGGCATCAGGCTCTTTTGCCGAAAATGCAATGGATTGTAAATTACCTTTCGGAAAGTTCAGTTCAGGTTGTCTTGGATGATTTCAAGTCTGATATTTACAAAATAAAAGCTGATGTGCCCCAGGGCTCCCTTCTGTCTCCGCCACCCTTTTTAGTTTTCATTTATGATCAATATATGACCAATATATTCCTTTGTTGATGACAGTACACTCTGCTTTTCATATTCTCGGACTCCCGTCCCTGTTCTTCGGCTGTAGAACTGGAACGACAGCGTATGTTAAGCTCATTAAATTTGATATTGACAGCATAACCAATTGGAGAACTATCAACAGAGTGGAATTTAATGCCTCCAGAACACAATGCTGTCTGTCGTTAATAAAGCGAAATTGAAATACCCAGCCATTATCCATGAATGACACTTACATCGGTTAAACCGAAAAACTTTACATTCTCGGTATGTGTGTCAACGATAACTTAAATTGAAATGACCACATATTCGATGTCGTCAGAAAACTGCAAAATGTCTAGGTTTCCTAAAACGATGTATGAAATATTTCACCCTCTTTAATCTGGTCTCAATATATAAGACATCCATCTGCCCAAAATTGAGGTACAATGCCCACATCTGGTCAGGTGCTCCTAAAACAAAACCGTGCGATAAAACTCAGAGGCCACACTAATATCAGTCAGTCAATTGACACCCTCAAACACCGACGTAATGTCTCCTGTTCACTTTGTTTTATCGCTATTTCCACCACCAGTGCTCCATACAAATCGACAGTAATATTCCGCTCATTCAAACCTTGAATCGTAACACCCGTCTCGTTTTGAATGCTCATCAGTATACCCTCAAGCCCACTTTCGGACATACTTTAAAATATCGTGATTCGTTCCTAAGCCGTACAACTGTCTTATGGTATATCTACGCCGAGCTCTCTATTTTCTAGTCGTTATAACTTAGTAATGTTAACCATTCATTGTTACTACAAAAAACTGGAAAGGCAATTTTTCTTTGAGACCTCCTTCTGCATTTTAATTGCTTCATATTTAGCAAACAGGCCTCAATATGTATTTGTCGGTAAGAAATGTTCCTCGCTTCTTCAAGTCGGCTTAAGTGTCCCTCAAGGTTCTGTACTATGTCCTTTACTGTTTTCAAGTTTCATTAATGTTTTACTACCTGCGAACATGCTGATGATGTCCAAATATATTCGTTGTTCCCAAAATCACTTAAAAACCAAGGGTTAAATAATATTAATCAAACACTGAAAGAAATTCACACCTGGTCTTTAAATAATGGACATAGTCTCAATTCAGCAAAAACTAAAGCTATGATCATTAATAGAAGCAGAAAAAACGAAGTGTTCCCTTCGATAATTCTTAATGATACGACTGTTGATAACATAAAAAAATCTTGGGATATACAGCGCACGCTCGATAACGTGAACTAATTAAAACCAAGAGAGCTCACATTAACAGAAGTGTTCACGTTTTCGAATGCCAAACAAGTATAAAATTATTTCATATTTACACATTTCAATTCATATTTTATTGTTGTTTTGTACATTAATTTAAGAGGTTTGACATTAAATATAAATTTGAGAAAACTTTTTATTTAAAAAAATCAGTCATCTTTTTTGTGTATTCTGTTTTTCTAATACTTGAAATACAGCTTTCTCCCTTAGACGTCTCAGTACGTTTATGTCATTTTGATCGACGCCTTCATGGCTAGCTCACTGTACCGCTTTGTTGAAAATGTCAACTGCTTCACTCGGTTTAATTTTCTCCGGCGCCTCTAAGAAACTGTCATCGTCGTTGGACTCGTCCTCCTGTTCAATATCGTTATCCACAAAGTCTATGTCAATATCCTTATTCTATTCCTGAACAGTTGATAAGGTATATTCACTCTGAAACTGTTAATAAGAACATTTTCAAATGTATCTTTGTCCATGTCCGCGCACACGAACAAACCTCAGGATTTAAAGTGTGAAGGAGATCGACAGTGTTGCACATTAAAGAGCGAAGTTCAGCTACAAATTTTCTTTTAAAACTGTCAACGGCATGTTATCTTCGGGATCATCGTCGTTTCCCGCAAAATCTAAAATATTGTTCCAGCATTTAGCTAGGGTTCCTTCGCCGACATAGATTATAGCTTTTTTTCAATGTAATTTTTTTCATCGACATGAGCGAATCAGATTGCGTCGCTGCTATTGAAGCTATAAGGCTGTTTCTGTAGTGCAGCTTCGTGATTTTTATTGCATTCTGATCCATCGGTTGAATGAGCGGAGTAACGTTTTGTGGCATAAACATTGCGAAAATTTGGCTCTCTTCCGTTGTCAGTTCAGCTTCATTTAGATGGCAAGGAGCGTTGTCGATTAGGAGAAGAACTTTAATTGGCAACTTTTTCTCTTTTAAAAATGATTTTACCTTAAAAAAATTCAAAACGAACCTGAGAAGAAACTGAGAAACAAACGATTCATAAAACCAATTTTTAAATATAGTCGACGTCATCCAGGCTGATTTTGAACTTTTTTAGTCGGTAGGACACTGAAAGTTCTTAAAGCAGTGCGAATTCTTCGCCCTTCCATTGACCAACTTTTTAAGCTTATGAGATCCTTTGGCGTTTGAGCAACAGAAGAACGTGATTCGCTGCTTCTCCGACTTTACGCCTGGGGCTCGCTTTTCTAAACTGGACACGTTGGTTTTTTCTGGCAAAAGTTTCCAGAATAAGCCGGACTCATCAGCATTATACAGCTGTTCGTTGCATAACTCCAATTCGCCCATTCTAGCAAGTTTTTCTTTAAACCGGTCCACTAGCTGAGGCTGCGAAGAAAGTTTTTCCGAAGTCGAACGCCATATCTTTTGTTAAAACCTTGAAGCCAGCCATCACTAGCGCAGATATCACCTTCGTATTCCTTAAATTTTAAATGCAGTTTTTTTGCTTTTTCCTTCAGCATTAAAGCACTTACTGGCCAATTCTTATATCACATAGGGATAAATCAACGATACAGAGCCTTCTCCATTTTGGGCAGCTCTGAAGTACGCAATGTTTTTCTTTTTCCAGACCCAGAAAATGTGTCGTTTACGCATTTTAAAATCTTTTTTTTTTTTGTTTTAATGCCACAAATTCTTGATTTAGCAACATTAAATTTTGTTGCTAAGCACGTCACACTTGATCTCTTTGTAAAAAATTGTGACTTTTTCAGCCTTTTCTTGTAATATCAAGCACACAGGTTTCTTAGAACACATTTTAAAGCAGAAAATTCAAGACGAAACGCTCTATGATTAGCCAAAATTGCCACTGAAATGTTTTGTTCGTTTTACACGCAACCACAAATAAAACGCATGGCTTACTATTAGCTCAAAGCAAACTATGTATATGTATTGAAATGTATATCAATACAAGTTGAATCCTTTAGTACATTTGCTTATCTTCTAGATACACATTCACATTAAGCAAATAACAACTGCAACCTTTCTTGATCCTTCTTTCTCTCGCCTTATAAATTAATAAGGGACCTTATTTTCTTATGTATCTTTATTTAGACAGGCCGCTTAGTTGTTGCAACGCTACACTGATAAGCCCGGATGTCTTGTTGTCATCCTTAACACATGTTCATATTTGAATAACTTCAGTAAAAGCTTGAATTGGAATATCCACGTAAACAAAGTTGTATCGAAAGTTTATGGTATTATATGGGGTCTAATTTCTACGACAAAGTATCTTCCGACAAGCGTTAAGCTAAAGCTTGTTAAGGCTTTCATTTGACCACTTTATGGATGTGAAATTTATTCCGACATGGATTACTCATCCAAAAGGAAACTTTTCGTGGACCTTCTGTATTTACAAAAAAAAAATAACAGGCTGTTCATTAATAGCTCTAATCAACTATAGAACAATTCAACTATTTAAAAAAATTATAACAACTAAAGAACCAGATTGCTTATTTGAAAAATTTAAATTCTCGACCTACCCGAGAACAATGAAAATAGTTCCACCTAGACATAAGTATTCAATTACAAGTCGGCAATTTTATATACATGCGATTCATCTTTGGAATGAACTACCTTTGTAGATTAAACGGACAAATAACACAACTACTTTTACTAGAGAAGCTTTCCAATACTATGCGCAAATTTACTGAAGGAATACAAATATTCTTATCTACCTCCTTTTCCTTTCTATCTTTTCTCTTTTCCTGCTTTTCTTTTTAATTTTACTTTTAAACATTTTATTTTATTCAATTTTTTATCTAATTTATAAAACATTGTAATTTAATATAAATTTAGCTTGTACAATTTAATATAAGATTATATCTTACTTCTACAATGAATTTTTATGATAAATATATACAATACAATACAATGTATTAAACATCGGTACCTCTCTTTTCTTCCTCCCTAAATTTCCTTTGCTGTGAACAAGCTTTTTAAGGGTATACAAATCCTTTGAGCGCGTGTTAATTCACTTTTATAATTACCCATCAAGAATTGGCCAAAACAAAAGGTAAATACCCCGATATTAGAAACTTAAAAATTTAGAAACCGACAACCCTGTAGTTTTGGTAGTAAAGATAGTTTCGGATGAGTTTTCAGAACATTTTGTACGATTTAGCAGCTATCAAAAGCCAATTCGTATTTTTGGATACATTATGTACAATAGTAGATCGAGTGGGTGGGCGTTTGCTAAATGCGAACATATCCTATAATGTCAAATGTCCTATTTTCCTACCCAAAAATTCACTATCTGTAAATAATCTTGTTGTCCATTTGTGTGTAATTAATTTTCATGCAGGTATTCAAGCTCCCTTGGTCATTATGAGACAAGGTCATCGGCGCGAGTTAAGCATTGGTCTTATTACTGCACTTCTGACTTAACATTTTTCATTATAATGTATTTTTTTTATTTAATGTATTTCCTATTTGTTGCCCTCATAACTTTTGGGTTGACCCATTAAAGTAAAGCGTAAATAAACATAAAGAATTTAAAGGGAAAGCACTTTCTTTCGAAAGTGAAGCAATGCACTGGATTCACCACTTGAATGCAGAAGCAATATCGTATATGGCCTAGATTTTTTATACGTTATTTGCTTGGGTATGTTATATAGGATGTTGCAATAGGAAAATTCTAGGTCTTCCTTTGACATTCCTTTTAGTTTTTAACTTAGTTGAACTATAATCATCAACCGAATAACTACGGTGCAGCCCCGCATTGAGACAGCGGCCGTATTATTAAGAATTAACGTAAGAAGAAAAATAGAAATTTATTATAATAAATTAAAAATAAATAAAAAAAAACTTCTTACCGAGTATCAACATTTATTTCGCGCGAAGAATAACTACGAAGACAATTTGTGTGTCATCACAACGACGGCGAGGCTACTGCCGAAACAAGGCCTATGTGACAGTGTTTTATTTTGTTTTGCGAAGAAGGCTTTTCCCTAGAAATCGTTTCGGACCTATCGACACTTTTCTACTAGTCCTAAAACGTTTTTTTGCACGACGCGGAGGAGTTACATGCTGTGTGTGTCTCGGATCAGCAGAAGAAGAATATAAAGTCATCATAATGCGCTTTACATCGGCTTAAATTTATACATATACCACCTCCAGTGCCACTCAAAATCCCATCTCTACAGGACGGTAAAGCAATCATTCCTGACTTATGAAGAGTTTTCAACCGTGGTCGCCGAGATTGAAGCAAAACAACATTTCTGTGCGAGATGGTTAAAAGAATATCTATTAGAGTTACAACGACGGACGAAGTGGAAAACTGTTTTCGATAACGCTACCTTGGGTACAGTATTATTGATCAGCGATGACAATTTGCCTCCTCAGCAATTGCTTGACAGACTTATCGCTAGTTCAGATGTCCTAAGAAGACCGATTCATCGCCTGCCTTCTTTACTGAGTTATTGAAGTGTCCCTTTTCCGGTTCGACACTGCCCGCCTTATGGTGATGATTTACATTCTAACTGCTGTATCTTTATAGCGACTTCAAATTTTAAAAAAATCACTTTACCAGCATATTCTACACATGTTAAGAAATCAATTTATGGAAAAAAAAATTATTTTTTCAACACGGGGGAACCCCTTAAGTTACGCAATGTTACCTGAAAATTTTGTGAGACTTAAAACTTGTTATTTTAATAATCTGAATATCCGTAAATAGATTATTTAAAACACCTACTTTCCTGTTTTTGTGTTGATATTATTTGTGAGTGAAACCTGGTTTAAACATATACCTAACTTGAGCCGCTCAGGTAAAATATAAAGTTTCTTCAGTACGACTTATCATTGTTAATGCCACATAACCAACAAGATTTGCTCACAATTGTTAATCCGTTTACTCGACCAAATATGAATTGACTTCGTTTCTAATCATGATCTTCTTTATGTTGCCATATTATCAGCGCGTTTGGAATGATTCCTGTTACTGACCCAAATAACGGAATAAGAGTGAACTACTTACAAAAAATTCTTTCAGTCTTATGTAATGAAAGACAAAAACAGTTAGAATATAAAGGCTTGCAAAGGTTCACGTCTAATGTGGTAAGCTCTATGAAAAAACATACCAAATAATATAGCGTTCAACCTCAACCTGCCATCCCTTGAGCAAAATAATTACGCCTCAAAACTACGTTAATAATGCTCTGCCAGCCAAAAATCAATATTTCAGTATTTCAGGCTACAACGGTGTCTTCAAATGTAATTTAGATCTAATAACTATCGACTTACGGAATCACTTTAATTTACTCCCTGTCGTATTATTTTAATAAATTCAGTTTTACTCAAGAACTCTGAAGATTATTGCATCCCGTTTTCAATACTATAATTTATCCGCCTATTTTTATCCACGTTGTCAGACTATAGAATTCTCAATGGTATTCAATCGATTTCTGATCATTCCTGCAGTTTTTAAAAGTGAAATACTTTTATATTTTTCGATTCTAATGCCTTACTTATTCCTGTCCTCAATTGTCAAAACTGGATTTAATAATCAAAGTACTATAAAAAAAATATTTATACATATATACGATATATATATATATATATATATATATATATATATATATATATATATATATAGGGTGGGTCAATAAGTCCGTGACTTTTGAAATAAAACACAGATTTTTTGATAAAAAAATAATTTTATTTTTCAACGTAGTCTCCCTTGAGCTCTATACACTTTGTCCAACGCTTCTCCAATTTTTGTATCCCTTCCAAAAAAAATGATTTGTCGAGGTCCTCAAAATAGGCCTTTGTTTGCGAGATGACTTCATCATTGGAGTCAAATCTTTTTCCACCAAACCATTTCTTCAGGTTTGGGAACAAGAAGTAGTCGCTCGGAGCCAAATCTGGAGAATAGGGTGGATGAGGGAGCAATTCATAGCCCAATTCATGGATTTTTGCCATGGCAACTACACATGTGTGCACCCTTGCATTGTCTTGGTGGAAAAGAACTTTTTTCTTGGCCAAATGAGGTCGGTTTTTTTTCAAATCGTCATTGAATCGGTCCATTGAATATTCCCCATTGATTGTGCTTCCCTTTTGAAGGTAGTCAATGTGGATTATCCCGCGTGCATCCCAAAAAACAGTCGCCATAACTTTATTGGCTGACAAACCCACCTTGGCCTTCTTTGGCGTCGATTCACCCTTAGAAACCCACTGTTTTGACTGTTGTTTGTTCTCTGGTGTGTTGTGATGGATCCATGTTTCGTCCACGGTTACAAAACGTCGCAAAAATTCCTCCATATTGCGATTAAACAACGCCAAACCTTCCTGTGAAGTTGTTACACGAAATTCACTTTTTTCCATTTTCTCCTCAAATTAGTGAGTAGTCTGATAAAAATAGCTGTCAAACATAAACTAACTGACGCAGCAAGTTTAAATTTTGACAGGAGTCAACTGACAGATGCCTGTTGACAGGTGCAGTGTTGCTGTTTCAGTAAAGAGGTCAGAAATTCAAAAAGTCACGGACTTATTGACCCGCCCTCGTAAAAATACTTAAATAAATAAATAAATAAAATTAGAACACATGCCTGTTCCTGTTATTCTGTTTACTGACAAAAACCAAGAACGATCTTCGTTCATGATCTTGAAAACGCACAGCCAATGAGTCATTAAAAGGAAGTATAAAATTCGTTTTGTTTTAAGGGGCGTTCGAATGTTACAGCATTCCGGTTGGTCCCGACCTACTTGGTTGCCAGTGCGAACATTATTTTTAATGTTCGTTACAATGTATTGTAATAGGATCTACTACCTTTGAGACATTAATGATTTTTTTTTCTGTTTTTTGTCGTATTTGAATTTATTGCCGCCTTTAATGTGAATTTTGCGGTCATAATAAAAAAATATTAACTAATAAAAAAGGAACTAAAAAGGCGTAGCATGTACTCACTTGATTAAATGTTTCCGGTTTGGACTGATCGAATATTCTTCCTCTAACTTTGATATTTAAGTTGATTTTGGCTTCAGCTTCATTATCATCAGACGCTTCAGCATGGTTGTGTCCAATATCTGGAATCTTATATAGTTTAACAGTTTTTGCAGAACTAAACTTATTTTAAAAACTCAATTGTTACCGAAGGTAAACAAATATATTTGGGAGAAACAAGCCTATTTTCAAAAATATCTGTAACAAAGCTCGACGGATCTTCTAGGTATTTATTTTTACTTAAAATTATGCTTTCAACTTCACTGTGAATTTGTATTTTTTGTGCTTCAAGAAGGGCAATTGTTCGCAAAACTCTCGAATATTCAACGTTTCCCCTTAAGGCCAAGTGATCAGTTTCAAAATTAAACACCCAATCCGAATTGTTGTCATTATAGTTATGTATCTCCATTGTTAGAGTTCAAATTGTCTATATTAAATAAAAACAAATAAAATTCTTTCAGAAAAATTTGTTAAAACACACACACATATAGTCGTTTTTTATATGCTTAAATATATACATTGTAAGTATTTACAAATAGCATATAGAGAATAAAAAAGGAAGTGTAATACTTTAAGACATGTAATACAGTTTTGCTGGGTTTGTGATAGTACTGTTTCTTTTTTTTTCGTTCGAAGTAAATATGGCATTTCCACACACGGTACACGGTATTAATGCACACGTTGTCGAACTTTGTAATTTAACATTCTGAAGGGGACCGAAACAAACATTTTTGCAGGCAATTAAAGTCTGGGGTGTTTAATTTTAGTGTAAAGAATTCTCATATCCGCTTAAGAGTTAAGTTCTTAAAAAAAAAATAAAAAAATAAAAAAAATTAAGAGTAATAAAAAATTAATGTCATGTTTTACAAAAATAAATCCAATGTAAATGTTTAACTAATTTTTATTGAATTTACATTAATGAAGTGAATCCTATCCGCGGATTTTCATTTGCACATCGATTACTCAAAAAGCGTGTATGCGTATACGAGTATTTAATTAAATTTTAATTCGTTGTAAAGTGCTAGACAGAAAAAAAATGTTAAGGTATCACCCATTTCTATATGTTACTCCAAACGATTAATATTACATAGTAGATTTATTTATTTAGACACCAGTGAGCATTGAAAACAAAAATTTGTTCTGTTGTTTTTTTCTTTGATTCTCTTTTGAATGAGCGTGCACATGTATGCACATGTGTGAACTGAATTTAATTTTGTCACATTGTGTAATAATAATAATTAGCTAAAATATATTTTGTGCCGTATACTCATGTATAGCACATTAAGTATGATTGGCAGTTTGAATAACTCAAATTCATGTTGTGTCGATGGTATTTCTACTGTTGTCCTTAAAAATATTGCATGTTTCATTATGGATGTATTAGCTGATGAATTCAATCATAGTGTTTTTTCTGGTATTTTTCCTGACAATCTAAAGTATGCAGATGTTATTCCTTTGTTTAAAAAAGGCTCTCCAACTTAAATAGGAAATTATAGGCCGATTTCCCTTCTGCCAACCATAAGTAAAGTTTTCGATAAACTTATAAAAATTAGGTTAGTAAAATTCTTAGACAAGACGATGTTCTGACATCCTTCTCAATTTGGGACGCACTTCTAGAGTTTTGCTCTCAGATAAAACCTTGACAAAAGAAAATGTACAGCTGCGTTATTCATTGATATAACCAAAGCCTTCGACATGGTTGACCATAAAATTCTGTTAAGTAAACTGGAAAATGCAGGTGTACGTGGCTTCATGCGTGAATGGTTTAACTCATACAGTCCGTTTGGCAAGATCGTATACGGCAAAACTTGTTTATGAAAACCGGTTTGTAAGTGGCATTTGCATTAGCAGATAAAAAAAATACTTCTGCTAAGATGCTTTGGATAAAAAAATTTAAAGAGTGTTCAATTTTTGTCAGAGACACCCAGCAAAAGTGCACGTTTGGGGATGCTTCTCAAAACAAGAATTTGGCAATATGTTCATGTTTACAAATAACTTAAACGCACCCAACATGGTCAAAATTTATAAGAAGGCTTTATTACCATCTGCCCAAAGGTGGTTTAAAAGAAGGAATGAGAATTGGTTACTGCAAGAAGATAATGACCCGAAACATCGCAGTCGTTTGTGCAGTGCGTGGAAACAAGAAAATGACGTCGATGTTTTAGATTGGTCATCACAGTCGCAGTTTCAATCCCATTGAAAATGATTTTGCATTCATGAAGCTAAAGCTACAAGGAAAGAAGATCTCGACGGTCAAACAATTATCACGAAAAATACGAGTTTTATGGAGATCTTTGCCTCAAGATTATGCTATAAGATTAGTAGAAAGCATGCCTCGAAGACTCCAAGCAATTATTGATAATGGAGGAGAGTGGACAACATATTAATTGAAAAGCATTCAAGTAAATAAACAAAATAAACTAGTACAATTGATTTTTTATTATTATTATAAGTTCTTCGTCGTGTACGATGTTATCAAACAGACTGTATCTGAATAATAAATCACAAAGAGTAAAGTTGAATGAGACGAGAAGTGATGTGCAATTTATCAGGCTTGGGGTACCGCAAGGGTCAGTCCTGGGCCCCATTATATTTTTAGTTTATATCAACTCACTCTTCCACCTCAATCTAAAAGGCTTACCTACAGCTTTTGCTGACGATGTTGGGTTAGCGTATGGCGTCAACAGCCCCTTAGATCTAAATGCTAACATAAATTGCGATGTACACACTCTAAGACAATGGTTCGCTGAACACAAACTTGTAATAAGTCCTAAGACTAAATTAATGTTCTTTAATTTATCTCCGTCCATTCATCCAAAACCGGATGTATATTTTCATGCACCGAATTGCAAACAATTTAAATTATATCAATGTAAATGTGCAACCAGTGTGTTTGGTCAATTATTTTGAGCTAGTGAAAATTGTAGTGATGATTGTTTTTTGATAGAGAATGTAGACGAATTTATGTACCTAGGACTCTTACTTGACTCTAATATGAAATTTTCATCTCACCCTACTGCATTGAAGAAGTACTTTATTTCCACACTTAGGCATTTTTATTACTTCCGTAATGCATGTTCAACGAAGCTCCTAACCAAAATTTATTATGGACTTTTTAATTCTAAGCTGCAATACGGTATAAATTTCTGGGGAGGTGGCTATCAAAACAAAATTCAGCCTTTGCTAGTCTTGAAAAAGTATGTTGTCCGAAAGATTTGTCGTAAACCTGGTAGGCATCCTAGTTTTCCTTTGTTTTGTCAATTAGGAATTCTTCCTGTTCGTCGCTTATACTGTTTTAAGGTTCTAAAAGCTTTCTTTATGAATTCTGGTAATCGAAACTTTCGTATAATCTCAAACTATAACCTACGTAATAACTCGCTTAATATGTTACAAGTGCCAAACTATCGAACCACCGCATATAGAAATTCTTATTCAGTAATATGTAATCGTTTATTTAATGTCCTCCCGGAAGAAATCAGATGTGTTCACATGGCCAAATGTTTTCTAAAGCGCGTAAAAAATTGACTATTCTCTCATGATTGTTATAGTTTAAACTCTCTTCCTTCTTATTATTTTCATCTAACTTTTGTTTAAACTTTTGATGTTAGTATATTGATTACATAAATTTTGCATCCTTCATGAAGTGATAACATATTGATATAATGTTAAATGAATTAAATTGCTGAAATTTGTTTTCTTTTTTCTCTATTTTTTTTTCAACACCCCATCCCATCTTATTGTATGTATTGTTCCTTTTGAAGTGGCATTCAACACTATTTGAACTCACTCAGTATTAAATATCGAATGCCACCAGATTTATTTATTTATTATTTTCTTTTTTCTTACTTTACTTTGTAATTCTTAACGTACTGAATTTTTATATGGATTTGTTTTTATATTATATTTATACGTAATTTAAGACAAATAAATAACATACATAACATAACATCATGCATTAAACCTTTATAAAATGTAAAATAGTACGCAGTTGATTCAGCAAAGTCTTAGTGTTGTAACTAATTCATATTTATTTTTATTTATTTATTTTATTTCATTTTTATGTTTCTTTATTTATATTACATATTAAAATCTAATTTACATGACATTTTTGAAAACTATTATTGTCCTTGTTCAAACATAGTGCTACTCCACAAAAGATCTCAATTTATATGAAGGAAACATTCACCTCTGGCCCTTAGATCCAAAAACAGGCATATGGTTGACCCCATCCTCTTTCACAACTGTTGACGGTATGGGTTGCTGGTTCCTCTTCTTTATTTTTGCAGCGTGAAGTTAAGCAACTGCTGGACTTCCTGAAGGTCGTCCACTTTTTATACCAAGACTATGAACTCATACAAATATTGCATAGCGTCTTTGGTAATTTATTTGAAAGCGAACCAAATCTTTATCATTGCAAACCAAAGTTCGCTTATAGAGGAGCCATAAATTTATAACAGCTAAACCAAAGAAGCGATAGAAAATCCGCATATACTACTCGTACTTTTTGGACTTCATTGAAATTTAAGATGGCTCCCTACCTATACCTCCCATACGTCGATTACATACCTTTATTATACCCGAACATTTTATTATTACGTTGGATTATGTTTTCCTATGGAACTTCTTCAGGCTCAGTTCATACAAAGGTATATAGCATGTTGAAGTATTTATCATCCTTCCAAATTGGAAATAAATGCTCTTTCAAAGTCAGCAACAAATTCTACTAGGGTTCCTCTTAGCACCTTCTTCATTTCATCATCCTTAGGTAGCTTGCAATTTGGAATCCTATTCCGCCTCACTGTTCCCAGAGAATCCATTCCTATTTTTGGCCAATAATATTGAAGTTGAAGGGACGTATATAAATTCAAAGTAAATCTTGAATTTGCATGCACGGGGAAATTTCCGACATAATAGTGCGACTATATTGCCACTTAATCCCAATTCTGGCTCTTTGCGAGCTGTCCGTTCAGCAGCATTATTTTCAAGTCCAATACAAACTTTAAAATTAAACTAGATACACCACATAAAACAAAAACTTTATATCCCCATTTACGAGTCTTCAATAGAACGCAGTTATTCAAAGGAAGTTTTGCTCTTGATGCACAAATTTGTTCATCGACGGAAAGTTGCTCTTCCTTAGGAATTGTTAAGCAATTTCTTTTGAATTCTTCAATAATTAGACTATGTCAAGGCCGATGTCTTCGTATATTTGGGTACTTTGCAACTGATTAAATTATTGAAACTCCAAGATATTTTGATAGGTATGATGATTTGATCTGTTGTACATTTGCTGGAAAATCGGTAGGAACACTAAATTGTGTTTGATATGCGGAAACATTAATCGATTTATTTTTCCAACGAAGAGATTTTTTCATAGCCTCGTAATCAACACATTCATTGGAGACTAAATCATTTGTAAGAACAGTATCAGAAAGCTGTTCTACTACAGGGCAATTCCCAAAACATTTGCATCTCCAAGTAGATTCTCAAACAATTCATCTTTTATATTAGTACCTAACATTCCATCATCTAAGTCATATTCATCTCTCGACACTTCACTGTCGCTTGGAATATTAGATAGCAGGTTAGAAATATCTTTATGAAAAATTTTGTGTGCTAATGACTTGGCCACCCTCTGTAAACAAACAGTAAGAGCCGCTTTGTGTGTTTTATTGTTTCATCTTTGCATTCGTTACAAAAATTTAACACGTCTCTACCACTATCTTCCTAATTTACGAGTATAATGTCAACTAAAAAAAATTTAAAAACTAGTTTCGACGCGAAAAAGATCTGTGTTACCGCTTAAAGTGAAAATAGAAATGCTATCACGCTCATTCAATGTCAACGAATCAACTGTACGATCGATAAAAAAATCCGATGATAAAATAAGGTCGTCTGTAGCTTCAACTTCACTGTCAGCGAAAATTGTTCGTGATCCAGCAATAGAAAAAATAGAAGTGGCGTTGTCATTATGGATTGAAGACCGCAACCAAAAAAGAGTGCCCCTGAGTGGTCCAATGGTTCGGGAGAAGGCAAAGCGTCTTTACGCACATTTTAAAGAACCTGATGATAGTTGTGGTGGTGAATGTACAGATGGAGGATTTCAAGCATCGGAAGGTTGGTTCAATAAATTTAAGGTGAGACAATCATTGCATAGCATTAAAAGCTGCATCTGCAGACATTGCTGCAGCAGAAAGATATCCAGAAGAATTTGCAAACCTAGTAGCTGATGGAGGATACAAACCTAAGCAAATATTTAATGCAGACGAAACTGCACTGTTTTGGAAGAGAATGCCAAACAAAACATTCATTTCTAAAAGCGAAAAGTCTGCCTCTGGATTTAAGGCAGCAAAGGATAGAATTACACTGTTGCTATGTTCTAATGCATCTGGAGATTGTGTCATTAAACCACTGATTCTTTACAGATCGTTAAATCCTCGTACTTTAAAAAATCAAAACAAGGACGAACTGCCAGTGTTTTGGCGTGCCAATAAGAAAGCGTGGGTTACAAGCGCTATTTTTTGTGACTGGTTCCGGAGTTGTTTTGTTTCTGAAGTTGAAACTTATTTTTAAAAAAATAATTTAGACTTTAAAGCAGTTCTGGTTTTGGACAATGCACCAGGTCATCCTCGCGAACTTGAAACTATGCATATGCATCTAAATATAAAAGTGACATTTTTACCTCCCAACACGACGGCTTTGCTTCAACCTATGGACCAAGGAATAATCCAGACCTTTAAGCTCTATTACATCAGACGAACCTCCAAAATCATATTGGATAATATGGAATGTGATCCTGATATCAATGTTATGGAATGCTGGAAGAAATTTGACATAGCAAAATGCATCGTAAACATAAAAGAAACATTGGAAGAACTGAAGCCATACACATTGAAATCATGCTGGACAAAACTGTGGCCTGCTCTGACTGCGGAAAATGACGAAGAATCTGTGCAAATTCAAACTTTGACTGCAAACATAGCCGGAATTGCAAATGGAACAGGACAATGTGGGTTCGAACAGATAGAATCAATTGACATTCAGGAGTTGCTTGAATCGCAAAATGATGATTTGACTGAAACCGACTTGGAGGAAATGTTAAATTCACTGCCCATTGAAGAAGAGGCTTCAACAAGCACTGGAAACGTGACATTTAATTTGAAAAATCTTAGTGAAGGTTTAAGAATGGCAAATGAGCTTTGTGATTTCTTTATGCAAATTGATCCGTCTGTGGAACGAAGTGTTACTTTTAAGAGGCAAATTGCTAATGTCACTGCTGAATATCGGTCTGAATTGAAGGAGCTTTTAAAAACTGTCAAGCAAGAAAAAATTACAAAATTCTTTAAACCATTGCCTAGCCTGAATATAATAATTAATCAATATGGTCAAAAACTTCAATAAAATTCATTTTTTTATATATGTACTTGTTTTTTATTCTGTCACCTAGGAACGTATCCCCTATAATCCCATATAAATTACCATTCCATATTCACGGTTTCTGTATTCGCGACATTTTTACCGCGAATATACCCCGCGAATAAAAAGCTTTTACTGTACTATATGTTTCACAAACAAACAATCTCGTAAAAACCTGGTAAAAACTTACCTTGAGTTATACGAGGGTTTTCTGAAAAGTTTCCGACCGCAACGTAAAGATACTCGTCACTCGTCAAAAAAAGCTAGTGAATGCTAGTTGTGCATCTTTTGACAGTTACTTAACGAAGTTTCAGTTTTTAGTTGACCGTCGTTTGAGTGAGTCGATGTGAGTGTTTATTGTAAAAATGGAAAAAGTTGAGTATTGAGCTGTTATTAAATTCTTGTTTTTGAAAGGCAATACGCCTACGCAAATCAAAAATGAGTTGGACTCTGTGTATGGGGACTCTGCACCATCATTTACCACAGTGAAATTTTTTGCAGCTGAATTTAAACGTGGCCGTAAGAGCTTTGGAGATGATCAACGTTCGGGACGTCCAAAAACTGCAACCACTGACGATAACATTGCTAAAGTTCACCAAATGGTGTTAGACGACCGCTGAATTAAAGTGAGAGAGATAGTAGAGGTACGAAAATGTCCAAAAAACGTGTTTTTTACAATTAAATCAAGTTTTAGACATGAGAAAGCTGTCCGCGCGTTGGGTGCTGCGTTTGCTTACGTTAGACCAAAAACATGTTTGAATGAATTTCCAACGCTCTGTTGGCGCAGTTTAGACGTTTAGAAAGTTTAGAAAGGAAAAACCGTTACAGGAGCATACTACGCATCATTACTTGCCAAGCTGAAAGCAGAAATTGCGGAAAAACGGCCACATTTGCAGAAAAATAAAATCCGGTTTCACCAAGACAACGCGCCGTCTCACACCTCAGCGGTTGCCATGACGAAAATCCAGGAATTACGGTTTGAACTGCTTGACCATCCGCCTTATTCACCAGATCTAGACCCAAAGCGACTTCTTTTTGTTCCCTCATCTAAAAACTGCGCTCGGAGAACAGAGATTTTCGTCAAATGAGGAGGCAATGACCTGACAGTTATTTTGCAGAGAAAAACGCCAAGTACTATTTGGACGGGTTAGAGAGATGGGAGCATCGCTGGGAGAAGTGTGTAGAGTTACAAGGAGACTATGTAGAAAAATAAAAAAAAATTGAGAAAAAATGTCTTGTATCATTATTCGGTCGGAAACTTTTGAGACAAACCTCGTACATGTGGACAACAATAAAAAAAACTGCAACGCTATCGACGCTGGAATTAATAATTGCTTCCGAACCGCCTCCGGATGCCCTAAATCAAATAAAAAAATAAAATCGAAGCTTTACGTGTTGAAACTGGGTATCAGGCTTTCTAGAATTTTGGCAAAATAAGATCTTGGTCAGTAAGGCAATATCCGATCAAACACACCCCCTTTATGGTACTGCAAAGGAAATTTTAACTTCACGAGGAAGTAAATGAAAACACTCCTTCTCTGCAATTGCTCGAATAATAAGCTTAATAGCTAAACAGGAGAACTTTTTTGCTGATAATAGTTCAATAGCATACACCGCCCTGGAAAGGAAACTTAATACAAACAAATTGATACGGATCTAGCTAAGTTTAAGAAGATTGACCTTGAACATATCCTTTATACAGATGGATCAGTGACAGCCATTCATCTTATACTGTAGTTAAATGGGAAATAAATGCACAAACACCCTCGATCTGGCAATGAATTCTACCTAAAGAAGCAGGAAGCTACATTGCAGAATTGGCAGCAATAAATAAGGCTATATCTGTAGCACAAATTTATTCTGGACGTAGTATAATTTTGACAGATAACTTAAGCATTCTTAAAAGCCTCAGAAATGAAACTAACAAATGCCCAACACTAGAACTTCTTAGAGGTAATCTAACAGGAGATATCACACTAGCATGGGTCCCAGAGCATATCGGTATCTAAGGCAATGAAATTGCAGATCTTGGAGCCAAAATTACCCACTGATTATTGAGTCCCCAAACTTCTATCAATTGACTGGACAAATATTCCGAACACAGCAGAAGGAGGAGCTTGCTGACAGTTGGAAAAATTGTCTTACATTCCTTCAAACACACAACCCCCACAACCACCGTATACCATACAATAATCAGCTTAGCAAGGAAGATTGCATAAGAATACTTCGAGTCAGAGTTGGGAAAATATTATTCTCCACTAAACATCTATACACTGGCGAGAACCCGGAAGTATGTGAACC
The DNA here is from genome assembly GCA_949129095.1 of Volucella bombylans. NCBI lineage: Eukaryota > Metazoa > Arthropoda > Insecta > Diptera > Syrphidae > Volucella > Volucella bombylans. The sequence continues at coordinate 64,832,851 of OX422142.1, forward strand.
CTGTCAGACTGAATTATTTATTTGGCATACACTCGTATTTGTCGAATGCCATCTATCACGTCAGATAGACCAGTCACTGGAACGTACACGTATATCACACCAATTAGCAAATATACTCAACCCCTCTGAGTGCAACACAATCGTACGAACAAAACTAGCCTTAGATTTTCATAACAAATTCAACGAAATATAATTACTTATGCCTGTTACTATTTAACTTTTTGAAACCTTGTTTGTAAAAATTAATTTTATTTTTTCCCCTTTACAACTTTAATTTAACTAATATTTCATTAATTAAATTTGAGTTTTATTAAAAACGTCATCGCTTATGGTTTTATTACCCAGATGCCTTGTTAAAATAATTTGTAAATTTACTTGTAAATTATTTGATTAAATAAATAAATAAAAAAATTTAAATAAAGAAAGAAAAACAAAAAAAAAGTAGTGCAGTGCAGTGGAGTAAAAATATAAAAAATTGTACACAGTGCGGGAATCCCACCATTCCCGCTCCTGGTCGTAAGAACTGTTGCTTGCACTCAGTCACTGCCGTTGCTATATTTGTCATACAGTGGCTGAGTGTAGGCAATAACTGATGGATAGCGGGTTGTGAGTGAGAATTTTGTTGGTGCACTGTTTTCTATTGTTGTAAGGGAATAACACCTACAACAATTTAACCCATTAACTCCTGAGTATTTAGTATTTAGAGCATTTATATTGACGTGGTATTTTTTTTTTTAATTTTTGTCGGTCACACACGAGCCTGTGGCCTTTGGGTATTTTTCTACCCACTTAGGCATTAACGTTTTCTATACAATGTATATGTTTCTTTGTTGATGGTAGTACCCCGAAAACAGTAGCAATAAAAGTACTCATGTACGTGGCATAAAGAATAGAGTGTGTATGCACGGTGCGTTCGGTGTTGTATTTTTCTAAAAATAAATTTGGAGCTTCCCCGACTAAAGTAAGTGAAATGTAATTCAATCAACAAGTGTTTGTTATAGTTTGTTTTGTAAATTGATACGCTGTGTTTTGAATCGACCGATATTCAGTAAATCTTTGTAAAAGTAATGAGGAGTGATTTTTAAATTTTGTGAAAATGATTCGACGTCGCAAAGTTTTAACTATAACTGAATTACAAGCAGAAATAGATGGATGGACTAGTGACGAGGAAGACAATGCCGATAAAATTAATTTTGCGATTACTCCGCCGGATAAGGTCGACGACATTAGTGACAATGAAGATATAAATGATAATCTGCAAACATTTCACGACAAAATTCAGTTTCCTAATGAAATAACTGGACAGTTTGAGATTGAGTACATATATGAAGATAATAATGTGAATCTACCGAATATTTATGAATTTAGTGGATGCGAACTATGATCCGTTATATACAATCAATGATCCCCAACCATCCACATCGAAGTCAAAATGTCGTGTCTCAGTGGAAAATAAGCCTAAATGGAGTAAAACCCATAATTATAAATTTGATAAACAACCTTTGGACAATGAAGAGAATGCCCAAAAAGCATTGTACGAGATAATTGATAAGTTGTATGCATTTCCATCTTTGAATACAATTCCATAGAGCTACTTATAATTTCGATAGGTTCGTACACACCATCACAATTATGGGAATGTTATTTTCGATGAAGAAGTAATTAATATGATCGTCGACAGTACGAATGAATACGCTGGACAAAAAAATATTCCCGGTTTCGTCACTTCAATTACAGAAATCAAAACATTTTTGGGAATCTTGTATCTTACAGGATATAATACATCAGATCATACTGGTCTAGTTAAGCAACTCTCGGATGTCAGACTGTGAAAGATGCAATGATCGAGATCGATTGGATACACGTCTGTGACAATAGAAGTCTTGATACAAATGATAAATTTGCCAAAATTACCCCACTGAATGATGTTTTAAATAAAAAACTTATGCAATTTTTATATTTGCTCACAACCTTTCGGTAGACGAACAGATGATTGCATATTACGGTCGCCACTCATTGAAAATGTTTATGAGGCAAACCCATACGATTTGGATACAAATATTGGGTGCTAGCTTCAACGACAGGATACTGCTTTTTTTTTATTCCATATCCTGGTGCTTCTGCCAACAATAATGCCGAATATGGTCTTGGAGAGAATGTGGTGCAACTGATGAAAAATGTTTCAGACCCTACTCAACATACAGAGGGTGTTCAAAATATTAGGAACACTGCAAAAATTTCATTAAAAATATGAAAACAATGCCAGAAGAATTCGTGCCTTAAAAAAAGTTAAGGGAGGCGTGACAAAATATTAAAAGAAAAAAATTGTTTCCTCTATAAATAATGAATAAATCTTAAAACTATAAAGTTGAATTTTTTATTTCATGCTCCAAAATCAAAATCCACAGCAATAAACAAAAAATATGTGAAAAAATGCAGTGTTCCTAATATTTTGAACACCCTCTGTAATGTTACATTTGACAACTTCTTTACTAGCCATAAGTTGCTGTTCATATTGACTCAAAAAGGATATTTTGCAACAGGTACAGTTCGCGATAATCGCACCAATCATGAACTATTGGATGATATCAAATTGATGAAAAGAAGGTCTCGAGGGTGGTCAGATTTTTGTTTTGATAAAAACAACAAAATAATCGCTGTTCGTTGGAATAATAATTCGATAAATATATTTTATTGCCCCATATTCTTCCAAATCTGACTATTTTTGCCTTAGCTGGTCACTGTGATGTCCAATTTCATGGGTGTCGAGCCAGAAGATTTGATCGAAAAAATCGAAAGATGGCGACGATTGATTAACCACATCTTATCAATATCAATACAATCAGCGAATGGGTGTGGAGTTGATTTGTTCCATAATGCTATAAAAATTATCGAATTCAAATTCGTGGTACGAAATGGTATTGGCCGTTATTCACTAATGCTATGGATGCTGATATGGTGAATGCTTGGAAGCTACACTGCATCTGTAGAAAACTTGAGGGGAGCCACTGATGAGTCAACTTGATTTTCGTGTACGTTTTGTTGAAGCATTGATAACAATTACTGAAAAGCGTTGCCCTCAAAATAGTAAAGTTATCCCGAATAAGAAAATAATGGCAAAGCGAATGGATAAATTTGATCACATCGTTACAAAAATTGGCAAACGCCACCGCTGTGGGCAATGTGGATTTAAAACTGAGTATGGATGCACAAAATGCAATGCCAACTTACATCCGAAAGATTGTTTTGCACAGTTTCATGCTGATGGTCCTAAAAACATTACTAAAATAAAAAAACCTAAATAAATAAATGTATGTTTTAGTTTTTATAACCATTTAGTGCCGAAGTGGGTATTTAAATACAAATGCCATAAAATCGTACCTGTTTTTTGTGTTTGACTTTTTTTATAATGACGCGGGAATTTAGAGTGGATATAGCCAATATTCGCGGGCTTAAAAGCAACCACTTTTCTGCGTACGTCCACGTCTGTAAATACAGACCAGCTGTTTAGGCACTTAATAAAACAGGATCTCCACTTCCGATTGTTATATACAACTCCTACATAGATTCGCTGATAGCCGAAGTATCACAACCAGAATGAAACCTCGACTTTGGTGGAGTATACGCCGATAATATTTATGTAGTCGCATCTGGAAACCCACCAACAGTAAAATCTATTTTGGAATTTGCAGATGGAGCAATTCATACATGATGCCAAAGCACAGGTGCAATGGCTCCACCTTCAAAAATAGATTTCCTACACGTATGCAGATAAAGAAATTGTCAACCAGCTCCGCTGGACATTCCAGGTACCAGAAAAAGAAAATCCTGTTTCACCAAAATCCAAGAACTACGGTTTGAACTGCTTGACCCTCCGCCTTATTCACCAGATCTAGGCCCAAGCGACTTCTTTTTGTTCTCTCATCTAAAAACTGCGCTCGGAGGACAGAGATTATCGTCAAATGACCTTCGTGAACAATTATTTTGCAGAGAAAAACGCCAAGTACTATTTGGACGGAAAAAAATAACTGCGTGTGTAAATCGTCCACGGAATGTGTCTGATTTGGCATGATGTGCTTTTGCACCGGTATAATATCTACAATATTGACCAGTGACAATTTCCAGAGACGAATCTCAGTAAGTTTGACGCTTCAAATGGTCATCTGCCCCTAGTTCTTAAGTCAATTTGATCTTACACGGGTGTAGGCCGAGATCGTTTCGCAAAATTCGCCACAATGTTGTTTGAACGATGCCCAATTCCTGCGAACCGTGTGGAGCGGATTAATTTGGATCTCTGACAACAGATGTACATACGGCCTCAATATTTTCAGCATTCTTTGCATTTCTTTCTCTCATTGGCATCGAAACATTAAACAGCGAGAATGTAGAGTCAGATTTATGCACCACATTACGAATTGCGAGTCGGGTGGGGCGATTATAACTACCGAAAATTGACGTTAGCGCTCTTAAAGTTGAGGCCACCAATTCGGGAATTTAGTAATAAATTTTAATAATTGGTAAACGTTGCCCGCCCGAGTACTGAATCATGACTAAATGGTATTAAAGGTGCGTTCTTATGATAACTTAATGGCCAAATACAGGCGCTCTAAGCTAAACCTAACACTTAATCTATGTATGTCTTTCGACGTAAGTGATTTTAGTATTACTAAAACTAAGAAAACGAATTTTGTTTAAAAAACTTAACAAAATCAACTTGTTTTTCTTTTTTAATTTTTTATTTTTTTTTTTAAATTATCTACGCTCAATGGATTATTGATACCTTTAGGTTTACAGGGCAAAGGGCGGGGGTGGGCAAAAACAAGAAAAGAAAAAAGAGGAGTACCGATGCAGAATGGGTTTCATGATCAATTTTATAACTGCTCTGAACACACCGTTAATATAAACACAAACACGTGGAACACACCTCAGACGTCACTTCATAGTAATGTTATGAAATGCGTAAATTCATTATAAGTGTTATGCCCTTACGAAAAGTTGCATAAGCTAACCAACAAAATCTACACTCATAATGCGCTATTCATCAGATGTTCCATGTACTCAATCATTGTTTTTGCTATAGATTAATCCAATAGAATGCAACACCAAAAAAGAATTTGACACCCAGGGGAGGAGTATGGCACCCAACACCTTTTTTCCTGCTTCTAGCACTCGCGAATAGCACCATTTAAAAATGGTGCGCAAGCTATTGCGCACGTGTGTGCTCATCGGGAGGCAACGCCGATCTACTTAAATTATCCTAATTTTTGTTGTAGAAATTGTTATTTATTTTACCCCTTTTTTGTAACCTTAATCCTACCGTTATCCTACCTAAATGTAAAATCCGGCCATTGCTAAAAATAACCAACAGACTTTCACTTCATTAAACCGCCAAAATTCTTTGCGCGTGCGAGAAACATCCCTCATATCCCTGACTACCCTACGGGACCGTCCACTGATCTCTGTCGAAGTTGAGTTTCCAGTCTGCAGCTGTTCGAGCGACGTGGAAGATTAGCGGCATCTCTAATTTGTCCTGGGTCACCTCTTTTTTATCGAATGTTGGAACGAAATCGTTAAAGAATACCATCTCGCCATATAGATAAGCGCACATTCTCGTCATAATATAAGACTGCTCTAGCAACGAAATTGTCCAATCAAATAAAGATTCATTCACAGCTCAGCAAAGTGCGAATAAGCTGACTGCGAGTAAATCATTTTCAGTACATTTAAAGATGGGCAAATGATAATTTTACTATTCCAAAACCACACAGCTTAATTTATTTGTTCTAATAAAAAGAAAAAACTCAAATTCAATTAGATTTTGCGAAGAAATCAACGTTACTCTAAGCGACTCAAAGCAACACTGGACGGCCGAGTGAAATTGCCCCCACCTCGGGGGTCTGCCAACGAAGAAAGTGGTTTCTGAGGGAACTGTAAGAACAATCAACATCAATATGGAGATGCTACTTCTCTGAGATGACGAAACCTGCTCCTCCAAATCCAGCTCATCCAAAACAAGTTTGAGATAAAAAAGCTCAGCAAGAAAAAGGAGCTCAGAGAATTCGAGCGTGAACGTCTGCAGAATCTGCACCTGTCTGCACCTCAAAAGAATCCAAACCAAAAGAGCCGACGAGATCACAGCAACATGTACCCTCACCGGACCCGCTCACAGAAGTTGACGCTAAAAGTGATGGCACTTTGTGCCGTTCGACATCCTAGACTGAACGAGGATATTGCTCGTACCTCTATGAAGTTGATGCTGACAGGAAAAAGCACCAGAAAGGGAACGACTAGCCATGATCCTGGAACTTTGAATTGCATCACGCTCAATTCTAGGGTGAATGAGCCTATTGCTTATACCTCTAAAAAAATGACGGGACCTCACGATCCACTAAGGTAGGTGTAGAGGACACCAACTCCAGGCCAGCCAGGATACTCCAGGAACAGGATAGACAACGAACCCGACTCAAATCCTCTCGAACAACGTTCCAACGCAAGGAGACTGCTCGTCAAAGGGCAATAGTCAAAGAAACTGTCGCGGCATAGAGAGAGGAATGTTGTTGCCAGCAGGGCTACAACCGCTAAGGGGAGGGAGGGCCAAAAACCTCCTACCCTGGTGACCAATGTTACCATTTTTTTTTTATTTTTTTTTTTATAATGAGCGCGCGCTGAAGGAGTTTGTGTACCCTTAAGGTGATTGTTCACAGCGCGGGCAAAGGAAATTTAGGGAGGAAGAAAAGGAAATTTAGGAAGGAAGAATGGAAAGTTTTTCGGTTTCGACGATGCAAGTGCCATTCATAGATAATGGCTGGGTGTTTAAATTTCGCTTTAAAGACAGCAGACAGCAATATGTTTTGGAAGCATTAAATTCCACTATGTTGATAGTTCCCCAATTGGTTATGCTGTTGATATCGGAATTGAGCTTAGCATACGCTGCCGCTCTCGTTCTACAGCCGAAGAGCAGGGCCGTGAGTCCGGAAACGAATATGAAAAGCAGAGAGTACTGTCATCAGCAAAGGAATATATTGGATTAGAAGTAACAGACAAGAGATCATTAATGAAAATTAAAAAGAGTGTCGGAGACAGAACAGAACCCTGGGACACACCAGCATTTATTTTGTGAATATCAGACTTGAAACCGTCCAAGACAACTTGAATTGAACGTTCCGAAAGGTAATTTCTAATCCATTGAAGGAGAGAGTCGTCGATTCCAAATGCACGCATTTTCGACAAAAGAGCTTGATGCCAAACTCTGTCAAATGCCTTAGAAATATCAAGTGCAACTATCTTGCTTTCGCCAGATTGATGTACGCTTTGCTTCCACTTTTCGGTAAGACATGCCATCAAATCACCAGGGGACCTGTTGCTACGAAAACCATATTGCCGGTCATTGAAAAGTTTTCGTGTTTCGAGATATTTCATGAGCTGACGATTTATCGGCATTTCCATGACCTTGGCAAGAAGGGACGTAAGTGCAATGGGTCTGTAGGGGGAGAGAAGATGATTCGCCTTTTTTAGGGACGGGCTGTTTTCCATCTGCTCGGGAAGAGTCCTAAAGAGTAGGATTGATGAAAAAGCTTACGCAGTGGTTTTGCCAGCGTGGAAGAACACCTTTTCAGAAGAAGGGGAGATATGCCATCTGGACCAGCGGATTTATGTATGTTGAGATCTTTAAGTACTCTTGCTACTACACGAGTGCGAAAGTAGATTCGTCACATTGAAGATTATACGCACTCAAGTGTAGGCGGAGACAAAGCACAATCTGGGAGTGTTAAGCTGGCCGCAAAGTGTACAGCAAGCAGACCAAAAATTTGTACTGCCTTTGGGACATTGCAGTATTTTTTGCCTTAGTTTTTGGTCGTATTGGAATTTCACACGCTTAAGAAAAGCGTTGCAGTTATTTCTGGCTCGTTTGAAATTTTTTCGGGTTTCCTCTGTCGGGTTGGTCTTGAAGGCCCGAAAAATATTTCTCTAACCCTGACGGGCTCTTTACAGCTGGAGTCGTACCATGTCTTTTCTTTTGGTTTGATACTTTTCATCCGATGAGGAATAAAGGATCTCATTCCAAAGAGAATGGTGTGTGTGATCATATTAGCAGCGGCATCCACGTCGTTATCGAGGAAACATAACGACCAGTTAACATTCCTAAAGAAGCTTCAGTTGGCATTGTCGTATTGCAATACGGTTCTATTAGGAATTAATGTACATTACCATGCACCCATTCTCCAAACCTGGATCAGTTGCTGGTAGCTCGGAAAGAGTACGGTTGGCAGGGATGTCAAAAGGCAGAAAGAGAATTCGGCCGAGACTAATGGAAGCTCCCGGGGTGCAACAGTCGACTTTGGTAATCCAGAACAGAAGCTCTTTGAGGAGCAATGGCGGCTGCTAGAACTAAGAATTCTAGATGGTGTCCTTAAAAGAGTTAAGGGTCATACAGTGCGACAACATAACCACCCTGGGATGGCTGAGAGAGTTCGTCGGCAACACGAAACCTCCATGGTCAGAAGTCGAACTTCGAATTTTCGAAAAGAAAGAACTCATGGCTCTCACTAGACCTGGTCTCTACATACCGAAAGACAAGATATAACGCAACCTCCGACATCTCAATCCAGAGCTTAGCAGCAAGCAGTAGGAGGTTATTGAATGGACTATGACTAAGGAAGACATCGGCATCGCCCTCATCGAGGAACCTTGGATATCCCAAGGCAAAATAAGAGGGCTGAAATCATCCGAATTGGATACCTACAGGCCGAATCTGCTAATGAAAGTAGAATTAGGGCCTTGCAAAATCTAATATCTAATTATATATCTTCAGGTTCCTAAGCAATGACGACAGTAGTCAGCTATGAGCGACCGAATAAATCGCTGCTAGAGCTTGTCTCGACATACATGCCGTATGGATCGACTGATGGACTCCTCCAGCAATAATTAACTCTTTTATTAACAAGACAGGGCGGGAAAAGTCCGCTGTGATTATTGGATGTGGCGCTAACTCCCATCACACACAATGGGGTAGCACCGACACGTTAGGTCCCTATTCCAATACATAATTGACCATAATCTTTTAATCACTAACCGCGGTAATGAACCAACTTTTGTAATGAAAAATAGACGGCTGAATAACTCCAACACCTTATCGTTAGCAACAGGTAGGTATCTTCGGACATATCGTGCTCTGATTATAGAATGATCAATATCGATGTCAATAATATACCCACCCACTCTACCGTACAAAAATCCCAGAAATACTAACTGGGAAACTTCACAAAAGAGTTAGATCAAAAACTTTAAGTCGTCAACGGACTCAAAATGGAAACGCCCGAAATAGATTACGCAGCGGAAAAACTGGGGATGATCTTCACTCAGGCTTTTAACCAAGCATGCTCTAAGAAGATCAAGAAATCCAAGAACTCCCCACATTGGTGGACTAAAGAACTACAATTCATTAGGAAAGATGGAAGAAAACTTTTTAATGCAGCCAAAAGCCCAAACTTGCGCTGGTACTCGGACAAATATAAGGCCAGCCTGAGGCAATACAAGAGTGCAATCTACAGCGCTAAAAGAAAATCATAGGGACATTTTGCTCCAACATTGAAAGCACAACAGAGTGTGCGAGGCTAAAGAAAGTCATATTTAATTTAGAGATCTAAAACTACCAGATAGTAGGTACACGAAATCCAACTCTGAAGCTTTGGGACTCCTGCTAGAAACCCACTTTCCTGGATGCAGCAAAGCAAAGGTAGTTTTCATTCCCAAGGCAGGTAAGTCTAGCCATATCCATCCAAAAGAGCCCAGGCCCATAAGCCTAATGTATACATTTATACATTTCAAATGCTTTAGAAAAACTGTTTAACACACATATTCCAAGCAATTTGTGCCCAGAAGACTTAGTTTCAACGAAGCATGCATATACATAAGGTAAAAGAACGGAAACAGCCCTACATGAAGTTGTCAGCATGATGGAAAAAAGCGTCCAGTAGAAAGTTACGAAATGTTAGAGTTAATCCTGTCTTAACAAACCTGATAACCTGTATGTTTCGCAACAGTAGCATCAATACGTAATGTTTCGTGTCTCACTCTGTTTTCTTTTTCACTCTTGTAGTATTCCGCCGCTTCAAACTTTTAACAGTAATACTCGTCTCGCTATGAATACTCATCAGTATACCCTTCAAGCCCACTTTCGAACGTAGTCTAAAATATCGTGATTCGTTTCTGAGCCGTACAACTCTCTTATGGAATGCCCTTCCTAGCTCTTTAAATTCTAGTCATTATAACCATTCATCGATACCTCTCTTTTTATCCTCAATGATTTTCCTTCGCCCGCGCTGTGTGCAAGCATTTTATTGGTACTTAAATCCCTTGAGCGCGCGCAAATTATAAAAAACACCTAAAGAAGCAACCCTCAAGGAGGAGTGATATCACCTCTTCTGTGGACCCTACTCGTTAAGACTTTTGAATCTAAAAAGGGAAAAAATAAAAGCCCCTACATACGTAGATGATGTGTTTCTTGCCGGTGGCCGGCAAGTTTCCGTCCACGATCAGTGAAATTCGAAACCATGCCCTTAAAATCCTTAGAGACTTAGCCAAATCAACTTCTACCGCGAGCATCGAACTTGTCGAGTTGTAGAGGCTGAGTAGGGTCAATGAATCTCGAGAAGAAATTCTCCAGACGAGTCCTGAAACCAAAGGATGCTCCCCCCCCCCTCCCCAACACCCAATTAACTCCATCATTCCCCTGGGCTGGATCAAGGTGTCATACGACCCGTGCCGAAGATCAACCTGGCTGAGGGCCCAGTATCTCCAAAAATAGCTCAGTCGCAAACGGAGTATCCGGATACCTGGCGACCTCCGGATTAGCTAGCCTTATCTGTATATGGCGGATCTCTGTACAGATGGACAACCCTTTCTCCGCTACTCGTGGGACTATCAATGGAAAATAACCATAAAACAAAAACCGAGGCCGGTACTCCTTCATTACCGGGCGGTGGAACGGTGACTACACCGACTACCGGCAAGGCTCCTGCATTGCCGAGAAGAGGCAAAACTGTGGCAGGCCATGGTGCGCCATCCTCTAAAGGCAAAAGGAATAAGCCTAATAATAAGAATTCAGGAAGTGTTAAGACTGTGGCAGGCATGGTCCTATCACCTCCTAAACCCCTAGCAGCAGCAAGTTTGTGGCAGGCCACGGACTTGTCGCTGCTACCAAAACTCCTTCAGGGAGTGTTAAGACTGTGGCAAGCCATGGTCCTATCACTTCCTCCGCCCCTAGCAGCAGCAAGTTTGTGGCAGGCCACGGACTTGTCGCTGCTACCAAAACTCCTTCGGGGAGTGTAAAGACTGTGGCAAGCCATGGTCCTATCACTTCCCCCGCCCCCAGCAGCAGCAAGTTTGTGGCAGGCCACGAACTTGTTGCTGCTACCAAAACTCCTCCCTCCAAAGAGGAATCTGGAGCTCAGCCGCATCGGCAAGTTCCATCTAAGGCGCTCTACATAAGACGCCGAAATGCTTCACGCATCATCAAAACCTTCGGATCCATTCCGGAGGTGGAGAGAAGTGCGGAAATAAAGAGCAAGGTTGAGTGGGCTAAAAACGTCCTAAAAGACGGATTTCCCACTGCTTCCACTGCTCACAAAACGTCAAAAGACTCCTCTAAGCGTCAGAGATCGTTGGAGGAAACCGTACCGGTTTCCAAGAGGCCCAAAACACACAGTTCCACAACCCCTGGGCCATCCAACAGCAGATCTCTGAGGTCTTATAATGAAGTCCTAAAGGACGCATTGGTGATCGCGGTGATCGACAGAAGCGATACCGACGGTTCCATTACACCGGAACGGTGGCAATTGGTCAAGTTGAAGCTCTCGAGCAACTTCTTGGCCATCATGCGGGAGAACCCAGGACCACCTCCTATCACAGCGACGCTGGCTGGCACCAAGGCCATGTCAAGCTCATCGCTTGCTCCAACCAGAGATCTCTCGATCTCTTAACCAAGGCCATCGATGGTTTAGGAGAGGTTTGGCCAGGTGCAAAACTCGAGGTCGTATCTAAGGAAGACATTCCTAGTAGACCTCGAACTCGTACCTGGATTCCAGCCGAACCCTCCTCTCCAGAAAGTATCCTGGAAATCATCCGGCTCAGCAACCCGACTCTTCCGACTCATGACTGGAAAGTCGCGAAACTGGAGGAACTAAGGGGTTCTTATAGATGCGCGTTAATTGTGATCAATAAGGAATCCCTTAATCCTCTGGCGCAGACGAAAGGCATGATTCGGTTCGGATTCGAGTCAATTCACTTAAGGGTGTACAAAAAGGATGAGCTGGATGCTGATAAGCAACCTCCTCATCCTTTAACACCCGATATCACAACCTTGGATCTTGGAGCGTCGATATCCTTTCCAGAATTGGATAGCGTCGACTCCAATCTGTCCGAGGTGACTACCAAGCCGTCGGTCTCCTCCTCTGACACATTGTCGGAAATGGAAACCGATGACGAAACAATTAGAGGTTCTACACGATCAGAGATAGAAGATGAGCTCTTGGGCACATCTTCAGAATCGGAGGACCTCAACAACACCGTGGTGGAGGCGACTCTGGAAGACTGTAGCAATGATACGGTTTCTCCAGATTAATCTCCACCACTCAAAAAAGGCTTCGGCCGTACTCATTCTGCGTCTTTCCAAAAGCGCAGAAGACATAATTCTAATCCAGGAACCATGGATTGCAGAAGGCGTGGTTCGTGGACTTAGGACACCCTCATACGTTCCGCTCTATACAAGAGACAAAGGTAAGATTAGAACTTGTATATTAGTGAAACGTAGCCTTAATGTATTTCTACTTCCCAACCTCAGTGACCCCGACCTAACCGTTGCCAGATTAGAGACTGCCAAAGGCTCTTACTGGCTGGCATCGGCTTACCTTGGCCACGACCAAGTGGGCCCTCTCCCTGGTGATAACCTAGAAAGGGTGGTACTGGAAGCGGGAAGGCAAAAAACTGGCCTCATAATCGGATGTGACGCTAACGCACATCATACGGTATGGGGCAGTACCGACATCAATGATAGAGGTGAGTCACTTTTAGACTATATTTTAAGTACTAACCTCATAATTTGCAATATTGGCAATGAGCCCACTTTCATAACAAAAAACCGACAAGAAGTATTAGATATTACTCTTGTCTCCGACAGCATCACCCAAAGGCTAACAAACTGGATGGTATCGTCTGAACACTCCTTTTCAGACCATAGATACATCCAATTCAGTCTGAGTGATGCTCCCCCCAGCCAACCAGCTTTCCGGAACTACCGGAAAACTGATTGGACAAAATATAGAGGAATACTGTCGGAAACGATATCCTTTAAACTATCAAGTCCCCCGCGTGACACCAATGAGCTCGACATGAAAGTCAGGGAATTTACTCTGACTCTCAATAAGACTATGGCCGCTTCCTGCCCTCTTATTCAACCAAGAGGCAAGAAAAAGCCACATTGGTGGTCATCGGCACTAGGACTGCTCAGAAACACCTGCAGAAAACTTTTCAACGCAGCAAAAAGCACAAGAAAAGTGACCGACTGGGACTCATATAAAGAATCCCTCAAATTATACAAAAAAGAACTGAGGAAGGCAAAGCGACAATCCTGGAGGTCATTCTGCGACAAAATCACAGAAACCTCTGAGGCTTCGCGGCTAAGAAAAATCCTCTCCACAAATCCTATGATGCCCAGCTGTTTGAAAAAAACCGATGGCTCTTGGACAACCTCAAGTGATGAATCACTCAACCTGCTTCTGGACACCCACTTTCCAGGTAGCTCCCATCTCGCGGCCAGTAGCAGCCCAAACAAGCCTACTGCAACCGTGACCAAAATTCATAGTCTGATTACGAGAGACAAACTGCTCTGGGCGCTGCATAGCTTCAAACCATACAAGTCTGCTGGTCCGGACGGTATTATACCTGCCGAGCTACAGAGATCCTCAGATATTATTCTACCAGTGTTGGAAAATATTATGAGGAGCTGTGTAGAACTTATCCACATTTCACTGTTATGGAGAGAAGTCAATGTAGTATTCATTCCCAAAGCTGGAAAATGTTCTCATGTGGTCCCAAAGGACCTCAGACCTATAAGTCTATCATCATTCCTTCTGAAAACTTTAGAACGACTGATTGATATCCATATTCGAGCTAAAGTTGATCCAAGACTTCTGTCTGCGGCTCAACATGCCTACTGTAAAGGGAAGTCGGTGGAAACGGCTTTGCACTCTCTGACTAGCCACATCGAACGATCCCTACAATATAAGGAGTACACAATGGTTGCTTTCCTAGACATAGAGGGCGCCTTTAACAACGTCAACACATCCGCAATCACGACTGCGCTGTCAACTCTGCAGGTAGACGGCTCACTTGGGGAGCTGATTAATCTAATGCTAACAAGCAGGATAATCAACTCCAAACTGGGTGAGACTTCTGCTAAAAGATATGTCAGTAGGGGTACGCCGCAAGGCGGTGTCCTCTCCCCCCTTCTCTGGAACTTAGTGGTTAACGAACTACTGATATACCTGGAAGCGGGTGGTAGCAGAGTGATTGCCTATGCGGATGACGTTGCCATAGCCGTCTCAGGAAAACATTTAAATACCATTAAAGAACTCCTCCAAGTAAATCTTAACAGATTAACCTGCTGGGCAGATCGCTGTGGATTGGGAATAAACCCCCGTAAAACTGATCTTGTCCTCTTTTCTAGGAAATATAAAATTCCAATTATAGACCCTCCTTCAATAAACGGTACCAGTTTAGCTTTCTCCGATACAGCAAAATATCTGGGCCTCATTTTTGACAGGAAACTAAACTGGAAACCTAACATTCAAGAAAGAGTGAATAAAGCTACAATAGCTTTATTCTCTTGCAAGAAAGCCATTGGGAACAAATGGGGCCTTCAACCTCGCATAACCCACTGGCTATACATCTCGGTCATAAGACCGATACTTACTTACGGGGTGGTTGTCTGGTGGACGGCCTTGGAAAATGCAGTCAACCGCATTAAATTAAGCAGAGTCCAAAGAACAGCATGTCTATGCACAAGCGGAGCTTTGCGGTCTACCCCCTCTGCGGCATTAGATATTCTGCTTCACTTGACACCCCTCGACATTTTTAGCAAGCAAGTAGCTGCGACTGCAGCTATTCGCCTTAAAGCGACTAAACAGTGGACAAATAATTCATTTGGCCACGCCAACATTCTTAATACATTAGGAATCCTCACAGAGAACACCGATTACACCATACCTGAACTTTGGTTTGACAAAAACTTCCATATAAGCTTCCCCTCTAGATCATTCTGGGAGGAGGATGCTTTCATGGAGGACAAGTCAATCCATCTCTACACAGATGGATCTAAAACCGACAGCGGAGTTGGTGGCGGTGTTTTCTCAGATAAGCTAAATCTAAGCCTCTCTTTCCGCCTTCCAAATCACTGTAGCGTGTTCCAGGCGGAAATTTTGGCGATTAAAGAAGCTCTGTCCTGGCTGAAGAAAAACGTGATATCTGCAAAGGATATCCGCATATTTTCGGATAGCCAGGCCGCCATCAAGTCCCTGGACTCGGTCTCATTGTGTTCTAAAACTGCCCTTGAATGCCGATCATCTCTCATGGAGATGGCAGAGCAGTTCAACATTCACCTCTGTTGGGTGCCGGGCCACAGAGACATTCCAGGGAACTGCAGAGCCGATGAACTCGCCAAAATTGGAACCACTCTACCTATCCTACCGGACAAAGGTAGTATAGGTATACCAATCGCTACGTGCAAACTAACATTAAAGCTGGATGCCAATAAAAGAACGGACCTTAGGTGGACTGCTGGACAAACATGTCTAGCAACCAAACAGATCTGGCCAAGGCTGGATCTGAGTCGATCTAAGTGTCTGATCCTTTTAGATAGGAAACATCTCAGCGCCATAATAGGTGTCATTACCGGACACTGCCTCATAGGCAAGCACGCAAGAAGGCTTGGCGCTTTTACTAACGATTTCTGTAGAAGCTGCATGGACGAGGAAGAGGAGGAGACAATCCCCCACTTACTCTGCACATGCCCAGCTCTCTCTCAGAGAAGGAAGCTTCACCTACAAAGCTTTCTTCTACAACGACCTAAACGATCTAGAAAAAATAGACGTTAACAGTCTCCTACGCTTTATTAAAAGCTCAAACTGGTTCCAGTAGTAAGAAGATCACAGATCCACGTGGCATCACAATGGGCCAATAGGCCTAAGTGGGTTGGTATTTCCAACAGCCACTCTTACCTAACCTAACCTAGCCAAATCAACCCCACAAAAAACAGAGCTTGTTCTATAAACCCACAAAAGGATAAGGCCACAATTTGGCCTTCGTTTCCATACATGGGACAACCCTCCGACTAACAACAATGCTAAATACCTAGATATCGTACTACAATAGATAGTAAGCTGAGTTAGAAGCTCAATGTCGAAGAACGTATAAAGAAAGCAACGAATGGATGTACACGGCTATAGTCAGACCCATCTAAACCTACGGCAGCTTATTATGGTGGCAATCCACAAATAAAACTAGCAACCTTAGGTTAATGACAAAAGTACCGAGGTTTGAATGTATGTTATAGGCACGACTCATTCCACGAGAACGACGCCAACGGCGGGACTGGATATTATACTTGACCTTTTGCCCCTAGATCTATACATGCAAGAATATGCCGCGAAGGCGCTTTAAGGGGTCCGTTCGTTGTAATGAAAAGATAGAACTTTGAGTTTTATATCTTTTATTACTATTTCGAGAGTGTGCAAAACAAATTTCAAGTAAAAATCTTCATTAGAACGTAAGTTATACCATTCCGAAGACACCCTCCTTGAAAAAAAAGGACACTCACTTCCTCCACGATTTCGGCTGATTGGCTTATCAAAAAGAAAATAAAAAAACAGTGTTTTAATCTGTAAGCCTAAATGCATCGAGTGAACTAGAATCATTTAAAAATATTGAAAATTGGGTTTTTGGCAGACTTTTGAAAAAAAAAAGTTTCAAATTTCATGATTTCTTTTTTTAGGTTTTCGTTACAAAAAAAATAGAAATACTCAGAATTTTAGGATGATTCCGGGTCTGTGCGTCCATATGTGCTGAGTCTATCCTATAAATTTCAAGTGAAGCGGTCAAACCGTTATGGAGATATGATGGAGGAAAGTTTTGAAAGAAGTGCGTTGAAAGTTTCAAGTACGGTTAAAACTATGAAAATCTTAACTTACCATCAATCTGCGATGCGAAGTTTGAAAAAACTAGTGATCACAAAAATGCCCTTCTATACTTTTATAAACTTGTCTAAACTTGTCTATACTTGTAAAAGTGCACATTTGTATAGAAGGGTCTCAGGCCCGGCCTCGTACTACTCAACTCAGCGCTCCGAACATCTGCTTCTTCTAACTGCTGTATCTTTATAGCGACTTCCAATTTACCAGCATATTCAACACACGTTGAGAAATCAATATATGCAGAAAAAAAATTATTTTTTCAACCCATCATTGACTGCCATGGCTGTCATATTTGGTAGCCAGTGATGTTTCCATTGATAGCCACATCAATTATGATATGCACATGTGTGTTCATACTATGCCATGACATTCAAAATTGAATGCCACTGGGAACAAAATTCAATATAAAACAAAAAGTCTGGCACCCCGGGTAGTGCTAAGTAAACTTGGATTCAGATGTTTGTGATTGGTTTACATTTTATAGCTTCTTACTTTAGGAAACAATAAAAAAGCATGAATATTAGAAAACAAAGCTTTATAATTCAATAATCAAATTCAGTTTAGAAAAATATGTTTTAATTTAGGGGAAAAAAAGTTAATGTACAACGTTGAAATATTCCCCGCATATTTGGAGTTGATTTGGGCAAACTTCACAAAAAGTACTAGTTTGCCTTGATTCTTTTCGAGCAAAAACCCGACCCTTTTCTTTGGTGATTCTGTTGTAGCAAACACTTTTGTTGCATGCTTGTATATTGACAACTGAAACTCCAAGCAAAAGTTCTACTCCTAATTTATTGTACCATTTGATACCTTTCCGCAGAGTTGTGGCATATGAACCCATTTGGTCAGACAGATCAATTCCAGCTTTTCCTTTATTGTAGGCTAGAATTTCTTCGGGCTTAAATAATGATCTCTGAGCCTGTCGTCTTGGCCTAGGAGCTGCAAGTGGATTTGAGGTGGTGGAGGACTGAGTACTTATATGTGATGTTCTTCTATTTGAAATTGGCAATAAAACTGGAGCGTGTTTTGCGGAGAGCATACGAACATCCCGTGTGTCTTTCCACTTCAGAACTTATTTCGGTAGAATTCGTTTGTTCGCTCTAAGGTTGCCTACAATATGTGTGTTTTGGTTCAAAAAGGACTGCGCTAATTCATAACTGGTGTAAAAGTTATCAATGTAAAGACATCTCCTTTGATTGAGGAGCCCCTCTGAAAGTTGTGTACTTATATTTTTTGCTAATCCAACTTCTCTTTCCCCAGTAGCGGATTTTCCAGTATCAACCCTCAGCGCCCATGTACAGCCATCCATTTCCCATTTTCCAAAAAACTTAACACGTGCTCAGGCACTTTAAGTGTATTCATACCCACTTGAGTGTTAAGTTCTTTTAAAACAAAACATAATAATCCGTTGAACATAGTTTGAAGAGTTTCACACCATATCGGTGTGTTTTATTCAGAATATATTGCCTAAAAGTAAGTGCTTTTGTGATTTCACTCACTATTAGGCAATATTAATCGAAATACTGTGTCGGTATATCTCCCTTTCACACGACCATAAAACCTTATCGACACTATGCAACGATACAGTGTTTCGCGGCGTGTAATACTTACACTCAGTGCAGACCGACTACTCTGTTTGATGTTTTGATGTACAAAGACTACATTTTCGATCCGTAAATTTTGTAAAATATATTTCAATTTCTCACTGCTTTATAATAAGGTTTTTTGAAATTTATAGAAGCTTATAAGTCAAGAATAATTTATAATGAGCAAAAAAAAAAACTCTTTTACAAACCGACAACGAACGGACAAGTAGATAGAAGTCTAAATCTTATACGGGACCATGGCTATCATATATGACAGCCAGGATAAAATTCTTCCAAGGACCTTCTTGATTAATAAAAATACATCTAGATACCTAAAATGTTCTTTAATCCAAAGAAAACACAAATATAAAAAAAACTGGTTGGCGCCTGGGTAAACATTTCGAAAATTACCCTGACAGTCAATGTGTTAAGACTGAATCTGCTTTATGGGTAGAAACCAAACCCGAAATGACACGCCTCCGGTTTATGCTCCAATGCGAACTACATAATATCCCTCTGTAAAAGGGAACTGGCATATCAAAGTATCAAACCTCCACTCTGCACTCTGAGAATACAAGTGGAGCTAACGATACAAATAAAATCCAATGAAAGGTCTTCCAACCTGCGAGACCTCAAGGCACCTATGGCCGGAACTCAGCAAATCCAGAACAAGTAGGATTCTTTCGATCTTTAGGAAGTTGTCATTTCCACGACCTCTCAGAACTATGGCTTAGACTCCCTTAGGATCCAAATGACAACAAACGCGGGACGGAAAGCGGAAACCAGAACTAGGAACCGCAATCAAATCCCCTTCCAATTCCCCCACCCAGACATTAGAATGAGTATACACAGACCTTACTGTGATGAGGTATAGAATGGACTCGGCTCCAGATACGTTATCAACTGGCCAGCCTAACTAACCGACCCTAAGTTTCGCCCTATTGTGTAACATCTCAATAGGATAGAATTTTATGTTCTCCGACTCTGGTATTCTGGTCCTTAGACAAGTCCTCTCAAACACCCGGATCTTTCCAACCAACTTGCTCTTATGTTGAACCACACCGACATCCAAATGCAAGCATATGTTGGGCTATGTTGAAGATTACCTTCACCTTCACATCGAGTTAGCTGCCATAATTCATATCATTTGTAAAAGTAAAAGCACTGTGTAATCTGTCTAGAGCGTTGTTGAAATACAGATATTAATTCAGCCAGATCCCAAGATATCTGACCAAATTTCGACAAACAAGCCCCATGGCGACCATCACCAGTGCCACCTGTACACTTAAACCAGTGCTTAAGAAAGCTAAGATCACCAGCATAAACAGCGGAACGAGTCAGCACAATACGACTAAATGTAGCAGTTGCCAGATACTTCGAAGACATTTCAGGAATTCAACTACTAACAGCCACTGGAATAATTGTGTGTTCTACAATTTGACAAATTTATTATTTGGAATTTAATAAAATCCCGATATAAACCAGAGAAATAAACAACGACCACCTCCGTCAATTCACGTAAATCTTTTGAAATCTGCAATCCCGGAGTTTTCAAAAAACTGCAAAACATTATGAAGACGTTGCCGCGTTCTGACTACACAGTACCATCGCGCAACAACAACGTATGGAAAGTTAACGTCAAGGACGCTGAAAACTATAGCCTACTGTCTCGGAAGTTAAATACGGAAGAAATCAATGGTACACTTTCGAAAATAAATGCGAAAGGCTAATACGTGTTGTCGCTAGAGGACTACATCCGTCTTGTCCAAAAAAGGATATCGTTAGTGAACTGAGAGTCAAGGGATTCAAAATCGTTGGCGCAGTAAACATTGAAAAGCGTGAAAAAAAAGAAATTAGAAGGGAAGTAAGTAACGGCAAAACGTCGCCTTCATTTTTTCATGCTAACATTTGAAAGAACAGAGAATATTAAAAAAAATATACGACATAAAAGTAATCCTCAATATCGTCATTAAAATTGAGCCTTTGTGTAAAAACACAAACTTAATTCCGCAGTGCAAAAGTTGCCAGGGAATTAACCACATGCAAGCGTATTGCCAAAGAGAACCGCGTTGCGTCAAATGCGCAGCAACTCAATCTCTCAAAAGTGTTGTAAGCAGACAAACCCTTGTGATCTGTGTTAACTGTAAAGGGAAACATGTAGCTAATTTCCGAGGATGTGACGTAGCCAGAGAGCTGCAAAACTGACGAGATAAGCGCTCAATTCGCTCCGAAAAAAGCAAAGACTCGATAAAATAACAGAAACAAAGGAAAAACCAAATGTCTCTGTTATTAAAAACATTAAGGCGAAAATGTCTGAAGGAAGACCGCCAAGCGTTACGCGTAATCTATCGGGCAATCTAACGTATGCCTGTCACAAAACTAAATTTCAAAATGGCCGATGAATTAGGGGACTCTGCATCTCAAGTATTTTTCATTATACTCGCGAAACTTGAGCAGCAAAACAAAGTAAATGAACTTATTTTTGAAAAGTTTTCAATGATTGAAAACAGGTTCAGTAAAAAACTAACTTACCGGAAAAAATAAAGAAAGTGTGATGGCGTAAGATTAAAGCGATTTGTTTGGATTACTTTTTTAAATAATTTTTATTAAGACAGAAAATGGCCGGAACAATCTCTTCGCTTTCAGTGTTCGCTAACTCATGACAATCTAATATATGACAACTCACTCACGCACATCTGCTACTCCATTCATACTCACACTCATACATCAACATTCACATCAACACACTCTCGTTAGCTCGCTCACACTCTTACAAAAGGAAAACTAAAATTGCTTACTTGGGACGCTAACGGTGTTTTAGACAAACTCAATGAATTAGACTTATTCCCTGGTATCAATGATATTGACGTTTGCTTAATTTCCGAAACCCGCTTGAAAAATGGGTCGCGAACAAAAATAAGGGGTTTTAAGGATTACTACGCGTATCACCCATCGGGAAATGCTAACGAAGCATAACGAAGATATAAAAATAGAGCTCGATACCATGCTAAACAGCCATTTTGGGGCTCAAGATGTGTTTCCCAAAAAGGCAAATTGGTCTATGAAGCTGGTATGGAACACAACTGTGACTTCCATTCGACGGGTAAGTCGACTTATTGGCTGACAGACACAATGAAAATACCCGATCTTGTGGATTTTTTTGTTTAAGTAATTTCTAACAATTATATAAAAGCTTCGAATTTTCCTCCGACCATTCTCCAGTCATACTGACAATGAGTGACACGCTCATTAAAAAACAAGAACCGCTTTGACTAACTGGAAGAAGTACCAATTGGGAAGGATTCAGGAAAGAAATCGAAGCTAACGTGGAATTAAACGTCTCAATAAGGTCCTTGAAATCGAAGTTGACTCCTTCGTGGAAATCGTTCAATGACAAAAAACGGCAAAAAATAGCACAAATTACCCGCCAGAGATAAAAGAAATGGTAAGGGTAAAGAGGAAAGCACGCAAGAAATGGCAATTTACTCGAGCTCTGCAGGATAAAAG
This sequence comes from Volucella bombylans, assembly GCA_949129095.1. NCBI lineage: Eukaryota > Metazoa > Arthropoda > Insecta > Diptera > Syrphidae > Volucella > Volucella bombylans. The sequence continues at coordinate 64,855,190 of OX422142.1, forward strand.
ACGTCTAAATAAACCTTGTAATCTGCTCAAGGAGACTCTAAAAAACCACAAAAATTGCATAGTAAATACATATGTTGAAAGCTTGACGGCAGGAAAAGAAACTAATTACTCGGTTTGGAAAGCATTTAAAGGCTTTAAAAGGCCCAAAACCCCAGCGCCACCAATTAAAATCGATAACAACGAATGGGCGAAGGAGGATAAGGAGAAAGCATAGCTCTTCGCGGATTATCTAGAAAATACTTTTAAGCCCTTTGATGAGTAAACACTAGTATACTATACTAGTATATCAGAAAGAGTGTCTGATAAATTTACAATAGCAAACGCAACTTTTGCTGAATTATGGAATATTATAATGAACTTAAAACTGAAGAAAGCTCCCGGATACGACCTGATAACCGGAGAAGTCCTTAAAATTCTGCCCTGAAAAGCAATCACTAAGCTTTTTGGCTAGAATACGTTCCGTGCCAATGGAAAGTTGCAGAAGTAATTATGGTGCTAAAACCAGGTAAACCTCCGATTGATAAAAAATCGTATAGACCGATTTCTCTCCTTCCGATCCTGTCAAAAATTTTTACTCAAACATTTAATGCCAATTATTGAAGACAAAAATCTTATCTTAAATTGAAAAAGCTCTGGAAGAGAAAAAGCTTTGCTCAAACGTATTTCTTGACGTGTCACAAGCCCTTTGCAAGGTTTGGCACGAAAGTCTAAAGTTAAAATTACGGCAAATTTGCCATCGAAACTTTGCATCATATTGACTAAGTATCTTGATAATAGAATTTTTCGTGTTAGATACGGAAATGACGTATCGCAGTTTAAAGATATATTAGCTGGTGTACCGCAGGGAAGTGTGCTCTGTCCACTCCTGTATCTCTTATATATGTTGTCGGATCACCCAGATGAAATAAAAGATGAAAAAGAATTTACAACTGTTATGTATTTGCTTATTATGTATACGAGGGCGGGTCAATAAGTCCGTGACTTTTGGAATAAAACACAGATTTTTTGATAAAAAAATAATTTTATTTTTCAACGTAGTCTCCCTTGAGCTCTATACACTTTGTCCAACGCTTCTCCAATTTTTTTATCCCTTTCAAAAAAAATGATTTGTCGAGGTCCTCAAAATAGGCCTTTGTTTGCGAGATGACTTCATCATTGGAGTCAAATCTTTTTCCACCAAGCCATTTCTTCAGGTTTGGGAACAAGAAGTAGTCGCTCGGAGCCAAATCTGGAGAATAGGGTAGATGAGGGAGCAATTCATAGCCCAATTCATGGATTTTTGCCACGGCAACTGCACATGTGTGCACCCTTGCATTGTCTTGGTGGAAAAGAACTTTTTTCTTGGCCAAATGAGGTCGGTTTTTTTTCAAATCGTCATTGAATCGGTCCAATAAGTTGGCATAATATTCCCCATTGATTGTTCTTCCCTTTTGAAGGTAGTCAATGTGGATTATCCCGCGTGCATCCCAAAAAACAGTCGCCATAACTTTATTGGCTGACAAACCCACCTTGGCCTTCTTTGGCGCCGATTCACCCTTAGAAACCCACTGTTTTGACTGTTGTTTGTTCTCTGGTGTGTTGTGCCAAACCTTCCTGTGAAGTTGTTACACGATTGCGTTTGTGGTCGACTGTGAGCAAACGCGCCACCCATCTTGCGGAAAGCTTTCTCATGCCCAAGTGATCATTCAAAATTGAAACCACTGAGCCATGCGAGATTCCTACGGCTTCCACAATCTCTCGCACTTTCAATCTTCGGTCGGCCAACATCATATCGTGAATTTTTTCGATTGTTTCGGGTGTAGAGACCTCAACTGGTTGTCCAGGACGTTCGGCATCTTCAGTGCTTGTACGGCCACAACGAAATTCAGTAAACCACTTTTTTATGAAATCGATGGTGCAGAGTCCCCATAGTATTTATCAAGCTTAGCCTTGGTCTCGGTAATGGTTTTTTTTCGCAAGAAATAATGCTTAATAAGCACACGAAATTCACTTTTTTCCATTTTCTCCTCAAATTAGTGAGTAGTCTGATAAAAATAGCTGTCAAACACAAACTAACTAACGCAGCAAGTTTAAATTTTGACAGGAGTCAACTGACAGATGCCTGTTGACAGGAGCAGTGTTGCTGTTTCAGTAAAGAGGTCAGAAATTCAAAAAGTCACGGACTTATTGACCCGCCCTCGTATTTTATTATGGGTATGCTTAGTGTATCATTTATTACATTGTTACATCTCATGTACACTATATGTTATTTGCATAAACTATGCACTGTTATCACGAATTCTTACTTAGAATGTATTTACTTATACAATATTCGAGCATTCTGTAATAAATCATATCTACGAAAGGTTGTGTTTAACTCTATTATATTAGTGTTCCTTAGACTAATACATATCATTTGTCGACGGGGATATCCCATATAATACATATAATACATATCATTTAGCGACGAGCGGAAAGAACTCAACAAAAAAAAAACAAGTTGAACGAGTTTAATCGAATATTTTTTAAATCCATCCTTTTAAAGCGTAAATTGATTGTTATCAAAATTGTATCACAGTCGTAATCCGTCATTATATTAAGAATAGTCGTAGTCAATTTACGGTGGATACAGACATCATGGCACTGATAGAAAGAACGATTTCAATACCTATTGCGAGCGATTGGAACAACTATTCGTAGTCAATGTAATTCAAGATGACAAAAAATTGCCGTTGCTTGTAACATTAATTGGTGGCGAGACATATAGTGTTTTGAAAAATTTATGCATGCCTAGTTCACCTATGGAAAAAACTTTCCAAGCATGTACAATATTGTTGCAAAATTATTTCAACCCGAAACGTACAGTGATTTTAGAAAGATTTAAATTTAATAAAAGAGATCAGAAAGCAACAGAAACCATTAGTGAATATGTGAATCAGTTGAAACAGTTAGCCAGACCATGTGAGTTTGGACATTTTTATCAGAGGCTTTACGTGATCGTCTTATTTGCGAATTATATAACGAAAATATACAAAAGCGATTGCTGTCGGAGGAGGACATTACATTTGAAACAGCATGTACAAAGGCTATAAGCATGGAAGTTGCCTTGATAGGAATGAAGGCAATGCACAGCGATGACACCGTTTCTGCAATCAGATCATTTGAGAAGAATGCTAAGTATCGTTCTAATAAAAATTTTGAAAAACCTCGCTTCAATTCTAACTTCCACAATAAAAAATCCGAGTCTTTATCATGTTATAGATGTGGGCGTCAACACAACCCGAAGACTTGCTCTGCACAAGAGTGGACATTTTACACGTGCAATAAAAAGGGACATACTTCAAAATTCTGCAAAAAAGAGTCTTATAAAGAGAAAACTTCAAGAAATGTGAAGAAAGTCGAAGATATTACGGAATCGTCTAAGGAGTATACAGAAGACACACTTGACTACATTAATACGATTGAGAGTCAACCTGGTAAGCAAGTTCCAATTATTTCTGATACAACCATTGCACCTAGTGGGGGGAGCTTAAGGGTCAGCAAAACAAGTACCTTGTTGTCGAGGATTATGATAGATAGTCGTTCTTGTGAGGTGGAAATCGACACAGGAGTTTCTGCTACAGTCATGTCAATTCACATATTTGATACAAATTTTGATAAAAGTGATTCAAAGAAATGTATAGGAAAAATTTATAAAAAAAATTGAGTTCTGTGACAGGAGAGAATCTAAAAATTCTTGGAAAGAAAACCGTTAGATTCGTGTGGGGAAAAATGTCAAAAGATTTGGATCTGGTGGTAGTAGAAAGTCAACGGTCATTTGTAACTTTAATCGGAAGGAAATGGTTAGACGTATTTTTTCCCAGTTGGAGAGATTTTTTTAGTCAGACATCAACATAAGTAAATCTTATAGAACAGTTATCGGTGTTAGTTGATAAAGTCGTAGAAAATTTACGAAGTACGTATTCGTCAGTATTTTCAAAAGAGTCTACTATAATTAAAGGTGACACAGCATCAGTTACACTGAAGGAAAATGCATTGCCAATTTTTTGTAAAGCATACCCAGTTCCTTATTCCCTTCGGAACAAAGTAGAATGTGAGCTTCGTCGTCTTCAGGGAAATGGTATACTCACCCCAGTAAAGTTCAGCAAATGGGCCAGTCCACTTGTTGTTGTAGTCAAAAAGAACGGGGATATACGTCTGTGTGCAGATTTTAAGGTTTCTTTGAACAAAGTCACTGATATGGAGCATTATCCAATTTCAAATGTGGATGATATGTTAGCATCTTTCGAGAAAGTATTCTGCGTTCTTGATCTTACTGGAGCGTTTCAGCAGCTGGAGATAGCACCAGAACTTTTTACAGTAAATACCCATATAAAACTAAACAGGGATAAGCTCAGGACAGTAATAGGAATGCTGAAAGGACACCGTCTCCTGCGGCAGCACGCAAAGAGAGTCAAATTGTCAGATACGGATATCTGCAGCTTTTGTGGTGATCTTTAAGCTGTTAAGGACATAACACACATACTGTGTGAATGCGAGGCAATTTTTAAGGAAATATTTCTGGAAAACCTAGAGGAAATAGACGGCACAAACTCGAAAGGCCTTCTTGGCTTTTGCCAGAAAATTGGGTGTTTCACCAGGGCGATTGTTTAGGTTTTTGCCATTTGAAGACAAATTCAATTGGTTCCATAGGGACCGCAATGGGCCCGTTTTGGTTCCTAGTGTCTGTGTCATGGCATATCCATCACACCCCTGTTTAACCTAACCGAACCTAATATCTAAATAAAGAATGCACAGCAGTGACCAAAAATAACATAAAGACTTGCATTGCGATACAATGTACAATATATGCAATGTAAATACATATCTGTGATATGCAACAACATATTTAAAATAAGAAATATAATTAAATCGAATTCTATATATATATTTTTTTTATTATTTCATGTATGAACATTTGTTATGAAAAGTGTTTGGTTATAAATGCTGCTCTATATGAACTTCCACTGATTCTTACATCTCCTGCTATTTCAACTTTTTCAGAATCGCATACGTGGTCTGCTGACCACGTAAAATCTGGCTATTAAAACATTATTGGTACAATTGAGACTTAAAGGGGTAGTCTCATGTTCGATCTTCAAAAAATCGATTTTTTTGCATATTTTCAAAGTTTAATAAGTTGAGAATATAGTGTGAACATTTTAGACCGATACACTAAGTTATTTTAAAGTTACAGCAAATAATAGGGGAGAGCGTACCCTGCAGCTGCGGGGATTATACCAAACCTTAAACGTAAAACGTTTTCTCGAAACTACTTTTTATCCGTCGACCCAGATGATTAAAAAAAACAATTGGACCGATTCGGCTGAAATTTTAACACATTATTCTACACATGAATGTCCGATACCAGAATTAGAATTTTGTATCCACTTTTTTTTTATCTCGATTTCAATCCGAAAAAACAGTAGATTTTTGATTATTAATGTATGATACATGATGTTTGTTTTCTAAAGCTCGGAGACCGCATCACTCTGGTTCTGAACTATGTACGTATGTAATACAGCACATGTATTATAGTATTAGTACAAATATTATATTCTTATTTTGAAAGTTTTTTAATTGTATCTCCGGTTCCGTTCACCTGATCAGAATGTTTTTTTTTTTTGCAGGTTTTAAGTTGAGAAATGGGAGAAATTTGAATCGATTTAGTGTTTTTTTTATGACACGAACAAAAATTCGAAAAAATTTATTTGGGTGAAGATAAATAACCCAAGCGTTTTTTGAAAATATCTTCAATGTACAGACACGGCTTCATTACAATTTTATAATAGTAGAGATACTCCAAACTAACGACTAATACAGCATAGACTCACAGCAAAAGATCACAATAACGAACTACTTTAAAACTACAACATTGGAAGACATGACAGAATTCGGTCACTTAGTTCACCGCTTGATATACTGGGAAAGTTTACAAACAGTCTTTTCCATTAAGGGAAAGCTGGAATACAAAAATACTATTCATATAATAATATTTATTCCTAAGAATAACTCTTAAACAAACATATAGCAATACCCTATCTCAAGTGAATAACATTGACAAAACAGAATTTTAAAAGATAAAATCGGCATAGTAATGGATGCATATTGCTATCATCAAAGAAGAAAACCTAAGCCGGAATCCCGCTCCTCGCGTTTTGAAGTGAAGGTCTAGACATAACTTTTTATATCTTTCATGTTTCTTGTTAGTTAAATTAAACGATAAAATTTCAACTTGTTTATAGTTTTACTTTTCGTTATAAATATATTTTACTCGTTCTTGTTTTGTTAATTAAGAGATTTGGAACCCTAAAGGGGACAAAATATGTAATTTAATTTAAGTAATAATAAGCTTTTTTGTGATATGTAAGTCGAGTCAAATGTGGAAATTAAAATTTTAGTATAAGTCCATGTAACTTCAATTTCATAGACAATACGAACAAATTTCTTGGACTTAAATCGAAGAGAAATGAGTACTCGAACAGATTTTGTACTGTTTTTCGTAATTTTCGTATATTTGGTCTGTTCGCGAATAGACCTAATGCTTAAATATGTTTGTAAAATTTCAAGATTGTACTTCATAAGCAGAAAAATTTACTTTTAAAAGTAATCTTTTTTTGGGATTACTTTGACTTAAAACGAAAAAAAAAACATTGTTTCATAGATACATTGTTTCAGATGTATTCCTACTCTTAGTAATTATATTATATTATATTATATAATTTAATAAATTATATTATATAATTTAATCAATTATATATTTCCATCATTCCATTTTGTTCTTTGAACTTCTGCTACTTTTCTGGCAACTTCATAATTCTGTGCTCACAGAATTTGTGGCCTTTATTAGCCCAAAACTGGATCTAGCGCAATTTCAAGTCATCGTTGGAGAAACTTTTACCACTCAAAGAGTTTTACAAACTCCGAAACAAGTGAAAGTTTGGTGGTGCCAAAGTCAGTACTGTATGATGGATGTGACATCACTTCCCAAACAAGGTTCAATCATTTTTGACGAGTTACCAAAGATGTGTATTGCCTAGCGTTGTCATGGTAAAACGCGATTCCCTTACGATTTAGGAATTAGGATCGTTTTTCTTTGATTATATCCTCCAGTTTCGTTATTAATTGACAGTAAATATCTGAATTGATCGTTTGATTCTTTGAAAGCAGCCCAAAATACATGACACCTTTATGATCCCACCAAATTCACAACATAACCTTCTTTTGGTGCAGTTCAACTCTCGATGTGGTGCTTCATCACGCTTAAGCCATGATCGTTTTGGATGGATGTTATTGCAAACGCTGCAATTTTCATCACCAGTGATGATTCGTTTCAAAAAAGATTCAATTGCATTGTATTTGAAATGCAATATCGTAAATATCGATTCGTTGTGTAAAGCGCATCTTTTTCAGGTCATGTTGAACCCAAATATCGAACTTTTTTACGAGCCGGAAACGTTTTAAGTGATTATCAATTGTTGTGAGTGATGCATTTAACCTCATCATAAACTTCTACCAGAGTGTTGGTCACCTATGAGTGAAAAATCTCAAGAATGGAATTTCTTCAACCAGTTCTAATATATGCAATCTGTTAAGCAGTCAACACCATAAATCTGACATCTCTTTATGAGCCTCAGCAGCTTACTTACGGAGAAAACAAAACAAAATATGCTGAAAATGTTCGTGTGTCAAAATTGGCATGTACAAGTAGTAGTAAACAAAATTAAGATCGATTCGATTCTAAAGTAAGTTTAAAGGGATTGTAAAAGCCGATATTACTTTCTTGCTAACCAAATATAATGCATTGATACTCAAAAACATAGCAGTATTCGTCCCAATATGATTTACTTTAAAATGAAATCGCGGGTTCATATCGCTGATATGGCAAGGGTTGGTTGATTCAAGGGTTATCCCAAGCCACAGGTGTCACTATGTAAACCTATGGTTTTATTTCGTTGGAATGTATTCTTCTCTAACTGAAACTTAATACATGACCAAATCTTGGAACACTCAAGGATGCAATATCAACATTACAGAGATGTAGAGTACTCGTACAGTCTGTAAAATTGCAACTTAACAATAAATAAAGTATTAACAAAGCTATTAAAAATAAAAGTTTACAAAAACAATGACGAGTTCAAGCTAACGTTCTCAAAGTGGCGAGCATCCAACAAATATCTCTCGCTCCTTTTCTGATTGTTTTACTTACGCAATCGTAGTTTCGCGCAAACTCAGTAACCAGTAAACTGCGACGCATGGTGGTTGCGTTTAGCTGGTAAGTAATTTAGTTTTTTGAGATACCTGCTGCATACTCGTCTTTTTGACGAATGGTTATCTTATGTGTAACTTTTTCATCGGTATCGTAATGCATTGAATACATTTGTTCAAGAAAACGCTGGAAAATTTAATGCTGAGCAAAAATCTGCCTATGATACAATCAATAATATTGTTGATAATGATGGTGGTGGATTGTATTTTTTGGATGCGCCTGGTGGTACTGGAAAAACATTCTTGATTTCATTGCTTCTAGCACGTATACGAGCACAAAACAAAATTGTGTTAGTTGTTGCTTCATCTGGCATTGTAGCCACTCTATTGGATGGCGGTCGAACAGCGCATTCAGCACTCAAGTTGCCATTGAACATGCAAGTTAACGAAACACCCACATGTAATATTTCAAAGTCATCTGGAAATGGCAAACTTTTGCAACAATGCAGTCTTATTATATGGGATCAGTGTACCATGGCTCACAAAAGATCATTAGAAGCTCTGGATAGAACATTGAAAGATCTACGTGGAAATCAAGAATTATTTGGTGGTGCTTTGGTATTATTATCTGGCGATTTTAGAAAAACGTTGCCAGTTATAGCCAAAAACTCCAAACACCAGCAATGCCTCAAAGAATAAAAGACAAAATTAGGGATGTGTAGGGTTTAAATTATAAGGGATGGGCTGAAGGTCAAGGTCATATTCCTAGGCCATCTGATTCGGGAAGTTCTACGATTCATAAAAATGTATTAGCAACGAAAAGAAAAAGCTGCGGTTTGTGTTCCCACAAAAAAAAGGCGCATGACAAAGAGTTATTGCAATAGTTGCAATGTTCCCATTTGTGGCAAACATACAGTTGGTATTTGTCCAACTGGCGCCGAAAAAGCCCGTTATTTAAAAAAAAAAATCTGAATATTTCATAATCTAGCCATTGTATTTGAGTTCCTATTTATCTCAAAAAACATGTACCATTTAAGTTTTTTTATTTAATTCCTTAAAATTGAACTAAAATTATTTTTTTAATTATCTTTAATATATGTATACACCATATACATACAGTATGCAGCAAAAGTCTTGATACCCCAACCCATTTTCTCTTCATCGCATGATATTATGTTATTAAACGCCTTCAAACAAGTTATTTCTTTCCTCATAATATATGTTTATTTGTACATTTTGAAATCCAAAAATAAAAAACAAAAAATTCCGCTGCATCCAAAAATAACACAGCAAAAGTGTTGATACTCTTGGTTTATGCATGTTGTTTTACAAAAAATAACGGTAAATTTTAAGCGATAAGGATTGTCTGTCAGAATATGACGATCTTCGATGCAAAGTAAAAATAAATTTATTTAGTGCGACAAAATCCGAAGTTGGTGTAACAATAAAGTGAGTAGATAGTAATTTTTTTTAAATGGGGAGAAAAGAATTAACAATAAAAGAAAGAGAAATTATCATAAACTGCCATAAAGATGGAAAATCATATTCACAAATTGCTGCAATAATTCGAAGAACTAAATCTACTGTTCAAAAAGTAATCAACAGATATAAAACAGAAAAAAGAATCGAAAACAAAGCAAGATCTGGGCGTCCTCGGGCCTTAACGGCTAGAGATGAACGAGCGATTGAGAAAATTATTCAAGAAAATCCTTTTGAAAGTGCGCCAAAGATAGATTCAACGCTAGAGAATTCTCTATATACAATTGTTTCAGCTGACACAGTACGCAGGTGCATACAAAAAAAGGGGTGGTGCGAGAAGAAAGCCTTTAATCAGCGAAACAAATAAAAAGAAAAGATTCGACTTTGCTAAGGAATTCAAAAATAAAGGATTCGACTTCTGGGATAAGGTAATTTTTTCAGACAAGTCAAAGTTCAATATTTTTGGCTCAGATGGGCGTTCGAAGGTGTGGAGAAAACCAAATGAGGCTTTAAATCCGAAAAACACGAGAAAAACAGTAAAGCACGGAGGTGGTGGTGTTATGGTATGGGGCTGTATGTCCACGTTTTGTGTCGGAAACTTAGTCATAATCTACGAAATCATGACAAAGAAAGTGTATTTAAAAATACTGCAAGAAAATTTGCTTCAAAGTGCACAAAAAATGAGAATTACCAACGATTTTTACTTTCAACAGGACAATGATCAAAAACATGTCGCCCAAATTGTAAAAATGTGGTTGATACATATAGCACCTCACTTGCTTGTAACACCACCACAAAGCCCGGATCTCAACCCAATAGAGTACGTACCTTTGGGATCATTTAGAGAAACGCTTACGCAAACATGTTATAACGCCAAAGTCCCAGTTGAAAGCCTTACTTCTGGCAGAGTGACAAGAAATTTAAACTGAATATCTAAAAACATTAACGCATTCGGTGCCAGAACGCCTTAAGCAAGCTGAAAACCTCAACGGATATCCAACCAAGTATTAGGTATTATTATTTTTGCAAAATTATAGTATAGTTCAAGATTTGTTATACTTTTATTCAAGGGTATCAACACTTTTGCTGTGTTATTTTTGGATGCAACGGAACATTTTTATTTTTTTTATTTTTTTAATGAATTGTTTGGTTTTCTATTTTCGGATTTCAAAATGTACAAATAAACATATATTATGAGCAAAGAAACAACTTGTTTGAACGAGTTTAATAACATAATATCATGCGATGAAGAGAAAATGTGTTGACCCCAATCAAGACTTTTGCTGCATACTGTATGTGTCTTACTAATAATATTAACGTGAATAAAATATAATACTAACAGTGGTAAACATTCGTTTAAACGAAGTGAGTTTTGACATCACGTTTTTAAGAAGTAATGTACGATCATCTCTCTTTCCCAAAACATGTCGGCACAGATTTTCCGTTATTGCTTAACTCAAAAAAAAAATATATTGCGCAGATGGACTTTCAGTCAGTGGCATATTACTTTTCCACATAAGGGATCGTTCACTCTTGAGTTAAACATTCGTTTAAACAAAACCCCGGTTCTGTGCGATAAGATATTAATTAGATACTTGATAGGTTTTGTTGCCTAACGACACGATTGCTTTTAGTTATTATTAGTGATTCAAAAGAATAAGCTCTTTTTTTAGCAAACATGGGAAGAGAAAATCGGTTAACAGCTGAAGAAATTGAACAGATCAAATTGTTAAGGTCACAAGCCCAGATTAAACTTTCTAGTCGACAATCTGCAACTGCTTGAAGAAAGGAGAAAATTATGGGATAAAGAGAAAAACAAAGGGTAACACAAAGTTTACCCTCCGCCACAAAGGTGGGGAGGCAACAAAAAATCGGCTAAATTGTAGGAAAATAAAAAGTAAATTAGATTTACCAATCACAAAACAACACATTGCTATTCTTCGCGAATCAACATCCGTTAAATGAAAGAAAATGCAGGAAAACCAAGGCTGACAGCTGCACGCAAAGAGAATTGCTGTTTGCCAAAAAGGTAATACACTGAACAGTCGATTGGCAAAACGTAATTCTTTCGGACGAAAAATTTTAATTTAAACGGTCCAGACTGTTGCAGCTGCTAATGGCATGATCTGTCAAAAATTAGTTTGCCCCGGTCAAAGCGGAATTTTAGCGGTGGTAGTGTTATGGTAGTGTATGGTAAATGAATTCCCGGAATTACTGGATGACGGTCTTCTATCTTTTCTTGATGAACAAAACTAACAGCAATTTATTTTCTATAAAAATAAATCTGCAATCCGTATTTCGAAAGAGCCGAGGGAGTGGTTTCGTAAAAAAAAACATCACTTTGTCGCATTGACCGGCTTGTAGCCCCGACTGCAATCCCATCGAAAACCTCTGGGCTCTTCTGGCTTCCAAGGTTTATGCAAATGGAAGACAATGGTTATGTTGGCGAGAAATTAATCCAGATGTCCTTAAAGATTTTACAAATTCAATGACAGACAAAATATTTGATGTAATAAGAAACAAGGGGAACCATACAAAATACTAAAATTAGTTTTAGAAACTTTATTTGATTTTTTTAAATGTTAAAATTATAGTTTTTTTAAAATTAATGAATTTTAACTGTAGTTAATTATTGTGCAAATGAATCTAGTGAATAATGAAAATCAACTTTCTCACAAAGTGAGATACTCACGTATGTTTATCACTGTATATTCATAAAAACTTTTTTAAAATGATTGTCACAAAATAGAATGATTAGCTGTCTAGGGTTAAGGAACATTACCTATTACTTTAATTTTACTTAAATTTCAACTCACGAATACAGTATTAATTATTTAATATCATTATTAATGCTTTGAAGGCTTATAATTCAATATAATATGAGCATAGAACAAAACAAATTCAAAAGCTTGAGCTAGTGACATTCAAACTTAAATTTGTCTTGCAAATTTCGTTTCTGGAAACATTGAGCCAGACAATAAACTTCTATTAGGTCTTGTAAAACAAAATTTATCTCAAGGTTTGAAGTACCAAACTTAAAAAAAATGTTACACGTTCACGTTGTTTACTAACCTGCTAAAACAACCACTGCATTTAGTTTGTAATTACACCAAAAAACAAAAGTATATTATATGTAAGTTCGCACATTAAAAAACAGTCAGAAATGAAAAAGCGTATTTACATTTTTAATAACATTTCCATTGGCTTCTCTGCATGGACTAACTCATAGATAAACTAAACTAGATGTCCATAGACTAACTATAACTAGATATCAAACTCTACTAATCCTTTTGCAAACGTTTAACTTTCGCACAGACCTACTGTAAGTGATTCACCAACACATTTTCAATCTCTATAACCTGTCAGAATGGCTAAAATGACAACAAATTTCACGTAATGTTCGCTAAGTATATATAATAAAGGCAAAAATAAAAGGAAAAATATTTTTCGCTGGTGAATATTTAATTCAACGTGGTGAAAAAGTGAAGATAATAGAATATATTTAAAAAAAAAACCCTTTTTTTTGTTTCAATTGAACAAAAAGGGGATCGTTTCAGAATAAAATTAAAAAAGGACCTAAGGATTATATTTTGAAATTTTCATTTGAAGATATAAATGAATTGAAACGATTACAATTCTGAAATCAAGCTTAAGCTTGTATTGAGAGTCAATTGTATAAGCATTTTTTATGTTTAGGCACAAACTCTGTACTCTGGACATCAATGAAAAGGATTATTAATTAATGGCAACTTTTAAAATCAATTTCCTTGCTGTTCTTTTAGTTTGAATGTGTTGAGTAAATAAATTAATTAAATAATACTGATAAGTACAATTAACATTTTTTAGTTTTTTAAGGAAAATATTTGTTTTTCTATTTGAATTTAAAGCTTTTCCAAAATATTTCGAGAATCTTTTTTTTCACACATTATAAAGTACAAAAGCGGTGGTATTTTAATTGTTTATTTTTTAAAAATAATTTCCAGAATTTGACAAACAATGTGAAATGATATCCCAACTTAATTTGGTTTTGTCGAAGGGAATTTTTGTTTATAATTGTTTTCAACAGATTTTGCTACTACTTTGTTGAGTATTCTTTAATGCTGTTAACATCTTTAAGCAGGTCTGGCATAGAATGCGTCAACTTTTCCATATATTCACATATTATTTCTTGCCATTCCGCTAAAAATTAAAATTTTTAACTGAGGCTTCGATGTGATGACATGTTTTCGTAACCTCATCATTTAATGATTCCAAAGGCGTTCCAAAGAGAACGGGTTAAGATCGGGGCTATGTGGTGGCGTTACTAGCAAGTGAGGGACTTTATGTGGATATGGACTTATGCTTGAAATCGTTGTCCTGTTGGGAGTAAAAAATGTTTCGCAATAAGCATTGTTTGTGTCCTTTGAAGCAAATTTTCGCTCTAAATATTTTAGTATACTTCTTTTTCTGAATTACTGTGACTAAATTACCGATCTCAACAGTGGATATTTAGCTCCATATTACACAACAACCATTTCCGTGCTTTACTTTTTGCCTTGTGTATTTGGACTGTAAGTTTCATTTGGTTGTCTTCATGCTTTCGAAGGCCTATTTGATTCATAAATGCAAAATTTTGACTCTTCTGAAGAAATCCTAGAAGACAAATCCTTTGTTTTTTTATTTATTAGCAAAGTCCTTTTGTTTTTTTTTATTTGCTTCGCTGACGAAAGGTTTCTTTCTAACGGTATACGATTTATACTCCGATTTGATGTCGTTGACATTCACGAAAATCCAGCCAAATTTTAGAATTACAACGTGATATTTGTGAAACGTACAGCGTTGTGTTTACATCGATTTTCTTCTTCTCGGAAATTTTTTGATGCAAAAATTGAGCAAAGTATATGGAAATGTTGCGTTAGTAATGGAATTAGTAATACAAAAGCATTAAATATGAGCTAAATTGTCCAGCCACATCCATATTTTTTCAAAAAATAATTGGTCAATTCGCTGTCGTACTAAATGGACCTATAAAGCACTAATTTTCTATTTATTGTTCTATTTTCACAAATAAAAACAAATAATCATTAATTATTATTTATTACTTCGTATGAAAAGTTAATACAATATTTTCCATTTAATCGAATAATCCAATTTATTCATGAATTGTAATTTACATTTTTTCGGAACATGCTCTCCTGATGAAAACATTCATGGTGAAGCGAAAAACTTACCCACACCGTGGTGAAATGAACAAATGTCATTGCACTTCAAATGTTGTATCTGCAAGGAAAAAGGCACTATATGTATAGCTATACGAAAATGTATTCTTTTTACTCACGTTTATTTGATCAGCTCACGATGGTTCCACACTGGGAACGCTTTTCTTGAAACCATTGCACTTCAAATGTTGTATCTGCAAGGAAAAAGGCACTATATGTATAGCTATACGAAAATGTATTCTTTTTACTCACATTTATTTGATCAGCTCACGATGGTTCCACACTGGGAACGCTTTTCTTGAAACCATTGCACTTCAAATGTTGGATCTGCAAGGAAAAAGGCATTATATGTATTGCTATACGAAAATGTATTCTTTTTACTTACATGTAATTAGTTAGATCACTCATCCACATTTCTTAAAGCTCTTGAATGGTGCATTTAGATTCATTGTTCTTACTGTAAAAAAGAAGTAAAATAAATTATTTTGAAATTAAAATGTTTGTAGTTACTCACAAGAAAATGTAAACAAACTTTTCCAACTGCTTTTGCCACCTCCAATCCAAGGCAATCTGTTCGTGGCCGCAGTATTCTGTGGAAAATGTTTTCTACTTGCTCCAAATGTGTAAATTTTTCTTCTTTTGTTGTCCTAGAAAATATAATAAACAAAATTATTGTTCAACATAAAATTTTTTTGCAACTTACACGAAATTAGATTTGTAAATATGAGAAATGTCAAAATCGAAATTCACCGCGTCATTTTTATATGGGTGACGTCACTCGTAAAACTTTTCTAATTTTGACATTGTTGACAATTCTCACGTATTCACGGACAGGTTCACACGGATAGGGACTTTCAGAAGAAAACCGGTTTTGATTTTCCAATATCTAGAAAGTTTGATATCTAGTTATAGTTAGTCTATGCTAGATGTCAAACTCTACTAAACTTTTGCAAACCCTTAACTTTCGACAAGACGCACTGTAAGTGAATTCCAACACTCTTGCATCTCTATAACTTTGGCAAAATTTGCTAGAATGAGAGCAATTTACAAGTAAAATTGCTAGAAAGAGAGCGATTTGCACGAGTGTGTGTAATGTGGATGACGTTTTTTGGTTCAAATGGGCGTAGTTTGTATAAAAAAGGAGATAAATTGCCATTGATCACAATTCACACGTATTCACAGACAGAGTCTCACGGATAGGCGATCAGTAAAAAACCGGTATTTGATTTTCCAATATCTGGAAAGTTTGATAGCTAGGTATAGTTAGTCCATAGACTCTACTAATCCTTTTGCAAACTTTTAATTTTTGCACAAGCACACTGTAAGTGAAGCACCTAAACATTCTCCATCTCTATAACCTGTCAGAATGGCTAAAATGACAACAAATTTCACGCAATGTGCGCTAGGTATATAATAAAGGCAAAAATAAAAGGAAAAATATTTTTCTCTGGTGAATATTTAATTCAACGTGGTGAAAAAGTGAAAATAATAGAATATATTAAAAAACTCTTTTTTTTTTCTTTTTTTTGTTCCAAGTGTTTTTGTCCATGGATGGACAAGGATGGTTTCAGAATAAAATTAAAAAAGGACCTAAGGATCATATTTTGAAAGTTTCATTTGAAGATATAAATGAATTGAAACTATTACAATTCTGAAATCAAGCTTAAGCTTGTATTGAGAGTCAATTGTATAAGCATTTTGTATGTTTAGGCACAAACTCTGTACTCTGGACATCAATGAAAAGGATTATTAATTAATGGCAACTTTTGAAATCAATTTCCTTGCTGTTCTTTTAGTTTGAATGTGTTTAGTAAATAAATTAATTAAATAATACTGATAAGTAAAATTATCATTTTTGATAATTTTTTAGTTTTCTTAAGGAAAATATTTGTTTTTCTATTTGAATTTAAAGCTTTTCCAAAATATTTAAAGAATATTTTTTTTACACATTATAAAGTACAAAAGCGGTGGTATTTTAATTGTTTATTTTTTTAAAAATAATTTCCAGAATTTTACAAATAATGTGAAATGATATCCCAACTTAATTTGGTTTTGTCGAAGGGAATTTTGTTTATACTTGTTTTCAACAGATCTGTTTCTTTGCAAGTAATAAATGTTTATTTGTATTTTCTTAGAAGCAAAACAATAATATTTCGTGTAGAAAAACAAAATGTAGAAATAAAAATGTTCCGCTGCATGTGAACTGAGCACAACTAGAATGTTAGTTTAGTCTTAATGAAAAGTTTTTGTTTATACTTCAATTTTGCGGAAAAAAGACTTTGCTACTACTTTCTTGAGTATCCTTTAATGCTGTTAACATCTTTAAGCCAGTCTGGCATAGAATTCGTCAACTTTTCGAAATATTCACATATTATTTCTTACCATTCCGCTAAAAATAAGACTTTTAACTGAGGCTTCGATGTAATGACATGTTTTCGTAAGCTCATCATTTAATGATTCCAAAGGCGTTCCAAAGAGAACTGGTTAAGATCGGGGCTTTGTAGTGGCGTTACTAGTAAGTGAGGGACTTTATGTATCAACCACATTTGTGCGATATGCTTGAAGTCGTTGTCCTCTTGGGAGTAAAAAATCTTTCGCTATAAGCATAGTTTGTGTACTTTGAAGCAAATTTTCACTCTAAATCTTTTAGTATACTTCTTTCGTCCTCAATGACTGTGACTAAATTACCGATCTCAACAGTGGATATTTAGCTCCATATCACACAACCATCATCTCCGTGGCTTACTTTTTGCCTTGTGTATTTGGACTGAAAGTATCATTTGGTTTTCTTCATGCTTTCGAACGCCTATTTGATTCATAAATGCTAAATTTTGACTCTTCTAAAAAAATCGTAGAAGTCAAATCCTTTGTTTTTTTATTTATTAGCAAAGTCCTTCTGTTTTTTTATTTGTTTCGCTGACGAAAGGTTTTTTTCTTATGGTATAGGATTTATACCCCTATTTGATGTCGTTGACATTCACGAAGATCCAGCCAAATATTAGAATTATAACGTGATATTTGTGAAAGCTAAAGCGTTGTGTTTACATCGATTTTCTTCTTCTCGGAAATTTTTCGATGCAAAAACTGAGCAAATAATATGGAAATGTTGCGTTAGTACTGGAATAAGCAACACAAAAGCATTAAATATGAGCTAAATTGTCCAGTCACATCCATATTTTTTAAAAAAATAATTGGTCAATTCGCTGTTGTACCAAATGAACCTATAAAGCACTAATTTTTGTTTGTTGCTATTACCAATATTCTAAATTCAATGTTTCAAAACGCTTGTGTAAAGTTATATTTTCGCAAATAAAAACAGTCAAAATAATCATTAACCCTTATTTATTACTTCGTATGAAAAGTTAATACAATAATTGAATTATAATACATATATGTATTTTCCATTTAATGTAATAATCCAATTTATTCATGAATTGTAATTTACATTTTTTCGGAACATGCTCTCCTGATGAAAGCATTCATGGTGAAGCGAAAAACTTACCCACACCGTGGTGAAATGAACAAATGTCAATATTTTATTAGAGAAGCGCCATTCCAAGAACGAAAAAACAAATCCTTTAAATTTATTGTATTTATTGGATAAACAATTAAAACAAAAATCGAAAAAATGCTTTAAGTAGTATTTAGTTGTATATGACTTTTATTTTCATTTTAAATTCACATTTATTTGATCAGCACACGATGGTTCCACCCTCTGAACGCTTTTGTGGAAACCATTGCACTTCAAGTGTTGGATCTGCAAGGAAAAAGGCTAAACGAAACGTATGGCTAAACGAAAATGTATTCTTTTTACTCACATTTATTTGATCAACTCACGATGGTTCCACATTGGGAATGCTTTTGTTGAAACCATTGCACTTCAAATGTTGGATCTGCAAGGAAAAAGGCATTAAATATACGACTAAACAAACATGTATACTTTTTAATTACATGTAATTAGTTAGCATCACTTATCCACATTTTTTAAAGCTCTTGATTGGTGCATTTAGATTCATTGTTCTTACTGTAAAAAAGATGTAAAATAAATTATTTTGAAATTAAAATGTTTGTAGTTACTCACAAGAAAATGAAAACAAACTTTTCCAACTGCTTTTGCCACCTCCAATCCAAAGGCAATCTGTTCGTGGCCGCAGTATTCTGTGGAAAATGTTTATTTCTTGCTCCAAATGTGTAGATTTTTCTTCTTTTGTTGTCCTAGAAAATATAATAAAGAAAATTATTGTTCAACATAAAATTTTTTGCAACTTAAACGAAATTAGATTTGTAAACATGAGAAATGTCAAAATCGAAATTCACCGCATCATTTTTATATGTGTGACGTCACTCGTAAAAATTTTCGAATTTTGACATTGTTGACAATTCTCACGTATTCACGGACAGGTTCACACGGATAGGGACGATCAGTAGAAAACCGATTTTGATTTTCCAATATCTGGAAAGTTTGATATCTAGGTATAGTTAGTCTTTAAGTCTAGTCCTATGTCTAGGAAGGCAACCATTGTGTACTCCTTATATTGTAGGGATCGTTCGATGTGGCTAGTCAGAGAGTGCAAAGCCGTTTCCACCGACTTTCCTTTACAGTAGGCATGTTGAGCCGTAGACAGAAGTCTTGGATAAACTTTAGTTCGAATATGGATATCAGTCAGTCGTTCTAAGGTTTTCAGAAGGAAAGATGATAGACTTATATAACTGAGGTCCTTTGGGACTACATGAGAACATTTTCCGGCTTTGGGGATGACTACTACATTGACTTCTCTCTATAACAGTGAAATGTGGATAAGTTCTACACAGCTTCTCATAATATTTTCTAACACTGGTAGAATAATATCTGAGGATATCTGTAGCTCGGCAGGTACGAGTATTATACCGTCCGGACCAGCAGACTTGTATGGTTTGAAGCCATGCAGCGCCCAGAGCAGTTTGTCTCTCGTAATCAGATCATGAATTTTGGTCACGGTTGCAGTAGGCCTGTTTGGGCTGCTACTGGCCGCGAGTTGGGAGCTACCTGTAATTTCGTGTAAGTTGCAAAAAAATTTTATGTTGGACAATAACTATACCTAGATATCAAACATTCCAGATATTGGAAAATCAAAACCGATTTTCTACTGAACGTCTCTATCCGTGTGAACCTGTCCGTGAATACGTGAGAATTGTCAACAACGTCAAATTTCGAAAAGTTTTAGGAGTGATGTCACCCATATAAAAACGACGAAGTGAATTCCGATTTTGACATGTTTAAAAATTCAATTTGGTGTAAGTTGCAAAAAAATTTAATGTTGGACAATAATTTTCTTTATTATATTTTCTAGGACAACAAAAGAAGAAAAATCTACACATCTGGAGCAAGAAGAAATCATTTTCTACAGAAAACTGCTTCCACCAACATTGCTTTGGATTGGATGTGGCAAAAGCAGTTGGAAAAGTTGATTTGCATTTTCTTGTGAGTAAGTAAAAACATTTTAATTTCAAAACAGTTTATTTTACTTCTTTTTTGCAGTAAGAATAATGAATTTAAATGCACCATTCAAGAGCTTGAAGAAATGTGGATAAGTGATGCTAATTAATTATAGTACATACAAGTAAAAAATATGCATTTAATTTAGCTATACTAGTATATTCAATGTCTTTTTCTTTGCAGATTCAACATTTGGAATGCAATAGTTCCTGCAAAAGCGTTCCCAGGGTGGAAGCGTCCGTGTGTTGACCAAATACATGTGAGTAAAAAGAATACATTTTCTTTTAGCTATACATTTAATGCATCTTTCTTTGCAGATTCAACATTTGGAATGCAATGGTTCCAACTAAAGCGTTCCTAGGGTGGTACCATTGCATGCTGACCAAATCCATGTGAGTAAAAGGAACACATTTTCGTTTAGCTATACATTTAATGCTTTTTTCTTTGCAGAATCAACATTTGTGTTACAACGACAGAATTAGTTCCTTAACTATATGTTTGATATATGTAAATATGTAAAAATGTTTTTTTCTCGATTTTTGTTTTGATTATTTTATTCAATAAATAAAATAAATTTAATGAAATTTTTTTTTTTTCCTTGGATTATGCAATTGCACAACACCTTTGAGGTTTGCATAGCGGTGCGTTAATCGATTTTTTTTACTGGGTGTTCGGTTTCTCCTGTAGGCATATTGCACCCATTCTGCATTCTGAAAAGTGAAGAATAAAATAAGATTTAAATTAAAAAGATTATCTCATTTACATAAAAAAGAATGTTTTATTTTTTTTTCTAAACCAAGTAGTACTAGGTGTAATATATATATGTATGCACGATTGTCGTTTTCATGCTCCCAAATTGCACTGATTAATCGTGGTGTGATTTTTTCGGTTTTCTTTTCTTCACGAGACATATCGGGGTAATATTCATCTTCGATTTGGAGCTCTTCACCGCTCAAGTGTCCAAGTATTACAAACCATTCGTTATCAACTTCTTAATCATCATCCTCTGATTTGTCATTTTCATCTTCGCTTCAGTTAAGTTATGCTCCTGGTTCCTCTTCCTTCCAATTTCTGTTAAAAAGAATTTCTATTAAAACGAAAGAACCGATAGGTCGATGAATGCATACATATTAGTGGAAAATATAAATAATAAGAACAAACCTTATCTGTAGCAAACAGCCTTCTTGATGTTATCACAACGCATGCATGCACAGTATCATGTCCCGTAAAACGTTGGGCGGTGATTTTCACGGAAGAAGTTAAATTTAATTTTCTTACTATGTATAATACAAACTTACCTGGCTAACTCGCATCTTGGGCGATACAAATGGACGTAGGTTCAAAAACTCCATTTCTTGTTTTTTCCTTTTTTATCGCTCCATAAAATAAAAACGGATTAGTATTATTGAATTAAAACAATATAAATTTTTTACCCATATTTTAGCTCCTTCTTCAATAAAACATTGATATTTGTCGGTGTGGGCAAATTTTTCACTTCACCATGAATGCATTTACCAGGAGAGTATGTTCCGAAAAAATGTAAATTACAATTCATGAATACATTGGATTATTAGATAAGATGGAAAATACATACATGTTATTCAATTATTGCATTAAATTTGAATAAGAAGTAATAGAAAAGGGTTAAGGATTATTTTGACTGTTTTTATTTGTGAAAATATAACTTTACATAAACTTTCCCAAAACTGAATTTACAATATTAAAACAAACAAAATAAACAACAGAGAATTGACCAATTATTTTTTTTTTTAAATATGGGTGTGACTGACTGGACACATTTAGATTACAACAGAGAAAAAAATCTGAATTACACGGCGAACGGTAATTAACTTATACGAATTTCTGAATTTCAAAAAAATTATCTACGGTCAACAATTTCAAGTAAACTTTTCGTCGGCGAAGAAAATAAAAAAAGGGAAGACTTTGCTGATGAATACAAAAACAAAGGATTTGACTTCTAGGATTTTTTCAGAAGAGTCAAAATTTAACATTTATGGATCGAGTAGGCCTTCGATAGCATGAAGGCAACCAAATGAAGCGTTGAATCTAAAAACACAAGTAAAAAATTAAAGCACAGAGATGCTAGTTTTATGATTTGGGGCTAAATTTCCACTTTTGTGATCGGTAATTTAGTCATAGTCATTAAAATACTGACAAAAGAAGTATAATAAAAAATTTAGCAGGAAAAATTGCTTCAAATACACGAAAAGTGGTTACCGCGAAAAATTTGTACTTCCAAAAGGACCATGAAACCCTACGTGTCGCACAAATGGTGAGGATGATACATAAAGTCCCTCGCTTGCTAGTGTGATAACCACTCAAATGTGAGCAGCGACATCTAGCAGAAAATGTCGAAACTCGGAGACTAGAAGGTTTCGATACTGGATTAGCAAAGACAGTCGAGGAGAGTAGAATCGAATTTTCTAGCAAATTGGAACTTGTATGGAACGCTGGATGACGTGGATTGTTCTCGAAGTATGTCATTCGAGTATAAATACCAGCATCCCAAAGGTATGCAAATCAGTTCCAAAGTTGAATTTGAAGTGTTAATTAGAAGAAGTGATTAAGTGGTTTAAGTAAAAGATAAGAAAAGTATAAGTGGTTGAGAAATTGAATTGTACTGAGAGAAAGAATTAAATAGTGAATTGTAACTGTACTGAATAAAGGGATTTGAATTGAAAAGAATAAATTCTATCATTTGTACCCACACAAACATTCTACATTGGTGTCAGAAGTGGGATAGGACTTATTGTGTGTAAAAAAAAAAAAAAAAAAAAACTGTGTTTTCTGACTATTTGAAAAAGCTAGAATGGGTCGAAAACTATTGCAGTTGACCCTCGTCCAACTCAAATCCGAGTTGAACAAGAGAAGCCTCAGCGCCAGTGGAGGAAAAAGTGACCTGGTGCTCCGTCTTCAGGAGGCTTTGAACAACGAGGGACATGATCCTGATGCATATTCCTTTGATGTTGACGAGGATGAACAGACAAGTACCGGCAATGACATGGCTGCAATGATGCAACTCCTCTTATTAAAAATGGAGGAACAAAACAAAAAAATGGACGAGCAGAAGAGCAGCATTGAACAAAAATTCAACGAACAAACCAACAATCTGCACGGTCTTCAACAGAAAATGGATGAACAAAAGAATAATCTGGAAGAACAAAAGAACATTCTCCAGCAAAAATTCGGAGAAATCGATGACAAATTTGAAAGAATAGAGAAGAACGTTGATGACAAATTTGATAGAATAGAGAAGAACGTTGATGACAAATTTGATACAATAGAAAAGAATGTTGGCGAAAAATTCGAAGAAATGGACAGCAAAGTTCAGCAACTGGCAAAAGAGCTCGACACAGTACGAAAACAGAAACTGCGAGAATGTTCTTTAAGCGGTCCAAGGAGAAAAGAGCTGAAGCCTCCCTCATTCGATGGCCAGACCTCATGGTCTACCTATAAGAAGCAGTTTGAAATGGCTGCTTGTGCAAACGACTGGGACAATGAGGAAAAGTGCTTCGCCCTAACAATGGCCTTGCACGGTCCTGCAGCAGAATTGTTGCAAACAGTAGACATCGAAAAGCATAAAGATTATGTGACTTTAGTGCAGGCTATCGAGAAACGGTTTGGGGACAGCCACATGCAGGAGGTCTACAAGGTCCAATTGCAAAGCCGAACGCAGCAAAGAGGAGAAACACTGCAGCAGCTCCAAGCAGACGTGAGTAGACTTGCACATCTGTCATACCCCACCGCAGGCCAGGAAATTATCGACGAAATGGCAAAAGATGCATTTATCAGGGGAATTGCAGATTCGAAGCTACAGTCAGCAGTAAGGATGGCCGGGAAAAGAACCCTTGCTGAAGCACTTGCCTTCGCTCTGGCGATGGAAGCATCCAATCAGGCTTCCAGGGGAACACATTTCGTCAGGGAAGTAGCATCTGTCGAATGTTCCTGCACAAGAATTAGTGCCGAGGAACGAGATACTCGACGGGATAGACGAATAATGCGCTGCTGGAATTGCAATAAAATAGGACACCTTCAAAGGCAGTGTAAAGAACCGGTGCGACGAAAAGACTGCCCTCACTGTGGTGACAAGCAAATAGAGGAAGAAACCCGCAGAAACAGCTATCAAGAAGCCGGTCAACCTTCCCGAAGCCATCAGTCGGGAAATGCTTAAGCACCAACTTCGCGGGGCAGAAGTTGGTAGCAGGAGTCGACGGCCCCAGGACCATCATCCAAGTCTCGCTGGCAAAACGACGCAGCGAAAGCCTTCTAGTAGAAGTAGTCAGTGGAAAAGAAAAATGGATGGCAACAATAGACACCGGTGCCACGGCCTCAATCATCAGGAGAAATCTAGTGCAGAAGCCTTGGCTGCATAACACTAGCAGCTGCAGTTTGCGAACAGCTACAGGAGCAACGATTAAGGTATATGGTGAAGTCCGCATAAAAATCCAACTGGCCGGAATAACATTCACTCACGCGTTTCTGGTAGCTGACATATGTGACGAGTGCATCATTGGTACAGACTTCATGAGAGAACATGGACTTGTAGTCGACTTGGGGGCACAAACCCTGAAATACGGAAACATGGAGATACCAATGATATACGGAAACGCCAATACCACAGTCTCAAATGTCGTCATCTGCAGCAATCAGAGTCTAGAGCCTTCGTCAGAAGCAATTTTGTGGGCAAAAGTGGAAGGTGGTCCTGGTAGCCACCGATTCTATTTGATGGAGCCAGAAAAGAAAAGAGACTTCATGGTGGGAAAGACCTTAGTGGAGCCAAAGAACAACATGGTCCCTGTAAGGATTCTAAATCCAAAGACATTCAGTGTAAAGGTGAAAAAGGGGGAGATAGTGGGAAAATGCGTACCTGTAGAGGCTATATCGACCACAACGGAAAAAAAGGGTGTAAAACCGGTCACAACAGTTCAGAGCATAAAAATCAAGAACAAAATTCTCAGCCTCTGTAATCTGGACGAAGATCAGCGAATCCTGGCAGAAAAACTAATCGGTGAGTACGCTGATATATTTGCTACACAAGACGGAGAATATGGACGTACGCATATTGTTCAACACCACATTGACACCGGAGACGCTCGACCAATCCGTCAACCTGCAAGGCGTCTTCCATTGGCAAAGCAAACAGAAGTTGCTGAAATGATGTCGAAGATGAAAGCTGAGGGAGTTATTCAAGTTTATTTCGCATAAAAGTTACAAGGTTTCGCTACCACACGTTTTACAATTCAGAGATATGATATGTATATAATTTATCTTTCATCTGTAACATTATTATGAATATATAATTTGAAATTAAATGGACGTTAATTATCTCTATGAAGGGAAAAGCGGAAAAAACCCTTCAATATAACAAAAAAAAAAAAAAATAAAAATAAAAATAAATAAATAAATAAATAATTAATTAAATAAATAAAAATAAACATAACTATATATATATATACATATATAAATAAATAAATAAGTAGATAAATAAATAAATAAATAAATAAATAAATAAATAAATAAATAAATAAATAAATAAATAACTAATAAATGAAAAATAGTTAAGTAAATATAAACAGTTAAACAAATAACAAAAAGAATAAATAGAGAATAGGTAAATAAAATAAATTAAGAGTATCAAGTTGGAAAGTTATTATCATTCAGGCTATTAACTAAGGGATTATCAACAAAATCACATCGAACAAGAAAACGTTGATTTAATTTTAGTATTCTATCAAGGACTAATTCAACATTTGCCTTTTGATGAATATCGCGCGTTGAGTGATACCAAGGTAAATTAAGCATCATTTTCAAAAGTTTATTTTGAGCGACCTGCAGTTTCTTAAGATGGCTTTTTGCGCAATTACCCCACACTTGGCAACCATAAAGCAGTATTGCTTGAAAAATAACTTTAAGTATCGTTATTTTATTGGCATTTGATAGCCTTGACTTTCGGTTTATGAAGGGGTATAACATCTTGGTCGCAACAGAGATTTTGTTTAAGGTATTTGTGACGTGCGTATTAAATGTTAGTTTGGAATCCAAGTGAATTCCTAAATACCTTACTGATGGTTCCCAACTTATACTAGCCCCATTCACATGCAATTGTCCACTAGGTAGAAAACAGGCTTTTCTTTTCCTAGTAAAAAAGATTGCTTGTAGCTTGTGCTCGTTTAGTTGTATCTTCCATTTATTAAAGTAACTTTGAAAGATTCTCAACCCATAGTCGAGATTCCTCTCAATGTTGAGAGCGAATTCGTGAGAAGAGAAAATCGCTATATCATCTGCGAAAGCCGCAACTTCACAGTTGGGTACAGATGGTACGTCGGACGTAAACAGGTTATACAAAACAGGTCCGAGCACTGAGCCTTGGGGAACACCAGAATGAAAGTAGACAATGCTGGAGACATCATTATTAATTTGCACTCTAAAACAGCGGTTGGACAAGAAACTACGGACAATTCTACAGAGATTTGGCTGGAAATTGAAATTTATCATTTTGTATGTAAGCCCGTCATGCCAGACAGAATCAAAAGCTTTTTCGACGTCTAATAATATCATGCCTGTTGATTTTCCTGTTGCACGAGACGATTTAACATGATTGCAGATCCTTAGCACTTGATGGGTAGTGCTGTGATTGCGCCTGAACCCAAATTGTATATCGGGAAGTAGGTTGTTGTCTTCAATATGCTTACAGATTTTTTCTTTTATAACCTTTTCATATAATTTACTAAGACCACTTAATAAACTAATTGGTCTGTAACTGGTAACCACATGAGGAGGCTTTCCAGCTTTAGGAATTGGAACAATCTTAGCGAGTTTCCATACATTTGGGAAGTATTCCATTTTAATACAGGCGTTAAGGACAAACGTTAAATGCTCAAGGACAGATTTAGGCATTTGCTTAATATATATGTTTTTAATTTGGTCGAATCCTTCAGCTTTACGATTACTCAGCTCTTTGACCATGAATTTGGTATCTTCCAAGGTTATATACAGGCTTGAGGATGGAGGATTATTGTCACCAATCAAAAGATTTTGAATGGATTGGTTCACTAAATTAATTGTTTCTGCGTCACCTAAATTAGAAGATATTTCGTGATTGTTGCGAAAGTTGAGAGCAAGTGCGTTAGCCTTGTCAAGATCCGTACAGAACAAAGTATCTGAATCCTTAAGAAAGGGAAGCTGTCTATTTTTGTTTTTAACCACTTTGACAATATTCCAAAAAGGTTTTGAATTAAAATCTAGAGATCGTAATTTGATGTTCCACTTCTTGTTGTTGTAATCAAAAATAAGTTTTGAAATAAGATTATTGAGGTGGGAAACTTTATGTTTGTAGAACGGCTGGCGGTATCTTTGCCAAAGTCTTCGACAAGCATTTCTAATTTGAATGAGTTCCACGATGTAAGGGGGAATCTTGATTGCCGAGGTTGTTTTAGGAACTTTACGAACACATAACTCAATAGTGTCTAGTACATGTTTGCTAAAATCTGAGATAATGGAATCAACATCGGCAGTGGAGGTAACGCTGTCTAGATTACAGGGAAAGTTCCGGAATTTGGAAGTTAGTTCTGACCGGAAACGATTCCAATTCGCATTTTTGAGATCTAGCACATATGCGACCTTTTGCATACCTGATTTGCGAAGCCGACAAAACACAGGGTTATGATCAGAGCTGAGGTCGTTAATGGAAACCGGTTGGGAAAGGTGACCAGGCATATTAGACACAAATAAATCAAGCACAGATGGACTACGGTTAGAACTGGGAAAAAAGGTCGGACTAGAAGGGAATATCACAGATGCTGGAAAATTTAAACATAGATCTGACAGGATCGTACCGTAGGCATTTGCTCGCAAGCAACCCCAATTTTTATGTCTTGAATTTAAGTCCCCACCAATAATAAATTCACCTTGGAGTGAGAGTAATTTGCGGAGATCATTCTTAAAAGCTATCTTTTTTTCTAATGAGCTTCTACCGCCGGGAAAGTAAGCACAAAAGATTTTAATTTCTCTCTGGTTACGCAATTTTAAGCTAATTCCAATGTTTTCTATTAACCGCGTTTTTACTACAGGCAAAAGCGAGTGCTGAATAGATCTTCTTATTAGTATAGCTACTCCACCTCCGTCTCGATCAACTCTATCGCATCGATAGCATTTGAAGACGGATGTGGACAATCTTAAGTCCTGTTTTAGCCATGTTTCAGTTACAAGAGCTATGTCGGCGTTTCTAGCGTTTAAAAAGTTATCAAACTCGGTGATTTTGTTGCGAATACTTCTTCTAATCTTCCAAGTAATAATATTTAAATGCCTATCTATCATATTATTTAGAGTTATGACACAAAAACTTAGTTGCTAAACGTGTGATAACATTAAATTGCTCAAACTTATTCTTACATGTAGATAAATTTGTAATTAATTCCATAGCTAGACTATTTAATTCATCCGCAGTGAACAGAGTGTTGTTGCTGGAAATGTTGCAAGTTGCGCCGGCGGCAATGTTGCTAAACGTAAGTGGAAAGTTGTCGGAAACATTGTTGATTGTTGGAAGGGCGACACTTTCCAACATCGTTTGATTAGTGTGAGAGGCGGGAAACAGCTGACGTCGCTGTGGAAGTTGCGGGAACTCTGACAGTGAGTTAATTGGAACCTGTTGATGTTTAGTGTGAGTGGGTGGTGAAATATGTTGTCGGTTGGATGTCTTTGACATATTATTTTGTTTATATTTTTCCTTGATTTCTAAGAATTTTGATCGGCTAACGCATGATGGATCGGTTGATTTGTGTGGTCCGTTGCAATTTGCACATTTTTCAGCGGAAGAATTTGAGCAGACAGAAGTTTTATGTGGGCCGGCACAGTTGGCACAGAAGGTTTTGACGTGGCAATTTTTTTCACCATGCCCAAACATCTGGCAATTGTGACATTGGGTTAGTTTACCTTTTAGCTTTCGTTGGTAGTTCCAGCTCACTTGCGTGTGAAAGATGGAGCGATAATTTTTCTTAAGATCATGCAATCTTATTGAACCATTTTCTAATGAAATTATATAAATTGTGTCCGTGAAATGTTCCGATTTTTTAATTATTTTTTTAGTATTTATGCACTTTAAGCCAATTTTAATCAGTTCAGTTTTTAGAAGATTGGGGTCCATTTCGCTCATACCATATAGAACTACTTTGAATGCTTTCTCGCTCTTGAAATCGTGAGAGAAGAATTGACAACTTTGACTTTTTAGTTTTTCTAATATGGCACTGTAAGATTCAGCAGAATTGCATGTTATTTTAATGCCTATAGACATCTTTTTAACAAAGTAATCTGTAATGTTTAAAGATTTTGCAAGGTTGTGCACAAATTCACTAGATTTTTGCAATAGTTTGATTGGAGGCAATAACACTTTTTCACTACACTTATTTGGCGAAATTATTTCGTCCATATCTTCTTCGCTATCCGGAAGGCATTGCAAGGGACTCCAGTAATTATAACTGGGATCACTTCCTTTTTTTTTTCGGATTTGGCATGTTGGCACAGAATTTTTTCTTCAAGGACAAACGAAAGTCCTCGGAAATTGGTGATCTTTCGCGTTTAGAAAGGTTGGGTTTTGATAGGTCAGATACGGATGACATGCGCAGGCAAAAGCTCCGGTTAGACTGAAAGCTGAGGGAGTGATTGAAGAATCGCAAAGTCCGTGGGCATCTCCAGTGGTCCTCGTGAAGAAGAAAGATGGCAGCACGAGATTTTGTGTAGACTACCGACGTCTCAATGATGTCACTAAAAAGGACAGCTACCCACTTCCGAGAATCGATGACACTTTGGACATGCTTTCTGGAGCGAAATGGTTTTCAACACTTGACTTGAAGAGCGGTTACTGGCAGGTAGAGATAAATCGTACGGACCGTGAGAAAACTGCCTTCACTACAGGAAGCGGTCTTTGGCAGTTTGCAGTGATGCCGTTTGGACTGTGCAACGCTCCGGCCACCTTCGAGCGACTAATGGAACGAACATTGCAAGGACTCACCTGGAAAACCTGCCTAGTATATTTGGACGACGTTATCGTCATAGGTAAGACGTACGAGGAGCACCGCGAAAATCTAAAAGAAGTGTTTGAGAGGCTACGAAGTGCTCATTTAAAGCTCAACCCGGAAAAGTGCGCCTTGTTTCGTCCGGAAGTAAAATATCTGGGTCACATTATATCAGCGGAAGGAGTAAGAACGGATCCTGACAAAATCGAAGCCGTGAAAAGTTGGCCTTCTCCAAAAGATAAACACCAACTGAAAAGCTTCTTGGGACTCGCCACGTATTACAGAAGGTTCGTAAAGGATTTTGCTGGCATTGCGAAGAGCCTGCATCAACTTACAGAAAAAGGCCGACAGTTCAGGTGGTCTGGAGAATGCGAAAAAGCATTTCAAGAACTGAAGCGACAGCTGTGCAATGCCCCCATCTTGGGTTACCCGACGCCCGGAAAAATGTTCATCGTGGACGCAGACGCTAGCAATGTTGGGGTCGGAGCTGTGATTTCCCAGGTTCATGATGGTCAAGAGAAAGTGGTCGCATATTACAGCAAAGTACTCTCCAGACCTGAACGGAACTACTGTGTAACCCGGCGCGAGCTTCTGGCTTTAATTCTGGCTACGAAGCATTTCCATAAGTACCTCTACGGACAAAAGTTCATTCTCCGGACAGACCACGCAGCTCTGAAATGGCTACTCCAATTTAAGAACCCTGAAGGCCAAGTTGCAAGATGGATCGAGCAGTTGCAGGGCTACGACTTTGAAGTGCAACACCGCAAGGGAACACTCCACTCAAATGCTGATGCTCTCTCTCGTCGACCATGCGGAGTAAAATGCGAACACTGCAATCGTAAAGAAGCAAAAGAACAGGCGGCTATCCAAATGATCAGGACTGAGCCAATAGAGGGTTGGAGTATAGACGAAATCCGTTCCTCCCAACACGCAGACAATGACATCGAACCAATATTGGCCTGGAAAGAACACGAGGAAAAACCAAGCTGGCAGCAGATATCAGATCGGAGCCAAACTCTGAAGGCATACTGGGCACAGTGGGACTCGCTTTTTGTGCAAGATGGATTGCTGAAGAGAAAATGGGAAAATGCAGATGGGACAACATCTCGTATGCAGCTAATTGTGCCACGGTCCAGAGTCAACCAAGTGCTCCATGAAATACATGACGGAATCTCAGGAGGCCATTTGGGAATAAACAAGACCTTGGAAAAGGTAAGGGAACGTTTCTATTGGCTAAACGCTAAACAAGATGTCGAGAATCAAGAGGCTAAGACCGTAGCCGAACAGATAGTCAACAACTGGGTGAGCAGATTTGGGGTCCCAATGGAGCTGCACTCTGATCAAGGGCGAAACTTTGAATCAAAGGTCTTCCAGGAAATATGCCAATATTTGGGAATAAGAAAGACAAGGACAACGCCACTACACCCTCAATCTGATGGAATGGTCGAGCGATTCAACCGGACCTTGAATGAGCATCTATCTAAGGTTGTCAGCAACTGCCAGCGGGATTGGGATCGACACATACCCCTCTTCTTAATGGCCTACCGAAACGCGGTCCATAGCTCAACAGGGCACACACCATCCGAGATCTTATTTGGTCAAACAATTCGGTTGCCAAGTGAAGCAAAATTCGGATCCCCACCGACGGAGCCCAAAGAGGTGAACGAGTACGTGAATGACTTACGCAGCAGGATTCGTAAATTGCATGAAGACACCAGAGAAAAGATGAAGCTAGCAAGCAGCCGCATGAAAACTAGGTACGATATCAAGGCGAAATCTTCCGGTTTCAACGAAGGAGATCTGGTTTGGCTGTATAATCCTCAGCGTAAGAAAGGCAAATCACCAAAATTGCAACAGGACTGGGAAGGTCCATACAAGGTGATAACCCGCATTAATGACGTTGTCTACCGGATCCAGCGTGGGGATCGAGGAAAATTTAAAGTGGTCCATTTGGATAGAATGTGTCATTTCAACGGGATGCTGAATGACGAAGTTGTTCGGGACGAACAACTGTAGGGAGGGAGCAATGTGATAACCACTCAAATGTGAGCAGCGACATCTAGCAGAAAATGTCGAAACTCGAAGACTAGAAGGTTTCGATACTGGATTAGCAAAGTCATTGACTGGAGAGTAGAATCGAATTTTCTAGCAAATTGGAAATTGTATGGGACGCTGGGTGGCGAGGATTGTTCTCGAAGTATGTCATTCGAGTATAAATACCAGCATCCCAAAGGTATGCAAATCAGTTCCAAAGTTGAATTTGAAGTGTTAATTAGAAGAAGTGATTAAGTGGTTTAAGTAAAAGATAAGAAAAATATAAGTGGTTGAGAAATTGAATTGTACTGAGAGAAAGAATTAAATAGTGAATTGTAACTGTACTGAATAAAGGGATTTGTATTGAAAAGAATAAGTTCTATCATTTGTACCCACACAAACATTTTACAATATTTAAGTTGAGGTTTTTTATCATGCCACATGCTTTAGTTGGTGTTACATTTATTAAATATGTAGCAGTCAGTACTGCTTCACCCCACAACAACGCTGGTAAATTAGCACCACGCACCATCGCTCGAGCCTTTTCGGTTATGGTTCTTACCATGCGTTCTGAGACACCATTTAATTGAGGGGTTCGTGGAACAGTTAAATGATAACTTATACCTTAATGTATACAAATTTTTTTCATTCGTTTGACAAATATTCCCCCCCCCCCCCATATTGTCGCAATAAAGATTTACAACATTGAAGTTGAAATGCATCTCACTTTTTGCAATAAAGTCTTTAGAAACTGAAAACACATCTGACTTAAAAGCTATCAAATATATTACACAATAGTGAGTGTATTCATCAAGAAATAACGAGTAATAATTTTTATTATCAATTGTTGCAGGAGTGGATTGGGCCACATACATCAGGGTCGTTTAACGTAGCTTTTAATTTTAGCTTTTTCAAAAGGTAATCGTACTTGTTTGCCATTTATACATGCTTCACACATAAATTATCGCTTGGTAATACTTTTTCTATTTGCCTGATATCGTTTACCATATTTTTGTTTTTCAATTCTAAGAATCTAATTTTTCCAATATGACCCAAACGCTCATGCCACAATTGATAGTTTGTATTTAATGCACTCGATACTCGCTTTATGTTAATTTCAAAATCGACGCTAAATAAGTTATTCAAAGCCTTCACTGTGATTAGCACCTTCCCACTTTTCTTTATTTTAACTCCCTCTTCATCGAAAATAGTAGTCAGTCCGGCTTGTTGCATCTTTCGTACCAATTGCAAATTATACGGAATATCTGGACAGTAAAGAACATCTTCTAATAAACCTTCAACTCCAATGTTGCTGACTACATTTAGATTTCCCTTCTTGGTGGCAGTTATATACGCACCATTTTTTGCAATATACATATATTTTGGTTGGTGGCTATAAAATAAAAAAAAATGTTTGGTTAGGTCCTCTTTATTAATTAGATGATCGGATACTCCAGAATTCAGAAGAAATTTCAAACTTTGTTCATCATCTAACGAACTTCCTCCTGCCATGAAGGCAAACCTTGAAACAGTGTTTGTTGTTGGAGGCCCTGTCGATTGAGCAGTTTGGGCTGTTTTTGCTCTTTCGGTGTTTTTATTCTCCATTCCCCTTTTAAAATAAAAGCAGTCGATCTTTGCGTGACCATTCTTCCCACAATGGTAACACTTCATAATGTTTGCCTTTTTAGTATACTTAAACTTTTCTCGATGAAAATTTCTCTTCATCTTTGGTGGTACAAAGTTGAGTCTCCTTTTGATTGATATGGTCCTGTTTTCAACAAGAAGTACTTTTGCGCTTGTATCATACCTTTCAGTCGTTTGCTTAACCTCATGGTCCAGCAATCTTGTTTTGACAAATGCCAAATTTAAAAAATATGTCAGAAATGGAACGATATGGAAAAAACGACGTGCTTCACGTAACCCTTCTTCTTCCCACTTCAATAAAAAAGCGTTCCCTCTCTTTCGAACAATCTTCCTGTCCGCTCCAATGTGAACAGGCACTTAATAATTTTGATTTGACAATTTCAACGTTTACATAACGTGTACATGAATTCATTTATGCAATTAATAACAAATTTTTTAGTGTAAGACCGCTTTTACACGGCGCATGTTTTGAAAGATTTAAATGCGTGCAAAAGAGAGGGATAATGAAATAAAAAGTACCCAATTAACCAAATTCCCACTGCATGTGGGTAAGATTTTCATTGCATCTTTTTGACATTTCTTTTTCTCCTTCTTCCTTTTTCGCATTTGCTTCATTATTTACTTGGCTGTTGTTACGATCACAACATTTCAGTATGGCGGATGACCTTAAATGGACCAAAGAATTAACAAGCGGGCTCATTTTCAATTATGAAACACTGAACGCCAAAGATGAAATGAAAGAGATCTGTCAAATAACATGGAAAACCAAAGAATGGGAAAAAGCTTCGTGTAAAAATGCGCGAGTTACAGAAGGACAGTTCAAAAGAAAATAACCAAAACAAGCGCATCAAACTCATGCGCTGTGTAAAAACGGACTAAGTGCAACATTCTCCCCGACCGTGAACGAAGTTCACAATGCAATTAACTTTTCATTCTTCTCATAATACTGGAACAGTCCGGATTCATAGGTTTGTATTACAGTGGACATATGTTGTGGTTACGTGTAAAGAGATTCAAAATTATTAATCATATTTGAAAAAGAAAAACAAATAGATAGACAATATGAAGCGACATGAGTAACAAAACTACATTATCATATCTTCCCACAGTTGATCATGTCAGTTAGCACTTAAGAAATATAAATATATAATTATGTATAATGTCTATGTGTGTGTGTATTGTGCATGTAGGATTAGGTAGACTAAGGTTTATTTTAAGTCAGATATTAAGTTTTTATAAAAAATAAAAAATTACATCCATAGGCTAAGTTTTTTGTTAACAATTTTTTCTCAGCCTTAAATAAACATTAAAACAAACATTTCTAAATAAAATTAAATTTAGAGTAGCTTAGAGTGCCTGTGTGGGGCCAGTAAGTTAGTATAAGATTTAGTTAGATTTATAAATTAGCATTTAAGCATTTTTTGTTAGTATGTAGGAGTTAGTGATTAAGAAAATAAAATGCATTTAAAACTAAAACTATGATCACGTCAGCTGAATGCTGTCACTCTGACGAGCTCTCGTTGGAAATGCTAACGAGTATGTAAATGGCGGTAGTGACATTATATGTTATGAATCAATTATCAATGTCGCAAATTGTAGTTGAGGTGTTGCTTTGTTTGTTTTTCATGTATTTAATTATTATTGATTACAAGTATGTCTCCTCTTTATTGGTGTTGGGTGAAATTTTTTTGCAGGTAAGTGCGTTTTTTGTTAAATGGTGCTGAATTAATTATTATTTGGATAGATGCGGGGGAAAGAGTTTTTTTTTGGTAGTGGACTGTATGTATACATGTTTGTGTGATTCTTTTAATGCGAGTGATATTGTTGATTTTACTGTGGCGCATGTATGAATGGATTGTTTTGTTTTAGAGTGTTGATTTCTGGAATGTGTGATTTTGATGAATGAAGAATGAGTGATTTAGACTACAGTGTTGCCGGTGTGGTGAAAAATAAGTACTTTTTGAGTATGTAAATTGAGGAGTGTAGTTTATTAAATTAATTTTATTTTCAGTTAAGTGTGTAGACAATATTTTAAGAATATTTTGAATTCAATTAAATATTATATCATAGAAGATTTACTTTTGTGTTGATTTGTTTATTTTGTTTGAATGTTGATGATTGTGTTAAAAGGTTTAGTTATTCAGGATTCGAGTCCGATTTTTTTTTGTTTTTGGTAGGAATTAGAGTTGTGGTCCATGCGGAAGAGATTGCTCCCCCCGAGCTCCTGAAATACCTGTGGTACCAGTACTGTCGGGGAGAAGCCATTTGATGGGACAATCTGGTCCGCAGTTATTGGCGTTAAGGATTTTTGGTGAAAATGCAATGCTTGGGTTGGTGTCTACTAGTGATCTTGTTTTCAATATGCTTTGTCTATTGACGCTTCGTCTGATGGCAGTAGACAAACAAACTGATCTTTCCGACCTGGGTTTTCAGATTAACCATGCGAACAACTGCTCCAGGATAAGCATTGAGGATCCGTGCTAAGCTCCATTTTTTCTTCACTCGGAGTGATTCGAGATATAATTCCCAGTATTTTTTTCATTGCTTGAAACTCTTATAACAGCCAAATCTACGTGTCAGTGTTATGCCTTCACACGCAGAATTTTTTTGTCTGAGTTCCAATTATACAATGAAAAACTGATTTTGCCATCGGCAGGATTCGAACCTGGACCCTCCGAGTGAGAAGCGTTTGCTACTACCACTACACCACGGCCACCCTAAACATGCGTAACTGCTCTCTTCTGTGACTAAATCTGCTTGTAGGATGAAATAGCTTGGACTGCCTATTAAAAAATGGGATGGAGTAAGTACGTTCAAACCATTTGTGTCATCATTAAGCGGACAAAGCGGCCGCGAGTTTAGGCATACTTCTATTTGAGCTAACAATGTACTGAGCTCCTCGTATGTCAGGGCTTCATTTCGGGTTATCCTTTTAAGGTGTTATTTAATCGATTTTACGTCTGCCTCCTAAAGACCTCCGTGATGGGGGAGGCAGGAGGAATGAAATTCCATGTTGTACCGCGATTTCAGCCTCCTCCAATCAGTTCTCGCAGCCTTCAGCATCCTTAGAAGTTTAGTGTTTGCACCCCCGAAGTTCTTTCCACAATCGCTATATATGTGCGAAAACATCCTTCGTCTTACTTAAATCTACGGATAGCTGACAGAAAAGCCTCAGTCGTCATGTCGGTTACTGCTTCTAGGTGGATGGCCTGCTACGTTTAGCATTTAAAACCCAATATTTTAGGCGAAGCTGTGAGAGCGTTTGCTGCACTCCGCCATGGAGGGTTGACTCGTTTGCCTCGATGCTGCGATTTTAAAATGATGGGATGTCGTTGTTCGTACTGCAAGTCCGAGTTCTGCAGCCTACCATGCATCCTAAGAATCCTATAGTCATCAAAAAATGGACAAAGTGTCTTAAAATGTACAATTGTTGTGCGTTTTTTATGAAGGTCCCTATCCGCAAACTTTTGTTGTTGGACAATCCTTACAATAGTGAGCTCTGCTACATATAGCTCTGTCGACGAAAGAATATCCCTATCTTAGGTTCTAATAGATTCTTCATGTTTGCAATAAATCTTTTGCAATATGCAATAATTCGAAAGATGGTTTTTATTTTTGAATGGTTGTGTAATAATTTATCTATTACATTATTATAGGTGGTATAGGTGTAATGTACCTTGATCGGTTGTGTTTCTTCATCGGTTTAAAAATCTAACGGTTGCACCGGGGTGGTAAAATGTCAATCTTCTTGAAGAAATTCGGGTCCTTTTCACCAGACACGGTTGTGTTCCAGTGCTGATGGTAGAATTCCTTTGGGTGCGAGATCTGCTGGGTTATGCTTAGTGGGAACATGTTCCAGTCGTGGAAGAGTTACAGTTTTATGCGGGGTGAGTGTGTACTTTTTTCTGACTATCTAGGATTCGAATATACGCTACCGCACCATACGCTTTTACAGAAGTATCGCTAAATCCATGGATCTCCAAGTGAGTGCTCTCCTTTCGGGTACTGATCCAAAGTGGAATTCGAATGCGCTCAAGAACTGGTAGCTCCTCACAAAATTGTTGCCATTCCTGACGAAGTCCTAGTGGAACAGCTTCGTCCCATGACAGCCCTCTCCACCATAACTGGTGCATCATTAATTTAGCCTTGATGACACCTGGCGAAATCCATCCAAGAGGGTCAAACGTTTTTGCAATCGTCGAGAGAATAGATCGCTTACTCAAGTTCGTTTGTATGGATATCTTCTGAAACGAAAAACTGTCGTATGAAGGGAGCCATGTTATGCCTAATGTTTTGATATGTTCTATCGACCCGAACATTAATGGAACGTTGACTTAACAATCTTCAGGTGGGATTGATTTTAAAAATTGTTCATCATTGCTGGCCCATTTTCTTAAATGAAATCCAGCAGATGATAATAAAGCTGTCACTTTTTTTAATTTTTCTTTAGCATCTTCAAGCGAATCTGCTCCCGAAACTAGGTCGTCAACATACATCTCCTCCCATATCACTTGTGTTGCTAATGGGTATTTTTCCTCTTCACCACTTCCCAGTTTCCTTAACGTGCAAATTGGCTGGAATGGCGCCGATGATAAGCTGATAAAGAGAATCATCGTAACGCATCTCAATCTGTCGATACATCTTTTCGATATCAGAAGCAAAGGTAAGTTTATATTTCCTCCATTTTAAAATTATGTCGACTATATTTGGTTGTCTTAGTTCCTACCATGATCGTTTAACGATGTACCATCGGCGGTTTTGAAGGCAGCATCGAAGACTATTCGCATCCTTATGGTTGTACTAGAGTATTTAAAAACTGCGTGATGAGGCGAATTCAACACACTATTATTTACTTCGTACATGTGGCCTAACTGCAGATACGGGTGAATTCGTAGAAACCATACAGAGCAGAATCCATCCCAATTGCGTTTTTTGGGCGATAGGGGACATATCATCGCCTCTTAATATCTCCGGTAATACGAACTCTAAAAACACATGGCTGCCTAACAAATTATCGATACTAGCTGGTTTGTAAAACATGGGATCAGCTAATATTAATCCATCAATGTGCTTCCATTTGTTGAATTTAAGACGATTGGCTGGAAGAAAACCCGTAAGAGATTTAAATACAAAGACCCGTGCGTTCGTTTCAAAGGTAGAATGAAATGAACCAAACGTTATCACAACATATCTATTACATGACCCGCTGCTTGCTTTCCCAAACCCTGACACTTCAACAAATATACTACGTCCTTTGAGATTGAGAACTTGTGCAGCTGATTCCGTAATGAATATGACTTCGGAACCAGGGTCAATAAG
Organism: Volucella bombylans; assembly: GCA_949129095.1. Taxonomy (NCBI): domain Eukaryota; kingdom Metazoa; phylum Arthropoda; class Insecta; order Diptera; family Syrphidae; genus Volucella; species Volucella bombylans. The sequence continues at coordinate 64,894,597 of OX422142.1, forward strand.
TGCACGTAAATTGAGGTATTCACCTCGAGAGGATCTAGCCTTCACCATAGAAGTCACTAAAAGGATTTGAGAATTGTGTTACTGTGCAGGAACTGTATTTACTCCAGAACTTGTGGTCGGTTGTTCATCTGCTGGATGAAATATGGACTGATTATTATGCTCAAGAGAGGGAGGCTGAAACGCTTGTCTATCTATTCTGTTGGGAATGAGTTGATGAATGTGAATGGTTACTATTGTTACTATTGGACACTGAATGTGAATTTGGGTAAGGCCGTGAGTTATCTGTATTTTGGGACAAATTATTAGAATTTGTTTTAGGGAACTTCCATAGTTGAGTAAAGTGTGATACTGACGTTTTCAGAAATAGCAACGCTTTTGGCTGGGACATTGTTGTGTTTTATGGCTGTATGCTAAGCAGTTCCCAAAGATACCAAGTTGCTTTACGACGTTATTCCTGACATTTACATCCATTTCAAGAAACCTGTTGCAAGTACGAATTGAATGTTGGCCTTGATAAAAGACCTTACACGAAAATTGTCCCTTGTTCGTAGATTTGGCATTGGAGCATGGAGTGCTTTTCTGTGTTGATGTTTTGGATTTCGGCTTTTGCTGGTCAATAACCTCCTGTGTGCGCAATCGGGTTTCCAGGAACTGGGAAAAGGCCTTAAAAGTTGGTAAGTCCTTTGTGGTACCCAGTTATTCTTCCCACAATTTAGATAATAAGTCAGAATGGACCAAGCTTGTTTGTAAATTCCAATATCGATGCTTAAATGCTGCAGCAATCGTTCTGCTTCAACTGTTATGCTAGATTTAAGGTAATGCAGTTTTTGTATTTCAGAAAGGGAAGAATTGGAATGCACCAAGGATTCGAAAGGATCGTGAAAGGAACGCCATTTATCGTAATTACGGAATCGTAATTTTTGGTAACTTGATGTCATGCTTGAGTAATGAATTCATGGAATCATTGGATTCTAAAGTGGTATTTGTTAGTGCAGGAAGCTGTGAATGCCTTTCTAACTCATCCAACAGCTCCGCCTTGTAACCTAGGTAAACTTCCTTTGTCTTATCAAATAAGATTTCACACTCACTTTCCACTTTCTCGTCCTTTTCAGATACGATCATTTCTTGATATTATTAAATTGGTGTGCTAGACACCAAGTCGTGTGGATAAATAATTGTTCGGTCTTCGTAGGGGTCCTTGGTTTTATTAAAATTTTCACGATCTTTAAGTATTTGACCACAAGCATTCTTAAATAATTTAATTGAAGCTGCACTCATTTTTATAAATAGGTGTGTATTATACGTATGTATGTACATAAATGTATAATTGTACTCACTTTGTGTTTTTTTTTTGCAGATTCCTTTTAATTCAATAAATCCTTTTGTGGTTCCTTCCTTCTGAGATAAAATGTGTTCTTTGACGTATCGTCACTGCTGCTCAGTGATATTTCCGGGCTCGGCTGCAGAACTCGGACTTGCAGTACGAACAACGACATCACACCATTTTAAAATCGGTGCATCGATTCCCGGCCTTATTAATAAGAGAGGCACACGAGTCAACCCTCCATCTTGGAGTTCAGCAAACGCTCTCACAGCTTAGACTAAAATATTGGGTTTCAATATAGCATCACAAAATATATACACCAGTGCGTTATTTTCTACAGATATAAGACCAGGCCGCCTCAGCAGTTGATGGGAAGTTTACCAACACCCCGTGTTACAGTTTTCAGATCATTCACACACACCGGAGCGGATTATGCGGGACCCATCGAAATAAACGCTTGGAAGGGCCGTGGAGCTAAAACCCTGAAAGGATATTTCGCCATTTATGTATGCCTGGCGACAAAGGCCACCAACCTAGAAGCAGTAAGCGACATGACGACTAAGGCTTTTCTGTCAGCTTTCCGTAGATTTACATATATAGCGATTGCGAGAATAACTTCGTTTTATCCTTTTTGGGTTTCCTCCGTTTTAAGATGTGCCGTCAGATTATGTGTTGAATTATTTGCCACACAACAAAAAAAAACCAAAAAATTAAAATACTTTTAAGCTGTCAGCCTCGAAGGCCCAATGTTTTCGCCAACACTGGTCCACACAGTTCTGTATATAATTACTCTATTACTGTATGAGGAAAAAATTAATAAAGCCAACTGTCTCTGCTAAACGTTATAAAACAAAATCTTTAAGGCTCCGGCCCATAGAATCCGTTGCGTCCGTTACGATGCCGGATAGGTTGACGTTGACGTATTTTACGGATATGACAGTCCCATAGAGTCCGTGGCACACGTTGGCAGAATACAGCTGATGACGTTTTGTTATTGCTGAGAGTGTTTTCTCCTCAAACTGTTCTGCGAAAAAATTGTTTTGTTTAATTGTGCGAAGTTTAAAAAATTATTAAAAATACAAAGTATGGATGATGAGTTCATTTCGATGATTATTTTGATACTGATTTTATCAGAAGCCCTGGAGAATCTAAAAATAATCATAGGTAATAGTCGCCGGTTTTGGGTTCGTCGGCTGTGCGAGGACCGAGATCATCATGGATTTTTTGCTCTCAACTTTGACCATACAATCACGATGCGGAACAATTTAAAGTGGCAGTATTTGATTTGCTGTTCAACTTGGTTAAAGAAGAGTTAACCAAGCACTCCAACAGACCCGTCATATCAGCAAAGTGCAGGCTGTTTTTGACTCTTTTGTGAGTACATTTAATATTTTAATCGTGCTATCTTTGGTTACTATTTTAAACTTTATAGATATTTGGCACATGGAGGCAGCAAGCAGGTGTTAAAGAATCGTGAACGAAAGCTGTGATGTTCTTTGGAATACCTTGGACCATATTTATTTGTCAATCCCAAACCAAACTGAGTGGAAACAGATTTCCAATGATTTTTACAATATGTGGAATATTCCAAATTGTGTGCGTGCCATTGATGGTAAACACATAAGCATCACTTGCCCCCCGAATTCTGGGTCCCTTTTTTATAATTATAAGGGCAAATATTTAATCATACCAGAAGAACAGTGTCTGCCGAATAGTAACGTCAGGTTTCCGCATTATTTTGTTGGCGATGCGGCATTTCCTTTGAAAACGTTTTTGATGCGTCCATATCCAGGTATAGTACTGGCTTCATTACCAGTTCTTTTTTATTAATACAGTCGAACACGTTTCAATTTAATTAGGGGAACAGTTAACTGTGGATCGAGAGAAATTCAACAAGCATCTATCACGCGCCAGGCGGGTCATTGAAAATGCATTCTGCATTTTAGTGTCCCGATGGAGAATTTTACTTGGCCCACTAAATATGGCTCCGACGTCAGCGGACAAAATTGTGAAGGCTGCTGTTTTACTTCACAATTTTGTGAAGATGCATGATAACAGACTGCGTGAACCTCAATATGTGAAAGTATGGTCCTCAATGTGTGAATGCCAACGGATTGAAAAGTAGAAAGTAAATCTATGTATGTATGTATGTATATTTATTGAGTCTTTTCTCTTGGATTATATGTTTAATACAAATACATTTGTCTTTTTCTACAACGAAATTGCAGTATACATATGGAGGCTGTAACGTATGGCCGTCCTATTCGATTGCTTATCTTAGTTAATATGAAATGCCAACATGGCGTGTCTTTTGAATGAAAGAGATAGATAGCTCTTGCTCCCGGAGCCGTGCACAATATTTCTTTGACTTATTGTCTGTTCTTAGCTTAACTTAATCTAAATTAATATACTATGTACAACATATGTCAGAGCGAGATGAGGGTATTTTTAATATGAGTCGAAATAATGAATAGAGAAGGAAATACAATTCTATTTGTGACAATTTTCTTTCTTCTCCCTCTAGTTTTTCTTTTAGAATTTTTCTATTTACGATATATCTTTATTTGATAATATACGTTTACATTATTAAGTGAATTGAGTGTGAATCGTGTTTTTAATTTACTGTAGTATTTGTATTTATAATGCGATATTACATGTGTAACTTTATAGTACGTTTACACCGACCCGAAATTCAGCATTTCGGACAAATTCAACATTTCAGACGAAATGTTCCATACAATTTCCAACATTTCGTAATGTTGAATTTCAGTGAAACGCTGCATTTCGTCTCTGCATTTAGAAGGTTGTCAAATCGAACAAACCTTTTTAATTAATCCGCACGTCATTCAGCGCTTACAAAAACAAATTTGAAAGAAGTGAGCTGTTCCAATATTTACAATCATTAATGTTGAGGCATTTATTTACAATCACACAAAATGGACCAAAGAAAATATAAAAAAGGAGGAAGTGGGAAGACGCTGACTAGGAGTTTATTGTTGAAATGTGGGAAGAGAATATTGTTGGGCTCCGGGGGAACAAAAAGAACGGACATATTCATAAAGAGATGTCCCTCTTGTTCAAAAATAGAGGTGTGCAGTTTTCACCAGAGGAAATTAAAACAAAAATTACAAATCAGACCGGAAAATACAGGTACCTAAAGTTTTATATATTCTTTTATTCAAATGCATTTATAAACGTTCTATTTATTTTGAATACCGCCAGAAAAGAAAAACGGTCAATTGGAGTTTCAGGAGGATCTCCGTCAGAATGGCCTCTTTATCCAAATTAATGCTATTCTGGTGCAACACAAAATAAATAATCTCAACTCCATCATAGAAGACAGCATTTTGGAAGGTTAGTTTACATTTATAAATATTTATTTTGTTTAACATATCTGTACATTTCAAGTTGAAGAAGTTCCAAGCTGTTCCATAGAGAATCATTACCATCAACATCAGGTTCAACAACAGCGCCAGCGTCAGCAGGTTCATCAACACCCAGACCAAGAGCTGCAAAGAAACAAAGGACAGATATGGACAGATTAGTATATCAGCTCAAAACGACATACGATCTTATTTGTAGGGAATTGAACGATATTAAAAAAAAATGATATGGAAATGATGGAAATTAAAAGGGAAAGAAACAAACTTCTTGAGAAGTATGTCTCATGTTCCATGGAAATTTCAAAAGTGTTTAACCGTATATTTTAAATAAAACAACTATATTCTTTCAAACTTTATAAAATACAGAATTTTATTTGTGTTCGATTGCTGTTTTTATATTTAATTTACAAATGTTTCATTGAACATGTTGCTATACATTTTACGTGAAATGACATTGACATTTGTGATAATTTTTATCGTTTTTTTCAATTACAATAGTTCATAATAATAATATTTATTTATTAATACATTTATCAAAAATTTAACATTCATCTTCAACATTCTCCCCGCCCGGTGAACAAAGTTCACAAAGTTTGTTTCATTCAATTGTTACTTCAATTGTTAATTGTGAGCAAAGCTCGCAAAACTCGGTCTTATAATTCAATAATTCATTCATCATTCACGTCGTGCACGATCAATATGGTAAAATTATGTGTTCAGCAATTTCGTTTCTGTTGCCTCCATAACCTCTCTGGAACTTAGCTCATTACATGTAAAGAAACAGAACTTGATTAATATGAATAACTTAAGTCCGCTTTCATACGTCGCAAGTGTGTAATGCGCATGTTCTGATTATTTTCTTTTGAATTTTCATTCAGTGATGCGCGCAACTCTACATGAAGACTTTCCCCTTCTTTGAGTTTGCGTGTTATTTGACAGTTCTCTTTCATTTCATCTTTGGCGCTCAGTCTTTCATAATTGAAAATGAGCCCCCTTGTTAATTCTTTGGTCCATTTCAGTTCATCCGCCATACTGAAATGTTGTGCTCGTAACACAGCGAAAGAAGTAATGAAGCAAATGCGAAAAAGAAAGAAGAAGGAGAAAAAGAAATGTCAAAAACTTGCAATGAAATTGCTACCCACAGGCAGTGGGAATTTGGTTAATTGGGTATTTTTTGTTTCATTATATTATTTTGCACTCACTTGAATCTTTCGAAACATGCGACGTATGAAAGCGGACTAACGAAAATGACAATGACAATGGCCGACAGCACAAACAAAGACAAAATTATCAGTTGTCCCTATCACTCCTATTATCCAATGGCCGTAGTAATCATGTATTGCTGTAGTCGGATGCGCAGTTTAAATGGCGAGTTTGTTTTTGTAGTGCGTAAATTTAATTTCGGGTTTATTATCAATAAATTGATGCTGTTGAGTATAATCCAGGTGAGTACCTGATTTGTATTAAAATTATTTTGATTCGGTGTGTATGTTAATGTGCTATTTGAAATGTATTATTTGTTTTGTTTTGATTTGTGCAGAGTTTGGTATGTGTGCGTGTGTGTATGCTTTGGGTATATGAATGACCCAGATTTAAATTGTGTAGAGATTCTATGTATGAATGACCTATATTTGATTTGTGCGTATGTACATACATATATATAGATCATATATTCAGGGTGTATGTATGTTTTGTAAAGTGTTGTGTTTAATATTTGTGTGCTTTAATATTTTTAGTGGACTGTATTTATGTAAATTTAAGTATATTTGTATAATGTTTAGTATTGTAATTTGAATACATATTTGAGATAATTTATAAGTGTATTTAATTTATAAAAGTGCATGAGTGATTTATTCGGAAATGATTCGCGGATGTTGTGTGATGTATGATTGTGTTTAAATATTTTATTATTACAATATAGTATTATAAGTTATGTTAGAATATGTTTTGAGTGGACAACGTTGATAGTGTTACTAAGATGCTTCAAATGCCGTCGGGGTTTTGATTCTCCAATTCCCGTCGGCATTTTGGAATTTCGGAACTCCACAACGTTGCCCGGGATGAATGCTTTGTGCGTGACATAGAGTGGACTGTATGTATGTGTGTTATGTTGTGTAGGAAATCTAGGATAAGTAACTTTGTAATTATTTGTATTTATTTAAAGTTTCATATTGCCGGAGATTTTAATTATATTTAATTCATGGTGTAGGAAATGTTGATTTAGAAATTCATTTTGTGGTTTTTAAATCATTCTTATTTACGTATTTATATTTTCTGTGTTGTGTTAGATTTCATAATTTATTTTATAGCATAAGTAGAGGGTAAAGATTTATTTATTATATTGTGTTGCGTTAAATTTCATTATTATTATTTTATTTATAAGTCAGGGATTAACATTGTACTGTGTTTCCAAAATGTGTAGCTGTGTCCTTTATGGTCGCAAACGTTATGTGTTATGTCCTTTATATTCGGTCTTTTGCAAAAAGATTTGCAAAAACGATTGCCTCCCTGAGCTCCTGCGATACCTTTCGTATGAGTGCTGTCGGGAAGGGGCCTCCTCGGCTACACAATCGATGTCCGCTCCATGTTGAAATAATTTTCAATCTTGACCGTCTGAGGTTTTAGGTGTTGAGATTGATTAAAGACGACTATTGCGACAGTGCAGATGTTATACGATGGTTGTACCTCTATGTGACGTGTAGACTGGAAGCATACAGATTTTCGTGACGGGTCGATTAAGTTCCGCGTTTTCCGTTTTAAGGGTGACTACTCGCGTTATGCTGTCTGATCTTGGATGTAGTTTTAAGACTCTCGCCAACCTCCATTTTAATGGTGGCAGACGTTCGTCCTTCAATGGAAGCAGATCTCCTTCTTTCACTGATGGGTAAGCGATTTTAATCCATTTGGGGCGCTGTTGCAACCGGGCTAGATACTCGTTGCTCCACGTTTTCCAAACAGATTGAGCCAGCGTTTGGACTCTCTTCCATCGATCGAGGTATGATATTCTCTCTAAGCTGAACTGAGGCTGTGGTGGTGTTGTTAATGCCTCTCCTACCAGAAAATGTCCAGGAATTAGACAATTGAGGTCATTAATGTTATCGGATTGTGGGCATAGGGGTCTCGAATTTAAGCACGCCTTTTTTTTTGTGCCAGAAGCGTGGCGAGCTCCTCGAACGTTAAAGTTTGATTCCTGGCTACTCATTTTAAGTGGAATTTAACGGATTTCACTCCCGCTTCCCATAAACCACCAAAGTGTGGGGGAGCTGGGGGCATGAAATTCTCCTTTGTCCCATCTCGGCTATGTTCTTAAAGTCTAACTTGGCTTCTCGTAGTCCCTTTTGTAACTCTCTATCTCCTCCGACGAAATTTGTGCCGCAATCGCTGAACTGTTGGGAACAGATGCCTCTGCGTGCAACAAATCTGCGAAAGGCCGCAAGGAATGACTGAGTTGTCATGTCGCTTACTAGTTCTATATGCACTGCCTTTGTTGACATGCATATAAAAATCGCAAAGTATCCTTCGATTACTTTAGCACTGCGTCCTCTCCATGTCTTCACATCGATTGGTCCAGCGTAATCTACTCCAGCTGATTTGAACGGCCTTGAGATGTTTGTTCGTGCCGCTGGTAGGTTTCCCATGAGCGGGTTAATGGATTTTGCTCTAAACCTATAACATATGACGCATTGATGAATGTGCTTCTTTACCGCATTTTTCAGGCCAAATATCCAGAAGTGTTGGCGAACGTATCCTATAACCTTTTGGTTTCCTCCGTGTAACACCTTTTCGTGAGCATCCTTGATTATTAGGTGAGATAATCTATGGGTGGGCTGTAGCAGTATTGGGTGTTTCTTATCGAAGGGAACTAAGGCATTTCCAAGTCTACGACCAACTCGTAGAATTCCTTCGTCATCCTTAAACGGGTTGAGAGTATCATACCCTCTTACCTTGTGATGTTCCTTTCCACCAAATATTTGTGTTTGGACTAACAACACGATCCGCCACAATGCTTCTTCTAGCTCCATTGGTGAGAGACCTTCCTTTTGTTGTTTATTGTGTTGCTTCACCTTTCGAACACGCAAGCAGTATGCGTCGACTCGACAGGGTTGAATGTCTTTCCAGCAACTCATCTATGAAACTTCTCCTTTCTTCTGTAGCATGATGCACGGTGGCTGACCTAGCTTCCTGTTGAGTCTCTAATACTTGTGGTTGTTCTGGAATGATTTGTTTCCATTGTGTCCTTAAAAACTCCGGTCCTTCCCACCACAATCTATTACAGACGATTGTTGACGGAAGTACTCCACGAGACGCTAAGTCCGCTGGATTAAATTCCGAAGGAACGTGTCTCCATTTCATGTCGTTGGTAAGTTTTCGAATTTTGAAAACTCGATTGCAAATGAATGTCTTCCATCTTGCAGGTGGTGCTCTTATCCGGCACAGTGTGATGACCGAATCCGTCTAGGCCCACGTGTGGATTGCTTCCATCTTTAAAGCACGCGCGGTCGCGTGTAGTAGTTTCGCCAGCAGAATAGCTCCACACAGTTCTAAACGAGGCAGTGTTATGGTTTCCAAGGGTGCCACCTTGGTTTTCGACAAAAACAGGTGCATGTGTTTGTTGCCTTTCCCGTCTAACACCCGGAGATAAACTGCCGCTGCATAGGCCTTCTCCGAAGCGTCGCTGGATACATGGAGTTCCATCATCTTATTGGACTTCTCAGTATGGATCCATCGTGGGATTTTCCCCTTCTACAGTGCTGACAGATCGTTGTACAACATGGACCACTCCTGCTTTATATCAGATGGGATTGGCTTGTCCCAGTCTAGACCTCGTCCCCACAATTGTTGCATGATGATTTTGGCTTTTACTATACATGGCGATAACCATTCCATAGGATCATATAATTTGGCAATAGATGATAGCAGCGACCTTTTCGTGATGACTTCTGCCTCGTCATTTTTAGTTACTTCCAGTGTAAAGCAATCTGAAGATGGTAACCATTACCCAGCATTTTGACGTTGCTCTTCTCATCGGATGGAACGGTGAACTCTACATCTCTTTGGCTCGGCAGGACACAATGGAGGACTTCCTTATTGTTGCTGACGTATTTACGGAGATGGAATCCAGCTGATGCCAAAAGATCTCTTACCCCTTGAAGTTTACGTTGGCATTCTTCAACAGTATCTCCACCGCTAATAACGTCGTCCACGTAAGTCTCCTCTCTAATGATAGATGTAGCCATAGGGTACCTTGCCGCATCATCGTTCGCGAGTTGTAGGAGCACCCTGATTGGGAAATAAGGGGCTGACGCAGTACCAAAGGTGACCGTTTCAAGACGGTAGATCTTAAGTTGCTGACTAGGATGTTCTCGCCATAGTATGAGTTGATAGTACGAATCTGGTTTGACGACGCGGATCTGGCGGTACATTTTTTGTATTATTGTTAAAATGGTCCTCACATTTTTTATCTTCCTCAGCTTCATATTTTTCAAATGGTTCATCTTCTATCTCCCAAAACCTGCGAAGAGTGCTGTCAAGATCCATTTGATTTCAAAAACTCTGCACCGAGTTCGGACTCACTGATGGCATTTTCCCGAAAAGCAGCCATCCCAAGTGTGTGTGTTGAGCAATTGGCCCCTCACCATTGGCGTTTCTTTTGACGTTCCCGAGAAGAATTTCGGCGTACATTTCGCTGCCTAACAGCAAAATGGTTGAACATTTGGTCTTCGAGCCGTTAGTTGTCTAATTTAAGTAATTATAAAGGAAAAAAAATAATAATTAAATTTGCACTGAAAACTTATAATCTCCTAAGTCGAACTTAAGACAAATCAATTCAGTGTGCCCTTTTGAAATTTAAACTTTTAAAATTTTGAAACCTAAAAGTGTCCCATTTCAACATAATTATAAAAATCCACATCTTAAAAGTGCATATTTTAACTTAATCCTAAAAGCTGCAAATAGTTTCTTAAATCCTAGTGTCTATTTGAACTTAACTTTAAAATCTGTCCAGTAATTAATTCTACATAACATACATAAATATCCGGCTCGAAGGACCAAATGTTCAACCGTATATTTTAAATAAAACAACTATATTCTTTCAAACGTTATAAAATACAGAATTTTATTTGTGTTCGATTGCTGTTTTTATATTTAATTTACGAATGTTTCATTTAACACGTTGCTAAACATTTTACGAGAAATGACATTGACATTTGTGATAATTTTGATCGTTTTTCTCAATTAAAATAATTCACAATAATAATATTTATTTATTAATACATTTATCAAAAATTTAACATCCATCTTCAACAAAAAGTAATAAAAAAATGAAAAAGAAACCATAGTTGTTCTTACTTATATATCTGCTGATGGGACTTCTAATACTTTGAGCGGATGTCGTCAAATCAACGATCTGGGATGTGTGCTCTGGTTGATCTCTTCTTCTGGTTTCGTCCTGATGTTGCATCCAATGTGAGTTAAGTGTATCGTTGTGCTTACTTAAAAAATTATGTAAGACACAGCAAGATTTAATTATAAGGTTGTGTTGTCTAATCTGACCTTCAAATGTCCAAAGGCAATTTCAACAACTCTTCGGCATTTTGATAAAGCGTAGTTAAAGTTTTGTTCTTCTTGAGTTGCACAAGTGTCATATATATAGGGTTTCATTATCACATCGGAAAAGCGAAAAGCAGAGTCTTCAATAAGAAGAACTGGAACGTCAATACCGCGTATATTTTTCGACAGCGCCTTTAAAATTGGTTTTTGGTACTCCAATTTTAGATTGAAGTTTTCAAATATTTGCGAACCATTGCAACGGCCTGGGCTTCCGACATTTATGTAAGTATATCTATAACTAAATTATTTGATATTTTATTTAAGAAAGTCACTGTACATACAGAAGCATTTAGATATAGTACAGGGTTTTTCGTATTATGTTTTTAAAATATATAGGTAATTAGTAAACTTACCGATAATCAACAACGGCCAACAAGATGGTAGAAACCAACCCTTGAAGTTATAGTAGTCAACGGCATCTTCAGCACCAGGTCTTACTTCAATGTGACAACCATCTAAAAATAATATTTCAATGCTTTCGGATCTGGGTAGGTATTTTATATTTTGTTCTTACCTATAGCCCCAATACACTGTGGAAATCCTAGCCGTTCGAAACCCGCTACATTTTCTTCTATACATTGCTGATTAAGTGGATAAGTATTCAAGTATTTAAGCTGTAGCCCTTTCCAAACTTCTTTGTAAAACATTTTCAATATTTGGCAAACTGCAGCCTTGCCAACACCGAAAAGATTGGAAATACTTCGGTACTCTGCTGAAGATCCTAGTGTATACAATGCAATAGCAATTCTTTTTTGCAATGGAATACACCGTCTAAAGTTTGTATTTTGTTTCACCAAACCTTGCAGTTCGTTGCACAGTATGTAAAAATTTTCGCGGGATATACGAAAATTTTCCTTAAAAAATTCGTCGTCTTTTACGGGCACTTCTTGTTCCCAGAAAGTACTGGTACGTTTCTGCGAATAATTTTTTTCTTAGAAAAGGTGTATATTTTCATCACATCGCAGTTAAGTATTTACGAGAGTCCAGACTTTGGTTTCACGAGGATTTGGATACATATAATACAGTTAACATTTATTTTATTTAATTTTGTTATTACCGATTGCATATTGTTTTTCTTCTTATTTTAGTTTTAGTTTAATACATGATATTAGTTATTTTGACATAGATACAGTACTATATATGGACTTGATTTAGATTTACAGACTTGTATATGTAGTTAATATGGTTATCATTTGATTTATCTTGTTTTAATTGTATATTATTACAGATATTATGTGTATTGAAAATAATTAAACTTTTACTTGCTGGTTTTATATTTACAGCTGCATGTTTCTGTCGCAGTTGCTACTGTGTAATAGGAAGATCCCGTTGGTTAGTAATACTCCATTGGTTGCGGTAGTTTTACCGGTTTTACACAGTTTTGATAACTGTCTATTTGCAATTGGTTCGATGAAATTTTCACGTCTAAACCCGCCATATTTGTTTTAGCGGCGACGTTCTTCTTTTTGTTTTATTCGTTTAGTTCCGTTGTTCGGATGTCCATATGTCCATCGATATTTGCGCTGATTTTAGGATGATTTCTTGGAGTACTAATAGGAGTCAGGGGTGACTTGAAGCCTGGCATACCTGTTGCATTTCCCCTTTCAGGTTTAAGTATTTTAAATATCTTTAGGATGATAGGTTGCATAATTTAAAATTTTTAGTTTAATCTCTTTTTTTTTTTTTTTTTTTTCAACATTGCACCAGCCCAACTCCGAAAGTAAATCTATTTTATCCGTCCGTTCCGTCATATCCTTTGTTTATGGGCCTGCTTCCATAACAAAGTGTATATTCTATCCAGCTGTCAGTCGACGCAACGGACGCAACGAATTCTATGGGCCTTTATCTTAAACTGTTCATGTCATATATGTGTACATATTCGTTGTTATTCGTTGATATTTGTTGTATGCTAGTTAACTTCGAATTTATTAATAATGTTTGATTTGACAATTTCAACGTTTACATAGTGCGTACATGAATTCATTTATTCAATTAATAACAAATATAAAAATGTAACATCAAGACACGCTTGCTGAAAGGAGAATTTAAAAAAAAAAAAAAATAAAAACAACAAAACAAGTTTTTGTTTTCAATGCTCACTGGTGTATCATCAGTTTCAATGAATTTCGCTTTGTTATAATTATATTTTGTAGCGTAAATAAATCCGCTAATATTAATCGGGTCGGGTAAATTTTCATATGGAAATCGGTGATACCTTAAATTTTTTGTTATGTCTAGTACTTAATAACGAATTAAAATTTAATTAAACCGCATACCTTTTTGAGTGATCGATGTGCAAATTAACAAAAATATTAAAACTATTTGGTACGATAGTTTGACCACTGCATGGAATAACGGTATAAGTTATGAATTTTGACGTCAAAGAAGTCATAATCTTAAATGCATGTGGCCGCGCATAGGATGTTTAATCCCGCGAATTAAGATGATTCCTTCTAACTTTCATTTCCAGTTCAGTTTCAGCCTTAATAAGTCGCATTGCCACACGCTAAAAACGGTCGGTGTTGACTTCCGGACACGTTGCTTCGCCTACGGCCAACTCTACGTCGCCTTCTCGAGGGTTAGAGGCTTTTGGAATCTCACCATTTACGCTTCCAAGAACCAAACCAGTAATGTAGTATGTAGAGAAGCCTTCATTTAAAGTTAACTCCATAGTGTCCGGTTTGTTTTGATTCCCTCCAGCAAGCAGAAGTGAATTCACCACTTCACTCCCAGCATCTCTGGAACAGCGAAATAAAAATACAAATATAAATTCAACAAAAATTAGTTAAACATTTATTGTACATTGGTTTAGCCTCTGTACAAAATGGAATTAGGTCTGTTCCCGCTAGAATTTGTATCAATTTTTAAATAGAGAATTTTTTGCTTAAGTGTCAGGAGTAGGAATAAATTCTCTCTTACGGGAACACGTTAAAAGTAACTAGTAAAAACAAAACAAAAAAGAATTTGTAAAATAGGAGGAAGATTTTTAAATTGGTTATTATTACTATTTTATTGATGTAATATGCGTTTATTGAGTTCTATTGTATTAGGCGAATAATTCGCTTCAATATGACGTTTTTGCAATTTGTAAGAATTGGCAGGGTGGGGAAATGAATTACTCTCTCAAATGCGTTCTCTTTTACAATTTTTTTTCTCGCGGGAACAGGCTTGAACAATTTTGTATAAATTTGCAGTGTTTGTGAAATTCGCTTCTCACGTGGAGAAGAAAAATAACTGCGCGCGAGTTAATGTTGGTGGTTGAGTAAAAATATTATTTATTTTGTGCTACGCCGAAATGCGTTCTATTTATTGATATTCTTAAGACTAACCACTATATACTCGTAAGATCTTAATGCTATTTATACTATTGATGCGACGGCTGTTATCACCATGGAATATTCCGTTGTTTGTTGTTTCACACCGTTGTTTGTTGTTTTATACCGTTGTTTGTTGTTTACTATTATTTGGGTAGTTAATTGTTTGTGTTGATAATGCATTTCGCGATAATGAATTTTAGGTGATGTGTTGGTAATGTTGTTTGCATTCCTAAATGATGATGTAATCTGGTGTACCTGACGTGAATAGGCAGAGAGTGAGATTACGCCATTAACTCGCGCGCCAGAACAAAAAATAATCAAAATCACTTATGGGGGAAAAAAAACAACGAGCGAGTGCAGTGTAAATAACATCCCAAGTAGGGGCATCCCATCCTCCGTGCCCATGGTTATACTGTTGCAATCAGCTTGCACTCAGTGACTGCCGTTGCTGTATTACATTGTCATATAGCGCGTGCAGTGAATGAGTGTATGTAACAACCGATGGATAGCGGGTTGTGGCTATGAATTTTGTTGGTGTGCTGTTTCCTATTGTTGTAAGGGCATAACACCTACAACAAATTGATTCGGCAAACCAACTCTGAATTTTTACTTCACAGTTGTGCTTAGTATCGTCGATATTTGTGTTCGATTTTTTTTTATACTGACTCGGGAGTTTAGAGTGGATATAGCCAATATTCGCGAGCTTCACCTATGAGTTTTATCACATGGGTTTGAATTCTATCTAGCAGGTGCAAAGATGTTTTCTGAACACCAGACCAGATGTGGGCATTGTACTCCAATTTCGGGCGAATAAATGCCTTATATATTGTGGCCAGGTCAGAGGGGTTGAAGTATTTCTTACATCGCTTGAGGAAACCTAGACATTTCGCAGCATTTTTGACGACATCGAATATGTGGTCATTCCAACGTAAACTATCATATCAACACACATACCGAGAATGGAAAGACTATCGGTTTCGACGATGCAAGTGCCATTCATGGTCTTCGGAAATACAATTGCATCTAATTTCAAATAATTATTTTGTTTGTTGAAATTGTCATATCTAATTCAAACTTAATTGAAATGTAACAACTAAATTCTTACTTCTTAAAAAGTGCAAGTGCAAGAACGAAGTGCAAGTGCAAACTGCAAGTGTACAAAAAATTAAAAAAATATATATATAGATATATATATAAAACATAAAGTACATACATATATTCTCTCGCGGTCGGTATCTTGCCCCTTGTCCTGCTCCTTTGAAAGACTTTAAAGACTCTTTCGGCGGTTGTGCATAAACCGGAATTCCCGCGCCGTGTAAAAATTAAATTAAATTTGTCAACTTTAACCTCAACTGTCACCAGCTGGGCAAAGCTAACCAAATGTCGTAAGTTGCTGAAACAAATATTTAATTAATATCTATTATTTCAATAAACATCTGTATCCAATAAAAATTAATAAATACTTGATACATACCCACATATTGGTTTACAATTGATTTACAAATAAAAACCTTTTAAAAACCAAAAAAATTTCGAAATTGTTCACGGGTGCAAATCAAAAAGGTGTTCTGGAGCAGATTCTTCGTGACCACTCCAACTTTAAAAATACTGGAGCAACACGTCGTACAGCCAGTCACCTTTCAGGCCGTCTTCTTATTTTAGAAGTGAACTTCAAGAACGCGCTTGGTCTTCAAGCGAAGTTTCGACGAGAAGAAATTGAAGAAGGCCTGGAAGAGGAAGAATTTGATGAAATTTTTGACCTTTTACAAGAAACATATTTCACTTACCGTCGGAAATTGGTCGATTCTACCGACAATGCCAAGTCAGCATCTAAGGAGAAGAATGTGGAAAGTGAATCCATGGGTGCTTCTTGTAATGCGCTTGCGTTACCCCAAATTCAAATACCGCATTTCGAGGGTTCGTACCAAAATAGCGGGCTTTTTATGATGTATTTTTGTCTTTAGTCCACACAAAGAAAAGGCTGGGTGAAATTCAAAATCTTCACTATTTAAAATCATCTCTTACAGGTGAAGCTGCTCGTTTGTTGCAGCATTTAGGTTTGTATGCTAGCAATTATGACAAAGCATGGGAACTGCTGGTCGCCAGATACGACAACAAGCGAGTGTTGGTAAACGCTCACTTCCAACTTTTCTTTGAACAGCAGCAGTTGGCAAAGGAGACTGCAAGTAACATAAAGTTTCTACTGGACACGTCCCAGGAATGTTTCCACGCTCTGGGAAACTTAGGATTGCTGGTTAGTTCTTGGCACTTAGTACAGGTTCAGAAATTACCTGCTTTTATTCAGCGTTTGTGGGAGGAGAAGTTGGGTAGTTCGAAGGAGTTGCCCACGATAACACAATTTACAGAGTTCCTGGAAACACCTTTTCGAACCTTGGAAGCAGTAGCTGGAACGAGTGGCACAAAGGGCAGCGGTTATTCTTCACACAAAGCTGTTGCTGTAAAGAAGAAACCGATGTTGTACGTCGGGAAGAAGTAGTTTTCGTGCCAGGTGTGTGGTAGAGGTCAGAACTCCCTTCGAACTTGTCAGAAGTTTATTGTCATGGAGATCTGTGAACGATCTAAGGCAGTGGACAGAATCGGGGTTTGTCGGAACTGTTTGGCGAATAGTCACAAGACTAGCCTTTGTCAAAACAGTGTGCACTGCTATTACTGCAAGCAGGCACACCATTCTCTGCTACATGTTGATAATACGAGTATCAGCTCTAAACCTATAAGGGATTATAAAAATACAATTACAGGTACACAAACATTTCACGTAACATCAAAATTCAACCCGCTTAAAGTTGTCTCTCCCGAAGTACATCAGCCAAGTGGCAACAATTCTGGCAACTGTAGTTGTTCGAGTCAGGTCGTCAAATGGTAATTATTTGCATCTTAGGGCATTAGTCGATCCTGGATCTGAAGCAACTCTCATTACTGAGTCAGCTGTTCAATTGCCAGGGCTTCATCAACGGCGAACACTCATTAAGGTATCTGCATTGGGGAAAATTAGTAGTGGTTCATGTCAGCGGTATGTAAGTCTTACCTTTGGGTCCCTGGTAACACCTTTCGAGACAAATACCCCAGCCTATGTGTTCAAGTCCCTGACTGGTCTTCTGTCGGCAAAACCTTTAGCTCTGAAAAATTTTGAACATATCCAAGGTTTCAAGTTAGCTGATCTACAATTTGATAAGCCTGCGACTGTTGATATTCTCCTGGGAGCCGACGTTTACTCTGAAATTTATTTTAGGATCCATTATATGCGGTGATTATGAAAGATCGCCAACTGCACAGGAAACATTTGGGTTAGGTTGGGTTCTCCTTGGGAAGGCAGTTTCGCAAAATAAAGAACCCGTCCACAGTTTCTTACAGGTTCTCGATAACGAGAATCAACTGCAAAGGTCCTGAGAATTGGAGGACTTACCTTTGAAATCTAAGGAAACTGCGGAAGAGAAAACTTATGAAAAGAATAATATTAACACAATAATAATACGTAGGTTTCATTAACTGGAAGGAAGATTCCAGGAAAACCCTACAAAGCACAAGGAGAATTCCCAGTTTTTAAGGGAATGCAAGGAGCTTCGTCAGATGACAGAGGTTGACGAAAAGAACACCATACTGGATACACCACACCATTTCATTGCTCCTCATCATGTGGTACTGAATAAGTCATCCAGAACTACGAAGCTTCGTCGCAGTTCTGCGTACTACAAACGACTTGTACGAAACTGCCGGGCACAAGCTGGAAAAAGAGACAGAGGTCCACTAAAGGTAGACGCAATCGGCACAAGAATATTTGAAATTCCTCAAGGAGACCCTGCTGTGGAGAAGGTAAGTTACCTTGAGCAAAGGATCTATCAAATGACAACCAACTACTTTTGCCGCAAGTGGAGCAAAGAATACCTGTCCAGGATGAAACAGCGCCCGAAGGGGACAAGACGGAAGCCGGGATCAAAACGCGGACACTTAATTCTCTTCAAGGATGAGAAAATACCGGCATTGCAATGGCGACTCCAACGGGTTTCGACACATATCCCGGAAAAAAGCACTTGTCCGAGTGGTTACGGTACAAACCAAAACCGGATAACTGAAAAGGTCACTCGGGAAAATCTGCTACTTGTCATTAAATACTCGTATCACAACACAACAAAACATTTAAACGACACAACATAACATTTATAAGACACACACTTTAAATAAATTCACAATATTGTGATAACCACATAAATATGAGCAGCGACATCTAGCAGAAAATGTCGAAGACCAGAAGATTTCGATACTGGAATAACAAAGTCTCAACTGGAGAGTGGAATCGAATTTTCTAGCAAATTGGAAATTGTATGAGACGCTAGATGGCGAGGATTGTTCTCGAAGTATGTCATTCGAGTATAAATACCAGCATCCCAAAGGTATGCAAATCAGTGCTAAAGTGAAATTTGAAGTGTTAATTAGGAGAAGTAATTAAGTGGTTTAAGTAAAAGATATATAAGTATAAGCGGTTGAGAAATTGGATTGTATTGAGAGAAACAATTAAATAGTGAATTGTATCTGTACTGAATAAAGCTATTTGTATTGAAAAGAATAAGTTCTATCATTTGTACCCACACAAACATTTTACATTGGTGTCAGAAGTGGGATAGGACTTATTGTGTGTAAAAAAAACCTGTGTTTTCTGACTATTTGAAAAAGCTAGAATGGGTCGAAAACTATTGCAGTTGACCCTCGTCCAACTCAAATCCGAGTTGAACAAGAGAAGCCTCAGCGCCAGTGGAGGAAAAAGTGACCTGGTGCTCCGACTTCAGGAGGCTTTGAACAACGAGGGACATGATCCTGATGCATATTCCTTTGATGTTGACGAGGATGAACAGACAAGTACCGGCAATGACATGGCTGCAATGATGCAACTCCTCTTATTAAAAATGGACGAACAAAACAAAAAAATGGACGAACAGAAGAACAGTCTCGACCAACAAAAGAAAAATCTGGAAGAACAGAAGAACAGTCTGGAACAAAAAATGGACGAACAGAAGAGCAGCATTGAACAAAAATTCGACGACCAAAAGAATAGTCTAGAACAAAAACTGGAAGAACAAAATAATGTCCTACACCAAAAGTTCGAAGATATAGATAACAAATTTGAAAGAATAGAGAAGAATGTTGGCGAAAAATTCGAAGAAATGGACAGCAAAGTTCAGCAACTGGCAAAAGAACTCGACACAGTGCGAAAACAGAAACTACGAGAATGTTCTTTAAGCGGTCCAAGGAGAAAAGAGTTGAAACCTCCCTCATTCGATGGCCAGACTTCATGGTCTACTTATAAGAAGCAGTTTGAAATGGCTGCCTGTGCAAACGACTGGGACAATGAGGAAAAGTGCTTTGCCCTCGCAATGGCCTTACGCGGTCCTGCGGCAGAATTGTTACAAACAATCGATATCAAAAAGAATAGAGATTATATGGCTTTAGTGCAGGCTATGGAGAAACGGTTTGGGGATAGCCACATGCGGGAAGTTTACAAGGTTCAATTGCAAGGCCGTATGCAGCAACGAGGAGAAACACTGCAACAGCTCCAAGCAGACGTGAGTAGACTTGCACATTTGTCATATCCCACCGCAGGCCAAGAAATAATCGACGAAATGGCAAAGGACGCATTCATCAGGGGAATTGCAGATTTGAAGCTACAATCAGCAGTAAGGATGGCCGGGAAAAGAACCCTTGCTGAAGCACTTGACTTCGCTCTGGCGATGGAAGCATCCAATCAGGCTTCCAAAGGAATGCATTTCGTCAGTTAAATAGTATCTGGTGAATGCTCCTGCTTAAGACCAACTACTATGCAACGAAATATCCCGCGGGAGAAACGAAGGATGCGCTGCTGGAACTGCGATAAAGTAGGACATCTGCAAGGGCATTGTAAAGAACCGGTACGACGAGAAGGCTGCATGCACTGGGGTTACAGGCAAATAGAAAGAAAAACCAGCAGAAATGGCTACCAAGAAACCGGTCAAATTTCCAGAAGCCATCAGTTAGGAAATGCTTACTTCGCGGGGCAGAAGTCTGTAGCAGGAGTCGACTCCAGGGTAATTACCCCAGTCTCACAGGTAAAACAATGCAATGAAAGCCTCCCAGCAGAAATAGTCGGTAGTAAAGAAGCAAAAGAACAGGCAACTATCCAAATGATCAGGACTGAGCCAATAGAGGGTTGGAGTATAGACGAAATCCGTTCCTCCCAACAGGCAGACAATGACATCGAACCAATATTGGCCTGGAAAGAACACGAGGAAAGATCAAGCTGGCAGCAGATATCAGATCGGAGCCAAACTTTGAAGGCATACTGGACACAGTGGGACTCGCTTTTTGTGCAAGATGGATTGCTGAAGAGAAAATGGGAAAGTGCAGATGGGACAACATCTCGTATGCAGCTAATTGTGCCACGGTCCAAAGTCAACCAAGTACTCTATGAAATACATGACGGAATCTCAGGAGGCCATTTGGGAATAAACAAGACGTTGGAAAAAGTAAGGGCCGTTTCTATTGGCTAAGCGCTAAATACGATATCGAGAATTGGTGCAAAAAGTGCATAAGATGTGCGGCTACCAAGGGTCCAAAAGTAAAGCCACATGGACAAATGCAACAATACAATGTCGGAGCACCTTTCGAACGAATAGCCATCGACATCGCTGGGCCGTTTCCCGAAACCTTTAATGGAAACCGATATACTCTCGTAGTCATGGTTTACTTCAGTAAGTGGCCGGAAGTGTTTGCCATCCCAAATCAAGAGGCTAAGACCGTAGCCGAACAGATAGTCAACAACTGGGTGAGCAGATTTGGGGTCCCAATGGAGCTGCACTCTGATCAAGGGCGAAACTTTGAATCAAAAGTCTTCCAGGAAATATGCCAATATTTGGGAATAAGAAAGACAAGGACAACGCCACTACACCCTCAATCTGATGGTATGGTCGAGCGATTCAATCGGACCTTGAATGAGCATCTATCTAAGGTTGTCAGCAACTGCCAGCGGGATTGGGATCGACACATACCCCTCTTCTTAATGGCCTACCGAATCGCGGTTCATAGCTCAACAGGGCACACACCATCCGAGATCTTATTTGGTCAAACAGTTCGGTTGCCAAGTGAAGCAAAATTCGGATCCCCACCGACGGAGCCCAAAGAGGTGAACGACTACGTGAATGACTTACGCAGCAGGATTCGTAAATTGCATGAAGACACCAGAGAAAAGATGAAGCTAGCAAGCAGCCGCATGAAAACTAGGTACGATATCAAGGCGAAATCTTCCGGTTTCAACGAAGGAGATCTGGTTTGGCTATATAATCCTCAGCGTAAGAAAGGCAAATCACCAAAATTGCAACAGGACTGGGAAGGTCCATACAAGGTGATAACCCGCATTAATGACGTTGTCTACCGGATCCAGCGTGGGGATCGAGGAAAATTGAAAGTGGTCCATTTGGATAGAATTTGTCATTTCAACGGGATGCTGAATGACGAAGTTGTTCGGGACGAACAACTGTAGGGAGGGAGCAATGTGATAACCACATAAATGTGAGCAGCGACATCTAGCAGAAAATGTCGAAACTCGAAGACTAGAAGATTTCGATACTGGAATAACAAAGTCTCGACTGGAGAGTGGAATCGAATTTTCTAGCAAATTGGAAATTGTATGGGACGCTGGATGGCGAGGATTGTTCTCGAAGTATGTCATTCGAGTATAAATACCAGCATCCCCAAGGTATGCGAATCAGTTCTAAAGTGAAATTTAAAGTGTTAATTAGGAGAAGTAATTAAGTAGTTTAAGTAAAAGATAAGAAAAATATAAGCGGTTGAGAAATTGGATTGTATTGAGAGAAACAATTAAATAGTGAATTGTAACTGTACTGTATAAAGCGATTTGTATTGAAAAGAATAAGTTCTGTCATTTGTACCCACACAAACATTTTACAATATAAATCAAAGACATTTCTTTTCTTTTAAAAGCAATTTATTACATTAAATAAATACAAATAATTACAAATTTACTTATTCTAGATTTCCCTACACAACACAACAGTCCACTCTATATCACACAAAATCATTCATCGCGGTCAACATTGCGGAGTTCCGAATTTTCAAAATGCCAACGGGAAGTGGACAATCAAAACCCCGACGGCATTTGAAGCTTCTTAGTGAACACTCAATGTTATTCACAAAACACAACAAAACACTTTAAAACACTAAAATAAAACACTCAAATATAATAATAAATAGTGCCTAATATGTATACAAATCTTAATCTAATTTGCCATATAATACTTAATATAAATTATATTTATCATAAAAGGAATGAAATAATAATAAAAAACAAAAACAAACTTACAGCAGATGAATGTGTACGTTGTGCGAATTCCAACAACAATTGAATAGGAAGGCGGATTCATGGTATTTTCTTAGGCATATAATTACCACACACATTAAGATAGGTAATTCGGCCATCATTAAAACACAAACCGTTCGCGAAAATTTCGTCGTACTGTACAACCAAAAATTGCGTAAGCGGAGAACAGTTATCGTTCAAAAGAACACCACAAAGTGTACCGATTTGTTGGGAAATTAATTATAATGAATTTTTACTTTTTTTCATTTTCCCAATTCTCTTTTTTTTTTTTGCACTTGCACTCAAATGTCACTTTCGCGAAACCGAAAATAATCTATGTATAATAAATATATACACACGCACGTACATACTCGTACGATTGTGTACTTGCGTCGGTGTACACAACTCAAACGAAATCGAATTTCGGGAAGGAAGAGGAGCAGACAAAGATAAATAAATAAAAACACTTACCTTTTTTTAAACACAAAATAAAAAAAAATAAAAAAGGGACAACAAAAACTAAACAAAAAACCGAAAAACACTCCCGCCGCAATTTTACACAGTTTTGGTCAACGATCAAAATACTATTGCACTGTTGCAAACCAAAACAAATGACACATATTTCATCTCCCTTTGTTGCCCGTTTGTTATGTCGTCATCCTTGTCACCTACATGTAATGTTTCAAATTATTAATTACACGATCTTGTCTCATTTACATGTAGTTAGTAAACACATTCGCACTCACACAACACACAAAAGAAGTACAACATACTCCTACTGCAATTGGGTACAGTAAGGTACATGATTGAGGACACTTGCGGACGAAAATCGTCCACCGGGCGGGAGCAAGTTCGGAAATGCAATTGCATCTAATTTCAAATAGTTATTTTCTTTGTTGAAATTGTCTATTTAAAACTTAATTTAAATGTAACAACTAAATTCTTATGTAAACAAAGAAACGTAACGGAAGATTACGAATTGCAAATTTGTAGTAGAAATGTATGATAGTTAAATGTTAAAATATGGATTTAATTTCCGGACCAATAAACTTGCTCTTTGCTGTAACTATTGAAACCGAAGAGACGAGTTTTATTTAACCGCATTTTTGTACCCTATTCACCCCACACATAGTAAACAAAGTGAAAAAATCCTACACACCCCAACACATGTATAATGGCTGGGTGGTTAAATTTCGCTTTAAAGACAGCAGACAGCATTGTGTTATGGAAGCATTAAATTCTACTCTATTAGTGGTTCCCCAATTAGTTATGCTGTTAATATCACAATTTAATGAGCTTAACATACGCTGGCATTCCCGTTCTACAGCCGAAGAGCAGGCACGTGAGTCAGGGAACGAAAAGCAGAGAGTACTGTCGTCAGCTAAGGAATATATTAGAATTAGAAGTAGCAACGATCAACGACCTCCGTTGATGAAAATTAAAAATAGTGTAGGATACAGAACGGGACCCTGCCTTGAAATATCAAGTGCAACTATCTTGCTTTCGCCAGATTGATGTACGCTTCGGTTCCACTTTTCGGTGAGACATGCCATCAGCGTTGGGATGGAGGATGAGGCAGAGTTTCTGATGTTTTTAACAAATGACCAACAATTTTTACTACCTTTGGGACATTGCAGTATTTTTTGCCTCAACTTTTTGTCGTACTGAAATTTCACACGCTTAAGAAAGACGTTGCAGTCATTCCAGGCTCGTTTAAACTTTTTTCGGTTTTCCTCGGTCGGGTTGGTCTTGAAGGACCGAAAAAACATTTTTCTAACCCTGATAGCCTCTTTACGACATGAGTCGCACCATACCTTTTCTTTTGGTTTGGTGCTCTTCATCCGATAAGGGATGAAGGATCTCATTCCAAAGAGAATAGTGTCTGTGATCATATCAGCAGCGGCATCCACTTCGTTATTGAGGAAACATAATGATCAGTTCAAATTCCTAAAGAAGCTGTTAAGACTGCTCCAGTTGGCTTTCTCGTATTGCCATACGGTTCTTTTAGGAATTTTTTCTCTAGCTGTGGTTGCTGTACGAGAAATTAGCTGATATAACACAATGGTCCGACGAGCCTAGAGGGGAGAGCACATAAACGGTGAACTTATCAGGGTGAGAAGTTAAAAACAAGTCCAGAGTGTTGGCGGTATGACTATCAACGTCTGGTATTCGCGTGGGCTCATTTACAAGTGCATTAGGTTGTTTTCCGCAGCGAAGACCTCAACACACGGTCCCTACAGTTTTACGTCCCGAACAACTTCGTCATTCATCATTCAGTTGAAATGACACATTTTTCAATTTTCCTCGATCCCCACGCTGGATCCGGTAGGCAAGGTCATTAATGCGGGTTATCAACTTGTATGTACCTTCCCAGTCCTGTTGCAATTTTGGTGATTTGCCTTTCTTATGCTAAGGATTATACAACCAGACCAGATCTCCTTTGTTGAAGCCGGAAGATTTCGATTTGATGTCGTACCTAGTCTTCATGCGGCTGCTCGCCAGCTTCATTTTTTCTCTGGTGTCTTCATGCAATTTACGAATCCTGCTACGCAAGTCATACACGTAGTCGTTCACCTCTTTGGGCTCTGTCGGTGGGGATCCGAATTTTGCTTCACTTGGCAACCGAACTGTTTGACCAAATAAGATCTCTGATGGTGTGTGTCTTGTTGAACTATGGACCGTGTTTCGGTAGGGCATTGAGAAGAGGGGTATGTGTCTATCCCAATCCCCCTGGCAGTTGCTGATGACCTTAAATAGATGCCCATTCAAGGTCCGATTGAATCGCTCGACCATTCCATCAGATTGAGGGTGTAGTGGCGTTGTCCTTGTCTTTCTTATTCCCAAATATTGGCATATTTCCTGGAAGACTTTTGATTCAAAGTTTCGCCCTTGATCAGAGTGCAGCTCCATTGGGACCCCAAATCTGCTCACCCAGTTGTTGACTATCTGTTCGGCTACGGTCTTAGCCTCTTGATTTGGGATGGCAAACACTTCCAGCCACTTACTGAAGTAGTCCATGACCACGACGGTGTATCGGTTACCATTAAAGGTTTCGAGAAACGGGCCAGCGAAATCGATGACTGTTCGTTCGAATGGTGCTCCGACATTGTATTGTTGCATTTGTCCATTTGGCTTTACTTTTAGACCCTTGGTAGACGCACATCTTATGCACTTTTTGCACCAATTCTCGACATCTTGTTTAGCGCTTAACCAATAGAAACGTTCAATTACCTTTTCCAACGTCTTGTTTATTCCCAAATGGCCTACTGAGATTCCGTCATGTATTTCATGGAGTACTTGGCTGACTCTGGACCGTGGCACAATTAGCTGCATACGAGATGAAGTAACATCTGCACTTTCCCATTTTCTCTTCAGCAAACCATCTTGCACACAAAGCGAGTTCCACTGTTCCCAGTATGCCTTCAGAGTTTGGGTCAGGTCTGATATCTGCTGCCAGCTTGGTCTTTCCTCGTGTTCCTTCCAGGCCAATAATGGTTCGATGTCATTGTCTGCTTATTGGGAGGGACGGATTTCGTCTATACCCTAACCCTCTATTGGCTCAGTCCTGATCATTTTGATAGTGGCCTGTTCTTTCGCTTCTTTACGGTTGCAGTGTTCGCATTTTACTCCGCACGGTCGATGACAGAGCTGTGTGGTCTGTTCGAAGAATGAACTTTTGTCCGTAGAGGTATTTATGGAAATGCTCCGTATCCAGAATTCAAGCTAGAAGCTCGCGCTGAGTTACGCAGTAGTTCCTTTCAGGTCTGAAGAGTACTTTGCTGTAATATGCGACCACTTACTCTTGACCATCATGAACTTGGAAGATCACAGCTCCGACCCCAACACTGCTAGCGTCTGCGTCCACGATTAAAATTTTTCCGAGCGTGGGGTAACAAAAGGTGGGGGCACTGCACAGCTGTCGCTTCAGTTCTTGAAATGCTTTTTCACATTCTCCAGACCACTTGAATGCCAGCAAAAGCCTTTACGAACCTTCTGTAGTACGTGGCGAGTACCAAGAAGCTTCCCAGTTGGTGTTTACCTTTCGGGGCAGACCAACTTTTCACGGCTTCGATTTTAACAAGATCCATCCTTACTCCTTCCGCTGATATAAGTGACCCAGATATTTTACTTCCGGGCGGTCAAAAACTAACAGGATTAATGCTCTTTACTTTTGACACATACCAGACGCCTAATTCAGATGCGATGCCGAAATTGTCAGCTTCTTGGTCACACCATACAAAAATGCAATAACACTCCCATGTGTCACTTGTGCAATCTTCTACCTCATAGTAACGTCGAATGTTCCCGAATCATGTGTACGAATTGCCTTGCCCCCCATCCCTCAACATCAAAATAGTGTCCCAAATTCATTCAGATGAAAGAGATTTTAAAAATCAAAACTAGGAATAAGTGTAGCATTGGTGATGCTAAGCGCATATACGAAGAACAATTCCCCTCTCTTATCACTAAATCCGACACATTTTCCAAAAGCTAAAGCAGTCCAACAACACACACACACTTCTACACCACTTCTTAATACTCCATCAAATCAAAAACGCATCACCGACAATACCCCCAAACCTTCAAACGCAACCTCTACCCTCCAACAATAAGCACACTAAAGAATCATCCCCCCCCAAACCATGCAACTATTACTCCGTCACCCATACAGCCATACACACAAGCCGTCGCTGCAGCGACATACCAACCAACCACATCCAAACTGAACGAATCCATCACTAACACAGCTATACCACCACCAATACATTCTAGATCCAGGAACACTACAATCGAAAATAATAAAAACGATTCCATTATTTCCAATTCCAACTTGTTTACTACCAAATACAATACATACAACTCAAATCTCCAACCCTTATCCAAAACCACTCGATCCCTCATCGACAGCCAATACGAGTACTACGTTCCCACTCCATTATCATATGATGACGACGGAAATCAACGAAACAGACATTAACGCTCAAGGGCTGCGTCGGCCGCGACCCAAAGCCTGCCGTCTCGTCAACTAACTAACCCAAATCAATAGGTCATGCAAGATCAAGGAACAAAAGGAACAAATCCCCTGTGTTATGAGTTTACAAGAAACACACTGTTTATATACATAATTATTCACCAGCATCAGCTAAAGCTTATACAGGGTATTTTCATAACTTTGTTCATAACAGTACGTCAAAGAAAGGTATCGCTGTCCTAGTAAAAAAACGGTATTCCTCACAATAAAATTCCTATCAATTCCAACCTCTCAACCCTTGTTTTCGAAATTGACCTGTCAAGTAAATTCACTGTCCTCTCAATATACATACTACCTGATCAATCATTTTCGAAACTGGACTTAGAAAACATTCTTCTCCAAATCCGAACGCCTATGCTTTTGGTAGGAGATGTTAACGCCTGGAGTGTACTATGGGGTTCTGACAGGACAAACGTAAGGGGAAGTGTATTACAAAATTTTTTATTTGACTCAAAGCTGGTAATACTAAACGACGGTTCTCCTACGCACATCTTCACACACAACACCTTAACGCATATTGACGTTACCTGCTGCTCTCCTGAACTTTTCCCAAAGACTTCTTGGGTAATTTTAGATGATCTCTCTAATAGCGACCATTTACTCCAAAACACCTGTAAACCTTACATTTAAAACTGAACTGGCTAACTGAGCTTGTTATATCACTGACTTTTTGTCAGACAAAGCTATCTCCGCCAATATCAACAAAGAGACTGCAGTACTACACAAAGCCATTAGGACCACTGCAAATAAATCCATACCATAAAGTACTCCTTGTGCAAGAAAACGTACCGTACTATGGTGATGTCCTCTTTTAGCTTCACTTCGGCAAGATAAACTCGTAGCGTGGAAAAGGGAGGCTAACGCAAAGTTACGCAGAGAAATAAAAGAAAGAAAAGCAAAATGCTCAAGCGATTTTACCTCAACCCTTAACCCAAAATCGTCACCCGCTCAAATCTGGCACACCATTCGTACTCTAATAAGCAACTCTTCCCCGCACGTTATCAGTTCCCTTTCAACACCTCAAGGGTAAATATCAGTTCCTCAAGATATATGCAACTTTTTCGCACGGAGATGGTCAAATCTCTCTAAGTCATAAACTTCAAGTCACAAAAAGTTACTACCTTACCCTCCTCTCCTCTATCTAACCTTAGCAATTTCATAGGCCCAGCAAAACACATTGAAGCCCAAATAACCAAACAAGGACTTGAATGCAACTTAAGAAAACTAAAGGGGAAAACACCAAGCAGAGACCGTATATCATACCCAATGATAAAAAATCTTTCTCAGTCCGCAAAATGTAGGCTGATTTGCCTGTATAACAACATCTTGGAGACAGGTATTGTATAATCCCAAAAAATTGGAAACAAGCAATAATTCTGCCCTTCCGTAAGACCAAGAAAAACTTGAATATCGTGGAAAGCTACCGCCCGATCTCGCTTATCCCCTGCACAGCAAAGGTTCTCGAAAAAATAGTTGCCCGGCGCATATTGTGGTTCATCGAATCAAAAAATCCTTTAAGTCCAAACCAAGTAGCATTCACACCAAATAAAGGCTGTGCCGACGCTTTTGTACATATGGGCTTTAAAAGGGTTTTCCAATAGGGACTTGACAACTTTGAATTTAATTTGTGAACGCACTCTTTCACTATTCATCAAACTGTCACTGTCAATTTATTCAGTAAACTCAACATTTTCATCATGGTACACGAACGAGCAATGTCTACAAGTTATAAAAATTTTCTACCGAAATTCGGAGTCGGTTAACGCAACTTTAAGAGCGTTAACTCCAATTTTCGGTCGTAATTCTCGCCCTAGTAGACAGGCAATAACAAGTTTAGTGCAAAATTTTGAGTCTACATATTCATTGTGTTATGTTCCCGTGTCAGTGAGACAACGGGTTGGTCGAAGTGTCGAAAATATCACTGCCGTTCAGGCGTCCGTAGCAAGCGATCCAAATCAGTCAATTCCACGGCGTTCTCAAGAATTTGGCATCGCTCAGACCACATTATGGCGTATTTTGCGTAAGGATCTTAGTTTATACCCATAAAAGAACAAGCTGAATCAAGAATTGAAGCCGATGGACCATTTGAAGCGACGTACGTTCTCCGATTGGGTTCTGGAGAAGATGCGCTAAGATGATGAATTTCATCGCAAAATCATCTTCAGTGACGAAGCTCATTTTTGGCTCAATGGGTTCGTCAATAAGCAAAACATGCGTTATTGGTCGGGTGAAAATCCACATGTGCTTCATGAATCAAAAAATAACTGCTTGCATTACGGCGACGTTATTGTGCCATATTTTTTCGTCGACGATAACGATCGTCACGTTACTGTGAATGGTGAGCGTAGTCGCGCCATGATCACCGATTATTTTTTGCCCGAATTGGAAGATATGGACTTGGACGACATGTAGTTTCAACAGGATGATGCCACACAGCATACGCTACAATCGATTTATTGAAGAGTAAGTTATCTCAAGAAATAGGCCAGTCGATTGGCCGCCTCGTTCGTGCGATTTAACGCTGCTTGACTATTTTCTGTTAAGTAATTGGCTTATGCCAACACGCCGACGACGTTGGAAGAGCTCAGAGCGAAGATTGAACGCGAAATAGCGGCCGTTTCGGCCGAAATGTGTGGCCGAGTCGTTGAAAATTGGGTCCAAAGAATCGACCGCTGCAAACGTGCCCGCGGTGGCCATACGAACGAAGTCGAGTTCCATTCATAAATGTTTTGATTGTACTTCAAGTCGATAATAAAGTTTTTGAAATATCTGAAATGGTTTCCGTTTTATTTTAAAAAAAAGTTGTCAAGCCCTAATTGGGAAACCCTATATATTTCAACGTTCTTTCCGCCCGTTATCATTGGGATTGGGGAGTTGGCTCAAACATTTTTAATTTCGTGAAATCCTTTTTGACCAACAGGAAAATTTGTGTAAAAACTAACAATTGCTATTCATGCACTTTTCCACTTTTCAATGGTATCCCTCAGGGATCTCCACTCTCAGTGGTGTTATTTATGATCGCCTTTGACCTTTGACCTTTTGATTTCTCAGCCAGAATTGCTAAACATAAGCTATTAGATCACTGTGTTTATGTGGATGATATATTTGTCCTTTTTAGACACAATGACTTGAACAAGACAACAATTTTTGTAAGACCTAGTAGACGATATTTCGTCATGGTCCGAATTTTCTGGAGCAAGGCTCTCTATAGACAAATGCAAAGCATTGCATAATTGTCGAAAGAAATCGTACTGTAGCTTGTCACTTAAAATTAAGAATAGTGTCATAAAAAATGTTAATACGAGCTTAAGTATTCTAGGACTAGTTTTACATAGCAAATACAACCGGAAATCGCATTGTATAGAGCTTAAAAAGAGCCTTGCTGCTAGAGCAAATATTATCAACTATCTTACTTATCAACTAGTGCTAAGTAAGATTGACTACGGCTTAGTCATCTACGGCAACTCACCGATATCAATAACCAACTACATCAACCCCCATACCATCAAGCGGCCCGCAGAAATATCAATGCGGTTCAGGACAACTCTTGCTAAAGCTTCTCTTGCTAAAGTTTTTGTAAAGCTTGTACGCGCAAAACATTCGATAATAGCCAAGGACTTCGGTTCATCAAAGAACAGAAAAATACATAAACGCATTTCATCAGCCATAGCACAATCTCTTCTTGTCGCCAAACACCTGGATCTGCCTCAGAAGATAACCAACAGAGATGTCTCTCTGTCTCTACCCTGGAGCATCAACCCTGAATCATTTATCTTAGACCTGACACAATATGACAAAACTAATACAACAAAAGAAGTATTTCGAGCGTCGTTTCTGAGCATTTCTACAACGCTCAAAGCGGATAAATGGGTTCTGGTCTTTACAGACAGCTCCAAAACCACCGACTGCACATCTTTCGCGGCGTGCAAGGAAAACGGATCATTGATTATCACAGGCCTACTTTCATCACATGCATCTATCTTTACTGCAGAAGCCTCAACCATCTACTAAGCTGCAACGTTATTCTTAAAAGATGGTGGTAAGCATGTCATCTGCCAGTGATTAATGAAATAAGGAACCAAAATCAAGATACAGCGTTAATCTCTAACATAAGAAATCGTTTAATTGGAGCAAAAAAAAATATCAAAGTCATGAGGATTCCGAGTCATGTCGGCATAAAAGGCAATGAACTTGCTAACTTAGAGGCTAGTCTCTCTCACCGTGCCCCCGAATACCACTTTGACTGTTTTACTGAACTCGACATTTTGCGGTTAGTAAGAAACTCGTTCCAAGCTGAATTAGAAGCTGATTGGCGTAACTACCACCATCACTAGGAGTCTATAAATCCCAGACGCTCCCATCCGCTCTACCCTAACACTATGTCCAAGCTTTCAAACACCACTTTTACAAGTATACGTTTGAGACATACAGCTCTTACGCACCAGCATTTATTGAAATTGCAACCGTCTCCAACATGTATCTTCTGTCATTCACCCTGCGATGTTGACCATGTACTAGGAACATCAGGCTGTTCAGTCAGTCGTTCATAAACCTCCGTAGAGATCAGACGTGATTCGGATTTTCTAGTGAGTGATTAAAAAAATACAAAATTGGAAACAATTTTGCTAAGTGCTTCGGTGGCGCATTTATAGTGGTGTCCGGCTGATAAAGCAGGGGTCTTGGGTTCGATTCCCGAAAGTGTGTTGCGTGCAAATCACGCCCCAAAAATCCTCCACTCCCTTTTCCATCTGTTGTCTGTTGACCTCTTCATTTCTCCTCCCCCTTCTTGTGCTGTCCCTTCTTTTCTTTCTTCCGTCATGCTCTGGATGCCACGGCACAGGTGGGATTCACTGGATCCTCTAAATTCAGTTCCCTCCCCCAGCCTACCGCTCCAGAGATGACCACATAGGTACCCCTGATAGAGCCAGGCGGACGGCCTGGAGACTCTAGCGGACGGACGGTCCGCCCCGTGATGCCCCGA
The DNA here is from genome assembly GCA_949129095.1 of Volucella bombylans. Lineage (NCBI taxonomy): Eukaryota > Metazoa > Arthropoda > Insecta > Diptera > Syrphidae > Volucella > Volucella bombylans. The sequence continues at coordinate 64,927,605 of OX422142.1, forward strand.
GATGTCAACACCATCAACAATGGCCGCGAGCCCACCATACTTAATATTGTTTGCCCAACACTATAAATTTGTATAACCCCCTACCCCACAAAAGTTAAAAATTGTTAAGGAAAGCCCACAATTCCCCGCGGTCGTTCTACTGTTCCATATGTCTGCAAGAAGGTTTACTGACTCCCCATTGGACCCCTAATAAGCTAAGTTTCCTCCCTATCCGGCGGTCCCAATGGAAGCTCTCAACGATAGCTTCGGTTTCGGGTCAGAGGGCTGGCTTCGAACCAAAGCAATCACTTTCACGACAAAACAAACAGAACGAACAAACACGACCCACAAACATAGAACATCGACGTGTGTGATTGGCTGGGGATTCGTGAGAAGCTGTTGGAGCTCTGGATGTGATTCCCTTTGCTCTAACAGCTGAATTGAGGGAACCCCATGTGTGTGTGTGTGTGTGGACGAATGGCGGCGACAGCCAAAAAGCGCGGTAAGCTCATTCGATAGCTTATCGTCTTGTTGGCCAGAGCCTCAAAAAAAAAAGAAGAAGAAAAAAACAAACGAAGACAAAAAAAAAACCAACGACAAAGAGAAGAAAAAAAAAACGAAAACGAAAACGATAAAAATAACCAGAACGAGAACAAGAACAGGGACAACAAAATTGAAACAACCGAGGACGAGAAACACACCAAAGGACAAAGGAAAGGAAATTACAACACACAACGGACACGACCGGACAAAAGTCGGTGATTGTGGCGGAGACGGCTTACCCTCCTCCACCAGCAGAGACCCAACTAGGGAGCGACCCCGCATAGGCAGGAAACCATAAACAGCTAAGTACCCCTTTTCAAATAACACATATTTGTGCCTTAAAACCGCGCCCGTAAGCCTTCTTACCGTTTACGCGGAAACCGTTCGTAAGACGGTTAGATTTCGTTCATTGCGCGACCCGCTAGTTTTACCGGTACGACAACACGGAACTGTGGGCCTTCCCTTTAGCCGACCCACTCAATTAAAATTAATTTTATTTTTTTTAAAACAAAATTGGTTTGAAAAAAAAATCGGTATACCCTGTAATCTCCCTCAAACGAAACAAGAAAAAAATCAAATATAAGTATAAATTCCCCATCAGGGAAAAGATAACTCGTGTGTTTCTTTTTTCCATCTGTTTTCCCAATTTTGCCTTAAAAATTGGGTGGCGCCTACATTTTGTGTCGTTTGCAGCTTTTGCGTTGAGCGCTACAACAACAAAAAACAGCACAAGTGCCAATGAAAAAACAAGCACAGACACAACAAATGCAAAATACACAACAACAAAAATCACAAGCGCAGCAACAACAACATCATCAACAGCACAAGTCCAAAAAACAGCAGCAGCAGCAGCAAAATCAGCAATAACAACAGCAACAGCACCAGAAACAACAACAGCAGAAAGTCAACAGACAGAAAGTACTTACAATTAATAGTTTCAAATTGGAATTAAAAGACACCATCGAACTGTGTAAGTCGGCCATAGGCTGTAATTTTTTCATAAAAAGATTAAGTATAGATAGGCACGCTATCCACTGTAACAAGGAGGAGCGCTACCATAAAATTAAAAGTCTATTGAAGGATTCGACGACGGAGTTCTTCTCCTACACCCCGGAGGGGGAGAAGATGCAAACAATGCTGCTGAGGGGGTTAGAACCGTCGACTACTCCGGAGGAGCTCCTTGTACTGCTGAAAGAGAAGAAGTGCGAAGGGCTCCAATTCGTGCGGGTCAAGCCTTTCACCACAGCCAGGACCAAATGGGAGAAGCGGCAACTGCCGATTTTCCTTGTCCAGCTAAGTCCCACCAGCAATCTGGATGGCCTAAGGAGTATTAAAGTCCTAGACTACCAGGTTGTACACTGGGAAACATTTTACAATGTGTTCGCTGCCAGAGGTTCGGGCACGCCGCGTCGAACTGCGAAATGCAACCACGATGCGTGAAGTGTGGAAAGAACCACAAATCTGAGGAATGCGCTCTGGGTAAGGACGGAGCGTCTGAAAAAAGTCAACTCTCTTGTGCCTTACGTAGGAACACGGGACACACCGCAAATTATCGGGGTTGTTCCAAATTCCAATACATTAAAAGAGTAAATCTGGCTCGGCAGCAGAAAGTGGAAGTTAAACGTCCACCCGTGGATTTGAAAACTCCAGCCGTTACTCCCCATGTTACCTACGCCCAAATGGCGGCAAGTGGGGGAAATACGGTACAGCAAATGAAGGTTGCTTCTCAGGCTCCAGCGTCCAGAGCACCGGAACCAGTACCTGACATGCTAGCTATCTTGCTCTCTATCCAGGGGCAGATGGCTCAGCTACAACGTCATTTGACTGAACAGACCGCGTGGGTGGATCAAGTATACGCGCTGCTGCCTGGCCTAATGCACCTTTTGCCGTAATGGGTACGTACGTGGCGGAGCAAACCCTGAAGGTCCTTGCTGTGAATGTGAATTCACTGATAAGATTCGAACGACGAGCCGCACTATTTAAGTTGCTCAAAGACCAAGCCCCTGATGTGCTTTTGGTCAGCAAAACTAAGCATACCAAGAGACACAAAATGAGGCACAGAAGATACAAAATAGTACGGAGAAACCGACCCAACTCCATTCAGGGAGGTGGCGTTGCAATTTTCGTACGAAAAGGTATACATTTTAAAAGAGTATACAGTCGTGTAGTACGTAGGTTCCAGGTGCTGGAAGCATGCAACGAGTATATCCCTCTCCGTAGTGGAAAGCGGTTGTACATGGTGTCTGTCTATGCATCTAAGGCTACTCAATCCACCTTATTTATCTCAGAGCTCGAGACACTTTTTTAATTCCTGAGGCTGGAAGTGGAAGACAACTATTACATTATCGGCGGAGATTTCAGCGCCAAACATAATGATTGGGGAAATAATACACCAAATACTAGAGGGAACCTACTATTCAATTGGTGGGGTCAGCACAGTATAATGTATCGACTCGGGCTTAAGGCGACGGATAGTCCGTCGTTTCCCAGACACGGGTCTTATTTGGATCTTCTGCTCTTCGACTCACGAATACAACTGACATGTACTAACCAACAAACTACAAACTGTCTACGGACTTTCGTGTATGACAGTGATCATTGCGGTCTCAGCACCGAAATAACTGTTCCCAACGAAATTGCGGAATTGGATGAGTTCGTTCAAAGGCATACAATTATAGTAGGGTGCGTTGGACACACTTCACCAGAACACTGACTAGAGCACTCGCCTCGAATTCGCTCTACCCACCGTCCAACAGAAATCTGTCAAACGAGGAGATTGACAGGTATCTAAGACTAATGGACGAGACAATCAAACGAACAATGGACAAAACGATACCTCGGTACCACCACACTGACGAAGAAGACTTATTCCGCAACGCAACTATTGACGCACTGCACCGACAGAAAAGTAGACTGCTGTCAAGACTAAAAACCTTGTACAGACAGTTTACTGACAGACATAACCCGGAGATCATGACACTGAAGTCGTCGGTTAAAAACCTATAAACAATAATAAAAGAAAATTACAGAGCATCTGTAAGTTTGTATTGGAACAATAAAATTCGGGCTGTAAACACCAGCAACCCGAATACGTTCCCGCAAATAAATAAAATATTTCGGAGAAATAATCAGAACGACCTTCCATGTCTTAAAATCGCCCGAACGACGAATAACGAACAAATACTGGTAGCAACGGGCATATATCCAAATGAGGCTGTTGATGATGACAACTTCTTTGTGATCGAGGATCCGCAGGAGCAGGTAGGGGCTGTAGGAGCGACTTTCCAGAAAGTGTACAAGGCGAATGTTACCATTGGCCCGAACCACGATCTGCAGAATCGAGTCCTTGTGCACAATTTCTACCTTCGAAATGAGATTCTGAATTGACGATTCGAGCTCGACAAATAATGTCATCACCAACGATAGGGTACAACCCCCTTTCATTTCGATGGAAGAGCTCCAAAAGATCTTCGATTCGCTTAGAAGTAAGAAATCAGTGGGAACCGATGAAATACCGAGCACTGTTCTTCGACATCTCCCTCTAGAAGCGATGAACGTTTATACCACCCTGTTTAATAATGCAATGAATAATGCAGATTGTCCAGCGCGTTGGAAAACTGCGGTGGTACATCCCATCTCCAAATAGGATAAAGACACTTCCAATCCGGCGAATCTCCGCTCGATCAATCTTCTTCCAAATATCAGTAAGGTTTTCGAGAAGGTGATCAATAGAGTCCTGACTAAGTGGGTTGAGGACAAAAATATAGTTGCGGATTATCAATTCGGTTTCATTCATGCTGCGACTAAACTGGTTTCTGATATTCAATGGAACAAACGCAAGAACCAGTGCAGTGGTGCCTGCCTGATTGACTTGGAGAAAGCCTTCGATACCGTATGGTTAGAAGGACTCTTTTTCAAGCTGGACAGGTTGGGCATTAGTAAACCACTGCTGTATATTCTTTTCGATATGCTCTCCAGTAGACAGTTCATCGTGAAGAACGGCGATGTGACTTCTGCTGGAACATTTAACATTAAAAACGGTCTGCAACAAGGTGCGGTAAATTCGCCGATCCTATTCAACATTTACACGAGTGATCTGATAGGTTCACTTCACCATGCCATAGCGTACGCAGACGACATAATCGCGTACAGATCAGGTCCAAAGATTGAGGACATTAATATACTTTTGCAGCGTGATTTCGAAAAAATTAAGCGATATTGCGATGACTGGAAGTTGAAAATCACGAGAGAGTTCGTATTGATGGCTTTATTCCTCCGGAAGCGTTCGTCTATCTAGATAGTAAAGGTCTGATCCAGGACAGATTGGCGGTGCCGCTAATCTTCCACATCGCTCGAACAGCTGCGGACAGGCGACTCAACTACGACAGAGACGTCGCACATGGCAGTGCGAAGCGTCTCCGGTTCAGTAGGGCGGTAGGGAGTCGGGATGCTTCGTCGTCGAATGCCTCCAGTAATACTTAGCTTTATCTGAGGCAAATTGTTTTTATAGCCATGGCCGGCTTACATAGTTTTAGGTAGGATTAAATTAGTTTTAAGAAAAAAAAATATAAAACCAAAAAAAAAAAAATATAAAAAAAAGGAAAAAAAAAATATATATATATGCATATATTAATATATGAAGTATATATATATTATGTATATATATATATTTATGGATGTCTATGTTTGTATTAGATGGAAGTAGGTTAGGTAGATTAAGATTTATTTTTAGGTAGTTTGTAGGCTTTTAGTTTTAAGTTTTATAAAAAATTAAAAAATGTCCGCTTACTAAGTTTTTGCTTAAAATTTATTTTCTTTGTTTTAGTATGTAAAACTAGAAATAAAATTAGACTGTAAAGTTCATCGAAAAACATAGTTTAAGTGTTAGGTTTAACTTAGAGTGCCCGCATAGGGCCAGTAAGTTAGTATAAGATAATTTTAAGTTAATTAAGCTAATTTTTAAGCATTTTTTTGTCTAGCATATAAGAGTAATTTAAGGTGTATAAATAAAAATGCATACAAACTGAAAAAAAACTCAGGATGTTCAGCCAATAAAACGAGCACTTCTCCACCACTTTACCACCTACTAAAAACTCCTAGTCATAGAACTATTTGCATTGTTTTCAATTTAGTTAAGAAATTTGATATAGAAATTTAGAATCATTTAAATAAAACTCACAGCCAAAAACCTCAGCAGCTAGCGCTATCTCAATGTTAGCTATGCAATTTCAATTATGTACTAATAAATAATAATAATAATAATAATAATAATAATAATAATAATACTTTCGGACGGAACAAGGCGCACTTTTCTGGGTTGAGCTTTAAATGAGCACTTCGTAGCCTCTCAAACACTTCTTTTAGATTTTCGCGGTGCTCCTCGAACATCTTTCCTATGACGAAATACACTAGGCAGGTTTCCAGGTGAGTCATTGCAATATTCGTTCCATTAGTCGCTCGAAGGTGGCCGGAGCATTGCACAGTCCAAACGGCATCACTGCAAACTGCCAAAGACCGCTTCATGTAGTGAACACAGTTTTCTCAAGATCCGTACGATTTATCTCTCCCTGCCAGTAACCGCTCTTCAAGTCAAGTTTTGAAAACCATTTCGCTCCAGAACCATATCCAAAGTGTCATCGATTCTCGGAAGTGGGTAGCTGTCCTTTTTAGTGACATCGTTGAGACGTCGGTAGTCTACACAAAACCTCGTGCTGCCATCTTTCTTCTTCACGACGACCACTGGAGATGCCCATGGACTTTGCGATTCTTCAATCAGTCCCTCAGCTTTCATCTTCGACACTATTTCGGCAACTTGTGTTTGCTTTGCCAATAGAAGGCGCCTTGCAGGTTGAGGGATTGGTCGAGGGTCAAGGGTGTCAATATGGTGTTGAACAATATGCGTACGTCCATATTCTCCATCTTGTGTTGAAAATATATCAGCGTACTCACCGATTAGTTTTTCTGCCAGGATTCGCTGGTCTTCGTGCAGATTACAGAGGCTGTGAATTTTGTTCTTGATTTTTATGCTTTTGTTTCCGTGGTGGTCGATATAGCCTCAATGGGTACACATTTTCTCTCACCCTTTTTAACCTTTACACTGAATATTTTTGGGTCTAGAATCCTTACAGGGACCATGTTGTTCGTTGGTTCCACTAAGGTCTTTTCCGCCATGAAGTCTCTCCGATTTCCTGGCTCTATTAAATAGAAACGGTGGGTAGCAGGACCATATTGTTGTTTCGTTCCACTAAGGTCTTTCCCACCATGACGTCTCTCTTATTTTCTGCCTCCATCAAATAGAATCGGTGGGTACCAGGAACACCTTCCACTTTTGCCCAAACAATTGCTTCCGGCGAAGGCTCTAGTATCTGATTTATGCAGATGACGACGTTCAAGACGGAAGTATTGGCATTTCCGTATATCATTGGTATCTCCAAGTTTCCGTATTTCAGGGTTTGTGCCCCAAAGTCCACCACTAGTCCATGTTCTTTCATGAAATCTGTACCAATGATACACTCGTCGTATATGTCAACCACGAGAAAAACGTGAGAGAAGACTATTCCGGCAAGGTGAATTTTTATACGGACTTCACCATATACCTCGGCCGTTTCTCCCGTAGCTGTTCTCAAGCTGCAACTGCTGGTGTTATGCAACCAGGATTTCTGTACCATATCCCTCCTGATGATTGAGGCCGTGGCACCGGTTTCTATTGTTGCTATTCATTTCTCCTTACCGCTGACTACTTCTACTAGAAGGTTTTCATTGCATTGTTTTGCCAGCGAGACTTAGATAATTATCCTGGGGCCGTCGACTCCTGCTACCAACTTCTGCCCCGCGAAGTTGTTGCTTAAGCATTTCTGATGGCTTCGGAAGTTTGACCGGCTTGTTGATAGCTGTTTCTGCCGGTTTCTTCCTCCATTTGCTTGTCACGACAGTGAGGGCAGCCTTTTCGTCGCATCGTCCTTTTTATTACAGTTCCAGCAGCGCATTCTTCGTCTATCCTGTGGAGTATCTCGTTCTTCAGCACAAATTCTTATGCAGGAGCATTAACAGATTGTTCCCTTGGAAGCCTGATTAGCTGCTTCCATCGCCAGATCGAAGGCAAGTGCTTCAGCAAGAGTTCTTTTCCCGGCCATCCTCACTGCTGACTGTAGCTTCGAATCTGCAATTCCCCTGATGAATGCGTCCTTTGCCATTTAGTCGATAATTTCCTGGCAAGTGGTGTGGTATGATAAATATGCCAGTCTACTGACGTCTGTTTGGAGCTGTTGGAGTGTGTCTCCTCGTTGATGCATCCGGCTTTGCAATTGGATCTTGTAAACCTCCTGCATGTGTCTATCCCCAAACCGTTTCTCGATAGCCTGTACTAAAGTCACATAATCTTTATGCTTTTCGATGTCTATTGTTTGTAACAATTCCGCTGCAGGACTGTGCATTATTAGGGAAAAGCACTTTTACTCATTGCCACAGTCGTTTACACATGCAGCCATTTCAAACTGCTTCTTATAAGTAGACCATGAGGTCTGACCATGGAATGAGGGAGGCTTCAACTCTTTTCTCCTTGGGCCGCTTAAGGAACATTCTCGGAGTTTCTGTTTTCGCAACCTGCCGAGCTCTTTTACTAGTTGCTCACCTTTGCTGTCCATTTTTTCGAATTTATCGTCAACACTCTTCTCTATTCTATCAAATTTTTCATCAAGATTCTTCTCTATTTTTTCAAATTTGTTATTGATTTCTTCGAACGTTATTTTATTCTTACAGTTTTGTTCTAGACTATTCTTCTGATGTTTGTGTGGGTACAAATGATAGAACTTATACAGTACATTTACAATTCAAAATTTAATCGTTTCTCTCAATACAATCCAATTTCTCAACCGCCTATACTTTTCTTATCTTTTACTTAAACCATTTAATCATTTCTCCTAATTAACACTTCAAATTCAACAGATGAACTGACTTGCATACCTTGAGGATGCTGGTATTTATACTCGAATGAAATACTTCGAGAACAATCCTCGCCATCCAGCGTCCCAATCAATTTCTAATTTGCCAGAAAATTCGATTCCAATCTCCAGTCATCAGTGGACGAGGCTTTGTTATAAAAGTATCGAAATCTACTGCTCTTCGAGTATCGACATCTTCTGCTATGTAAATCTAGATGTCGCTGCTCACTTTTAAGTGGATTCACAATATCAGGTTGCATAACCAGCTTAAGAACAGCTACCGGAGAAACGACTAAGGTATATGGTGAAGTGCGCATAAAAATCCAACTTCTGGTGGTTATGTGACGCGTGCATCATTGGTACAGAGTTCATGAGGGAACAAGGACTAGTAGTGGACTTTGGGGCACAAACCCTGAAATATGGAAACATGGAGATGCCAGTGGTATACAGAAACGCCAACATTTGTGGCTTAAAATTCATCATCTGCCGAAATCAGATTCTAGAGTCTGCGCCCGAAGCAATTATCTGGGCAGAAGTGGAAGGTGTTCTTGGTACCCACCGATTCTATTTGATGGAGGCAGAAAATAAGATAGTCGTCATGGTGGGAAAGACCTTAGTGGAACCAAACAACAATATGCTCCCTGTTAGGATTCTAAATCCAAAGACATTCAGCGTAACGGCGAAAGAGGGAGAGTTAGTGGGACAATGTGCACCAATTAAGATTATATCGACTACAACAGAAATAAGTCGGGCAACTCCGGTCGCAAGTGTCCAGAGTATGAAAGTCAAAAACAAAATCCTCATGCTCTGTAATTTGGTTCAACAGCAGCATATCCTGGCAGACAATCTAATCAGTGAGTACGTTCATATATTTAGTACATAAGACGGAGAATATGGATGTACGCATATTGTTAAACACCACATTGATATCGGGGACGATCGACCAATCCCTCAACCTGCAAGGCGCCTTCCATTGGCAAAGCAAACAGATGTTCCCGAAATGGTGTCGAATATGAAATTTTAGGGACGAATTGAAGAATCGCAAAGTCCGTAGGCATCTCCAGTGGTCCTCGTGAAGAAGAAAGATGGCAGCATGAGGTTTTGTGTAGACTAACGACGTCTTAACGATATCACTAACAAGGACAGTTACCCACTGATGAGAATCGATGACACTTTGGATATGCTTTCTGGAGCGAAATGGTTTTCAACTCATGACTTGAAGAACGGTTACTGGCAGATAGGGATAAATAGTACGGATCGTGAGAAAACAGCCTTCACTACAAGAAGCGGTCTTTGGCGGTTTACGGTGATGCCATTTGGACAGTGCAACGCTCCGGCCACGAGCGACTAATGGAACGAACATTGCAAGGACTCGTGTGGAAAACCTGCCTAGTATATTTGGACGACGTTATCGTCATAGACAAAAGGTTCGAGGAACATCGCGAAAATCTAAAAGAAGTGTTTGAGAGGCTACGAAGTGCTCATTTAAAACTGAACCAAGAAAAGTGTGCCTTATTCCATCCGGAAGTAAAATATCTGGGCCACATTATATTAGCGGAAGGAGTAAGGACGGATCCTAACAAAATCGAAGCAGTGAAAAGCTGGTCTGTCCCAAAAGAAAAACACCAACTGAGAAGCTTCTTGGGAGTCGCCACGTACTACAGAAGGTTCGTAAAGAATATTGCTGGTATTGCAAAGAGCTTGCATCAACTTACAAAAAAAGACGCTAGCAATGTTGGGGTCGGAGGTGTGATCTCCCAAGTTCATGATGGTCAAGAGAAAGTGGTTGCAGATTACAGCAAAGTACTCTCCAAACCTGAAAGGAACTACAGCGTAACTCGGCCCGAGCTTCTGGCTTTAATTTTGGCTACGAAGCATTGCTTTGAGTACCTCTACCGACAAAAGTTCATTCTTAGGACAGACGACGCAGCTCTCAAATGGCTACTCCAATTTAAGAACCTTGAAGGCCAAATTGCAAGATGGATCCAGCAGTTGCAGGGCTACGACTTTGAAGTATAACACCCCAAAGGAAAACTCCACTCAAATGCTGATGCTCTCCCTCGTCGACCATGAGGACTCGTGAGTGCAACCGTAAAGAAGCGAAAGAATAGGCCACTATCCGAATGATCAGGACTGTGCCAACAGAGGGTTAGGGTATAGACGAATTCCGTCCCTCCCAATAAGCAGACAATGACATCGAACCATTATTGGCCTGGAAGGAACACGAGGATAGACTAAGCTGGCAGCAGATATCAGACCTGAGCCAAACTCTGAAGGCATACTGGGTACAGTGGGACTCGCTTTGTGTGCAAGATGGTTTGCTGAAGAGAAAATGGGAAAGTGCAGATGTAACTTCATCTCATGCAACTAATCGTGCCACGGTCCAGAGTCAGCCAAGTACTCCATGAAATACATGACGGAAACTCAGGAGGCCATTTGGGAATAAACAAGACATTGGAAAAGGTAAGGGAACGTTTCTATTGGTTAAGCGCTAAACAGGATGTCGAGAATTGGTGCAAAAAGTGCTTAAGGTGTGCGGCTACCAAGGGTCCAAAAGTAAAGCCACATGGACAAATGCAACAATACAATGTCGGAGCACCATTCGAACAAATAGCCATCGACATCGCTGGGCCGTTTCCCTTTAATGGCAACCGATACACCCTCGTGGTCGTGGATTACTTCAGTGAGTGGCCGGAGATTTTTGCCATCCCAAATCAAGAGGCTAAGACCGTAGCCGAACAGATAGTCAACAACTGGGTGAGCAGATTTGGGGTCCCAATGGAGCTGCACTCTGATCAAGGGCGAAACTTTGAATCAAAAGTCTTCCAGGAAATATGCCAATATTTGGGAATAAGAAAGACAAGGACAACGCCACTACACCTTCAATCTGATGGAATGGTCGAGCGATTCAATCGGACCTTGAATGAGCATATATCTAAGGTTGTCAGCAACTGCCAGCGGGATTGGGATCGACAACGCCCTCTTCTTAATGGCCTACCGAAACGCGGTCCATTGCTCAACAGGGCACACACCATCCGAGATCTTATTTGGTCAAACAATTCGGTTGCCAAGTGAAGCAAAATTCGGATCCCCACCGACGGAGCCCAAAGAGGTGAACGAGTACGTGAATGACTTACGCAGCAGGATTCGTAAATTGCATGAAGACACCAGAGAAAAGATGAAGCTAGCAAGCAGCCGCATGAAAACTAGGTACGATATCAAGGCGAAATCTTCCGGTTTCAACGAAGGAGATGTGGTTTGGCTGTATAATCCTCAGCGTAAGAAAGGCAAATCACCAAAATTGCAACAGGACTGGGAAGGTCCATACAAGGTGATAACCCGCATTAATGACGTTGTCTACCGGATCCAGCGTGGGGATCGAGGAAATTTTAAAGTGGTCCATTTGGATAGAATGTGTCATTTCAACGGGATGCTGAATGACGAAGTTGTTCAGGACGAACAACTGTAGGGAGGGAGCAATGTGATAACCACTCAAATGTGAGCAGCGACATCTAGCAGAAAATGTCGAAACTCGAAGACTAGAAGATTTCGATACTGGAATAACAAAGTCTCGACTGGAGAGTGGAATCGAATTTTCTAGCAAATTGGAAATTGTATGGGACGCTGGATGGCGAGGATTGTTCTCGAAGTATGTCATTCGAGTATAAATACCAGCATCCCCAAGGTATGCAAGTTCAGTTCTAAAGTGTAATTTGAAGTGTCAATTAGGAGAAGTGATTAAGTGGTTTAAGTAAAAGATAAGAAAAGTATAAGTGGTTGAGAAATTGGATTGTACTGAGAGAAACAATTAAATAGTGAATTGTAACTGTACTGAATAAAGCGATTTCTATTGAAAAGAATAAGTTCTATCATTTGTATCCACACAAACATTTTACAATATCCTCGCTGTGAATGTGAATTCACTGATAAGGTTCGAACGACGAGCCGCACTATTTAAGTTGCTTAAAGTTTAGTTTTAGTTTTAAATGCATTTTATTTTCTTAATCACTAACTCTTACGTACTAACAAAAAATGCTAAATGCTAGCTTAAAATTACTTAACAATTTTATACTAACTTACTGGCCCCACGCAGGCACTCTAAGCTACTCTAAATTTTTATAACTATGTCTTTCGACTTTATTTACATTTTGTTTACTAATATTTATTTACTGTACTTAAAGCTAAGAAAAAAAAATTGCTAACAAAAACTTAGCATATGGAAGTTACTTAAAGACCAAGCCCCTGATGTGCTTTTGGGTAGCGAAACTAAACTTACCAAGACACCCAAAATGAGGCACAGAAGATACAAAATAGTACAGAGAAACCGACCCAACTCCATTCAGGGAGGTGGCGTTGCAATTTTCGTACGAAAAGGTATACATTTTAAAAGAGTATACAGTCGTGTAGTACGTAGGTTCCAGGTGCTGGAAGCATGCATCGTGAACATCCCCCTATGTAGTGGAAAGCGGTTGTACATGGTGTCTGTCTATGCGCCTAAGGCTACTCAATCCACCTTATTCATCTCAGAGCTCGAGACGCTTTTTCGATTCCTGAGGCTGGAAGTGGAAGACAACTATTTTATTATCGGCGGAGATTTCAACGCCAAACATAATGATTGGGGAAATAATACACCAAATACTAGAGGGAACCTACTATTCAATTGGTAGGGTCAGCACATTATAATGTACCAACTCGGGCTTAAGGCGACGGATAGTCCGTCGTTTCCCAGATACGGGTCTTATTTGGATCTTCTGCTGTTCGACTCGCGAATACAACTGACATGTACTAACCAACAAACTACAAACTGTCTACGCACTTTCGTGTATGACAGTGATCATTGCGGTCTCAGCACCGAAATAACTGTTCCCAACGAAATTGCGGAATTGGATGAGTTTGTGCAAAGGCATTCCTACAATTATACTCGTAGTAGGGTGCGTTGGACACACTTCACCAGAACACTGACTAGAGCACACGCCTCGAAATCCCTCTACCCACCGTCCAACAGAAATCTGTCAAACGAGGAGATTCACAGGTATCTAAGACTAATGGACGAGACAATCAAACGAACAATGGACAAAACGATACCTCGGTACCAACACACCGACGAAGAAGACTTCGTGGACTGCTGTCAGGACTAAAAACCTTGTACAGACAGTTTACTGACAGACATAACCCGGAGATCATGACACTGAAGTCGTCGATTAAAAACCTCCAAACAATAATAAAATAAAATTACAGAGCATCTATAAGTTTGTATTGGAACAATAAAGTTCGGGCTGTAAACACCAGCAACCCGAATATGTTGCCGCAAATAAATAAAATATTTCGGAGAAATAATCAGAACGACCTTCCATGTCTTAAAATCGCCCGAACAACGAACAACTAACAAATACTGGTAGCAGCGGGCATAGATCCAAATGAAGCTGTTGAAGATGACAACTTCTTTGTGATCGAGGATCCGCAGGAGCAGGTAGGGGCTGTAGGAGCGACTTTCCAGGAAGTGTACAAGGCGAATGTTATCATTGGCCCGAACCACGATCTGGAGAATCGAGTCCTTGTGCACAATTTCTACCTTCGAAATGAAATTGTGAATTGGCGATTCGAGAGCTCGGGTTTCACCCAGTTCAGTGACGAGAATATGGCAAATAATGTCATCACCACCGATAAAGTACTACCCCCGTTCATTTCGAAGGAAGACCTCCAAACGATCTTCGAATCACTTAGAAGTAAGAAATCAGTGGGAACCGATGAAATACCGAACATTGTGCTTCGACATCTCCCTCTGATGGAGATTGATTGACTTGGAGAAAGCCTTCGATACCGTATGGTTAGAAGGACTCTTTTTCAAGCTGGACAGGTTGGGCATTAGTAAACCACTGCTGTATATTCTTCTTGGTATGCTCTCCAGTAGACAGTTCATCGTGAAGGATGGCGATGTGACTTCTGCTGGAACATTTAACATTAAAAACGGTCTGCAACAAGGTGCGGTAAATTCGCCGATCCTATTCAACATTTACACGCGTGATCTGGTTCACTTCACCATGCCATAGCGTACGCAGACGACATAATCGCGTACAGATCAGGTCCAAAGATTGAGGTCATTAATATACTTTTGCAGTGTGACTTCGACAAAATTAAGCGATATTGCGATGACTGGAAGTTAAAAATCAACTTTCAGAAGTCGGAAACCATTCTGTTTAGGACGCCTTTGTCTTGGGCCTCTAGGGACACCAGAAAGAATTGGCGAAAGTTCTCGATCGTGGGACAGCACGGGCAGCCACTTGCTTGTCCAAATGTAGTCAGATACCTTGGGATCTTGCTAGATCAATTTCTGTATTTTAGATGTTGCTCTGGCCAGAGCTAAAGGTGCTTTTGCCCTTACAAAGAGACTGTTTTATAACAGCCAACTCGATGCGAGGGTAAAGGTAATCTGCTACATGGCCCTTATCAGGCCCACGCTTGTATTTGGATGTCCCGTGTGGTTCAACGTGAGAGCAAGCTTATTGGAAAAGATTCGGGTGTTTGAGAGGGCTTGTCTTAGGACTTGTCTTAGGACTTGTCTTCGCTTATACAGAACACCAGAGTCTGAGCACATAAAATTCTATCCTAATGAGGTCTTATACAATAGGGCGAACCTAATAAGAGTGGACAATTTCGTCATTAAGTTGACTCGAAAGCACGTTGCAAGAGCAATGGCCTCATCAAACAACCTGATCTCCGGGGCTTACTACCCCAATTATATGTATCACGTCACTCGAACAGCTGCGGACAGGCGACTCAACTACGACAGAGACGTCGCACATGGCAGTGCGGAGCGTCTCCGGTTCAGTAGGGTGGTAGGGAGTCGCGACATGAGGGATGATGCTCGGCAGCACCAACACTTTTGGTGGCTAGTTGAAGAGGAGGATGCTTCGTCGTCGAACTCCTCCAATAATATGTAGCTTCATGTGAAGCAAAGTGGGCCAGCCTAATTTTTTTTAGCCATGGCCGGCTTACATAGTTTTAGGTGGTTTAAGTTAGATTTTAAGAAAAAAAAAATATAAAAACAAAAGAAAAAAAATATATATATATACATACATATATTTATATATTATGTATATATATATTATTTATGTATATATGTATGTATGTATGCATTAGATGTAAGTAGGTTAAGATTTATTTTTTAGGTAGATTGTAGGCTTTTAGTTTTAAGTTTTATAAAAAATTAAAGAAAGTCTAGATACTAAGTTTTTTTGCTTAAAATTTATTTTCTTAGTTTTAGTATTAATAAATGTAAAAATAAAATAAAATTGGACTGTAAGATTCGTCGAAAGACATAATTTAAGTGTTAGGTTTAACTTAGAGTGCCCGTATGGGGCCAGTAAGTTAGAATAAGATAATTTGTAAGTTATTTAAGCTAATTTTTAAGCATTTTTTTGTCTAGCATTTAAGAGTAATTTAAGTATATAAATAAAAATGCATTTAAACTGAACTGAACTGAAAGAATGGATGCTTCTAGTCTGGTTGAAAGTTTATTCCGTTTGGAACTTATTGTTACATTAATTCGTCTTTGTGAATTGAGTTGGTCTTGAACGATTATGATGTTAAACCAAGCCTCTTAACACCACAATCACTGATTATGTTAATCTGGGATCCATAGTCCAGAAGTGCACGGTATTCGGTTTCTGTTCCAATGTTCGCAGTACCGAGAATGATGAATTTTCCTAGATGGTTCTGTGCGCTTACGGTGGCTGAGTTGGATTACACTGCCTTTGAAGTATCTTGGTATTAGCGTTGGCTGGTGAAAAATGTGATTGAATATCATAATCATGTAGCAATGTATTATGTTTATAAGAACATTTCTTGCATCCCTTGTGCACTTTCTTGAGACAGTCGTAACAGAGTTTTTCTAGAGATACCAGCTAGTTACGATTAGCTGGACTCAATAGCAAGAATTTGGTGCAATGATGCAAAAAATGTTTTTTTTTACATGCAATACTTTTACCGCGAGCATCGAACTTGTCAAGTTGTAGAGGCTGAGTAGGGTCAATGAATCTCGAGAAGAAATTCTCAAGACGAGTCCTGAAACCAAAGGATGCTCCCCCCCCCTCCCCAACTCCCAAAGCACTCCGTCATTCCCCTGGGCTGGATCAAGGTGTTATACGACCCGTGCCGAAGATCAACCTGGCTGAGGGCCCAGTATCTCCAAAAATAGCTCAGTCGCAAACGGAGTATCCGGATACCTGGCGACCTCCGGATTAGCTAGCCTTATCTGTATATGGCGGATCTCTGTACAGATGGACATCCCTTTCTCCGCTACTCGTGGGACTATCAATGGAAAACAACCAGAAAACAAAAACCGAGGCCGGTACTCCTTCATTACCGGGCGGTGGAACGGTGACTACACCGACTACCGGCAAGGCTCCTGCATTGCCGAGAGGAGGCAAAACTGTGGCATGCCATGGTGCGCCATCCTCTAAAGGCAAAAGGAATAAGCCAAAGAACAAGAATTCAGGAAGTGTTAAGACTGTGGCAGGCCATGGTCCTATCACCTCCTCCACCCCTAGCAGCAGCAAGTTTGTGGCAGGCCACGGACTTGTCGCGGCTACCAAAACTCCTTCAGGGAGTGTTAAGACTGTGGCAAGCCATGGTCTTATCACTTTCTCCGCCCCTAGCAGCAGCAAGTTTGTGGCAGGCCACGGACTTGTCGCTGCTACCAAAACTCCTTCGGGGAGCGTTAAGACTGTGGCAAGCCATTGTCCTATCACTTCCCCCGCCCCCAGCAGCAGCAAGTTTGTGGCAGGCCACGGACTTGTTGCTGCTACCAAAACTCCTCCCTCCAAAGAGGAATCTGGAGCTCAGCCGCATCGGCAAGCTCCATCTAAGGCGCTTTACATAAGACGCCGAAATGCTTCACGCATCATCAAAACCTTCGGATCCTTTCCGGAGGTGGAGAGAAGTGCGGAAATAAAGAGCAAGGTTGAGTGGGCTAAAAACATCCTAAAAGACGGATTTCCCACTGCTTCCACTGCTCACAAAACGTCAAAAGACTCCTCTAAGCGTCAGAGATCGTTGGAGGAAACCGTACCGGTTTCCAAGAGGCCCAAAATACACAGTTCCACAACCCCTGGGCCATCCAACAGCAGATCTCTGAGGTCTTATAATGAAGTCCTAAAGGACGCATTGGTGATCGCGGTGATCGACAGAAGCGATACTGACGGTTCCATTACACCGGAACGGTGGCAATTGGTCAAGTTGAAGCCCTCGAGCAACTTCTTGGCCATCATGCGGGAGAACCCAGGACCACCTCCTATCACAAGCGACGCTGGCTGGCACCAAGGCCATGTCAAGCTCATCGCTTGCTCCACCCAGAGATCTCTCGATCTCTTCACCAAGGCCATTGATGGTTTAGGAGAGGTTTGGCCAGGTGCAAAACTCGAGGTCGTATCTAAGGAAGACATTCCTAGTAGACCTCGAACTCGTACCTGGATTCCAGCCGAACCCTCCTCTCCAGAAAGTATCCTGGAAATCATCCGGCTCAGCAACCCGACTCTTCCGACTCATGACTGGAAAGTCGCGAAACTGGAGGAACTAAGGGGTTCTTATAGATGCGCGTTAATTGTGATCAATAAGGAATCCCTTAATCCTCTGGCGCAGATGAAAGCCATGATTCGGTTCGGATTCGAGTCCATTCACTTAAGGGTGTACAAAAAGGATGAGCTGGATGCTGATAAGCAACCTCCTCCCCCTTTAACACCTGACATCACAACCTTGGATCTTGGAGCGTCGATATCCTTTCCAGAATTGGATAGCGACGACTCCAATCTGTCCGAGGTGACTACCAAGCCGTCGGTCTCCTGTTCTGACACATTGTCGGAAATGGAAACCGATGACGAAGCAATTAGAGGTTCTACACGATCAGAGATAGAAGATGAGCTCTTGGGCACATCTTCAGAATCGGAGGACCTCAACAACACCGTGGTGGAGGCGACTCTGGAAGACTGTAGCAATGATACGGTTTCTCCAGATTAATCTCCACCACTCAAAAAAGGCTTCGGCCGCACTCATTCTGCGTCTTTCCAAAAGCGCAGAAGACATAATTCTAATCCAGGAACCATGGATTGCAGAAGGCGTGGTTCGTGGACTTAGGACACCCTCATACGTTCCGCTCTATACAAGAGACAAAGGTAAGATTAGAACTTGTATATTAGTGAAACGTAGCCTTAATGTATTTCTACTTCCCAACCTCAGTGACCCCGACCTAACCGTTGCCAGATTAGAGACTGCCAAAGGCTCTTACTGGCTGGCATCGGCTTACCTTGGCCACGACCAAATGGGCCCTCTCCCTGGTGATAACCTAGAAAGGGTGGTACTGGAAGCGGGAAGGCAAAAAACTGGCCTCATAATCGGTTGCGACGCTAACGCACATCATACGGTATGGGGCAGTACCGACATCAATGATAGAGGTGAGTCACTTTTAGACTATATTTTAAGTACTAACCTCTTAATTTGCAATATTGGCAATGAGCCCACTTTCATAACAAAAAACCGACAAGAAGTATTAGATATTACTCTTGTCTCCGACAGCATCACCCAAAGGCTAACAAACTGGATGGTATCGTCTGAACACTACTTTTCAGACCATAGATACATCCAATTCAGTCTGAGTGATGCTCCCCCCAGCCAACCAACTTCCGGAACTGCCGGAAAACTGATTGGACAAAATATAGAGGAATACTGTCGGAAACGATATCCTCTAAACTATCAAGTCCCCCGCGTGACACCAATGAGCTCGACATGAAAGTCAAGGAATTTACTCTGACTCTCAATAAGGCTATGGCCGCTTCCTGCCCTCTTATTCAACCAAGAGGCAAGAAAAAGCCACATTGGTGGACATCGGCACTAGGACTGCTCAGAAACACCTGCAGAAAACTTTTCAACGCAGCAAAAAGCACAAGAAAAGTGACCGACTGGGACTCATATAAAGAATCCCTCAAATTATACAAAAAAGAACTGAGGAAGGCAAAGCGACAATCCTGGAGGTCATTCTGCGACAAAATCACAGAAACCTCTGAGGCTTCGTGGCTAAGAAAAATCCTCTCCACAAATCCTATGATGCCCAGCTGTTTGAAAAAAACCGATGGCTCTTGGACAACCTCAAGTGATGAATCACTCAACCTGCTTCTGGACACCCACTTTCCAGGTAGCTCCCAACTCGCGGCCAGTAGCAGCACAAACAAGCCTACTGCAACCGTGACCAAAATTCATAGTCTGATTACGAGAGACAAACTACTCTGGGCGCTGCATAGCTTCAAACCATACAAGTCTGCTGGTCCGGACGGTATCATACCTGCCGAGCTACAGATTTCCTCAGATATTATTCTACCAGTGTTGGAAAATATTATGAGGAGCTGTGTAGAACTTATCCACATTCCACTGTTATGGAGAGAAGTCAATGTAGTATTCATTCCCAAAGCTGGAAAATGTTCTCATGTGGTCCCAAAGGACCTCAGACCTATAAGTCTATCATCATTCCTTCTGAAAACTTTAGAACGACTGATTGATATCC
Organism: Volucella bombylans; assembly: GCA_949129095.1. Lineage (NCBI taxonomy): Eukaryota > Metazoa > Arthropoda > Insecta > Diptera > Syrphidae > Volucella > Volucella bombylans. The sequence goes on from OX422142.1 coordinate 64,947,618, forward strand.
ATATTCGAGCTAAAGTTGATCCAAGACTTCTGTCTACGGCTCAACATGCCTACTGTAAAGGAAAGTCGGTGGAAACGGCTTTGCACTCTCTGACTAGCCACATCGAACGATCCCTACAATATAAGGAGTACACAATGGTTGCTTTCCTAGACATAGAGGGCGCCTTTAACAACGTCAACACATCCGCAATCACGACTGCGCTGTCAACTCTGCAGGTAGACGGCTCACTTGGGGAGCTGATTAATCTAATGCTAACAAGCAGGATAATCAACTCCAAACTGGGTGAGACTTCTGCTAAAAGATATGTCAGTAGGGGTACGCCGCAAGGCGGTGTCCTCTCCCCCCTTCTCTGGAACTTAGTGGTTAACGAACTACTGATATACCTGGAAGCGGGTGGTAGCAGAGTGGTTGCCTATGCGGATGACGTTGCCATAGCCGTCTCAGGAAAACATTTAAATACCATTAAAGAACTCCTCCAAGTAAATCTTAACAGATTAACCTGCTGGGCAGATCGCTGTGGATTGGGAATAAACCCCCATAAAACTGATCTTGTCCTCTTTTCTAGGAAATATAAAATTCCAATCATAGACCCTCCTTCAATAAACGGTACCAGTTTAGCTTTCTCCGATACAGCAAAATATCTGGGTCTCATTTTTGACAGGAAACTAAACTGGAAACCTAACATTCAAGAAAGAGTCAATAAAGCTACAATAGCTTTATTCTCTTGCAAGAAAGCCATTGGGAACAAATGGGGCCTTCAACCTCGCATAACCCACTGGCTATACATCTCGGTCATAAGACCGATACTTACTTACGGGGTGGTTGTCTGGTGGACGGCCTTGGAAAATGCAGTCAACCGCATTAAATTAAGCAGAGTCCAAAGAACAGCATGTCTATGCACAAGCGGAGCCTTGCGCTCTACCCCCCCTGCGGCATTAGATATTCTGCTTCACTTGACACCCCTCGACATTTTTAGCAAGCAAGTAGCTGCGACTGCAGCTATTCGCCTTAAAGCGACTAAACAGTGGACAAATAATTCATTTGACCACGCCAACATTCTTAATATATTAGGAATCCTCACAGAGAACACCGATTACACCATACCTGAACTTTGGTTTGACAAAAACTTCCATGTAAGGTTCCCCTCTAGATCATTCTGGGAGGAGGATGCTTTCATGGAGGACAAGTCAATCCATCTCTACACAGATGGATCTAAAACCGACAGCGGAGTTGGTGGCGGTGTTTTCTCAGATAAGCTAAATCTAAGCCTCTCTTTCCGCCTTCCAAATCACTGTAGCGTGTTCCAGGCGGAAATTTTGGCGATTAAAGAAGCTCTGTCCTGGCTGAAGAAAAACGTGATATCTGCAAAGGATATCCGCATATTTTCGGATAGTCAGGCCGCCATCAAGTCCCTGGACTCGGTCTCATTGTGTTCTAAAACTGCCCTTGAATGCCGATCATCTCTCATGGAGATGGCAGAGCAGTTCAACATTCACCTCTGTTGGGTGCCGGGCCACAGAGACATTCCAGGGAACTGCAGAGCCGATGAACTCGCCAAAATTGGAACCACTCTACCTATCCTACCGGACAAAGGTAGTATAGGTATACCAATAGCTACGTGCAAACTAACATTAAAGCTAGATGCCAATAAAAGAACGGACCTTAGGTGGACTGCTGGACAAACATGTCTAGCAACCAAACAGATCTGGCCAAGGCTGGATCTGAGTCGATCTAAGTGTCTGATCCTTTTAGATAGGAAACATCTCAGCGCCATAATAGGTGTCATTACCGGACACTGCCTCATAGGCAAGCACGCAAGAAGGCTTGGCGCTTTTACTAACGATTTCTGTAGAAGCTGCATGGACGAGGAAGAGGAGGAGACAATCCCCCACTTACTCTGCACATGCCCAGCTCTCTCTCAGAGAAGGAAGCTTCACCTACAAAGCTTTCTTCTACAACGACCTAAACGATCTAGAAAAAATAGACGTTAACAGTCTCCTACGCTTTATTAAAAGCTCAAACTGGTTCCAGTAGTAAGAAGATCATAGATCCACGTGGCATCACAATGGGCCAATAGGCCTAAGTGGGTTGGTATTTCCAACAGCCACTCTTACCTAACCTAACCTAACCTAATACATTCCGTGAGTGCTTATTGCTTCTTATTCATTGCAACCAGTATAGCTGAGGATCTTGTCTGGGTTTTGGATTCTTCAGTCTTTTTTCCCCTATTTTCTTGAGCTTCGAGCGACTGAAAACGTATTTCAAGGAATGTAAAGAATTCCTTTACAGACTGCAGCTCCCTCGGTCTGGACAAACTTTGTTCATAAAGGGCGTGCGTACTTTGATCCAATTTCTTGTAAAGGATGTGTAGAAGCATCGGATGTGGAGACCTTAGGTTAAGGTGGTGGATGGTTGTTCGAAAGCACGCCCCGGCTGGTTGAGCAACTTGTTCACTATCTTGCTTTCGCCAGATTGATGTACGCTTTAGTTCCACTTTTCGGTGAGACATGCAATCAAATCACCAGTGGACCTGTTGCTACGAAAACCATACTGTCGGTCATTGAGAAGTTTTCGCGTTTCGAGATATTTCATTAGCAGACGGTTTATCAGCGTTTCAATGACCTTGGAAAGAAGGGATATAAGTGCAATGGGTCTGTAGAAGGAGAAGAAGAAGATTCGCCTTGGGACGACCTGGACAAATGCTGTTTTCCATCTGCTCGGAAAGAGCTCTAAAGAATAGGATTGATGAAAAATCTTAAGCCAGCGTGGAAGAATACGTCTTCAGAAGGAGGAAAGATATACCATCTGGACCAGCGCATTTGTGAATGTTAAGATCTTTAAGTACTCTTGCTACTACAGGAGTGCGAAGGTGGATTCCTCCCATTGAAGATTCGACGCAGTCAAGTGTACACGAAGACAAAGCACAATCTGAGAGTGCTGAACTGGCCGCAATGCGTGCAGCAAGCAGATTGGCTTTGTCCAAAGAGCTGACAGCTGGAATGTCATTGTAAGTGAGCGTTGGGATGGAGGATGAGGCAGAATTTTTAATATTTTTGGCAAACGACCAAAAATGTTTACTACCTTTGGGACAATGTAGTATTTTTTGCCTCAATTTGTAGTCATATTGAAAAGACACGCGCTTGAGAAAGACGTTGCAGTCATTCCTGGCTCGTTTGAACTTTTTTCGGTTTTCCTCTGTCAGTTTGGTCTTATAGGACCGAAAAAACATTTCTCTAACCCTGACAGCCTCTTTACAGCTCGAGTCGTACCATGCCTTTTCTTTTGGTGTGATACTCTTAATCCGATAAGGGATAAATTATCTCATTCCAAGGAGAATAGTGTCAGTGATCATATCAGCAGCGACATCCACATCGTTATCGAGGAAACGAGCCTAGAGGGGAGAGCACATCAGCGATGTACTTATCAGTACTTACAGAAGTTAAAAATAAGTCCAAGGTGTTGGCGGTATGACTACGAACGTCTGGTATTCGCGTGGGCTCATTTACAAGCTGCGCTAGGTTGTTTTCCGCAGCGAACGTCTCAACACACCGTCCTTGGGTGTTGTCTGTCCAGAATGTCGAAACCACCCAGAATTGTGTATATTGAAATCGCCCGTTATAACGATTTCAGTATGATTAAGAATTGTATCAGTACAGGGATACAATTCTTTGAATAGAGTCGGACAGTGCATCAAACTCGTTAAAAGTCGAATTGCTGTGGATAATTTGCTTACGGAGATGGAATTTTAACCACATTTAATTGAACTCCGGATTGGAGCAGTTATTACATTACATTATCATTACAAATTAACAAACACAAAAGACACAAATATCGACGATGCTATGCAAGGATGCAACGTGAAAATTCTGAAGTTGGTTCACCGAATCAAATTGTTGTAGGTCTTATGCCCTTACAATAAAATGAAACAGTGCACCAACGAAATTCACACTCGCAACCCGCTATTCATCAGTTGTTACAAGCACTCAGTCACTGCCTCTGCTGCATAACAGAGTTATACACTAATGGCAGTGGCCGAGTGCAAACAACAGCACTCTGACCAGGGGTAGGAAATGTGGGACCGCTCGTACTATGATTTTTTTCCCCCAATTCACCACTCTACAAAATCTTTTTTTGCACTATTTTTTTATAATTTTGCACTCGCGAGTGTGGTTGGAATGAGCAGTTATTATTTGTTGTTGCTTTCTTTTTTGCACAAATCCAGATCGATAGTACGAGTGCACTATGTTTCGTGTGCACTCGTCGGAGGTCAGCTCGGCACTCTTTACTGTGTACACAGTACAGTTAGTACACCGTTAATGGTTCTGATGCATTATAATTTGCATCAGAAATGGTAAAGTAACGAATCAGTTTTTCTGCTTCTCCCGTGATGCTGATTATGTACTTGTGCAATGAACAAGTCACTATACTGCCACCATTTCATACGCCAAATTTTGGTAAATTTAGTGCTGCATTAGATATATTCGAAACGGAAGTGAATGCTGTTACTTGGGATGTATTCGGGTGATTTGTCAGCTTTTCGAACTTGGTTGTTAGAGCGATGAGCTGGATATTGACTTCGCCCTACAATTTTAGGTATTCTTCCATTTGGTAGCCTTCTGCAAGCGGATCTTCCATTAGTTCTGCAGGCATTTGATGCATTTTCTCCATCTGTCCCTAAGATTTGCTGTTAAAATATTTATTTTATGGTGGCAGAATGCAGAGCTCCAAATTTCCAATGAAACTTCTTTGATATTGGTAAAGAAACTTTGTAATGCTTGTGCGATTGAATTTTGTCGTTAAAGGATTTTAACAATTTCCGTTCCTGTTTCAAAAGATTGGGTAGATCAAGTGGGTGGTACTGGCTTAAAACCAGACTGGGCTTCTGATTCAGATGGTTCAACCGATTATTATTTATCATCAGCCGTGTCGGTAGGTGCGTCATCCGGAATTGATGTGAGATGTAGTTTTATTTTCTCATAGATCTATTTACCCTTCACGAAGGTATTCCCTTGGACGTATGGCCTTTCACCACGTCTTTGACACGTTCGTGATTATTAGTGAACTCCAGCCAAAGGCTTTCGATTATATGGAGCCTCTTTTCTCAGTAAGCGACCGTTTTGACCATATTTACCAGTGTTGACTTGGAGTTATTGTTGTTACGGCCTTTTGCCTGGCTTATGATATGTAATACTTCCATCTCATCCATGATGATTGCTTCGAATATTCTGAAAACCGCTGATGTGATAGATTCGATTCCGGTGACTGCTTTCTGGTGGTACCAATGCTTGACGCCCTGGTAACACGTGTGCCAATTTTATCTTAAAAGCCAATGATTTACCCCTTACCGCTGGGGGAAGAAATACTACGTCGTCTGTTGGTACTAGTGTTTGACGCCCTGGTAACGCGTGTGTCAATTGTAGCTTTATAGCAAGTGATTTGCCCCTTACCGCTGGTTGGGGGAAGCAATATCACGTCGGGGTCACCAAAAATGAACAGATCTCTTTTGATTTTATTAAAAGACTTTGTCTGATTTTTGGCCAGTGACTTTGTTTGCAAAAATGCATCAGCTTAAATACGAGTACTATTTTCCAATTAAAATACGATTAAAGTAAATCATGGGAATGTGGGATATAAAAAAGTTCATGCCCGTAGCCACGCGAAAGCAGCAGGTTTATAGGTATAGTCAGTGCACTTCTAGGAGATGAATTTTGGATATTTGAATGGATATATTTGGCGGCAAATAGGGTGGGAAAACTGTCTGTAAGAATATAGGAGTAGGAAAATTTAAGTTGCAACACCATCCTTGGCTCTTAACTCACATTTTTGTGGAAATCTGCCTTATCTATTGAAAGAATTCTCGAATATAATTTCCTATTGTGTCTCATTTTCTGACTGGGCCAAGATCGCGACATGTGGGAAGACCTTATATAGGCACGACTTCGAATCAACAATAATAAATTCGATGTAACTTGTTTCCACCATAGGTCGCCAATACTACATTTATGGGATTGTAATGACATTTTTTTAAAAATTGGTTTAAAAACTTTAAAGGCAAGATATTGGCCTCAGATCCTATATCGCTTTCGAATTTTGTTTTAATATTTTTTTATTGAATACGAGTATGTTCAAACACAGTTCCATTGCCTTATTTATGATAAATTTCTATACAACCAAAAAACAAAGTATTAAGGTCAGAATAATTATTCCAAATCAGTTTTTTATACTTGTACAGAATGTAATGCAAGGACCTCCTTAAGTTTGCAAATCCAAGTTAGAATGCGCCTGCAATGAATACAGGTAGGAAAACTCTGCTCGCAAGGATTTTCCTACTTCCATTTTTTATATTTCTTCTTCTTGTGTGACCAGCCAACAAGTAACATGCACTTTTTTTGTTTTAAGTCATATAATTTTTCAGTCATTAGTATGCCATAAACATTTTTTTCTTTTAATAATTATTTTGTATGACAAAAAAAATCTTTAAAACCTACAATTGTGAAAATAACATATTTATAAATTTACGATGTGTTGTGTCTACTAAATGAATCGAACTGCTTTTTATGTCCATTTGATACAAAGAAGAAAAAGGCAATGACATCTTTATACAAGCATTTTGCAAAAGAGCTAGGACATTTTTCTTCAATCATTTTGGTTCAACGAGCCGATGCATTGCTTCTGGTTTTTGTTCCAATCAACAACCGTAAGTTCCAGTTCGCGGCAATTCATTCACGTGTTGCTCAACGTCACATGAATCCCGCATTGTCCCCCTCACCAGTCACCAATTTTGTTCCGCTTATCAATCCCAAGTTCCAGTTCGCGGCAAAATGTATACGTGTTGCCACATCACACGAATCCGTCGTGTCCCGCTCACCAGTCACCAATTCCATTACGCGGCAAGACATCCACGTGTTGCTAGAAATCACACGTATCCGTCTTCTTCCGCTCATCAATCACCTGTTCCAGTTCAGAATCCACATTGTCCCAAGAACAAAACGTTCACATGTACCAGCATTTGTATCTATACCCTCGAACGACCCTGAAGGCAAGCGTAAAATCATCTTTCTCATAACAATTATAATCAAATCTTAATAAGTAAGTGCATAGTTCTAATATAAATGTAATATTTCCTTCAAATTATAAATTTTTATCACATTCATTGCTTTCGTAAATACCAGTATATACATACATTTCACATATTTTCTCGCTTTGGGAATTATATTTGTAACTGAGTATTTTCCTCGCTGGAGCTAAGAGATATAAAGTGTTCTTTTTAAATTCTTTGGGAGTACGAATGATTTATAAAATTGAAGCTGTTGACCAGCTGATACAATTTCAATTAGCTTTTCAGTAAACACCTATCGTTGATAAAACCGTTACTAACTTATAAGCATCGAAATGCGAGTTACATGACCTTTGGTTTAGCATTAAGGCTTAATATGTCTCCTGTGTGAAAGCTGATAGTGGTGATGGTCTCGATGCATTTAAATCGAAGTATCGGGCGTCATCATCATTTACATTATTTTCCTAAGTGGCACAATTGATTCGACTAACAAGGACTTTGAAACTAAAGAGGACTAAAAAGGACTGTTTGCAACTCTCTGCAACACACACCACACCCACAAAAGCACAGGCGCAAACGAAACACAAAATCAAAAAAAGAGCAATAGCCAAAACAAAATTTGTATGTACAATCGAAAATTGAAAGACATTAGCAATGTGAAGAATGGGACACTATCTGATATGGGGAATACCACGTTCCCACCGAGAAAAGGTCCTTCTTCCTTCGTCATTTTTCAAAAGTTTTGACTGGAGATCTCTACATCCTGACTTGGTTCCCCTTTCTTAGTCCAAATGCGTAGCAAAGGAACATTCTTTGTCACTTTGACTTATTTCTGGGAGTAATTTCAGTGAAAAAAGGAGTTATTTGAACCCAAGACAATTCAGGGGAAATGCTAATTCAGGCTAAGGGAAATTCCCAGAACTCGGAAATTTTCCAGAGTATCAGTTCAGATTTAGTCTCAGTTTATATCCCTTTTTATTATATCCAAATCATTTCCATTTACAAACTAGACAAAAAAATGCTTAAAATTAGCTTAATTAACTTATACTATACTGCGAAAACTTACTGGCCCCATGCGCTCTAAGTTAAACCTAAATCTTAATCTATGTCTTTCGACGTAATTGAATAGGATAATATATTTATTTCATTATATTAATACTAACACCAAGAAATTGATTTAAAAAAAAAACCTAGTACATGGATTTCTTTACACTTAAATAAAACTTAGAAACTATCTTAAAATTTATCTTAACCTACAATATTTGAACTCTCTTACTTTTAGAGAAATTCTTTTTTTTTTTTTTAAGTTGTTACCCACTGTCTCTTTTTTTTCTTTTATTATTATTATTATTTTTTTTAATATTTTATTTTGTTTTTATTTTATTTTTTATAATTTTAAAACGATCTTAATCTTTAAACTATGTAAGCCGGCCATGGCTTAATATATTAAGCATGACCACTTTGCCCCCAAATGGGACTACCCCTAATTTGAAGGAAACGACGAAGGAGTTTCCTCTCCGTCAGCAAGCCATCAACATTTCTGGTGCTGCCGACAAACATCAATGAAATCACGACTCCCTACCGCCCCACTGAAGCGGAGACGCTCCGCACTGTGTGACGTCTCTGACGTAGTTGAGTTGCCTGTGCCCAGCTGTTCTAGGGACGTGGAAGATTAGCGGTACCCCTAACCCTAGGATCTGGGTAGTGAAAGTGGCACACTTGGGTGTACGAAAAAGTGGTCTAGCGGAGTTCTGAGACATGGTTACACGCTCCAGCTAAGTAGCGGAGCGTTGTACACATATACCAGGCATTGAGCCGGCTGAGTGGAAATACTCGTAGCTTGAAACAACTCGGCCACATCTTAGTTGACCACACTTCAAAGAGGTTTATCAACGAAAAAAAAAAGATAAAGAAAAAAAATTAAGGAAAATTTAATACAGAACAATTATATAGTGGAAAAAAATATGTAGTGATAGTGGCCCACTCGTAAGCGGTTTCCATTCCGGTAGTTTTAACTGCCATTCATTTAACCTTGATCAGTAAATTTTGCTTGATACCGCTCAATTCATACAAGACTCTATCAATAAATCGCTGGGTATAACGTGACCTTTGACTTTTGCTGTTTTTTCATCTTTCTTAAGGTTTCGCAATTCCTTTTCAAAAAGACTGTGGCACACATTTGAGTGGCTTCTCTTTTTTTCTAGTATTTCCTACTGCAGTTAGTTGCTTTTTTTTACCTATAAACCCGCCATTAGCTGAGCAGCACTTAACCTGCTGCATGCTGTAAATTTCCATTGGGTTTCCTGTGTTTGCATCGCAAGCTGAAATTATCGATCGAACCATCACCTGTGTGGTTCGGGCTCGTTATTTTCTTAAAAAAAAGGTGCTTTTTTGTTCCTGCTGGCAGATCGGTTACAAATTAGTAAATCTTAATTAATTGTTTGCCAACATAATAAAATTGCAACAAGCGTATGTTATGGTCACTAAATTCCGATATAAACAGCATTACTAAATGGGAAATTTAATGGTTCCAAGACGCAATGCTGTCTGCTTAAAGTGAAATCTAAACACCCATCCATTATCCATGTATGGCACTTACATCGTTGAAACCGAAAAACATTCCATTCTCGGTATGGATGTCAATAACATCTTAGGTTAGAATGACCACAAATTTGATGTCGTCAAAAATGCTGCGGCATTCTGCCCCTTCATTTCCGGACGTACATCGAAATACCGTGATTTTTTCCTAAGCCGTACAATTCGCTTATGTAATACCCTGCCGAGCTCTTTATTTCCTAGTCATTATAACCTTCAAACATTCAAAACGAACGTAAATCGGTATCCATCTTTATTTTCTCCCTAACTTTCCTTCGACCGGTAGAAATAAGCTTTGAGCGCACGCTAATTGTAAAAAAAACAACAAAAAATCCTGAAATATTCAAATAATTTGTGAAGTGAGTTTGAAAAAAGTAGAACAACACAAAGAAAGACGAAACTATTCGCGCTAAGCTATTCGGTTACGGTAACGGTTTCGGCTAGAAAGTGCACCCAATTGACGTAGGATAGGACACAGACAGAAATTCTTTAGAGAAGCAGAGGGAGAGGATATCTACTGTTGGTGTTGGAATAGCTGAAACAAAAATCGACTGTCAAACTCAAACTATGATTAAATCGAGATTTAAAAATCTCCGAATTATCAAGACATCATCAATCACAGGATACCAGCCCGAAACATCACTTAATGTTACTGACTGGAACCTTCCCAAAAATGTTGAACTTGCAGATGAACAGTTTAATAAGCCGTCGCAAATAGGTGGCCATGGCTCAAGGGGTAGTGGACTGGCTTCCAACCCGGAAGGTTCGGTGTTCAATCGCCCAAAAGACATATTAATTTTTTCAGTTAACGAAAATCAAGTAAGACGATTAGTTGCCCACTTCCAGTAACAATGTTGGATGCCACCCATGGAGCGAAATAAGCACTGAGCCCAAACATCTTTCTTTCTCCCTGTATCCCATTTTCCAAAAAACTTAGCACGTGCTCAGGCACTTTAAGTGTATTCATACCCACGTGTGTGTTGAGTTCTTTAAAAAAAAATAAATAAATAAAATTGCTGATCACATTTCTCCGTTTTCGTCTATATATATATGGGATTACAGCAGACATCGTGTTAAGACAGCTAAAACTACTATATATTACTAAGGACCCCTTACCACTGGTGGGGGGAAGTCTATAATAAAAGAAAAGATACTGTTTTTGCTGCCTGGTTCAAATGAACTGACCCGTGTATTATTTCTTAATGTCTTAAATACTAAAATAATGTCAGGTTTACAATTTACAAAATATACTACGCGAAAAAGTCTCACACTCTCGGGCAGCAATATGATAGTCCTGAGATATCATGCTGACTGAATGGTTACGATAGATACAAAAACTGTCTGATGTTGTCATCATGACATGCTGCTACGACAGATTAGTTGTTGGCATAATAGATGCGTCCCATCGGCCAGTGATGGCTTGCTTCTCAATGATTATGATTGTTTCTTGACGTATCATACATCCGTATTGCAGTTGCAGGATTCCACTGCTGGTTAATGTACTTGTCCGCGTGTTGAAATTGCAAATAATGTGGATAGTTGTTTCTCTAGGCATGGAGAATATCCAGGTGTTTGGATGATTAATTTCTATCCAAGCCTTTGATGGAATATTGCGTTTTACGCCTGATGATGATAAGCTCATGTTATGGTGCAATATACTCATCTCATAGGAACGTACTGATGAACTGGCGGTAAATATTGGACGCTGCCGATTGCACCAATATACGAGTATGTTGGTTGACCTTTTATTACAGGACGCAAACTCTGCCTTAGTTATGGAGTAATAATGGTCTTTTTCCGGACTAATAGATAGTCCGATGATGGTACAATGAACGTAAAGTTTTCATTGTAGCTTGTTGGCACTGGTAGGTTAAAAACCTTAAACTAATTTTTGTACAGAAGGGGTAGCGTTATTTCGTTGATGATGTCTCCCATAACTCTTCCCTTCGGATGGACCTCCTTGTATAGTTGTAGGATAGATTCGTGATGCCGTTCTGAAGGTATCATCATCGTCCGAGGAATGTTGTCATGTCGCAACAGTTCGTTGTTTAGTTGTTGAGCACTTAGTATGAGCGGATGTATTTTTCCATTATGTGTAGACAGAAAAACATCCAGTAAGATATTTTGTGTATTTTGATAATTTATCATTATCAAAATTGTAGTAAGTGCAATGGAGGTGAACCGTCGGAATGTGTTGTACTTGTCGGTTTGGTTCTTTAAATTACTTATCAATTCAGTAAATAACTTCAGTTGTTTTTGGGTTGACTCATGCTCTTCCTTAAATACATTTAGGGTGGAATCAATCCACGAGCTCCATTATGTGGTTTTCGTTATTGCGTACGTTTTGAATTGTTTCTTCAGATTTCTCGGCAAATCGCTGATCTAACATGCCGAACAGCTCATTGGCTACTGTACCAATAATATCGAATGGAGAGCGTTTGCTTCTTTGAACTGGACCACTGTTTGCATGTAGTAATATGTCATTATTAAGCTCGATTTACTGAAGCTGGCGTTTGAATTGAGTGAGAGTGGTTTCGCATAACATGTCACTTTTTTCTGCCAATTCGTTGTTATTGCATATTCCACTCATCTGCCTTATACATTCCTTATATGTGTAGAATTCTGACCAGTAGTTAGTCAGGTATAGAAATACTACTGAACCTGCAATCATGTTTGCACTACCAACATTTTCAAAGAATATCCCTTGCTGGCTGCTGAAATGAGTTATCTCCACTTCATTGAAGGTTTATTGTGAGGCAGCTGATGGTATGAGCGTTACCATTAAAGGCACAAGCAATAATGAGTTGACAATTTTTAATCCTAAACCCTAATTTCTCCTTGGCTTGCTTCTTCTGGATTCGCCTGGTTGTAGAGGCTATTGGTAGAGGGCAAAGTTTGGTTATCGGACTCTTCATATATTTGTCATTGCTAAAAACAGGTACAGCACGAACTTCTTTGTCTTTTCCCGAATGTACTTCTGAAATTTTTCCTAACATCCACTTAGTTGGTGGTAGACGGTCATACTTAAGCAGTACAATATCTCCTTTATGGATATTGAATTCCCTTCGTTTCCATTTAGAACGCTGTTTAAGATGGGATAGATACTCTGTTAATCTGTACTCATCTTTTGGATCAATAACCATCGGGAACGGAGACTTCTGCTTTGATCGATTATTGGTTCTGGCAAAGCGTTGATTGAAGATCCAATGAGGAAGTGACCTGGTGTGATTATTGGACTGTCATCGATATCGTTTGTCACCGAGATGAGTAGGCGAGAATTTAAAAATGCTTCTATTTGCGTAAGCAGTGTTTGTAGTTCTTCAAATGTAAGAGTCGTATCACCGTCTATCCTATTTAGATGTTATTTTATAGATTTTGAATTCTCTAGTCGGCCTCCAACTATTAATATATTATCCTTGTCAAGGCGTGGGAATAATAGGAGTTTGCTCTTTGCAGAAAGACCTGTTCCACGCTTCAAGCATGCTAGTTCCTCAGGAAGTGCTTCTTGTTGCACTGTTTAAATATCTCCAAGAACTCGGATCAGTAACCTCCTGTATTTGGGACACTATACTCGTATTTGCCACAAATGTTTTCCATTTAGATGGGCATCCCTATATCCATACTAAGGCAATAGTGGAGTCTGTCCATGCAAATACGCTATCCACTTGCGACCCAAATATTCGTTTAGTTCCTTGAGTATCTGTGAGAGTAAATGGACTCCGCATAGTTCCAGTTTCGGAAGTGTGATTTTCTTTTTGATGGGTGCCACCTTAGTTTTGGCTGTTAACAGAGTGCATCTGTATGTCCCATTTCGCAGTCTTATTCTTGAATATACAACTGCTGCATAGGCTGTTTCTGATGGGTCACAGAACCCATGCAATTCCATTTTCTGCAGTTTATTGGTTGCTATCCATCTAGGAATCCTTATGTCTTCAACTGCTACCAGTGCGTTCTTAAAGGTGTGCCAATTGTTTTTTAATTCATCTGTAAGTGGATCATACCAGTTGAGGTTAGATTTCCACAATTGCTTCATTAACAGTTTTGCACAGATAGTAACAGGTGCTAGCCAACCCAAGGGGTCATAAAGTTTCGCAATTTCGAACAGCGTGTTGCGCTTGGTTGGTAACATTTGCTCATCATCACTGATTGTTAACTTAAATTGGAAGGTGTCAGCTGATGGACTCCAGTGGATGCTCAATGTGACCGTTTCTTCTTTATCAACTTAATATCATGCTGATATTAGCTTGGTGTTGTTACTTACATTTCCTGAGGTTAAATCCAACTTCCTTTAGCATGCAATTATTTGAGATTGTGCCCGTCTACAAACGATTAAAGTTGCTCCCCCAGACATCACATAATCGACATAGAAATCATTTCTCACAATATCTGATGCCATGGGAAATCGCTCATGCTCATCAATGGCTAGTTGTTGAAGTGTTCTGACAGCTAAGTATGGTTCTGCTGCTGTGTCATATGTTACTGTTGTAAACTTATAATCTTTTATTTCACCGGTTGCAGAATCCCGCCATACTATCGGTACATTTTTTCGATATCCGCCGTAAAAACGTATTTATGTTGTCGCCATCGTAGTATAATCGTTGTTAAATCTTCTTGGAGCCTGGGTCCCACTAACATCAATTTGTTTAGACTTAGGCCGGTTGAGGTCTTTGCAGAACCGTCAAAAACAACGCGTAATTTAGTGGTTGTACTAGCTTGTGCACAGCGTGGTGCGGCATATAATAACTTTGGTTTTGCCGTTTGTCACCTAGACCTACTGGACCATGTGTCCAAGGTCAATAAACTCCTTCATGGAGCTGATGTATTCTCTTCGTAGTCTTTCATCGGCATTGAATTGTCATTCAAGTTGAAGCAGTCTGCTCTATGCCTTGATTTTCCTAATTTGTCCTCTACTAATTCTTCTCTGAATGGTATGTGAACAATATATCGCCCATTTGGGTCTCGGTAATATGTCTCCTTATAGATTACTTCACATAGTTGATTGTCTGGTGTTTGTAGATCTTGATTACCAACTTCTTCCAACTCCCAAAACCGTTCGAGTTGTTTTTCTATCGTCGTCTGGACAATCATCCCTGTGATTTTCCTATCATCAAAACTGTTGATTGCAGAGGTGCGGCCTGTTATGAGCCAACCCAATCTTGATTTCTGCGCTATTTGAGAGATTTTAGAGCCTTTACGTACTCCGTTCAGCATAATGTCACCATAAATGTCAGCTTCAAAAATCATGTCGATTTGACCGGGGGCGTTGAATGTTGCTTCTGCTAGCATCAAGCTCTTGAATTGATGTGTTTCTTGAATTCCAGTTTCCTCAGCTGGTAATAGCCACGTGAGTTTTGGTAACACTAATGCCTGCATTTGAATGTTGAAATCGTGGGAGTACCATGAACTCCACTCTGCTATGTGCGACGCCGGCATTTATTGCTCCTAGTCCGCTTACTTCTACAAACATTCTTTCCTTCTTTAATTGTAGCGACTGTGCTACTTCTTCTGTGACTAGTTTTTTAATTGTAGCGACTGTGCTACTTCTTCTGTGACTAGTGTTGCTTGAGAACCGGGGTCAATGAGCGCTCTTAATAATCTGCTGTGTCCATTACTATTCACTTTTATAATTGCTGTGGCAAGCAGTACATTTTGATTCTGGTGGCCAAAACTAGTCTGGATTTGTGGATCAGCTCGTGGATGTTCTGCTTGCCGTCTTTCAACTCTGTCCAAATGTAGTAGTGAATGATGTTTTTTATTACAGTGCTTGCATGAATTTTTGCTCATGCAAGTAATTTGCTTATCATGTCGCAAGCAGTTCCTTTGGTGTCCAGTTCATACACTTCCGGCATGAATAAATATTGTGTTCCCCTTGAAAAAAGTCACAATTTAATTTTATAGAGATATAGACGCTACGTGTTGCTTGTTTGATATCGTTTCCGCCCTTGTAATGCTTCTGCTTGGACGAAGTTAGGACGTCTAGTGCCTGATATCTTCGCGCCAGAAAGTCGTATAGCATTTGGAGCGATGGCATCTTGGTTGGTTTTTCTAGTCATTGTTCAAAGAGACTTCTACTTTCTTAATCCAATGCCTTTGTAATGAGATGAACGATGATTGCATCTCATGATGAAGTGTTGAAACCCATGTTCTTAATTGCTGACAATCCTTCTTTTGTTGCGTTTAATCGGTTTAATTTTTTCCTGGTTTTGTTGAAATTCCAGCCAAATAGCCTCGATTTTCTGGAGCCGCTCTTCTTTATACCGTTGTGTCTTCCGTGTATCACTATCTTTTTTAAAGTTAATAGTTGCTTTTTTTTGGCTCGCCTGCTAGAGCATTTTGTCTCGCACCAATAATGAAGACCTCTATCTCCTCAATCATGCTTTGTTTTTTTTTTTTTTTTTTCAATTAATTAACTAATCTAAAATGCATTTGCACTATTTTCCCTACTGTTGTTTGTTTGTTTAACAATTACCAATGTTAGTAGCCTTGGTAACGTATTAATATAGGTCGACATTTCTTTTTAAGGATCGAAGAACCAATGTTAAGACAGCTAAAACTATTATTACTAAGGACCCCTTACCACTGGTGGGGGGAAGTCTGTAATAAAAAAAAAGGTACTGTTTTTGCTGCCTGGTTCAAATGAACTGACCCGTTTATTATTTCTTAATGTCTTAAATACTAAAATAATGCTAAGTTTACAAAATGTACAACTCAAAAAAAGTTTCACACGCTCGGGCAGCAATATGATACTCCTGAGATATCATGCTGACTGAATGGTTACGATAGATAAAAAAAAATTGTCGGATGTTATCATCATAACACATCGTTAAGATGTTTCGGCAAATCCTAATACACCCATCCCATAGAAATTTTCAATATATTGTAAAATGTTTGTGTGGGTACAAATAATAGAACTTATTCTTTTCTATACAAATCCCTTTATTCAGTACAGTTACAATTCACTATTTAATTCTTTCTCTCAGTACAATTCAATTCCTCAACCACTTATACTTTTCTTATCTTTTACTTAAACCACTTAATCACTTCTTCTAATTAACACTTCAAATTACACTTTAGAACTGATTTGCATACCTTTGGGATGCTGGTATTTATACTCGAATGACATACTTCGAGAACAATCCTCGCCACCCAGCGTCCCATACAATTTCCAATTTGCTAGAAAATTCGATTCTACTCTCCAGTCAAGACTTTGCTAATCCAGCATCGAAACCTTCTAGTCTTCGAGTTTCGACATTTTCTGCTAGATGTCGCTGCTCACATTTGAGTGGTTATCACATTGCTCCCTCCCTACAGTTGTTCGTCCCGAACAACTTCGTCATTCAGCATCCCGTTGAAATGACACATTCTATCCAAATGGACCACTTTAAATTTTCCTCGATCCCCACGCTGGATCCGGTAGACAACGTCATTAATGCGGGTTATCACCTTGTATGGACCTTCCCAGTCCTGTTGCAATTTTGGTGATTTGCCTTTCTTACGCTGAGGATTATACAGCCAAACCAGATCTCCTTCGTTGAAACCGGAAGATTTCGCCTTGATATCGTACCTAGTTTTCATGCGGCTGCTTGCTAGCTTCATCTTTTCTCTGGTGTCTTCATGCAATTTACGAATCCTGCTGCGTAAGTCATTCACGTACTCGTTCACCTCTTTGGGCTCCGTCGGTGGGGATCCGAATTTTGCTTCACTTGGCAACCGAATTGTTTGACCAAATAAGATCTCGGATGGTGTGTGCCCTGTTGAGCTATGGACCGCGTTTCGGTGGGCCATTAAGAAGAGGGGTATGAGTCGATCCCAATCCCGCTGGCAGTTGCTGACAACTTTAGATAGATGCTCATTCAAGGTCCGACTGAATCGCTCGACCATTCCATCAGATTGAGGGTCTAGTGGCGTTGTCCTTGTCTTTCTTATTCCCAAATATTGGCATATTTCCTGGAAGACTTTTGATTCAAAGTTTCGCCCTTGATCAGAGTGCAGCTCCATTGGGACCCCAAATCTGCTCACCCAGTTGTTGACTATCTGTTCGGCTACGGTCTTAGCCTCTTGATTTGGGATGGCAAACACTTCCGGCCACTTACTGAAGTAATCCATGACTACGAGAGTATATCGGTTTCCATTAAAGGTTTCGGGAAACGGCCCAGCGATGTCGATGGCTATTCGTTCGAAAGGTGCTCCGACATTGTATTGTTGCATTTGTCCATGTGGCTTTACTTTTGGGCCCTTGGTAGCCGCACACCTTATGCACTTTTTGCACCAATTCTCGACATCTTGTTTAGCGCTTAGCTAATAGAAACGTTCCCTTACCTTTTCCAACGTCTTGTTTATTCCCAAATGGCCTCCTGAGATGTATGTATTTCATGGAGTACTTGCCTGACTCTGGAACGCCTATTAGCTGCATACGAGATGTTTTCCCATCTGCACTTTCCCATTTTCTCTTCAGCAATCCATCTTGCACAAAAAGCGAGTCCCACTGTGCCCAGTATGCCTTCAGAATTTGGCTCCGATCTGATATCTGCTGCCAGCTTGGTCTTTCCTCGTGTTCCTTCCAGGCCAATATTGGTTCGATGTCATTGTCTGCCTGTTGGGAGGAACGGATTTCGTCTATACTCCAACCCTCTATTGGCTCAGTCCTGATCATTTGGATAGTTGCCTGTTGTTTCGCTTCTTTACCACTGACTACTTCTGCTGGGAGGCTTTGGTTTCATTGTTTTACCTGTGAGACTGGGATAATTACCCTGGAGTCGTCGACTCCTGCTACAGACTTCTGCCCCGCGAAGTAAGCATTTCCTAACTGATGGCTTCTGGAAATTTGACCGGTTTCTTGGTAGCCGTTTCTGCCGGTTTTTCTTTCTATTTGCCTGTAGCCCCAGTGCAGGCAGCCTTCTCGTCGTACCGGTTCTTTACAATGCCCTTGCAAATGTCCTACTTTATCGCAGTTCCAGCAGCGCATCCTTCGTCTCTCCCGTGGGATATTTCGTTGCATGGTAGTTGGTCTTGAGCAGGAGCATTCACCAGATACTATTTCCCTTACGAAATGCATTCCTTTGGAAGCCTGATTGGATGCTTCCATCGCCAGAGCGAAGGCAAGTGCTTCAGCAAGGGTTCTTTTCCCGGGCATCCTTACTGCTGATTGTAGCTTCAAATCTGCAATTCCCCCAATGAATGCGTCCTTTGCCATTTCGTCGATTATTTCTTGGCCTGCGGTGGGATATGACATATGTGCCAGTCTACTCACGTCTGCTTGGAGCTGTTGCAGTGTTTCTCCTCGTTGCTGCATACGGCCTTGCAATTGAACCTTGTAAGCTTCCCGCATGTGGCTATCTCCAAACCGTTTCTCGATAGCCTGCACTAAAACCATATAGTCTCTATTCTTTTCGATATCGATTGTTTGTAACAATTCTGCAGCAGGACCACGTAAGGCCATCGCTAGGGCAAAGCACTTCTCCTTATTGTCCCATTCGTTTGCACAGGCAGCCATTTCAAACTGCTTCTTATAAGTAGACCATGAGGTCTGGCCATCGAATGAGGAAGGCTTCAACTCTTTTCTCCTTGGACCGCTTAAAGAACATTCTCGCAGTTTCTGTTTTCGCACTGTGTCGAGCTCCTTTGCCAGTTGCTCAATTTTGCTGTCCATTTGTTCGAATTTTTCGCCAACATTCTTCTCTATTCTTTCAAATTTGTTATCGATTTCTTCGAATTTTTGGTGTAGAACGTTATTTTTTTCTTCCAGTTTTTGTTCTAGACTATTCTTTTGTTCGTCGATTTTTTGTTCAATGCTGCTCTTCTGCTCGTCTAGATTTTTCTTTTGTTCATCCAGCTTTTGTTCGAGACTATTCTTTTGTTCTTCCAGATTTTTCTTTTGTTCATCCAGCTTTTGTTCGAGGCTATTCTTTTGTTCTTCCAGATTTTTCTTTTGTTGGTCCAGACTGTTCTTCTGTTCGTCCATTTTTAATAAGAGGAGTTGCATCATTGCAGCCATGTCATTGCCGGTGCTTGTCTGTTCATCCTCGTCAACATCAAAGGAATATGCATCAGGATCATGTCCCTCGTTGTTCAAAGCCTCCTGAAGTCGAAGCACCAGGTCACTTTTTCCTCCACTGGCGCTGAGGCTTCTCTTGTTCAACTCGGATTTGAGTTGGACGAGGGTCAACTGCAATAGTTTTCGACCCATTCTAGCTTTTTCAAATAGTCAAAAAAAAAACACTTGTTTTTTTTTTTACACACAATAAGTCCTATCCTACTTCTGACACCAATGTAAAATGTTTGTGTGGGTACAAATAATAGAACTTATTCTTTTCTATACAAATCCCTTTATTCAGTACAGTTACAATTCACTATTTAATTCTTTCTCTCAGTACAATTCAATTCCTCAACCACTTATACTTCTCTTATCTTTTACTTAAACCACTTAATCACTTCTTCTAATTAACACTTCAAATTCAACTTTGGAACTGATTTGCATGCCTTTGGGATGCTGGTATTTATACTCGAATGACATACTTCGAGAACAATCCTCGCCACCCAGCGTCCCATACAATTTCCAATTTGCTAGAAAATTCGATTCTACTCTCCAGTCAAGACTTTGCTAATCCAGTATCGTATCGAAACCTTCTAGTCTTCGAGTTTCGACATTTTCTGCTAGATGTCGCTGCTCACATTTGAGTGGTTATCACAATATTCTTTGGATAGAAAGTGATCAGATACAAATTCCAGCCTATGAACCATTATTTAAGGTACATCTTGGGCACCTGTTTTTGCCATTCGCTGCTTTCAATATCTGGGTGAATAAAAATGCGACAAATATAAATTGGGTTCACGCATACTTCAATCAGATTTCTACGTTGATGACATGCTGAGGGGAGCAGATGATTTAGATACGATACGTCAAATACAAAGGGAATTGTCACACCTGGTGGTTCTTAACTCAACCGGATTTGAGCTATCAAAGTGGTACAGTAACAATCCACGTCATTGGATCTGCAATGACCACTCAGCCGAGTAAAGACATCAAACCAAACGAATCGAACCTTATGAGCACATTAGGTATAACTTGGGACCCATTTAACGATGATCTCAGGTTTTCATACTGTAAAATGTTGGTATGGGTACAAATAATAGAACTTATTCTTTTCAATACAAATGCCTTTATTCAGTACAGTTACAATTCACTTTTTAATTCTTTCTCTCAGTACAATTCAATTTCTCAACCACTTATACTTTTCTTATCTTTTACTTAAACCACTTAATCACTTCTCCTAATTAACACTTCAAATTACACTTTAGAACTGATTTGCATACCTTTGGGATGCTGGTATTTATACTCGAATGACATACTTCGAGAACAATCCACGTCATCCAGCGTCCCATACAATTTCCAATTTGCTAGAAAATTCGATTCCACTCTCCAGTCTCCAGACTTTGTTATTCCAATATCGAAACCTTCTGGTCTTCGACATTTTCTGCTAGATGTCGCTGCTCTCATTTAAGTGGTTATCACAATACAATCCTAATCAACGTTTATCAAAGTTCACAATACGATCAATCCTGTCACTGTCGTCGTGGTTATTTAATCCAATGTATTTAAAGGTCAAAATTATTCTCCAAAAATTATGGGTTGAAAAACTGGACTGGGACTCGTCAATTCCGCAAAGCATTAATACCGAGTGGCCTCAGTTTATGAGCAATCTTTATGCACTGAAAAATCTGTCCTTTCTCAGGTCTTTGCTGAAAACAAACAAAGTTAACAAATCCACGGCTTTTCTGACGCCTCTATGAATGCCTATGGCTGCTGCTTGTATGTCAGAACAATACATGCTTCTGGTTGTGCATCAGTTAAACCTTTAATGGATAGATCAGGGGTGGCTCTGCAGAGAAAAGGTTGCTCCCACGGCTCGAACTTTGTGGAGCTCATCTCTTATCCAAATTATGGAAAAAAAATCGGGAAAATATGTCAAAACATAGATGTCGGCGTTTATTTTTGAACTGATGCCACAATCGTCTTCCATTGGATCTCAACACATTTGTCAAAACTTTTTTGGCAATCGAGTAGCTGAACTACAGCAGAACACGCAAGGTGTAGTTTGGAGACATGTGGCCACACATGAAAACCCAGCAGATAGAGTCTCACGGAGTTGCACTATATCAGAACTAAAGCAATCTACTATATATGGTTCCAGGGTCCTTAATTCTTGTTATAGAAGCTAAAATCTGGCCATCATTTGTCGAAATACGACTCTCTTCAGAAGAACTTCTGTTAAAAGCGAAAAACGAAAAAAGCATTGAGTTTTCATCGAATAGAATCGAATCACGTTCTAGAAGTTATCGATAAGTACAGTTCATACATAAAGGTACTGCGAATATTTGCGTATGTTTTAAGAGCGATTAGTTGATTGAAAAGCATTGCATTATATATGTATTGTCCGTTATGATCCAACATCGTTTGCCATCTTGCTGGCATTAGCATGATTCCACGCTCCTAAAATGCTTGTTCTTTGCTGGCAGAAACCTGATACAGTTGATTTTTGACTTCCTCATTTGAAGTAAAGGTTTTACCGTCTAAAAGACTTTGTAGAGACCGGAACAAATAATAATCAGAAGGTGACAGATCTGGAGGTTATGGTGGGTGTAGAAGTAGATCCCATTCAAGCTGTAAAAGCTTTTGGCAAGTTACCAAATATGTATCAGGTCTCGCATTATCTTGCTGGAACGCTACACCTTTTCTATTGATCAATTTCGGCCTTTTCTGTTTAAGTCTCATGTCCGAGGTTAAATTTTGAAGGTTTTTTAAG
The DNA here is from genome assembly GCA_949129095.1 of Volucella bombylans. Taxonomy (NCBI): domain Eukaryota; kingdom Metazoa; phylum Arthropoda; class Insecta; order Diptera; family Syrphidae; genus Volucella; species Volucella bombylans. The sequence continues at coordinate 64,970,073 of OX422142.1, forward strand.
AAATTTTTTTTTTTGCGGAAAATGAAATACAATCTTCTTATGACAATTACATGTTATTATTTAGCTATTGAATAATACAAACAAATTTTTGTTAAATAAAAAAAATATTTTAACGTCACTTTGGTGAGGTAAATTAGGTCTCTTCAAAAACAAGTAGGTGGCTGGACCCCCTGATTACTCCTTTCGTAATCACCTGAAATCAAAATTCCAAAAAGATTATTATTCAGTAGGGTTGTCATTTTGTCCCGTAGAAGATATAAAAGATTTGAGTAAAAAATAACAAAATGGCGGCCTTGTAAATCGACTGTTTTTTCGGCTTAAAATCAGATAAAAAAAAGTGGTTAAAAAAATCAATTTCTGGTACCGGACAGAACCATTCATGCGTAGAATATTGTGTTCCAATTTCAGCCGAATCGGTCCAATAGTTTTTTTTTAATTATCTAGGCCGACGGATAAAAAGTAGTTTTGAGAAAAACGCGTTTAAAGTTTGGTTTAATCCCTGCAGCTGCAGGGTATACTCTCCCCTATTATTTGCTGTAACTTTGAAATGACCTAGTGTATCGGTCTAAAATTTTCACAGTATATTCTCAACTTATTAAATATGAAAAAAAATTGATCAGCTCATGACAGTACACTTCAGAATTGATCGTTGTGTTGTCCGGTAGAAGCTAAACAAAAAAAAAAACGATTCCTCTGAAATCCCACCAATCAAATGCATCACATTTTTTTTGATGAATATCGGGTTTCGAAGTGCTTTGAGCCAGTTAATTTGTTTTACTTCATGCTCTCTTGCGTTTCACATTGTTGTAGACAATCCATTTTTCGACCCCAAAAATGGATCAATTTCCTGACTTTTGAAAAGAAAATCACAGACATCAACGCGACGACATAAATTTCTTTCCGTAAGTACATGAGGAACCCATATATCGAGCTTTGCGAATAAACCTAAGCGTTTCATATAATCATGAAAGGTTGAATTCGATAAATTTAATCTCTCAGCGATCTCACGAGTTGTTATTCGCTGGTTTCCATCAATTAATGCCTTTATTGTGTCTTCATCAGCTTTAACTGGCCTTCCAGAACGTGGTGCACTTTCAAGATCGAAAATTGCTGAATCAAAATTTTGAAAATCATTTTTGGCACTAGCGTTCTGTCAGTACATCTTCTCCATACACATCGGATAATTTTGTTCTTGATTGAATAGCATTTTTAACTTTTCGGTAATAAAAAGTAAAATATGCCAAAAATGCTGCTTTTCACATTCCACATTTGAAAGGGTACCAACCTAAAACGACTGCGTCGAATCAATAGAGCTTATTCACAAAATAATAATGATTATGCGGCTTAAGTGTGAAGTTGGCTGTGAAAAATACAATTAAGTCCGCTGTTGGGAAACACGAAATGGCTTTTCGAAGAAACCAATAAAAAACCATTTGTAACATCTGCATAAAGTTGAACTGAGCTATGTTTAAATATTGATGGCAAGTCATTAATAAATATGCAGAACAAAATCGAACCAAGTATTGATCCTTGTGGTACAAATTGACTAAGAGGCTTAAGAACCGATTATTAATCACCACATACTGCCTTTTGAAACCTATGAGATAGGAAACTGCTCTTTAGTTTGACAGCCCGTTTACTAAAAACAAAATCTTAAGTTCCCATCATAAATATGTCTTAAATTATTACTCAGCAAACGAAGAAATGTTACATTTCCTGAATCGGTTGTAATTTCTTCGAGCAGGTATACCATAGCCGTAGATCAGATATGACGGGCTATCAAAGCAGTTGACGAAAAAGCAATTGATGTGTATTCAGAGAGTTTGATACCTGATTAACTAAGTTTCTCAAAAACCTTTGACTGGCATGAAGAGATGCTAGCAGGTCTATAATCGGCTGGAGAAATTGAATCTACCTTTTTTGCAATAGGAATAACTTTAGAACAAGTGGAGAAAAGTTAGGTTAGCGATACAAAGATTTATTATGTGTGTAAAGGGATTAAAAATAAGTGGTACAATGAATTTGATAAACCGAATCGGGATTCCATCCTCACCCACAGAATTAGATTTGATTTCAGTTGCGCATAAAGTAACCTCTTCTTCTGAGTAGACCTCAATCGTCGAATGTCGATTCGGATTGACTAAGATGGGTAAAAATGCTTTTATTGTTGAGCTACGCGACTTATTAACTAAGGAAAGAGTAAGGAATCTTATTATCGTCGGTGATATAAATCTCGATATCCTAAGCGAATTCCCTATTATGTTAACATACCAATCTTTAGTAATGGTTAAGAGTCTTGTATAAATGCTCCTACAAGGCAACCTTCCAATACTTGTATTGTTCATATATTCTGTAGGCTTGATTGCAATTCGAAATTCTCTCTAGTTATTAGCACTGCTGATTTTAGAATTTCTGACCATTCCATGATTATTCTTTCAGTCTACGAAGATACAGAGTACTAATAAACAAAACCGTGAATCACACATATCTAAAAATTCGGTTATAACAAGAAACGTGGTCTGACACATGGACAATAAGTGATCCTAATGTTGCTTTTCAATTGTTTTCTAACATACTCCTCAAACATGTTGAAATGTGTTCAGTGACAGTGCATAAGAGATACAAAAAACCAAAAAAACTTACGCCCTGGATATCCAACTATCTAGTTAATAAAATAAACGAAAAAAACAAATTAAGAGTAAAATGTAAAAAGCACCCACATAATAATCATCTTCGTAGTGCTTACGATAAGATTTGTAAAGAAATCACTCTTGAAATTCCTATATGCAATGAAATTTTTTACATCAACAAATTCCACAATGCAAAAGATAATGCAAAAAAGAATGGGTTATAGTTAATGAGCTTTTTAACAGAATCGCTCCCACGGGTATACCAGCTTGTTTAAAACATAATAATCAGGATATTACTAACAGAAATAGCCAATACCTTCAACTTATATTTACTAGTGTTGCGGATAAAGCAATATCTGTTGCAGGACTCAACTCTAGTTCTAGCCGATGTTCGACTGAGTGTTTCAACAGGGAAAGAGCAGAGGCTCAAAGCTTTTTCTATGAACCTATCTCATCATTTGAGGTTTATAAAACTATTATGTCCTTAAGCAACTCGAATTCACTTACTTATAATTCTTATTCGAATTCTTTTATAAAGAGAATCGCTGTTAATATTGTAGATGTTTTGGCTCATATATTTAACAAAAGTATCTTCTGTGGTAAATTTCCCGATATGTTAAAAATTGCTAAAGTCATACCTATATTCAAAAAAGGTGACATTAAAATACTTAACAATTATAGGCCTATCTCTCTTTTTCCAGTATTTTAATTTTTTTTTTTAAATATTTCTTTTTTTAGCAATATCAAACAAAGCTGTATTCAGAGAGTTTGTACTTAGTTGCTTTGAATCCTATCTCATGAATAGGAAACAAATAGTTCGAATAGAAGACAAATTTAGTGAGTACTGTGAAACAAGAATTGGTGTTCCACAGGGCTGTGTTTTGGGACCAATATTGTTCTTTGTATACATTAACTCTATTTTTACTTTAAATATGAAATGTAGACTTACCGGGTTTGCTGATCATATAGGCTGCTCATATTCTAGCAACTCTCTCCAAGATCTGACAGCTGAGATCAAACATGACCTAGAAATTTTGAGATACTGGTTCCGCTTGCATAAACTAGTTATAAGCGACAAAACAAAAATTATGTTTTTTAATAGACCTGCTTTGAACTTACAACTTCCGATTTTCCCTTTTCATAGTTCGTGGTGCAACAACATTTTGGTAAGTTATGATACTTGCTATAAATCTCGTTCTAAAACTACATTTAATAGTACTATAAGTTGCTCAGCGAATTGTTTTGTTGTAGATATTGCGCAGGTATTTAAGTATCTGGGACTTGCAATCGACAGTAGACTAAACTGGAGCTCTCACACTGCTTCCCTAAGAAAAATACCTGCTAAAAACGACCAAAATGCTTTACCATTTGAGAATATTTTGCACGAGAAAACTTTTAGTAACGATTTATTATGGTCTGGTCCAATCCAAATTGCACTATGGGTTAACTTGTTGGGGCGGTACACACAAAAACGAAACACAACCTTTGCTGATACTTCAAAAACATTTGATTAGAATCATCTGGAAAAAAGGCGATATGAACACCGTTTCTCACTCTTTATTAATTCCTTTATCTTTATCATCTTTACTTATATAAAGTTTTAAAAATATTTTCCTTAAGAAGTGGATACCCATTAAATCATGATCCGAATACTAATGATCTTCCTAGCTCGCCTATGAATCTTGCTTCTATCCATTGTTATTGAATGAATGATAATAAAAAAAATAAAAAATAAACTTAACTAGACTTAAATTTACTATATTGGATACTGCATTCAGAAAATAGTAATCTATTTAATTAGGATCAATGCTGCAATAGTGATTATTGTCACGGGTGGAGATGAAAATTCTTCTTAAATTACCGCACAGCCTTTTCTGGGGGAGAGATATCTTTAATTTAGAAGGGTAATAGTTTTTCTTAGAGGTTCTCAAGATAAGAGTTGCATAGTTTCGATTGTATTTAGAAAAAGCTGAGCTACCTCTAGAAATTTAACCTTAAGAACAAATGAATATTGCTAAGAAGAAAGGATTGTAAGAGAAAAAATCCAAATAAAGTGTTCGTTCGTGATAAAAATTAAAAGTAAGGAACTTAAACATAAGTTACATAGTCAGAAGCTATTATATGTACAATATAAACCGAGCTAATATATGTTAGCATTAAATTAATAACTCAAACAACTATAGTTATAATTTATTTATTTGACTTTAAATTAGAGCGAATTCGCCTTAAAGAAGTTTCCTTTCCTAAGATTTCCATAATTTCTACTACGCCAGGTCCGTCCTGAAAAACTAAATAGTAGTGTACATTTTAGAATAGAATAAGAATAAATTTACTTTCAGTCCGCTCAAAGCCCCGCGCAAAATTTGCATCAATTCTGCAAATTTCATTGGAACCATTTTTGAATACGATTTAAGAGCCTGCATAATATCATTTTTTGTAAAGTCTACCTTCTCCAAAACAGTAATAAGTTCCAGTATCTGATCTAAAATGAAAAAATAAATAATGAGAGTAAGTTTAAAAGAAGTTTAAATTTGAATTGATTTTACAAAATTAGATGCCAAAAATGGGTATTTGTAAAGGGGCATAATGGAAATTTCAGATTTTCACAGAAAAGATCACTCCAAGAATTCAAATTGTTCCTATTTTTGTTTGAAGGGAAGCCATAGGTATATTGTTATAACCACTTAAATGTGAGCAGCGACATCTAGATTCACAAAGCAGAAAATGTCGATACTGGAATAACAAAGTCTCGACTGGAGAGTGGAATCGAATTTTCTAGCAAATTGGAAATTGAATGGGACGCTGGATGGCGAGGATTGTTCTCGAAGTATGTCATTCGAGTATAAATACCAGCATCCCAAAGGTATGCAAATCAGTTCTAAAGTGTAATTTGAAGTGTTAATTAGGAGAAGTGATTAAGTGGTTTAAGTAAAAGATAAGAAAAGTATAAGTGGTTGAGAAATTGGATTGTACTGAGAGAAAGAATTAAATAGTGAATTGTAACTGTACTGAATAAAGGGATTTGTATTGAAAAGAATAAGTTATATTATTTGTACCCACACAAACATTTTACAATATCTTAAGAACAACGAATGATTGGAGATCTGCAATTTCTTCAGTGATTAAAGTTTATTCGTTGTATTTAATAAAAATGTGTTTTACTTATATGAAAAAATCGGTAATTACTTAGTTGCCAAGCTGATATAATTGAATGAAAGTCAGTCAGTTCAGTTTATATGCATTTTTTTATTTATGTTATTTAATTACTCTTACATGCTAGACAAAAAACGCTTAAAAATTAGCTTAAATAACTTAAAATTATCTTAAACTAACTTACTGGCCCCATGCGGGCACTCCAAGTTAAACATAATACTTGAATATTATGTCTTTCGACGTATATGACGGATTTTATTCTTATTCTACAGTGAAAGAATGAAATCGGTTCGTTGGTTAAAGTGGTAGCCATCCATACACACACAATATATATATAATATTGTGATAACCACTCAAATGTGAGCAGCGACATCTAGCAGAAAATGTCGAAACTCGAAGACTAGAAGGTTTCGATACTGGATTAGCAAAGTCAGTCGAGGAGAGTAGAATCGAATTTTCTAGCAATTTGGAAATTGTATGGAATGCTGGATGACGTGGATTGTTCTCGAAGTATGTCATTCGAGTATAAATACCAGCATCCCAAAGGTATGCAAATCAGTTCTAAAGTGTAATTTGAAGTGTTAATTAGGAGAAGTGATTAAGTGGTTTAAGTAAAAGATAAGAAAAGTATAAGTGGTTGAGAAATTGAATTGTACTGGGAGAAAGAATTAAAAAGTGAATTGTAATTGTACTGAATAAAGGGATTTGTATTGAAAAGAATAAGTTCTATCATTTGTACCCACACAAACATTTTACATTGGTGTCAGAAGTGGGATAGGACTTATTGTGTAAAAAAAAAAAAAAAAAGTGTTTTCTGACTATTTGAAAAAGCTAGAATGGGTCGAAAACTATTGCAGTTGACCCTCGTCCAACTCAAATCCGAGTTGAACAAGAGAAGCCTCAGCGCCAGTGGAGGAAAAAGTGACCTGGTGCTCCGTCTTCAGGAGGCTTTGAACAACGAGGGACATGATCCTGATGCATATTCCTTTGATGTTGACGAGGATGAACAGACAAGTACCGACAATGACATGGCTGCAATGATGCAACTCCTCTTATTAAAAATGGACGAACAAAACAAAAAAATGGACGAACAGAAGAACAGTCTCGACCAACAAAAGAAAAATCTGGAAGAACAGAAGAACAGTCTGGAACAAAGAATGGACGAGCAGAAGAGCAGCATTGAACAAAAATTCAACGAACAAACCAACAATCTGCACGGTCTTCAACAGAAAATGGATGAACAAAAGAATAATCTGAAAGAACAAAAGAACATTCTCCAGCAAAAATTCGAAGAAATCGATGACAAGTTTGAAAGAATAGAGAAGAACGTTGATGACAAATTTGATAGAATAGAGAAGAACGTTGATGACAAATTTGATACAATAGAGAAGAATGTTGGCGAAAAATTCGAAGAAATGGACAGCAAAGTTCAGCAACTGGCAAAAGAGCTCGACACAGTGCGAAAACAGAAACTGCGAGAATGTTCTTTAAGCGGTCCAAGGAGAAAAGAGTTGAAGCCTCCCTCATTCGATGGCCAGACCTCATGGTCTACCTATAAGAAGCAGTTTGAAATGGCTGCCTGTGCAAACGACTGGGACAATGAGGAAAAGTGCTTTGCCCTAACAATGGCCGTGCACGGTCCTGCAGCAGAATTGTTGCAAACAGTAGACATCGAAAAGCATAAAGATTATGAGACTTTAGTGCAGGTTATCGAGAAACGGTTTGGGGACAGCCACATGCAGGAGGTCTACGAGGTCCAATTGCAAAGCCGAACGCAGCAAGGAGGAGAAACACTGCAGCAGCTCCAAGCAGACGTGAGTAGACTTGCACATCTGTCATACCCCACCGCAGGCCAGGAAATTATCGACGAAATGGCAAAAGATGCATTTATCAGGGGAATTGCAGATTCGAAGCTACAGTCAGCAGTAAGGATGGCCGGGAAAAGAACCCTTGCTGAAGCACTTGCCTTCGCTCTGGCGATGGAAGCAGCCAATCAGGCTTCCAGGGGAACACATTTCGTCAGGGAAGTAGCATCTGTCGAATGTTCCTGCACAAGAATTAGTGCCGAGGAACGAGATACTCGACGGAATAGACGGATAATGCGCTGCTGGAATTGCAATAAAATAGGACACCTTCAAAGGCAGTGTAAAGAACCGTTGCGACGAAAAGACTGCCCTCACTGTGGTGGCAAGCAAATAGAGGAAGAAACCAGCAGAAACAGCTATCAAGAAGCCGGTCAACCTTCCCGAAGCCATCAGTCGGGAAATGCTTAAGCACCAACTTCGCGGGGCAGAAGTTGGTAGCAGGAGTCGACGGCTCCAGGACCATCATCCAAGTCTCGCTGGCAAAACGATGCAACGAAAGCCTTCTAGTAGAAGTAGTCAGTGGAAAAGAAAAATGGATGGCAACAGTAGACACCGGTGCCACGGCCTCAATCATCAGGAGGAATCTTGTGCAGAAGCCTTGGCTGCATAATACTAGCAGTTGCAGCTTGCGAACAGCTACAGGAGCAACGATTAAGGTATATGGTGAAGTTCGAATTAAAATCCAATTGGCCGGAATAACATTCACTCACGCGTTTCTGGTAGCTGACATATGTGACGAGTGCATCATTGGTACAGACTTCATGAGAGAACATGGACTTGTAGTCGACTTGGGGGCACAAACCCTGAAATACGGAAACATGGAGATACCAATGATATACGGAAACGCCAATACCTCAGTCTCAAATGTCGTCATCTGCAGCAATCAGAGTCTAGAGCCTTCGTCAGTAGCAATTTTGTGGGCAAAAGTGGAAGGTGGTCCTGGTAGCCACCGATTCTATTTGATGGAGCCAGAAAAGAAAAGAGACTTCGTGGTGGGAAAGACGTTAGTGGAGCCAAAGAACAACATGGTCCCTGTAAGGATTCTAAATCCAAAGACATTCAGTGTAAAGGTGAAAAAGGGGGAGATAGTGGGAAAATGTGTACCTGTTGAGGCTATATCGACCACAACGGAAAAAAAGGGTGCAAAACCGGTCACAACAGTTCAGAGCATAAAAATCAAGAACAAAATTCTCAGCCTCTGTAATCTGGACGAAGATCAGCGAATCCTGGCAGAAAAACTAATCGGTGAGTACGCTGATATATTTGCTACACAAGTCGGAGAATATGGACGTACGCATATTGTTCAACACCACATTGACACCGGAGACGCTCGACCAATCCGTCAACCTGCAAGGCGTCTTCCATTGGCAAAGCAAACAGAAGTTGCCGAAATGATGTCGAAGATGAAAGCTGAGGGAGTGATTGAAGAATCGCAAAGGCCGTGGGCATCTCCAGTGGTCCTTGTTAAGAAGAAAAATGGCAGCACGATATGTTGTGTAGACTACCGACGTCTCAATGATGTCACTAAAAAGGACAGCTACCCACTTCCGAGAATCGATGACACTTTGAATATGCTTTCTGGAGCCAAATGGTTTTCAACACTTGACTTGAAGAGCGGTTACTGGCAGGTAGAGATAAATCGTACGGACCGTGAGAAAACTGCCTTCACTACAGGAAGCGGTCTTTGGCAGTTTGCAGTGATGCCGTTTGGACTGTGCAACGCTCCGGCCACCTTCGAGCGACTAATGGAACGAACATTGCAAGAACTCACCTGGAAAACCTGCCTAGTATATTTGGACGACGTTATCGTCATAGGTAAGACGTACGAGGAGCACCGCGAAAATCTAAAAGAAGTGTTTGAGAGGCTACGAAGTGCTCATTTAAAGCTCAACCCGGAAAAGTGCGCCTTGTTTCGTCCGGAAGTAAAATATCTGGGTCACATTATATCAGCGGAAGGAGTAAGAACGGATCCTGACAAAATCGAAGCCGTGAAAAGTTGGCCTTCTCCAAAAGATAAACACCAACTGAGAAGCTTCTTGGGACTCGCCACGTATTACAGAAGGTTCGTAAAGGATTTTGCTGGCATTGCGAAGAGCCTGCATCAACTTACAGAAAAAGGCCGACAGTTCAGGTGGTCTGGAGAATGCGAAAAAGCATTTCAAGAACTGAAGCGACAGCTGTGCAATGCCCCCATCTTGGGTTACCCGACGCCCGGAAAAATGTTCATCGTGGATGCAGACGCTAGCAATGTTGGGGTCGGAGCTGTGATTTCCCAGGTTCATGATGGTCAAGAGAAAGTGGTCGCATATTACAGTAAAGTACTCTCCATACCTGAACGGAACTACTGTGTAACCCGGCGCGAGTTTCTGGCTTTAATTCTGGCTACGAAGCATTTCCATAAGTACTTCTACGGACAAAAGTTCATTCTCCGGACAGTCCACGCAGCTCTGAAATGGCTACTCCAATTTAAGAACCCTGAAGGCCAAGTTGTAAGATGGATCGAGCAGTTGCAGGGCTACGACTTTGAAGTGCAACACCGCAAGGGAACACTCCACTCAAATGCTGATGCTCTCTCTCGTCGACCGTGCGGGGTAAAATGCGAACACTGCAACCGTAAAGAAGCGAAAGAACAGGCAACTATCCAAATGATCAGGACTGAGCCAATAGAGGGTTGGAGTATAGACGAAATCCGTTCCTCCCAACAGGCAGACAATGACATCGAACCAATATTGGCCTGGAAAGAACACGAGGAAAGACCAAGCTGGCAGCAGATATCAGATCGGAACCAAACTCTGAAGGCATACTGGGCACAGTGGGACTCGCTTTTTGTGCAAGATGGATTGCTGAAGAGAAAATGGGAAAGTGCAGATGGGACAACATCTCGTATGCAGCTAATTGTGCCACGGTCCAGAGTCAACCAAGTGCTCCATGAAATACATGACGGAATCTCAGGAGGCCATTTGGGAATAAACAAGACGTTGGAAAAGGTAAGGGAACGTTTCTATTGGCTAAGCGCTAAACAAGATGTCGAGAATTGGTGCAAAAAGTGCATAAGATGTGCGGCTACCAAGGGCCCAAAAGTAAAGCCACATGGACAAATGCAACAATACAATGTCGGAGCACCTTTCGAACGAATAGCCATCGACATCGCTGGGCCGTTTCCCGAAACCTTTAATGGAAACCGATATACTCTCGTAGTCATGGATTACTTCAGTAAGTGGCCGGAAGTGTTTGCCATCCCAAATCAAGAGGCTAAGACCGTAGCCGAACAGATAGTCAACAACTGGGTGAGCAGATTTGGGGTCCCAATGGAGCTGCACTCTGATCAAGGGCGAAACTTTGAATCAAAAGTCTTCCAGGAAATATGCCAATATTTGGGAATAAGAAAGACAAGGACAACGCCACTACACCCTCAATCTGATGGAATGGTCGAGCGATTCAATCGGACCTTGAATGAGCATCTATCTAAGGTTGTCAGCAACTGCCAGCGGGATTGGGATCGACACATACCCCTCTTCTTAATGGCCTACCGAAACGCGGTCCATAGCTCAACAGGGCACACACCATCCGAGATCTTATTTGGTCAAACGATTCGGTTGCCAAGTGAAGCAAAATTCGGATCCCCACCGACGGAGCCCAAAGAGGTGAACGAGTACGTGAATGACTTACGCAGCAGGATTCGTAAATTGCATGAAGACACCAGAGAAAAGATGAAGCTAGCAAGCAGCCGCATGAAAACTAGGTACGATATCAAGGCGAAATCTTCCGGTTTCAACGAAGGAGATCTGGTTTGGCTGTATAATCCTCAGCGTAAGAAAGGCAAATCACCAAAATTGCAACAGGACTGGGAAGGTCCATACAAGGTGATAACCCGCATTAATGATGTTGTCTACCGGATCCAGCGTGGGGATCGAGGAAAATTTAAAGTGGTCCATTTGGATAGAATGTGTCATTTCAACGGGATGCTGAATGACGAAGTTGTTCGGGACGAACAACTGTAGGGAGGGAGCAATGTGATAACCACTCAAATGTGAGCAGCGACATCTAGCAGAAAATGTCGAAACTCGAAGACTAGAAGGTTTCGATACTGGATTAGCAAAGTCAGTCGAGGAGAGTAGAATCGAATTTTCTAGCAATTTGGAAATTGTATGGAACGCTGGATGACGTGGATTGTTCTCGAAGTATGTCATTCGAGTATAAATACCAGCATCCCAAAGGTATGCAAATCAGTTCTAAAGTGTAATTTGAAGTGTTAATTAGGAGAAGTGATTAAGTGGTTTAAGTAAAAGATAAGAAAAGTATAAGTGGTTGAGAAATTGAATTGTACTGGGAGAAAGAATTAAAAAGTGAATTGTAACTGTACTGAATAAAGGGATTTGTATTGAAAAGAATAAGTTCTATCATTTGTACCCACACAAACATTTTACAATATAAATGCATTATACTATTGTAGAATGTTTGTGTGGGTACAAATAATAGAACTTATTATTTTCAATACAAATCCCTTTATTCAGTACAGTTACAATTCACTATTTAATTCTTTCTCTCAGTACAATTCAATTTCTCAACCACTTATACTTTTCTTATCTTTTACTTAAACCACTTAATCACTTCTCCTAATTAACACTTCAAATTACACTTTAGAACTGACTTGCATACCTTTGGGATGCTGGTATTTATACTCGAATGACATACTTCGAGAACAATCCACGTCATCCAGCGTTCCATACAATTTCCAATTTGCTAGAAAATTCGATTCTACTCTCCTCGACTGACTTTGCTAATCCAGTATCGAAACCTTCTAGTCTTCGAGTTTCGACATTTTCTGCTAGATGTCGCTGCTCACATTTGAGTGGTTATCACATTGCTCCCTCCCTACAGTTGTTCGTCCCGAACAACTTCGTTATTCAGCTTCCCGTTGAAATGACACATTCTATCCAAATGAACCACTTTAAATTTTCCTCGATCCCCACGCTGGATCCGGTAGACAACGTCATTAATGCGGGTTATCACCTTGTATGGACCTTCCCAGTCCTGTTGCAATTTTGGTGATTTGCCTTTCTTACGCTGAGGATTATACAGCCAAACCAGATCTCCTTCGTTGAAACCGGAAGATTTCGCCTTGATATCGTACCTAGTTTTCATGCGGCTGCTTGCTAGCTTCATCTTTTCTCTGGTGTCTTCATGCAATTTACGAATCCTGCTGCGTAAGTCATTCACGTACTCGTTCAACTCTTTGGGCTCCGTCGGTGGGGATCCGAATTTCGACAGCGATGTCGATGGCTATTCGTTCGAAAGGTGCTCCGACATTGTATTGTTGCATTTGTCCATGTGGCTTTACTTTTGGACCCTTGGTAGCTGCACATCTTATGCACTTTTTGCACTAATTCTCGACATCTTGTTTAGCGCTTAGCCAATAGAAACGTTCCCTTACCTTTTCCAACGTCTTGTTTATTCCCAAATGGCCTCCTGAGATTCCGTCATGTATTTCATGGAGCACTTGGTTGACTCTGGACCGTGGCACAATTAGATGCATACGAGATGTTGTCCCATCTGCACTTTCCCATTTTCTCTTCAGCAATCCATCTTGCACAAAAAGCGAGTCCCACTGTGCCCAGTATGCCTTCAGAGTTTGGTTCCGATCTGATATCTGCTGCCAGCTTGGTCTTTCCTCGTGTTCTTTCCAGGCCAACATTGGTTCGATGTCATTGTCTGCCTGTTGGGAGGAACGGATTTCGTCTATACTCCAACCCTCTATTGGCTCAGTCCTGATCATTTGGATAGTTGCCTGTTCTTTCGCTTCTTTACGGTTGCAGTGTTCGCATTTTACCCCGCACGGTCGACGAGAGAGAGCATCAGCATTTGAGTGGAGTGTTCCTTTGCGGTGTTGCACTTCAAAGTCGTAGCCCTGCAACTGCTCGATCCATCTTGCAACTTGGCCTTCAGGGTTCTTAAATTGGAGTAGCCATTTCAGAGCTGCGTGGTCTGTCCGGAGAATGAACTTTTGTCCGTAGAAGTACTTATGGAAATGCTTCGTAGCCAGAATTAAAGCCAGAAGCTCGCGCCGGGTTACACAGTAGTTCCGCTCAGGTCTGGAGAGTACTTTGCTGTAATATGCGACCACTTTCTCTTGACCGTCATGAACCTGGGAAATCACAGCTCCGACCCCAACATTGCTAGCGTCTGCGTCCACGATGAACATTTTTCCGGGCGTGGGGTAACCCAAGATGGGGGCTTTGCACAGCTGTCGCTTCAGTTCTTGAAATGCTTTTTCGCATTCTCCAGACCACCTGAACTGTCGGCCTTTTTCTGTAAGTTGATGCAGGCTCTTTGCAATGCCAGCAAAATCCTTTACAAACCTTCTGTAATACGTGGCGAGTCCCAAGAAGCTTCTCAGTTGGTGCTTATCTTTTGGAGAAGGCCAACTTTTCACGGCTTCGATTTTGTCAGGATCCGTTCTTACTCCTTCCGCTGATATAATGTGACCCAGATATTTTACTTCCGGACGAAACAAGGCGCACTTTTCCGGGTTGAGCTTTAAATGAGCACTTCGTAGCCTCTCAAACACTTCTTTTAGATTTTCGCGGTGCTCCTCGTACGTCTTACCTATGACGATAACGTCGTCCAAATATACTAGGCAGGTTTTCCAGGTGAGTCCTTGCAATGTTCGTTCCATTAGTCGCTCGAAGGTGGCCGGAGTGTTGCACAGTCCAAACGGCATCACTGCAAACTGCCAAAGACCGCTTCCTGTAGTGAAGGCAGTTTTCTCACGGTCCGTACGATTTATCTCTACCTGCCAGTAACCGCTCTTCAAGTCAAGTGTTGAAAACCATTTCGCTCCAGAAAGCATATTCAAAGTGTCATCGATTCTCGGAAGTGGGTAGCTGTCCTTTTTAATGACATCATTGAGACGTCGGTAGTCTACACAACATATCGTGCTGCCATCTTTCTTCTTAACAAGGACCACTGGAGATGCCCACGGCCTTTGCGATTCTTCAATCACTCCCTCAGCTTTCATCTTCGACATCATTTCGGCAACTTCTGTTTGCTTTGCCAATGGAAGACGCCTTGCAGGTTGACGGATTGGTCGAGCGTCTCCGGTGTCAATGTGGTGTTGAACAATATGCGTACGTCCATATTCTCCGACTTGTGTAGCAAATATATCAGCGTACTCACCGATTAGTTTTTCTGCCAGGATTCGCTGATCTTCGTCCAGATTACAGAGGCTGAGAATTTTGTTCTTGATTTTTATGCTCTGAACTGTTGTGACCGGTTTTGCACCCTTTTTTTCCGTTGTGGTCGATATAGCCTCAACAGGTACACATTTTCCCACTATCTCCCCCTTTTTCACCTTTACACTGAATGTCTTTGGATTTAGAATCCTTACAGGGACCATGTTGTTCTTTGGCTCCACTAACGTCTTTCCCACCATGAAGTCTCTTTTCTTTTCTGGCTCCATCAAATAGAATCGGTGGCTACCAGGACCACCTTCCACTTTTGCCCACAAAATTGCTACTGACGAAGGCTCTAGACTCTGATTGCTGCAGATGACGACATTTGAGACTGAGGTATTGGCGTTTCCGTATATCATTGGTATCTCCATGTTTCCGTATTTCAGGGTTTGTGCCCCC